>JAQQAC010019400.1:9337101-9401443 GCA_029783875.1 Phataginus tricuspis
TGTGTGTGTGTGTGTGTGTGTGTGTGTGTGTGTGTGTGTGTGTGTGTACATCTCTCCCTGTCTCTGTGTCTCTCATTTCTGTCTTTCTGTCACCCTCTTCTCCTTCATCCTCTGTGTTTAGCTCTGTCTCTCTTGTCTCCGCCTATCTCGTTGTCTATCTCTGTGTGTCTCTGTTTCTCCAGCTCTGTCTGTGCTTCTTCTATTCTGGCATTTCTCTAGCCTCTGTCAGCCTCTCTGATTTTCTCTCTATTGTCTGGCTCTCTCTGTAACTTGCTTTGTCTGTCCCTGTCCCCGTGGGTCTGACTCTCTGTCAATCCCTGTCCCTGTGTGAGAGTCAGTCTCTTGGTAGAGTATAGATGATGATAGAAAAATAATAGATACGTAGATAGATGACAGATAGGCAATAGATGATAGGCAGACATCTATAGGTATCTTGATATCTCAGTGTTTTTCTCTATCCTCATTATCTCCATGTATATCTCTGTCTCTTTTAGTCTGTCTCTTCTGTCCTTCTCCATCTGTCTCTGTCTCTAGGTAGATCGCTGTATTTTGACTACCTCTGCCTCTGTTTGTGTCTCTGTGCCCAATCTCTCTCCCCCGTCCCCACATCTGCTCTCCCTCCATCCCTTGGCTTTTCCCTCTTTCTGCCTCTCTTTACTTCCTTTCTTCTCTCTACCTGCCCCATTTCCAGAGCCTGTGGGAGGCAAATTCCCAAAGTTGATTAGTGAAGTGATCCCACATCCTCCCAGCCCTGCCCTCTCCCACTTTGTCCCCAGACACCTGCTGCTGCCTTCAACATGGACACTGTAAGCATGGCCCTCCTGATTCTGCTCCTGGCTGTCACCTGCCTGTTCCTGACCTTCAGTTCAAGCGGCAAAGGCCGGCTCCCCCCAGGCCCCAAGCCTCTCCCGCTCCTGGGAAACCTGCTGCACCTTCGCTTCCCAGACATGCTGACCTCTCTCACCAAGGTCTAAGGGCGGAGAACTTGGAGGGGGGAGAAACTAGGAGGAGGAGTCTCATGTCCCTGGACCCCTCTGTGACCTCTGTCTTCTACCCCCAGCTGAGTAAGAAGTACGGCTCAGTGTACACAGTGCACCTGGGGTCCAGGCCAGTGGTGGTCCTCAGCGGGTACCAAGCTGTGAAGGAGGCCCTTGTGGATCAGGCGGAGGAGTTCAGTGGCCGCGGTGACTTCCCCGTCTTTTTCAACTTCACTAAGGGCAATGGTAAGCCTGCTCCCCATCTCTTCCACACCAGCCCATTCCATATGGGAAGTGGAGATAAGGAGAGGAGACGGCCCTCCAAATTTTGGTGACATTCAGGACCACTGATCTCTCTGATGACACCAGATAGGACTGAGCCAGCTAGTGCTGGTCTCAGGTAAACAGTGCCCCACATTCCCCACCCCCAAATCCCACCACAATTTTGAATTGCACTTTCAAACCAATCCCTATCTTCCTCCAACTCCAACCCCATTCTCATCCAAACCCCTGAATCTATCCTAATAGCACCAAATTTCCCTCTCACTTGAGTAGCCAATTCACTGGCCCCAGCCTCCAATGTCCACCCTAACCCAGGCCCCATCTCCATGTTCCCCATTTCAACCTTGACTCCACCTCCATCTGCAGCCCTAACTACATCTCACTCCAACCTCCATTCTCATTATGAACCCTCTCCCAAATGCCATGTTAAAATCTACTGTCAACTCCATCCTAACCCTTTAGTCAAACTGAACCCCACTATCATTTTTCTCCTGAGCCCATTCTTTTCTCCCAATCATCTATTGATCCAGTCCCAAGACCCCATCTTCAACCTTAATCCCAACACCGAAACCAACCCCAGCACATTGCTACCCAGCCCAAACTCAATCTCACCACAATTTACCAATCCTTCTCATTCTACCCAACTCCATCCCCAGTACCAACCACAAACCCAATGTATCATCAACCTGTCATCCTGTCCCAACCCAAACCCAACCCCGTCCCCATCCATCCAGCAACTCACATCGCTAACTCCAAACCTCTCTTATCTCAATATCCTTCACTCCTTAGGTTTAGAAATCATTTCATCTTCTGCTCTGCTTTCTTTCTTTCTTTTTTTTTTTTAACACAAATCTCTTCTTGAAAGGAAGCCTCAGGACAAGGTCCAATAAATGACAAAAGAAAGACAGACAGAGAGGGAAGAAGGAGAGGGAAGCGGGGAAGAGGAAGGAAGGAAGTCGGTCTGATTGAAAAGGGGGTCCTGGAGACCTGCATCCCAGACTTTGCTTCCCCTCCTAAAGAATCCCTGGAGCTCCCCAGCTCTTTCACTACGTGGGTCCCGGCTGCCCCAGGATTTGGAATCGGAGAACTCTGGTTACAAACAAAACAATACAAAACAAAACAAAACAAAAAACACCTATTGTGTATTGTGTATACTTTTCATCTTCATGTCCCCTTCCCTGGACTTGATCTTATGACCTTATCTGTCCAAGCATGCCAGATGCAAGGAGGTGGAGACAGGACAGATTAGAGAATCATCTTGCTACTTTTGCAAAGAAAGCATCTGAATACATGCATCATGTTACTAAAAATAGCTACTCTCTAATTATCCAATACACAGCACAGAGGGTAACAGCAGGCTTCTGCTGCTTAATAGCTATGTACCTTTGGACAAATGGCCTCCCCTCTCTGATCCTCAGTCTGCTATCAAGAAAAAGTTGTTACTAAAAGTTAAGAAGAGGGGGTATAGGTCAGTAGTAGAGCATTTGATAGCAGAAGTTGATGAGTAATGCATACAATGCAAGACAATACACTCTAGTTTTTTTCTCTTTAGCATCTAGACCTCTGCTTGTTCCAGATGCATCAGAGATAAACATATCTCAGCCCTTATCCTATTAGAGCTCCCAGTCCAGTGGGAGACACAGTCTCATCTCCAGACTGTGGCCACCCGGAGTGGTCAGGGCTGGGACAGGAGAAGCCTGGGGAGCTGTGGGAGCCTGGCCAGGGAGGGAGAGCTAGCGAAGTCTTACTGGAGGAAGGGACCTCTAAACAGAAACCTAAAAGATAAAGGCTACCAGTCAGAAACAGACAAGGGGTGCAGAGTGTTCTGGAAGAAGGAGCAGCCTGTGCAAAGACCCTGAGTCCAGGGAGAGAAGAGAAAAGGGTCTGTCTTGCTCTTGGATGAGTTCCCAGTGTCTCGGTGTTCATTTTTCTTGCTTCTCTCCCTCCTCCATATATTCATTAATCAATAACCAATCACCAGCACCTTCTGTGTGAGCAGGCCTGCACTGGACAATGTTAGGGACACAGTGGTGACCAACACAGTGCCCCACCATGCCTTCACGGCTTAGTGAAGGCGAGAGCCCCATCGCCAGACAGTGCTAGCCCAGAGTGGTCAGGTCTGTGATGGGGGAAAGAGGCAGAGTGATCGGGACTGTAGCGAGGGAAGCCCAGGGCACTAAGGAAGCTCAAAGGAGGTATCTTAGCCAGTCTGGAAAGTCAGGAAAGGCTTGATGGAAGGCACGGGGGGAGCGTCCTACTCCTCAGTCTTTCCCCCAGCAAACATCACGAAAGGGGACTCAGATGGCAGGGGTACTGGGGACAAACCATCGGTTGAGCTGGTCCCTTCTCCTCTCCCCAGGCATCGCCTTCTCCAATGGGGACCGGTGGAAGGCCCTGAGGAGGTTCTCTATCCAGATTCTGCGCAACTTCGGTATGGGGAAGAGGAGCATTGAGGAGCGGATCCTGGAGGAAGAAGGCTTCCTGCTGGCGGAGCTGCGGAAAACTGAAGGTCGGGGTCCCCGATTGCAATCCATACCCCTAATTCACGTCCATCCTACCTAGTGGTCAGGACTGCCAGATACCAGAGGGAGGCCGTGACCTCTAAACTCCTGGAGGCTCCTCGCTCAGGCCCCAGTGAGAGTGGCGCCCGTGGAGGTGGAACAGCGCACCTGCTGTGTATCCTTGAGTTAAGGTGGCAGGACATACATGCTGGCCGCTCTCTTGCTCTGAACCCATATGGTATTTTGAATGAAGCTTTATAATTGTGCTGAATGGTAATGTTGATGATGAAATGAGCACATTTTCATGCATAAGACCCTTAAGCCTCGAAACAATCCATTCTGCTGATGAGAAACCGGAGGTACAGAGTGTCTAAATAATGGGCTTGAAATAGTAAAGAAGCCAGTAAGTGAAGAAGCCAAGACTTAAACTTGTGTCTTACTCAACACATTAACGCCCATTGGCTGAGTGCTTGCTACCTACCACGCACTACGCTACGCTCCTCACACATAAGAGCAAGTCTAATCTTCCTTCCCCGCAACTCTAGGAAGTTATTACAGGTGATAAAGCTGATTAAGTTGTGTGCCCTGGGAGTGGCAGAGCTGGAATATAAACCCAGGTCAAGGCTGCCAACCCATGAAAAAGAGTGAATAAAAATAACCAACAATATGGTGGCTACCATATGCCAGCACCTTTCCAAGAACTTTGTGTATATTATCTCCTCGAAAAATCACCCCAAGCTAAAAAGTAGGTGCCGTAAAACCTATTCTTGTGGGAGAAGAAACTGAGGCACAAACCTGTAAACAGCCCCCTAACCTGATCTCCAAATCCAAGCAGGGAAAACAAAAAGTGGGGCAGGGATGCTAATCCTAGAGGCTTCAGGGATTAAGTGATGTGATGTAAATAATGAGGTAATTGCCTGCTATTCCGGTTGCTAATGTAAAACATTGCCACCCGCTTAGCGACGTAAAGCATCACAAATTCATTCTTTATAGCTCTGGAGGTCCAATGTCTAAAATGGGCCAGCAGAGTCGGTTCCTTCTCGGGGCCAGGGGAGAACCCATCTGCCTGCCTTTTCTAGCCTCTAGAGGCTGCCTGCCTTCCTTGACTTGTGGCCCCTTCACCATCTTCAAGGCCAGCAACATAATCCTCCAGTATCTATTTCTCTGTCCCTCTCCCTCCTCCTTCCATCAGCACATCGCCTTTTCCTACTCAGCCCCTCTGCCTCCCTCTTATAAGGACCCTTGTAATTCCATTAGCCTCCCACCCCAGATAATTCAGAATAACCTCTCCATCTTAATCACATATTCACAGGTTCTCAGAGATTAGCACATGGGCATCTTTGGGGGGCCATTATTCAGCCACATCACCCTGGTTTATAACAGGCTCACAATGGGCCAGGCCCTTGTCTAAGCACTAACCAGCCACACACTGCCCAATGCCCTGTGAGAAGACTGTCATCAGATCCATTTTACAGGTGAGAAAACTGAGGTTCAGAGAGGGGAAGTCAGTTCAGCCAGGTCACACCAAGACTGAGAGGCCAAACCAAGATCCAAACTATGTCTGTCTAACTCCAGACCCAGTTTTCTGGGCGTGCTGTTGTGTAATGGCTAACGGGTAGGACTGTGTGTTGTTTTGGGTGGTGTTCTCTGTGATCTGTTTGGTCATCAGATCAATGAGTGCCAGGGTCTGTGTTTCTGTGTGCCGTTGCTGGGTGAGGTTATAGTGTTGTCAGTCACTCCGTGTAATGTTGTATCGTTGCAGGTTGTGTATATGTTGCATTGTGCATTCTGTGTGTTGTGTCACCAAAAATAGCCTGTTCCGTTATTTCCTATCGCTGTAGTTGAGGGAGGCCGTGTGGGGTCTCTGCTGCCGCTTCCATTGCCAAATACTTTCCCGATGTTGTCACGCTACATGTTAGGTGGCCTGAGCATGTGTCCTGTGCCGCAGGCCACGCTGTCATGGTTGGTGTGGGTGTTGTGCGCTCTGTGGCAGCATGGGGTCTGGTGTGTTGCGCGTTGTGTCTCCCGAGCTGTGTCCCATGACCCTCTCCGGCCCTCGCCCTCAGGCAAGCCCTTCGACCCCACGATTATGGTGAGCCGCTCGGTGGCCAACATTATCTGCTCCGTGATCTTCGGCAGCCGCTTCGACTACGACGACGAGCGTCTGTTCACCATTATCCGCCTCATCAATGACAATTTCCAAATCATGAGCAGTCCCTGGGGAGAGGTCAGGAGGCCTAGTTCGGCGAGTGACGGCGTTTCGGGGGCCACACAGCACAGGGACTAAAAGGAAATAACTGGCGGGGAAGGGACTGCGATTGGCCCTGCATGGCCCCGCCCCTTACCGTATGACCCGCCCCAAGTTACTAGGCCCTGTCTAGCCACGCCCATTCCCACGACTCAGCATCTCCGCCTATACACAGCCCGCACCCACCCCGCGGCTTCTCCAGAAGACCCTGACCCTCAAGACCGCGCCCCTGCCTACCTGATTCACCACCCGATGGCTCGCGCGGACACACACGCACACGCCCATCCTGCCTGCTCCTCCAAATCCCTCCGACTTTGTTCCATCCCTAGTTGTACAACATCTTCCCGAACCTCCTGGACTGGGTGCCCGGACCACACCGACGCATTTTCCAGAACTTCGGGCGCATGAAGGACCTCATCGCCTGCAGCGTCCGCGAGCACAAGGCGTCCCTCGACCCCAACTCTCCCCGAGACTTCATTGATTGCTTCCTCACCAAGATGGCACAGGCAAGCCCTGTCTGGAAGTCCCATCTCTGGTCAAACCTACTGCCCCTGCCTCAAACCAGCAGGAATTCCGAGTTAAGTGGGTCTGGGTATGATCTCTCCACATCCGAGAAATGAAGCTGCAGCACCTGGCTCTGCTGGGCTGGAGCCCGGAGCCATCCGGGGCCACAGTCAATTAACAACTTGTTAAGAAGTCGCTAAGGATCTGTTAATAGGGACCCTGCTGCTGAGGTTTTCCCTACCCGCCCTTCCCCGCTCCCTAGCTTCCCCGAGAAAAGGTACTTAAGCAGAGGAGGCACTGAACTGGCAACCAGTAGCGGTTGTGCAGGTCTGTTGAGAGCGGGTCGCACGGGCTCCGAGTCCGCGGTCAGAGTCCGGGCGGGATCTCCCGGCTCTGGCTCCTAACTCTGCCCAAACCTCGCAGGAGAAGCAGGATCCATTGAGCCACTTTTACCTGGATACCCTCATAATGAGCACACACAACCTGATCTTTGGTGGCACCGAGACGGTGGGCACGACGCTGCGCCACGCATTCCTTGTGTTAATGAAGTACCCAAAAGTGCAAGGTGTGCACCCCAAACCTGGCTGGGAGAACCCCCCACCTCTAAGCCCTGCCCACAACGAGCCACGGCCCGCCCAGCATGCCTGACAGTCCAAGCCTCCAGCTTACACGTTGCTCGCACAGCCAAACCCGCAAACCCAGACAGAGGCCGACTCCACCTACGTGGCTCCCGGGATCCGCACAGCCTGCCCAGACCTTGACCCCGCCTGCACGGCCCTGCTTTGAGGTCCACCTCTGAGCCGCCCACACAGCGCTATCTGAGACCCCACCTCCCCAAGCCTGCCTCTGGGTCTATCCGGGAACCCTGGCTTCCTGGACAGACTCAGGCAAGGTGCTTGCCCCTTGCCCCACCCCCGATCTCTCGGCTCTCCCGCACAGCCCACCCACTGGATCCAACCTCCTGTAGGCCTGGTCCTTGAAGCCCCCGCCCGCAATCCCAACAGGGACAAGGACTCCAAGCAGCTCCGAAGACCAGCCTGCACAACCCCGCCCCTAGGACCCTCTCCACGGACCAGACTTTCTCCCTCACATATATCTCTGAATCTAACCTCTCCCTCCCGAGGCTCTAGCTAACCCTGACATGCACCCTTGCAGCGGCGCCCCGACTGGGAAGCGTTGACAGGGCCCCTCCCACATGCACCCCCACACGTCTTCCGTGCCCAGTCGATCCCGCTGACAGCCTCTACTACGCTCCCCCCTCCACCTTCAGCCCGCTTACACGAGGAAATCGACCGCGTGGTGGGACGCGAGCGGCGGCCGATGCTGGAGGACCGAGTGGCCATGCCTTATACAGATGCGGTGATCCACGAGGTGCAGCGCTTCGCAGATGTCATCCCCATGAATTTGCCGCACCGCGTCACCCGTGACACAGCCTTTCGCGGGTTCCTGATACCCAAGGTGCGCTGGGCACCTAGCAGTGGATATCTGGCACGCTAGCAAGACATCCAGACTCTTGCCTTAGCAACCGGCATCCTAAGCCATAGCAACAGAGATCTGGGACCGTTAAATCCAGAGCCTCAGCCCCTTCCCGGGACCCCATCTCTTCTCATAATGGACCAGACCCTGTCCTGAATCCCACACCCCTTCCCTATTACAGTTCCCCTTTCTAGGACGTCTCTCCAAAATCCCTATGGTCTGGGGCTTCATCCTGGGAATCCCCTGTGCTAAACACTGGCGAGACCTCACCCCTTCCTCCCAAACTTCAAATCTGCTGCCACAAGGGGTCTTGTGCCACATCCCGGTCTCGGACCCCAACAACATAGCTTCCAGTACCCACACAACATTTCCTGGACCGCTGATGGAGTCCTATGCTCCAGCCCCACCCCTTATCAAGTCCCCAAAGACCCCTCCACCTCACCGCTGTAGAGGGAAAACCCTAGTTAGGGAATCTCCCAGCCCTTCTATACCTCTGATTCTAGCTCTCCACCCCCACAGGGCACGGATGTTATCACCCTCCTTCACACAGTCCACTATGACCCCAGCCAATTCCTGACGCCCCAGAAATTCAACCCTGAGCACTTTCTGGATGCCAATCAGTCCTTCAAGAAGAACCCTGCCTACATGCCCTTCTCAGCTGGTAAGAGATGTAGTGGCAAGAGTCGGTCTCTCAGACACCATATTCCTACCTATATCCCCTGGTCCTGATTCCACTCTCCAGTCCCGCTCCCTTCTTCATCCCACCCCATCCTCAATTTTGGATGCACAGAAACATTCATACTGTGTGTCAGGCGCTGCCCCTGAGTGGCAGGTGACTGGTAGCGAAGAACTAGGCTTTATAGCCACACTCCAGCTCTGTCATCCCAGCATTGTCATCTCCTAGTGTATGACCTTGGATATGTTACTTCACCACTCTGTGCCTCAATTTCCACGTCCTTAAAATGGAGAAGAATAAGGCACACCTCTTGGAGATGCCATGAGGATTAAATTAAAAGCAGTATAATCACTAGAGTTGCACATGGCACATAGTAAGACACAACCTAACATTATATTCTCACTTCTTTACCTGCATTTACCATTTACAACGACCTAAAGAGGCACTATTATCATCCTCATTCTAAATACCCAGAAACATTATTGTTATCTCGTGAGCTGCCCCAGATCACAAAACTGGTATTAGCAGAACCCGACTTGGCACCCATGAAGTTGCATTAATGTCAGCCAGGCCACTCCGGACCGGGATTTAAAGCATCTTGCTCAGATCTTTAGATGGGTGGGTCTGTGGCGTCCCCAACAGTTACTCTCATATGTCTTCTTCTGAGACCTGGGGCTGGAGTCCCACACCCCATCTCACGGCTGCTCGCCACCCCCCAACCCCGCAGGACGCCGAGTGTGCCTGGGCGAGTCGCTGGCGCGCATGGAGCTCTTCCTCTTCCTCACCTCCATCCTGCAGAGCTTCTCGCTGCAACCTCTGGGGGCGCCCGAGGACATCGACCTGAGCCCGCTCGGCACGGGTATTGGCACTGTGCCGCGGCCTTTCCAGATGTGCGCGCGCGCCCGCTAACGCGGCCCCCCTATCGGGTTCGCCTGCGACCCCGAAGGCCGTCCAGGGATTACTCTGTCCCTCTTCCCGTTCCGCTGTGTCCCCGTCCCTCTCGCTGTCACACCCGCTTCCCCTCCCCTGCCACATGCCCATCCCCCATCCCTCTCTACCTGGTCTGCGCCCCCAGAGACAGATAAAGTCCCGGGGAAGGGGAAGTGCGTGTCTGGTTTTACCCACTGAACTCGTTCCATTCAGCGCCTTCGGGGGACCTTTTGTATGGTTTTCTACTAGATTAATCCGTAATAGAGTCAAGCCTGCCTTGCCTTGGCTGAATTAAAGGGGGAAGGACAGTCACGAGGATGGGGAGAAGGAAGGGGTCGCAGAGAGAACACCCTAACTGGTTCCACCTCACCCTTAGGGTGGCTAGAAATTGGGAGAAATTGTTTCCTGGAGACAGGCTGGAAGGTAAAGACTGTGAGGGCCTGAAGACAGAGAAACAGAGAGACCAAGGCTGAGAAAAAGCAGCCAGAGAGATAACAAACAGGTCTGCAAGAGATGCTGGCCCTGTACAAACATGGGGCTGTAAGCAGGAAGAAAGCAAGGGACCCAGAGACTGAGAAATAACAATTACTAATCCTTACCTAGTGCTTCCTGTGCACACTTCTAAATGCCTCCTTTAAATCTCACTGTGAAGCAAAGGGATTTTATTATACATTTTCACAGATGAGCAAACAGGCTCAGAGAGGTGAGGTGACTTGTCCAAGATCACACACCCAAAAGTGGACAGAGCTGGAATCAGAATGCAGACCATCTGGTCCAAACACAGCTCCTCTCAATCTCACAAGTCAGAGTCACAGAGGAAAGCACAGAGATACAAACACTGAGAAATGGGCAGAAAGAATGAAAGAGAAAGACAAGAATCAGAAATGACCAAAGATGGAGAGGAAGGGCAAAGAATGGAGGAAGCAAGGAACTGGAAGACCTGACAAATGGAAACTCCCCATTTGTCACCCCTCTCGTTAGATGTTGCTTTGCCTTGCAATTCTTCCCTTTGGGGTGGGGACATCAGTCCCGGGCATGGGGCCTTCCAACCTGGAACTGGACTTGACACTCTGACATTCTGCTGACAGTAGCTTTCCTCAATGAGCGGCATCCCAAGCGTCCTTGAGCCTGAGTCAGGCAAAGTGTGATGGCCCCCCAGCCATGGGTGGAGGTGGCCTGGGAGGCCCTGCCCTGGATGGGGTCTCCCCAAGGCCATCCAGAAGCTGGGACATGCTCTGCTGAGCATGGGGCCGGCCAGGGTGAGGCTTATAGGCGGTCCCACCATGCAGCGTCAGCTCCTTAATCCCCACGCTGTTCCCACCACAGGCCAACCGCAAAGTCTGCCCCAGGGCCCAGCCAGGGACACAGAGGTGGAGGGAGAGAGGGAGAAACTCAGAGGTCCTGAGAAAGAAAATGGAGTGACAGTAAAGAGAAACACATGGAAATCCTGAAAAAGAGACCGATGGAAATGGAGAGAGACAGAGAGAGAAAGACAGCAGAGAGAGATCCTGAAAACCAAAGACTGAGAGTGAGCCAGACAGAGAAGATAGAGACATTGAGAAATAGAGTCAGGGATGTCCAGAGAGAAGGAAGACAGGGAGATTCTAAAACAGAGATTAAAAAGTAAGAGAGTAACAGAGATGAAGAGAGATCTGAGAGAAAAAGAAAAAGTGAACTAGACACAGACCTTCAAGAGATGAGACACACAGACAGGAGGAGAGGCAGTCACAGGATCTAGCAAAAGATGGAGACAGAGAGTCTCAGCTAGAGAAAGAGACCGAAAGACATACCACAATGTAGAGAGTCGTGTGTGCATTCATTCAACAAACATTTACCTAGTACCTAGCGTACTGAGCACTGTTTTAGGCACTGAGGGTACAGAGGTGAACAAGACAAAATGCCCGCTCTTGAAAAGACAGGGCCTGGCCCAGCAGGGTGGGGTGGCGGCCATATGCTCACTGCGGAGTTGGTGCCTGAGAGCCAGGGCCCCGCCCACAAGTCCTGCCACCCCAGGTTCCTGCACAGAAAAGGGCTGACAGGTAGGGAGACCCATGACCAGACATACAGAGACAGAGACAGGCAGACAGGCAAGGAAGCATAGACAGCGACTAAGGGGAAGACAAGCTGGGAGAAGCAGAAAAAGACAGACATCCTGAAAAGAGAAAGAAAACGGACATCAACCAAAGCAGATGTGGAGAGTAAACAAGGATAGACAGAAAGAGAGAGAGAGATGAGCAGAACCAGAGAAACACAGGCAGAGACTGAGAGAGAGAAACACTGAGATGAAGCAAAGATAGACAGACACAAGAGACATGCCCAGAGACAAGCCCAGTCCTAGACTCTTCATGCCCCCCTCCCCGCCAGCCTCTGAAGGTCCAGTCCTGGGCCAGGCACCTGGTGGAAGGTTGGATCCAGCACAACAGGGGCAGTGAGAAGGTGGGCCACATTCCTGAACAGTCTGCTCCAAGTACTGACTCAGCCACATCCTCTACCAGCCTGCACCCCCAGGGGCTGCTGGAGTGAAACTAAGTTTGTCTGCCATCATGGCCTGGCCTCGGCTGGAGGGCCTACTGAGGAGCCTGGGGGACTAGAGACCAGGTGTTAAGAAGTATGAGCACAGGACATTTGGAGGCATCTGGGAGCCAGAGCATTGGGAATAGAGATGGCAGAGTTCAGGGCAGGGCACAGGTATGAAGGAGATACAAGGGGTCAACATGTAGAAGGCACCCAAGAGTTATAAGACTAGACACAGGAATGTCAGCTGATGGGCACCAGGAGGCAAGGGGACTCAAGCGAGCATCCAGGAGACAGGTACAGCATACAAGGCTCCAAGAGCAATGGGCATGGAGGTGACAAGGGCTCAGATACAAGTCCCTAGGTATCACAGGCACAGTGCATAGGAGTGCCAGGTTAATGGGCATGTCACCAGGGGTGTTTTTAGAAGCATATTTAGAAGTCGGGAGTTCATTTAGGAATCAGAAGTACAGGGTGCAGTATTTTCGGGTCTTGGGCCCAGACAGAGGTGGCCCAGGAAATTCAGGAATGCACACCTACAGGCCAAATTAGATAGATCCAAAGGTGCTAGGGGTCCAGGAAGGGTGCACCTGTTGGCCAGGTGTAATGACCTGGAGGTGATGGTGCACGAAAGTTGCCAAATGGGACAGTCTGAGGCGGGCACAAAAGAGATCAGGCAGAGCCAGGCACAACCGGGAATGGGCTGAGAGGCAGGGTGGAGACCTTGGGTTGGGGAATCTAAGGAAGATGCAGCCTACAGACTTCCATCCCGCCCACTCTGGTCTCCGCCTCTGTCTGCCTCTACTCCACCCAAGAACCCAAGGAGATCAAATAGAGCTGAAGGGCACAGGCCTGGAAGATGGACTGCATGGCGATCCCGGGCCTCACAGCCCTGCTGTGGCTGTTCCTGTTGCTGGCACTAGCCAGGTGGAGCTGGGGCACCAGGCAAACTCAGAGGAAGGGGGCCTTACCCCCGGGGCCCACACCACTCCCGCTGCTGGGGAACCTGCTGCAGCTGGTGTCCCGACGCCTGGATCGCACACTCATGGAGGTAGCCCTGTCAGAGGGTGGGGAAACAGAATTCTGATTTCCTGGAAGTTGGTATGGGAGCTGGTTCTCTGAATGAGGTCAGAGCTGAGGGCTCCGACTGGCCGAGTCATGAGGAAGGTTGAGGGGCCTGGAGTCCTGCGTCTGGAAAGAAGGAGCCTGCGGGTATGGGAGGTTGGGGGCCAGGACATCTGGTTGTGAGAGAAGGAGGAGCCTGCTGTGGAAAGTCAGGTCGGGGAGGAGAGCTGAGAGGTCTGTTCTCGGGCTTGAGGCAAGGAGGGGGGGTACTGAGGGCCCAGACGCCCAGTTCTGAGGGGTGCAGAGGCTGGGGACCTGAACTTCGACATCTGAGGGAAGAGAGAGCTGGGGACTTGACTCGTGGGTCAGAAGTACAATGGGGCTGGGGACCTGGCGAGGTTGAGACTGGGACGTCTGGGTGTGAGGCTGAGGGAGGTGGTATGGGGGTCTCGGTGCAGGAGCGGGTTAGGAACCCCGATCCGGACCCGCTGAGCACTGGCTCCGCGCAGCTGTCTGCCCGCTGGGGCCCGGTGTTCACAGTGCGGCTGGGCCCGCGCCCTGCAGTGGTGCTGTGCGGCTACGCCGCTGTGCGGGACGCGTTAGTGCTGCAGGCGGACGCCTTCTCCGGCCGCGGGGCCATGGCAGTCTTCGAACGCTTCACGCGCGGAAACGGTGAGGCCCGGGCGGCGGGAGTGCGGTCCAAGAGCAGTCTGGGATAAAAGGTTGGGGCGGGGCCTAGTAGAGCTTTGGTAAAGAGGGCGGAGGGCGGACGGCGAGTGGGGGCGGAGCCAAAGTGTAGGTGCTGAATAGGAGAGCCTAAGAGTCAAAGCCAAAGAGCAAGCGGTGGTCAGGGATCCGGACCAGCAGAGGGACCCATGTGTAGATGGATGGGGCCGAGAAGGCTGGGGTGGCAACTAAGAGATCTGGACATAAGCAGAGCGAAGGGTTGCAACGAAGGCCAGGCCACGACTCCGGCCTGCCCCCTTCCTTCTCTGCCCCGCCGCAGGCATCGTTTTTTCCAACGGGCAGCGCTGGCGGACGCTGCGCAATTTTACACTTGGAGCGCTTAAGGAGTTCGGGTTGGGGTCGCGGACCATCGAGGATCGCATCCTAGAAGAGGCGGCTTGTCTGCTTGGCGAATTGCAAGCCACTTTTGGTGAGGCCTAGTCGGGAAAGTGGCGTAGGTGTGACCGATGGACTGGAAAGGGCCGCGGGAACGACAGATGGAACGAAACCAGTAAGTTAGCTGGGTGCCAAGCGTTATGACCTGTCCTGTTCCACTCCCAGGAGCCCCGTTTGACCCCCGGCAACTACTAGATAATGCTGTATCTAACGTCATCTGTTCTGTGGTCTTTGGGAACCGCTATGGCTACAAGGACCCGGAGTTCCTGAGGCTCCTAGACCTCTTCAATGACAACTTCCGCATCATGAGTTCCAGGTGGGGCGAGGTGAGGGCCGGCTCTAGTCCTTCCCTTGTGTGCCCTATGCTAAACCCTGGGTATGTATACCTACCTGCATTGAATCATTGGAAGAGTCAAGAATTTTGGAAGAGTCCTAGAACTTGTAACATCAGTCTTGGTGAGTTCTCCCCATTGGGTAACTAGTAGTCTTGTTCAAATGCCTACTGAAATCCTGTCCCCACAGATGTACAACATTTTCCCCTCCCTCCTGAACTGGATCCCTGGCCCACACCACCGAATCTTCCAAAACTTTGAGGAGCTCCGGGTCTTCATTTCTGAGCAAATCCAGAGGCACCGGCAGACTCGGCAACCTGGGGACCCCCGTGATTTCATCGATTGCTTCCTGGATCAGATGGATAAGGTGCGGGCCCCAGCTGCCCTGAACTCCATCCATGCCTTTCACTAGTAGGTACCTGGCATGCTGCAGCACCCTTCTCTGTCCACAGGAACAGAAGAATCCAGAAAGCCATTTCCAGGAGGACACATTGGTGATGACCACACACAACCTTTTCTTCGGTGGCACTGAGACCACCAGCATCACCCTGCGCTCCGGGCTCCTCATTCTGCTTAAGTACCCAGAGGTCACAGGTCTGTAAGCTAGAGAGCCAAGGATGACGGGGGGCTAGGGTTGGGGTTTGGATGTGGCTGGGGACTGTGGCACGCACAAGTCACACTTTCCACCTGCCCCAGCCAAGATGCAGGCTGAGCTGGATGCCGTGGTAGGTCAGATGCGCACTCCAAGCCTGGAGGACCGTGAGCACCTGCCCTACACCAACGCTGTGCTGCATGAGATCCAGCGCTTCACCAGCGTGCTACCACTAGGGCTGCCTCGTGCTGTCACCCACACCACCCACCTGCATGGCCACTTTCTACCCAAGGTGCCCACCAAACCTGGGGATTCTGCATGGGGGCTGATTAACAAAGATCAGCCACATGGGCATGCACAGTGCTTGCTTCATGTAGCCCTGGGAGCAAGAAAGGCCTACTAGCTTTTAAACAGGGTTTTAGATGGAGGAAAGGCAATTGCTTAGCAAGTCTCAGGCTAACCCTTGTGCATCACCCCAGGGCACCTTTGTGATTCCTCTGCTTGTGTCTGCACACCGGGACCCCAGCCAATTCAAGGACCCAGACTGCTTCAACCCCACCAACTTTCTGGATGACAAGGGCAAGTTCCAGAGCAATGATGCCTTCATGCCCTTTGCTCCAGGTTAGGGCCAGGCAGGGAGGACACCAGCCTCAACAAGCCCTGGGGTGCATGGGGTTCTCACCCTGCATCCCTGTGTCCCTAGGAAAGCGGATGTGCCTAGGTGCAGGCCTGGCACGATCAGAGATCTTCCTCTTCTTCACAACCATCCTTCAACGGTTCTGTCTGCTCCCTGTGGGGAGCCCTGCCAACATCGACCTCACTTCACAATGCACTGGCCTAGGCAACGTGCCCCCAGCCTTCCAGCTCCGCCTGGTGGCCCGCTGAGGTCACGCTCACCTACCCTCTACTCACTGGCTCTCAGACCTTCCTACCCTTTTGGTCATTAAAGGCCCTGAATTGTAGATGAAGTACCCTCCTTACCAAAAAGAGCATCAAGTGTGTGCAGCTCTGAGGTAAACTTTTATTTCTTTCTTGGCTGACAGTACTTTCACACCCATGCTCCTACCTGCACCTTTTATCCTACCCAAGCAGTGGTATTCTAGTCCAAAAGGTGCTATGGCCCAAGGGTTTGGGGAGTCACTTCACATTCCAGGCTGGAGAAGTCGGGGTGGGGGGGGCTTGGGGATTATCCCCCCCCACAAACCTTTCCCAGCAAGAGGCCATGACTCACCCCAACCCCAAATCCTGCACCCTGGTGGGAGGTGGCAATGCCTCCTTCCAGCTTTCCACACCTGAAAGGGGCACAACCAGACAGGGCAGGACACAGGCCCCAGCTCCAGTAATGGTAGCCCCACTACTGGCCCTGTCTGTGTCACAGCCCTAGCCTCCATCATAGGGCAGCAGAGGTCTCTCCTCCTCCTTGGTCCTCAGCAATGGACAGAGCCCTCCACACCAGGCAGGACAGAGGCAAAGCTGGAAGCAGCGGCGGTGGCAGGGAAGGAGCAGGCACCAAGAATGGTGAGCTGCTGGCTCAGCAGCACAGGGCCAAGGGCACTCCAGCAGTCAGGGCAAGCTGTCTGTCCACGCAGCTCAGGGCCGGCCACTAGGTGGGTGTAGTTGGCTGTGATACAGGAACTTGGACACCTTTCTGTCCTGATGCTGGTGGAGAAGGAAACAGGAGACAGTGAATCATCAGGGACGGGACAAAGAGACCAAGGAAAACCTGGGAAGATGGGGGAGAGGACCAGAAGAGATGGGGCTCATGCTGGGAATACCAGAAGAGTGGGCTATCCAGGGAAGGTGATCAGATGTGAAGGAGTGGCCAGAAGCCTAGTGAGTACATGGAATAGGAAGGAGCTGAGGGAGGGGGTGCCACTTCGGAAGCAGATACCTAGCTGATACTTGTCTTTGGCTGCTGCACGCTCCTTGGCATCAAAATACCAGACAGTGATGGCATACCTGGGAACCAGAGCAGCCCAGAAGGCAGTCAGAGATGACTTTTCCTCATTTGCAGTCACCATACCCAAACTGAAATTACAGTCCACCCTTCTGAGCCTGGTTCCGTTCCCACCTAGACCTCCTCTCGCACTTCATCACTCCCTAGTCACTCCAGGGATATGGTAAGGCTTTGGGGGCACCAGAGGAGCACCTGGGCAAATCCCCAGAAACATGGCTCATACCTGGTGGCATATGCTGGTTTCACCTCGTGAGGGTTCCGCCGGTCAGACCAGAAAATGAGCAGCCGGTCAAAGAGTGGTTCAATGTTGGCTACCACAGGGCGGCCCTCAGGAAAGATCTGCAGCAGGCCACCGTGCACCTGAGGGCAGGCCAGAGGATGAGGGTGGGGGTGGGAGATGCTGCTCCTGCCTGGAACCTCCACGTTGCACGGTCCACCCCCAGGAGCCCACCAGGGGGCGCAGCAGCTGCACACATAAGTCCCTCCCACCACTGCGGGTCTTTGAATGACAGCCCAGAGTCTGCATCACCATGGAGATGGGAAGGAAGCTACTAAAGACCACAGGAAGCAGGGATGAGTGTTCATTAGGCCTGAGGCCGGGCAGACAGCACCATCCCCACAAGTGACCAGTTAGCTGGAGAAGAGGTGCCATTTCCCAGGAAGAGCCAGCTAGCATACTGCACCACCCCAGTGAAGGTTGAGAAGACGAATGAGAAAATACTAGTTAAGTGGAAAACGGATGCAGCTGTCCCCACCAGCCCCACACCCTACCTTGACATCCCAGTTCTGATTCAGGTAATAGATACAGGTGATGCAGCGCCCATCGCCGTGGGGATTGTCCACGTGCCTCACGTACCCCAGCCCGTTGCCTGGGTAACACGCCACCATGGCCTGGCAGAGACGGATGGAGGTGGGTTTACTGGGGCTAGGCAGGGACATTGGGGAAGCAACCAAAACCTCCTCCTTTTCACTCCTCCCTGCCCCTTGTCTCTCCCCTGACTCAAGTGTCCTGGGCTCCAAGGGTTCCAGCTCCCAGCCTTTCTCCTTTTCAGCCAAGCCCCCATCCACCAGAAACCTCAGCTGCAAGGCCTCAAGAGCCCACTCCCCGTGCTCACATGCCAAGGACCTGGCACCCAGATGGGGCACAGTGAGTGAACTGGGGGTTTGATTTTTTACAGATAACCCAATCCCACCTGAGGCATTTCAAAATAAAATAAATCTCAGTATTTTCTGGTATGTGAGGATGTGGCCCACAGCCCTACACCAAAGTCTTGACCTTCAGCTAAGTGGAATCACTTGGGACACTGATGCCACCTCAGGTGGAGCCTGAAATTTTGAACACCCCACACAGCCACCCCCACCCCGGTAATTCTAATATGCAGCAATGTTGAGAACCGCTGCCCTTGACTATAGAGAACTCCCGGTGACAAATGAATTACCTATTTCCTACACATCTGACAAGGTACCAAAACCTACAGTGTGACTAGAACCTGGGATCTAATCCCAACTCCAAGGCTATCTTGCTGCTTGCTGAATAGTGCTGGACAGAACAGTCCTATCAAATGAATAGGCCTCAACTGCCTCGTCCGTAAAATGGGCTAATAAACAACTTGCTGTCTTCAGCAGTGACTTTAAGCCCACTGAGAACATAACTCTGGAGGTTCCTGACCCCCTCCCCCCCCAGATCTAAAAAGGCTAATTCCAGATCTTGGCTTCTGTGTGTACAGTCTAGCCACAGAGTTCTCACCTCCTCTCCCTAACGGCTGCTGTTCCCTAGGTCCTGGCCAGCCCTGACCATGCCGAGGCCTGGGCCCCAGCCACTCAGGGCCTGTTTCTCATTGGGGCATGGACAAAAAGGTGAATGTGGTGGAAGGGAAAAGGCCCAGGTATTCCTGCAGACCTAACTCCCAGTAACAGGACTGCCACCCCAGCTGTGATGCTGGGCAGGTGACTTCCCTGTCTTGGCTTCCTCATCTATGAACTGGAGCTCACAGCCACTCCACAGGTCACTGTGGGAACTGGACAAGACATGAACGTTTGGGAAGGCACCCAGCATGGTGTCTGCCACATGACAGAGCACCTATGTGCAGGCTGAAATGCACAGGCTGAAATGACATAAAAAAAAAAAAAAAGGTCCCTGTCTATCCTCTGATCAAAGCCACTGGAGGGAGGACTGGAGGAGGCAAAGAGGGGAACATTGTCATGAGGACCCTGCAGCTCCTCCCACCATCTGTCTTGACTCCTCAGTCCACACTGGGACTGCCACTCCCCAACACTCGGCTACACCTGTGGGCCACAGCCCTGAGACAATGTCCCTGACCTAGAGGACCGGCATCTGCTGCCAAAACAGGAGGATGTCCAGCACTCACTCCCTTGGCCTTCACACACCATGTTATTCCCAGGGCTCATCCCAGGTGGATGGTAAAGTGCCCTGCATTAAACACCTGCACCTGATAGACCACAGCACCTGCCCTAGGAAAGGGACCAGGAGGGCTGCCACTGGGTACGGCTACCCAGCGGTGGAAAGCTCCACTGCTCTCCGGCAGCACAGGGCAAGACCCTGGCCCCAAGCCGCAGGTTCAGCAGAACGTTCTCTGCACTGCGTGCTCCCTGCAGATGGCTCAGAGGTCTGAGCAACCACCCCGCTGGGAGGTGGCCCAGGTGGCCTGGACTCAGTGAGTCCCTGATCAGGGACAGACGAGCCCTCCACAGTTAGAATCCAAGCAGATTTTGCTGGTTCTGCAGGTGGGGAAGGAAGTGCAACCTCTTCCCCTACAATCCAACCCCACAGCAGCCAGAGACTCTTTTCGTTGTTCAAATCCTTTCAAGCCCCCCACTGACCACAACCTTCAATGCCATCAGCCTCATCTACTATCCCCAACACTCCAGCCTAAAGCTTCCTGACTGTTCTCTGACCAGGCCAAGCTCACCCCCAAGGCCTCTGCACCTGCCTGGAATACTCTTCCCCCTGGTCCTCCTTGTTATTTAGGTCTCCAGTCAAGGGCCACCATGGGCACTCCAGCTGAAGGCACCTGAGCTGATGTTCCATCCAGCCCTCTCAATGTGAAGTCTAGTCAGGTACTTGTCTACCTAGTTTTGACTGAAAGGAAGTCCCAGAGGAGCTCCTGGTGCCAAGCCTGTCTCCCTAGTGCCCAGGCAGTAGCTGCTGACTGAAGGCACTCTTTTCAGTCTCAGGGCATCCACTCTATCCTACCAGTGCACCCTCACACAGGGTCACCCCCCATGCAGGCAGAATACCCTCTGGAGTCTGGAATGGAATGACTCTTGTGTAAGAAGGCTGGGCACAGAAACAGGCCCTTTAAGATCCCCCCTCCCCCCCACACACGTTAGAAGCCGGAGGGGGAGCATCCTCTGAACCTAGACAAGCATCTATTTCCTGCCACCACAAAAGAACCGGACAATAAGCAGAGAGATATGGAAACTTGTTTCTCACTCTCCCATCTCAGGAAAGGGGAAGCTGATCAGAGTCAGGAGACTAAAGAGTTAAACGCTATTGATGACAATGTGCCAAGAATTACTTACACACACACCACCACCACTACCCGCCAAAGTCTAAAGCCAGGGAGTGAGCCAATGACAGCAGGCCCCACCTCCAAGCTGCTCTTAAAGGGGCAAACCAAACCAGCCAGGCCCTCCCCTGGGGTCCCCTATGGTAGTCCTTGAGGCAAGGGGAAGTCAACTCTCTCACCTGCAGGTCAACTGGGCAGAGGGACTAGGGCGAGAAGGGAACACAGGAGCTGCACTCAGAACAAACTGAGAGGCAGGTTGCTGCCAGTCCCAGCCACGCTTTGGATCTGTGCCACGCCCCCTCCCCCACCCCCGCACCACCACGTGACCACACACCTCAGCAACCCACACTGTCCTACTCCAGAGCCTGGAGAGGGGGCCAAGATGTTGCCCTTTGAAGGTTGCTGTCTCACTGGGGCAGAGGAGGGTCTGAGAAGAACTTCAGTGATTGGGTTGGCTCTTCTCCTCCCTTCTCTATCCAGCCTAGCTTGTTCTTGCCTCCCAGGGCAATAAGGGTTACCCAGGGCTAAAGAAGTCCCAACGCACATGCACGCACGTGCACGCATACACACACACAAACACCCCATTCTAGCCCGGCCCTGGCCCCAACTACATCCAGAGGGGAAGAGACCTGCTCCCTCTACCCTACCTGATCCTCCTAAAATGCCTACAGACAAGCCTGGTTTTCCTATCCTATGAATGAGCAAACTGAGGCTCAGAAGTGTCCTGCCCTAGACACTCGGTTCTTGTGGTCTCCCCCAGCCTCCTTCCCTGGAGGGTAGGTGACCTTGGGATGAAGTTGCTGAGCACCTTGTGGCCAGGGAGACTCCCACTGATGTCTCCAGCCTGTGCAGGAGCTAGGCTGGGGAAGAGCTGCCTCCAGCTCTCCAGCTATCAAGTAATAGGTGGGAGAAGGAAGCAGGACAAGTTTCAGCTGGAGTGGGGAGAATACTGGTCTCAGCCCCAGGGGAGCTCTGGTCCCTGAGCCAGCTCCAGCCTCACAGTGGAGCTGCACAGAGGCAGAACCCATTGTGAGATCTTGAGAGGAGAGGAGATGTCAAGAGCACAGCCTCATGCTCACAGAAGAGAAGGCAGCTCCTGCCATCAGCCAAGCATCACCAATGTTGTGCAGAGGATACTTCCTGCAGGGCCTTGGCCAAATGACACCAAGCCCTGGACTCAAGGCCAGCCACTCACACTTCTTCATAAAGAGAATCATCCCGTCAGCAGGCCAGAAAGGCCCTATGGATCAATGACTTGTGCAGGGCTCCCGAATGGGTAGCAGGAGGCCAAGGAGGCCCCCCTGATGACTGTCCATAAACGCCAATCAAATGAACAAGTTCTTAAAAAGAGGCTCTGTGGTTTTTGGCAGATTCTCAAAAAGGCCCGGATTCCAAGAAAAGATTAGGAACCACTATTCTCAAACAAGCAAAAGGGACCAGAAAGGACACAAAAGCAGAGGAACATGGGAACAGACCCAAGCCAGACAGGGATGAAGTTATGGACAAGACGGAAAGGATAAGGGATACAGACTAGAACGGGGAGGGATGGGAAAGATGGGGGGCAGGACCTCCACCTGGCCAGCACACAGCCACCTAGTGCCACCCCCAGAAAGGTGTCCTTGACACTGATGCCACAGTACAGCGTATGGGGCACAATGCAGCACTGCACCAGACCCAGCAGGCAGCACCTCCTCCTCCCTCAGCCTGGCACTAGCCTCATCACTGCCACCCTCCCCACTCAGTCTGCTGGTTCTCCTAAGAATGGACTAGACAGGCCAGCAGACAGAAATGAATGAAAGGATGGAAGAACTATGTGCCAGTCCACACTGACCATTCTTGGTCTGGGGCTCATGAATAGACATCAGAGGGCTGTGAACCCCAGCGTGGCCTATGCACAGGTGTGGGGCTATGAATCTCGGTACCTCAACTCAGGTTTTTCTAGAGATCCCTGGCAAAGTCAAGAACCACTGTGGCTACAGGCTAAACCCCTGGCTTACAGGTGCACAAACGAAGGCCCACAGGAAGAAACTACAGACTCTCTGGGTCCCCACAGGGAGTGAGACACAAAGCAAATTTCAACACTCCCTCCGCTAGAGCTGTCTAAACCCTGCTGTAACCCCAGAAGCCTGTCTCCAAACCCACTGGTGCCCAGAGTACTAGCCATCCAACAACTGCTAGGCAGCCCTTTCACACAAAGTCCCCAGAGCCTTACCTTGGTGCGCCCGTTGATGACATAGCCACCCAGTCGCCCAGCACAGTGCCGGATTACAGCGTCTACATGGGCCATGAGGACCCCAATGCTTCGGCAGCCTGGCTCATGGCCTTCCACCCAGGCAATCTGGTCCCCTCGGATGCTGCGCGGCGGGATGGCCCGCTGGCTCACTAGCTGCCCGTCACGCAGGCGACCATCTCGCTTCAGGACCTCCACCTCGGCTAGCACGCAGCTGCCCAGTGCCGCCCCCAGGAAGCTGTCCTTGACGCAGATGCCATAGTACCGCATGCAGGGCACAATATAGTCCAGGGCCAAACGCTCAGGTGCAGCAGGCAGCACCTCCTCCCTCGGCCCAGCACTGGCCTCACCACTGCCACTGCTGCAGCCCATGCCACCCTTGCCCTCCCCCTCCCTCTCCTGGTTCTCCTGCCTAGCCCAGGGCCGCTTGCTGGATGTGGGGGCATCCCCACCATCTTCTGCCCATTTCCGTTTGGGGGCCTCAGGTCGGGCACCCTGGGCTGCCAGTCGCTGGCACCCCTTGGTGACCAGAGCCGCGGCACCCTCACTCTGCAGCGGCCGCAGCTCGCCACCATCCTGCCCACCAAAGCCCTCCCGCAGGGGGCTAGCTGTGGTGGAAGTGGCTGTGGCTCTGGGGGTCTCACTCCCCGCCGAGGCCTCACCAGGTGCTCCTGGACGGTGGTAGGAGGGTAGCAGAGGACAGGGCAGGTAACTCTCCACCCCCATCCTGACCCGGCCAGGCTCCAAGGGCTCTGGCACAGAAACTGGCAACTGAGGGAGAGCCTGACTCAGGGGCTGTGGCTGGCACGGGCTGTCCATGGCAGCAGTGTCTTCATCCCCCGGGCATGGAGGGCACGGCCCGGGCCCATGGTGCCACCCTCCTCCACCTCCTCCTCCTCCACTTGATGCAGCCCGGGGCCGGGGTGGCTGGGCCTGGTGTTGGGCAGGGTGAGGCAGGGCAGGCAGGCAGCAGAGGCTCTTCTCCTGCCCTGGGGGTTCTCGCTGGTCCCCAGGTCCTTTGCTGCCCCTAGGGGCTTGGGAAAGGACCCGTCGGGGTGGCTAGAGGGAGAGAGAGAAAAAAGAATGACAGAGAAGCTAGAGGCAGGCGGGCTGGAGAAAGGGTGGGGGGGATGCAGGGATAGCAGAGAGGACAACAGATTTGGCTACGGAGACCCTCAAAACCTGAATACAAGTAGGGGAGAAAAACGTGGGAATTTGGGGGGAAATCACTGACGAACAAGACGCAGTGAGGGGTCAGCTGAGGAATGAGGCTGGTACCAAAGACAGAGGACCGCGGCGGGGGCTAAGGGACAGCATCCGTGGATAGAGAGACAGAAAACAGACTAGATGAGGGGGAGAGAGGACCTGAAGTAGAAACGGGACGGTGAAGTGGAGAGTAGAAGTGCTGGAAACAGACAGGCGGCTGAGCCTGGGGACGCTACAGAGACGCAAAGGGAATGTGGGGGTCCACAGACGAAAGTGGGGAGTCAGGAGACAAAGAGAAGGGGGGGACCCAAACACAGAAAAATGGACGGGGGAAGGTGGGAGGGGCGGGCCTCACACAGCCGGACAGACGGAGTGGAAGGGTCAACCAGAGCCCCACCGGAGGAAGCCAGTCGGGGGCCGACACACACCCAGACGGAAGGGAGGTCCTAAGACAGACAGACGGAAGGGAGCCGCGGAAGGAGGGACCAAGGGGACAGAAGGAAGGGCGGAGGAGGGTTCAAGCACTCAAGAGACAGGACGACGGGAAAAAGCGACCCCTCCCAAACCCCTTCTGTGAGGGCCCGAGGCCCCCTCGCGACGCGGCAGGCGACGGAGGCAGGGCCCAGCGACCGCTGGGACCCCGTGCCCCTCCCCACCCCACTCCCGGCTCTCCCCCCACCCCGGCCAACGGACGGCATTCAACATGCCGGCGCGCCTTCCCTCCCCCACGCCCTACCCCCACCCCGGGGTCGCCACACTCAGTCACGGCGGGTCGGGCGCCCGCTTCCCCCACCCGCCCGGCTCCCTCCGACTCCCCCCGGCTCCCCGGCTCGAGTGCCTTCTTCTTCTCTCTCCCTTCCCTCCCCGCTCCCTCCTCACCAAGCTCTTTCCTCCGGCCTCGGCGCCGCCGTTTGTGCCAGCCGCCCTGCGCCGCACAGCGCGCCATACCCCGCCCCCACCGTCCGCGACGCTCCGCCCCCGCCTCGCCCGGTGGGCACGTGACCGCGCCCGCGGAGAAGACTGCACGTGCGCAGGCGCGAGCCGAGAGGGGCGGGGCGAGGGAGTTCAAAACAGCCCCGATAGAAAGGGGAAGTGGGTCGGTAGCCAGCGCGAGGTTATTTGCATTCCCCGCCCCGCCCCTTTTGCGGGAGGAAAGCAGTTAGGAAAGGCTGGATCTGGGAGTTTCTGCGTGTATTACGCCGAGCGAGGGACGGAAAGGGTATGCAAATAACTATATTTACATGGGCAGCCCCACCCCCTCGAAGCCCAAAACACCGTGGAATAAGGGTAGGGTCAGGGAGTGATATGCAAATTACCTGATTTACATGAAAGCTCCGCCTTCTCAAGCCCAAGAATAGGATGAGATAATGAAAAATACGTAGTTGGGAAATGTATGTAAATTAGCACGTCAAATTTACATGAGTACTTTTTATAACGGAGGGAAAGAAGTGCGGAGCGTCCTTGAAAAGGAAGAGCCGACTGAAAGGGATGGGCATATATACCAGATCCCACTCTGCCCTGCCCCCACGGGTCAACTGTGGGAGTCTGAAAAAAGCAACCTAGGAGAGCAGGGGTGGGGGAGGGCTATGCCAGATGAAGTGATTAAATGCCCCGTCCCCTCAGGAGGCGGAGGGGAGCGGGGAGTGGGCGTGGGCTCTGGCCATCCCCGCGCTAGGCTAAGGCCGACTTGTGCGTGGTGGAGCGCTTGAGGATGTCCTGACGGGGCTGCACAGCACATACAGGTATCAGCAGTTCAGCTGGACACAAGGAGATACACACCCGTCTCAAGTACGCACTTGAGTCGGTCAGGGTTGCACAAATGGGATTCATGGTCACACACAGGTGTATCAAAGGAGCCAAATTCACACCAAAACACTCTCCGGCCTTGGCATCCCAAACGTCACTAGCCTCATGGATACAACCACTGAGGACAGAGCAGTCAAGAAGAAGCAGTGTCACACAACAAGCAGCACACATTCCTACAGATCACAGACGTCACTCTGGGACATCAGTGTCACACATGTGGACCTCCAGCATGCATATATGCACAGGGACAGACTCCCTCCAAAACAGATACCTAAGTCATGGAGTCACAGCATACATACCCCAACACCAGGTCCAACCCAGAAATACGGCCCCAAACATCAAGACAGACAATTCTTCCATCAGAGACCTCTTCTGTCTCCCCTCCCTCTCCACCACCCCAAAATGATGGAGGCCAAGACTCAGATGTAAACAATGCTTTATGGGAATGGAGTGGGTACCAGGCCTCCAGGTAATAAATAACAAGTACTCGCAATATCAGGGTCAGGTGGGGAGCTGGGCCAAATGGCCCTGGTCTCAGGCTTCGGGACCTCTTCGAGTATGGTCAGGGGCTCAAGGGGGACAGGGGTTAGCCAAGACAGAGGAAGCAGCAGCAGGAATGGATTCCCCCTTCCCCCGTGGCTCAGTCTTGCCCCTCAGCCAGGCCCCACCAGGCCAGGGAAGGGGGACAGGTGGCGGGGCAGCTTCTCTGGGGCCAGGGCAGGTGAGGGGTTTGGCCTCCCAAGGGTCTGGGTCTGGGCCCTAGCCGGAAGGGCAGGGCTGGTCCTGGAGAACAGGTGAGCTGAAAGAAAAGTGTGTGATGATCTAGAAGGATCCTGGGTTAGTCCAGCAGGTATCTTTGTCTCGTTTCTGGTATCTTCCTGTCCTCTTATCCCTGTCTGTCTATCCATACCTTTCTCTTTCTCCCAGAGTTTCTACACTGTGTGCCTATCTGACTTTCTGTTTCTCCTCTGCAGGTAACTTTGGGCTCTCTCTGAGAGCACTTGCATCTTCCTGTTTGCCTCAGAGAGCTGGCTCCTTGAGTCTGTAGAGGGGCATTTAATTGTCTAAATTCCATGTCCCCACCTTTATATCTGTGTCCCTCTATATTCCTGGATCACCCCACCTGTAGATCTCATTCCAGTGTTTTCCAAGCTGAGGAGACACATTTGATTGGCTGCAGATAGCATTATCTGGGAGCTTCTAGAAATTCCAGAATCATTTCAGAGTCTCTGGGGTGAGGCCTGGGCATCACTATCTTTAAAAGCTCTGCTGGTGATTCCAGCGCACGGCACTGCATCAGTGGTTGGGAAACCAGTTTGGTGGGCCCTAACCAAGTTTTTATTGAAATAGAATAAAACAGAATAGAAAATACCAAAGTGCATCTTATGTAGTAAGAATATTGGTCTATAAAGACAGAAAGCAGATTGGTGGGTATCAGAGTGTGGGGGGAATAGGAACTGACTGCTTAATAGATGTGGGGTTTCCTTTTAGAGTAATGAAAATGCTCTGAACTAAACAGAAGTGCCGGTTGCACAACCTTGTGAATGAACTGAACTAAATACCACTGAATTGTACCTGTTAAACGGCTAAATTTATGTGAATTTCACCTCAATAAAAAATTGTGCTTGGAAAACGTGTTTCTGTTTTATGCGTGTGACTGTTTTAGATCAACATATAAAATATACTTCCTTCTATAGATTGCAGTCAACAAAGTTTGAAAAGGCACTGTCTTGTACATTTGATTCACTGAGGCAAACGCTGAAACAGACCCTATACTAAGCACTGAGCTGGAGAGTACGTCTGCCCATTTCTACACAGCCCAGTCTTTAAAACAGATAATAAGAAAAATAATACACAGCCCTCATTTAGCGAGTCCTTCCACCTGGAGACTAGGTGTTGGACCCTAGTCTAAGCACTTTACATGAACTAACTTAATTAATCTTCTCAACACCCATATGAAGTAGGTACTAATTATTAGTCCCATTCTACAGATGAGGAAACCAAGGCCCAGGGAAGTTAAGTAACTAACCCAGAGTCACACAGGTACAAAGTGACAGAGTCAGAATTCAAATGATCTGTCAACTCCTTCCCTTCCCAGGTTGGGAAGAAAAACACATACAAATAATAGTGATCAAGTGTACAGAGTTGAATGCTTTCAAAAGGAGGGGGCAGGTGTCAGACCACCCATCTAGAGGGAGTGGCCCCATCTGGGAAGCCAATAAAGGTTTCCAGCAGAAAAAGTCATTTTAGCAGAGACTAGATGATGAGTGGGAGTTGGCATAAGAACGAAGGGAGGGCGGGCAACCCACAGAGGGACAGCAGATGCAAAGGCCTGGAAGGAAGACAGGGTTGCCCTCTCTCTCAAATGCCATATCCAATCATCAGGAAGTCATATTGGCTCTGCCTTCCAAGTACATCCAAGGTATAACCACTTTCTTTCCCCTACAGCCTCCCTGGAGCACACCAAGAGGTAAATGGCAAGACACACACACCCCCAGACAGGTGTGCATGGAGCCAAATCCTACAGAATCTTGCAAGCTTGTAAAGGACTTTGGACCAAGCATAGGGGAAAAAGCAAGGCTTTCTGGAGGACAGGGAGGAGGTTACCAGAGAAGAGAGGGAAGGAATGGTGTTCCTGGCAGAGGGAACAGCATATGCAAAAGACCCAGAGAAACAGAAAGACCTTCAGTGTAGGTGTGGAGGCCTGAGAGTTGTGAGGTGCCGGTTGAGGCAGGTAGGGCTGGCAGAGGCAAACACTAGGCGAGGAGCTTCAGCTATGGCCCATGACCATAGGGGTCATGGGTGGTTTTAAACAGAGGAAGGTTAGGATCAGATTTGTGCTTTAGAAAGACCCAGTGGCTACATCAAGAGGGGACAAGACTGGAAACAGAGACCAGGGAGGATACAAACCTATCCACTTGTCAATCTCTTCTCTGTCCCACCCTGGTCTTGTTCACCATTATCTCTCACCTTGACTTTGCAGTAGCCTCCTCACAGGTCTCCCCAGCAACCACCCTTGCCCCCCATGGTCTCCCCTCTATATAGCCTTGCCAGAGAGCCCCTGCGAATGCCTAAACCAGATCCTGTCCCTCTGCTCAGAGCCCTCCTAAGGCTCCCATCCCACCAGGATGCAAGCCAGAGTCCTCCCCATGGCTCACCCACAAGGCCTGGACTGATCTGTTTTCCCCACTTCTGACTTCATCTCCTGCTCACCTGCCCCCAGTGCACACACACACCACACATGCTCTACTGCAGTCGTGCTGCCTCTTAGACTTCCTCACTCAGGCCAGGTATGACCCTGCCTCAGGGCCTTTTAACTGGCTGTTCCCTCTGCCTAGAACACTCTTCTTCCAGAGGCCCGCGTGACCCCCTCCCTCTCCTCCTACAGGTCTTTCCTCCAATGTCACCTTCTCACCTCATCATCCTGTTTAAAGTCCCACTCCTCTACCTCCCGGCCCTGCTTTGCCCTATGTTATTTTTCTCCATAACTCTTCTCTCCCTAATTACTATATAATTTACTTATGTATCTTGTTTGTGGTCTATCACCTCCAAGAGTATATTGCCTCCACAAGGACAGGGATTTTAGGCTTTTACCCACTGCTGTATCCCCAGTGCCTTGAACAGGACCTGGCACATCACAGCACTCAATAAATATTTGATGAATTATGAATGGGAGGAGCACAGAGACCCAGGGCAGAGAGCTGGCAGTGGGACAGAGAGCTTCCCTGTGGCCAGGAAGATGGCTCCTTTAAGACAAGTGGTTTTGCATCTTTCTTTTTCACTTTGTTTCTCTTGTCATCTCTCCATTTCTCTCTCTGTGTCTCTGCTCCATACTCCCCACTGCCAGGAGACCACGCCTGCAGTCCCCAAGTCCCCAATATCCCCACCTGACTCTGCAGGTCTCAGCAGCCACATGGCTGAGGGGCCACGGCCTGGGCACTCCGGGGCTGCCGCAGCTGGCGAAGAGAAGCATCCCCGTACTGAATGCCTGAGCCCATTCTCTCGGGGTCGAGCTCACCTGCAGGGAGGGGAGAGGTCAGGACTGGGCCCTTGGAGACCCCTGGGCCATCTTCCACTCCCACCACAGTCAGTTGGGGGTCTCACCTGAGTCTATCTTGTTCAGGATCGTGCGGGCACACTTCAAGAATGCCTCTTCCACGTTCTCCCCTGTGAGGGCACTAGTTTCCAGGAACATTAGCTCTGCAGGGGGTCAGAGGACGCTTGGAAGGTCAGGGCCTCAGTCACTCCCCATCCTCTGCTCCGGCTCTGAGCTGCTGCCTCCCATCTGTTCCTCAAATGTCCCCCTTTGCCCTCATTCTGGGCCTTTGTGCATGCTGTTCCCTTACCACACATTTTCCCCTCCAGGTACCCACCAAGCTCAGCTCACAGTTTCTCCTCCAGAAAGTCCTCCCTGACCTCTCAGATGGGTCAGGTGCCTTCTCTGGGCTCCCACAGTCCCCTGTGCCTCCTCCACCCTGGCCCTGACCTCCTGGGCTGTCACTCTCTGGAAATGGTTCTGTCCACCTCCCCCACCTATGAGAGCTGGGCTGGGGCTTTTTTCATCAGTGTCCCCAGAACCATCTAACACAGGCCCAGGCCCACCACAGTCCACCCCTCAGTCACATGACAAGGCCTCACCGTAAGAGCCAGGATTCAAACCCACACCTTCCAGATGGCAAAACATCCTCTAAACCTGGAGCTTCCAAACTGGAGGAACACGGACAAACCCTAAGCCAGCCAATGTTTGGTCAACACGATGTTTGCAAATGAGTTTATACTTGCACACCTCTTGATGTGGCTGTCAGTCTTGTTCACCTCTCTAATTCCAGTGCCTGCTATCCAAGGGTCTACCCTGTCCTATATTCACAAAATGTGCCTGTTCCCTAGGGCCTTCGGGGTTTGCAAATCTCCACCTTATGCCAAAACCCCGAGCTGCCTTCCCATGGTGGTGAGAAGCACCCCAGCAGCCAACATTAAGCAAGCACTCACTCTGCCCAGGCAGTGCTCCCCAGGCCAACTCCCGGAGCCATCAGGCCCTATGTGAGACAGAGTGTGATCCCACCTTCCAGATGAGGACACTGACGACTGGAGTGGTTACACAGCTCATGTGTGGCACCACTCAGCTTTGAACCCAGGCTTCTGTATCTCCACCTTCCCCTGCTGGGCACAGTCATTGAGAGCCAGGAGGCCTACTGGCCCCAGTGGACTGCCCCTGCTCCTCTGCTGAATCCCCAGCCCCCACTGGCCCACCATAAGGCTCTCACCATTCTCCTGGGCAAAACGGGAGGCTTCCAGGAAAGTGACCTCACGCTCGGGGTCCAGGTCCTTCTTGTTGCCACAGAGGATGACCACAATGTTGGGGCTGGCCAGCGTGCGGGCATCCGTCAGCCAGGCAGTCAGAGAGTTGTATGTCTCCCGGCTGCAGAGAAGGGAGAGAGGAAGGAGGTGGGCATGCAGGAGAGGGCCTCCCCAGGCCCCACCCCACCCACTCCGTGCACCCACCTGGTGATGTCATACACCAGCAGGGCTCCAGCTGCCCCTCGATAGTAACTCCGCGTCACCGACCTGTGGGGCCAGGGGGACCCAGTCACCCCTGAGGCTAGGGTCTGCCCCGAGACTGCCCCCCTCTGCGGAAAGAGACTGGTGGTTCGGAGGCCCCCCTTCACTGCTGGCCCATCCCCCAAAACCAGCTGCCACCGCCTGGCCTACATTTCCCTCTCTGACAGTCTCTCTCAGTCTCCCTCAATCTTTATCTAGTTAGCTGTCTGCCTGCCTCTGTCTGAGTCCCTACTTGTCTTTGACTCTATGTCCCTGTCTCTCTTCATTGACCTTTCTGCTTCTCTTAGGTATATGTGACTTTAACTCTCTGTTCTCTCTGCCTTGGCTCTCTCATCATCACTCTTGCTTCCCCATTCATTCATTCATTCATTCATTCATTCATTCATTCATTCATTCATCATTTCCTGTCACCTCCCCTTTGCCCAGTCCTGGCCAAGTGCTGTACAACTATGTTCACTTGTCCCTCTCTTGCTGCGTGTCGGGGAGGCCTGCTTCCCAGTGGGGCCAACTGTCCAGACCTCCCTGTGACACCAGTCTGCTCCCTCTGGAACTCATGCAATCATTCCATAAGTGTTTACTGAGCCCCTACCACAGATGCAGCTCATGCCGCTCACCCACCTCTCCTTTGCCTGCTCTGTCTCTGGGCTATATGCACCTCACACACTGAATCAACACACGAATACAAACTTGGCAGCTACTAACCACTGTCCAGGGACCGTATGTTCCCCCATTTTCTCTCCCTATTCTCTGCCTGTTTCTCACACTCAGGGTTCCAATGTGTCTATCACCTTTTCTGCAGACATCTTCTGGTGACACGCCATGTGCTGAGCATCCTCTTTTCCCGAAGATGTCCACTCCTCCACCTCTCTGGCTACCCCGTCCCACTCTCCCTGTCTCTGTCTCTGTCTCTCTCCCTCTCTGAGTGTGCATACCTCTTTCAAGTTTCTTCTCTGTTTCAGCCTCTCTTTTTCAATCGCCATCCCTTGCCTCCACCTCATGTGTCTCCTTCTCTTCAGGCCCGTCTCTCCCTGGGCACAAGACCCCAGCCTTCCAGCCTTATGCGTCTGGCTATCATGGCCTCTCTAGGGTCTCTTGGTCTCTCCCTGGTTCACTCGCTCTCCATTATGCATTTTCTCAGTCTTTTTCTCTCACCATGTCTGACACCTTCTGTCCAGGACTCCTTCTATCTTTGGTTATGTGGATCTACTAATGGAGGTCCCTTTCTCTTCCCCTCTGCCTTGCTGCTCTCTCAGTGTCTCCTTGCTCCTACCATTGTGTCTCCATAGGACTCTGCACACCTCTCTCTCTCTCTCTCTGTCTCCCCTTTGTCCCCCACACTCTTTCTCCCTGGGAGCCCAGCCCACCTACCGGAACCGCTCCTGGCCAGCTGTGTCCCAAATCTGTAGCTTCACAGTCTTCCCACCCACGTTGACCACCCGAGATCCAAACTCCACGCCGATTGTGTGGTTGGAATCCTGTTTGACTGAGAGTGGGAGGGAGAGAAGAGGCAGGACAGGGGCTCAGAGGACTCCCTGGCCTCCAATGCCTCCGCAACCTGTGCCAACCCATTCTCAGTGCTGGGGTGACTAAGGTGCAAGGATGACCTAGCAAAGAGCATGTACCAAGGCAAGCACCAGGCAACCAGCACTGGAGTTGCACCTACGGCCAGCCCTGCCACAGCCCACGCCAATGGCTGCCCGGTTTCCCATGCCATACCCGTGCCCACAGGTCACTTCTCCCAGGACCAATCCAAGAAACTCACACTTATTCTCAATGAACTGATGAAGGAGACATGATTTGCCAGTTCCTGCACTGCCAATCACCAGGAATTTGAAGAGGAAGTCTGAGCAGATGGGAGCCAAACATCAGGGGAAGAGATGGAAACCAAGAGAGCATTACCGTTGCAGGGAGAGAAACAGACACAGGGAGAAACAGAGCGATGGGTAACAACAGTAACAGGTAATTCTTATAAAGCACAGTGCCTACCATGCACCAGGCACAGTTCTAAAGCTCTTTACTCACACTGACAACTCAATCCTCGGGGCAACTCTAGGACAGAGGTATGCTAATAATTATCCCCGTTTTCCAGCTGAAGAAACTGAGGCCAGAAAGGTCAATAGACTTGCCAAGGTCCCAAAGCTAGGCAGAAATGGGATTCAAACCCAGGCTACCTGGCTCCAAGGTTCAAGATCTTAGCTCTTACATTGCTAAAGCCTCTTGAAAGCCATTTTATTAAGGACTGTAATCTTGCGTTGGCTCCTCATGACTTCATCTCCTACCACTCTCTGGCTCATTCATTCTACTCTAGCCTCTCACCTTCAGTCTATTCCCTGAAAATGACAAGCTGGTTCCCACCTCAGGGTCTTCGCACTTGTTCCCTCTGCTTTTCTCTATTTGTTGAATGAATGCAGCTCCTCTGACTCCTAAACCAGTGCTCTTTCTACCGTACCCTGTCCTCTCACCTCCCAACCATCCACGGGTGATTTTCCATTTCTCAGTCCTTATTCCTTCCCTTCACCAAGGCACTGCCCCTATTAGGAAGCTTAAGCCCCACCCCTTGCCACTAGTCCCACCTCCTAATTCAAGGACAACTCATCCCCAACCCCATTACGGTCCTCTTAAACTAGAACAGTCCCAAGTGCATCCCTTCAGGGCCACCCCCACAACCCATAGCCTATCAAGCTCCACCCCTGCCGTTCACATGTCAGCTCCGCCCCTTCATCCAGGCTCCGCCCCGAAACACTAAAGCCCACCCTTTCCCTCAAGGCCTACCTAGACTCATCTGGCTCCCTCCAATCCCGTCCCACATCTATTTAACCCACAACAGGACCCTCAGACTCCGCCCAAATAGATTAAGCTCTGCCTCAGACCCACTAAACCCCTCCCAGAATCCAATAGGTCCGGCCCCATAACACCAGACCCCGCCCCCTGATGTATAAAGCCCCGCCCCATTCCCACAGGCCGCATCCTCCCTGGGCCCAGACCCCAGACCTCGGCTTCAGCCCACCGCCCTCACCGTAGGTCTCGGCCATGACTCGGTCACGGCCGCTTGGGGCCGCAATATGGCGCCGCGGCCGCGCCTGCTGCTCGGCTGGCAGCCGCTCCAGTCCGTCTTGCAGCCCCGGCCTCTTCCTACTCCCGGGGCCCGGCACCGCCACTTCCGCCTCCACCCCACTCGGGTGCGACCCGCTAGGCCTGCGGGATACTAGGCCACGCCCCCAATGGCAGGGATTGGCGAACTCGTCGGCCACGGGGCGGGACAAAGGGCACGCATTGGCAGCATGAAAGGGATGAACAGAAAGGGGCGGGACCACGGCCAGCGATTGGCGGAGCAAGTGGGAAGGGTCGGTACAGAGATGCGGAGCGGAGCAGAGAAACGGATTTGGTCAGGATTTCGGAGGCAGCGTCGAGACTCGGGATTGGGCAAGGGCGGACTCGGGGGAGGGGATACTGTTGCAAAGAAGGCAGGAGCCCATGGATTGACAGAACCTGTAAGAGGAAGAGATCTTAAGCTGGCGAGAGCGATTTCTGATTTTAAAAGCAGGAGGGACGAAAACGGGGGAATATGCGCAGGTTAACCTCGCATCTCCCTTTGCAGATAATCTTCCAAGAAAACCTCTGCTCTGCGATTTATGTCTTCAAGGTCCGACTGGCTCATTCCCAGTAGTTCCGCGCCCTCCCATTGGTGGTCTAAAGAGGATAAAATCCCCGAGTTGAGCTGCTTAGGTTATTCCGTCTTCTCATTTCCTTGTGTGGTATCTAAGCTTAGGAACCCACCTTCAGATACCCATCAAGGCAAAAGGAGCTTTTAGTCAGTGAAACTCTGCCTAGCAACCACTGACGTTACCATAGTCAGTGAGTTGATTGGCTAGATTAAGGAACCTGGGAAAACATTTCCCTTTAACATTTCCCACCACAAAAACTACAGAAATCCATAGTTTGCACTTGGCTGATGTATTTGCATAAAGCCAGGGAGAAAAAGCGGCAGGAGCAGCAGTAAGCTGAGCTCACTGGCAGTAGAAATCCCATTTCTGAAAAAGAAAGGGGAAACAGTGGGGAGAAAACCATTGGTTACACCACAAAGGATCTAACGGTTTTAGCAAAGGCTGTTAGCTGTTGAGGCCAGGTTCAGCCACACAAATGCTATGCAAATTAGCCCAGAGCCCTCTAATCTTTGCATCTCTCAACTGGACAGAGATTTAGCAATCACAGATGAGAAAACAGGCAGGAATTTGTCCCAGCACACACAGCTAGGCTGCTAGAGGCAGCCAAGAGTAGGAGCATCTTTGCCCATCGTCACAACCCATGGGCCCTCCCTCCAGATATCTGGCAACCCCCAAGACACTCACATCTGTCTTCAGATCGATTTTGCCAGGTTTCAGGGTCTGATCCTCACGTACAATGCTACTGGGGAAATATCCCAGGCGAGCTGCTAGGTCTCCATAGTAATCTCCCTGAACCTGGAGAAAAAGAGTTAAAAAGCCAGGGTCTGGGTGAATGGCAAGCTGGTTGCTGGTGAGGATCTTTGCACTCTCTTCTCCCTAATCTCCACATGGCTGGCTCCATCCTTGTCACTCAGATCTCAGCTTAAAGTCACTGGCTCAGAATCTCTCCCCAACTACCTGCTGTAAACTAGTCAGCCAGTTATTACTTCTTGAAGCAGCACATACTCGCTGATATTTTTGATGGCTTGTCTCCTTCCATTCAAATAAAAGGGATCATTTGCTGTTCTATCTTTAGTGTCTAGAACAGAGACTGACATTATAGGTGACCTGTAATGCTAAGCAAAGTAAAACTAGATCACAGCAGCTTCCCCCAAATCATTTCAGCTCATTCCCTCAAAATTTCCTTTAGGTGGAAAATTAGGGTGCACTCCCACCCCAGCCCCATACCCTTTCTTCTTGTTCTCCCAAGACTCACACTGCCTCCCCAGAAGAGCCGCCCTCGGCCCTTCAGCTTGGAGAAGACATACACAATTTGGCCCCTGTATATGGTCAGGAAACGGCAGTCGGGGGCTACGTAGTCCTGCAGGGCCACAGCCATGGAGATGGGGTCTGGGGAAGGAATAGAAGGGAACGACAGCACCCTCCACACTGGCTGGCAACCCAAGTCCCCAGTCCCCCACACCCAACTCTTACAGCTGCATTCCTCATCCGCACACAGCTTCCAGTCGGCCAGCTTAGGCATGGGGTGGCCCCCAAAACTAAGCCCCGGGAAGGGAGACAGCAAAATGATGACACCAAGGAACACCGGAGACCAAGCCATCTCGGACTGTGGGCAAGAATGACCAAGGGGGAAATAGGGTCTCCAATTTCCTCCTGACCTCCCTCTCTAGCAGTACAAGGCAACCACTGTTCTGTCTCGTCCCCGCCCTAAACCAGTCCCAAATTTCACCCACCCCACCTAGAGGCTGCTACCCAGCCAGAACCATTTCATGGACAGGGTGAGGGCTGCCCACCCAAGGAAATGCCCAGATTGGCCCAAAGCACCCCAGCCACTCCAAGTGACAGCCACCCCTTCAACAATCAGCGGGGCCCAGACAGGCAGATCAAGCATTCAATTCCACCTTCTGGAGTGTGCTTGAGTATCTGGGCCCTCCGCTATCCCCTCCAGGGACAAAACCAGAGAAGCCAGTCTGGAAAACCACCTTGGAATTTCCTGTGCTGAGGGGCAGGAAACAAGGCAGCCCTTTGATTGCCCCAGCTCTCAAGCAGAGCAAGCATTATGCGCTGGGCCTTAGGCTAGGTAATGCCCTACCATGATTGCTATTTATCCTCAGGCCACTTCCTGACTGGGTGACCTTTTTTTTCTCTCAAAACCTCACCTTTCTCATCTGTAATATAGGGTTAACAGCTAGTATTTATAAAGCATTCACCATGTACATTTTTTATTAGTTCAAATGGATACTCTGCATCACCTCAAAATGATTTCATAACTCCATTTGACATGGAAATGGGAGTGAGAGCCTTTAAAAACTTGTCCAAGGTTACTGTGGGTAAAACTATTATTTCCAGAATATCTTGCCTGGCTTTAGTATATCTTCATATCAATAGGTGTTCAGAGGTGGAAAGAAGTATGGCTTTAGTGCATTTGCCTCATTCCTCAGGGGTGGAGAGAAGGCATTTCCATATCAATGGGTAATTACCTGGGCAAGGGGTGTTTATCTGTACCTGAGAGGTGAGGGGGAGGGCCTCTGCTTCTGCTGGAGCAGGAAAGAGAGAAGGGCCTGGACTGCAGTTTGTAAGCATAAACAGATTTTAAACTTTATTTTCCTTTTGACTGATTTCAGTTTTAGAGGTATTTTGCCCTGGGATTTCCTCTCCCCGGGCTTACGGTTGGAGGTGGTAAGTGGAGGGACTGTTTGGCTCCAGGCCCACACCCATCACTGCTGAGCTCATTCAGCTGTTGGAAGGTGAAAAAGTACAGGGAAGATTTAAACTCGTCTCACCCCACCCGTAAAACTGTGCTTCAGAGACCCACAGACTGAGATTGTTCTCCTGAGCACCCACCTCTTCCCTCAGGCCACCAAGTCAAACATTTTTTAGCAGGGGAAGAGGATGGGCGCAGGGGAACATGGCTTAGAGTAGGGAAGAATTCATCAGGAACAAAGACTAGCCTTTAGCCATATTTATAAGCCCAACACCCAGCACAGAGTACCAAGATCTTGAGCATAAAATAGCTCTATTTGAACGTCACCTTCTTGGAGGGGCTTTCCTCCATCACCCGTTACTACTGTTCCCCAGCCCCACCACCCCATCACTCCATTACGCCAGTTGTTCGTATCAGAACACAGTATCTGAAATAAGCTTGTCGATTTCATTCACGATTCATGGCAAGAGCAGTATCTAGCAAAAATAGTGTTTGGCAGGCATTTGCTCAGTTTATTGAGAGCTTGCTAAATGCCTGGCAGTGGGTGTGTGTGTTGGGGACAGTGGCAGTATAAACAATACCACTCTATTAAATATAGATTCCTCCTTACCCAGGTAGAAAATGAAGCTGAGTGGGACATCAGATGCCTGTAGGGAACAGCTAGGGAACTCCCCCAGGAAGACAGCAGAATCCACAATCTGCCGACCACAGAACCTGGGGTCATCAGTGTGGCGGGTGAGATGTTTCCATTTGTCATCTGCAGCACCACTGTGCCTTTCTGTGAAGACAACAGTCCCTTTCTCCTCTAGTCTTTCAGACCTACAGGAGCAAGTCTGCATTTGGTGCTACCATCACTTCAAACAGATGTTCTCTTCAATGGAGAGAGCAAAGCAGGAGCGGGCTTGGGCTTACAGCCTTGGCATGAAAAAGTATCGAGAGAATTTAACACTGTCCTATTGTATTTATTTTTGTGGTTTATTTTCTACTGGCAAATGATCTCTTTCCCCACCTTAAAGGTGTCAGATAGGGTCTTAGGCCATTTTTTTGAGCCAATTTACAATCTCCCAGGTCAGATGTGTGACAGACTGCTATAAGGAAGGTACCCCATTTAACCACCCCTCCATTTCCATAGCTTCAGCTGGGTGATGACTGTCCAGCAAGAAATTACATTTCCCAGACTCCCCTACAGCTGGGGCACTGGAAGAGAATTTGGTTCAGCCAACTGCCAGAGGCTCCAGTTGAAGAATGGCCTGGAAGGGAGATCTGCTGGGTATAAAGTGGCCACACTCCTTGTCCATAGCTTCCCACGTGTGATCGTCAGTTTGGGCACTCTCGTTAGCAGTGTTGGCCATCTTCCTGAACTCTAGACAGCAGCTCAGAGATTGCAAACTGCAACTTAAGTGTCTCAAACCCAGACTGCCATTCCTACTATCCTTCCAATGATTTCATGGGCACCCAATTCCCTTCCTTCTTAAAAGTTCCTAGAATGGTTTCTGAGGGACTGTTGCTACAGAAGGCACTTTTACGAAGATCAGAAAAGGATGCAAAAAACCTTCTTAACACTCTTATCACATTAAAAATTATTGGAATAAACACAAGCCTACAAAGTGAATAGTGCTCCCTTAAAGGTGGCAACCTTGTGCAGTACACAACCTGCCCAACTGTACATGGCAGCCTGGGTTTCAATTTCCTGCCCTGAATGCGGATTAAGACAAAACAGAAATTTTTCAAAGTAGTCAAGGTGACTTAAGCTTAGATAATTTTACTACATTATTCTATGTTTTCCCAAGATTGCAAACCCCAACATGCTGAAAGCACCAAACACCTAGAATGTTCTGAAGTGCAGGAAAGGGAAACACAGGACAAGAAGAGAATGACAAACGGTTGTGAAAAACCAAACGTCAAAAAAACACTTTAATTCCAGCCTAACAGCGCCAGGTGCAATGTCTGGGGACAGACTCTGGGTACAATGCTGTGTGGCGACCACTCACTCACACACGGCTCTGAGAAGGCCCCCACAGGGGACTTACCTTCGGGGGGCTGAGCCAAGGGTGGGGAGGGGCGGCCCCAGAACAGGGGGCAGGGGCAGGCATGGGAAAAAGGTGCTACTTCTTGGCAAAGGAGATCTTCATGGCGTTGTTCTGGGTGATCTTGAAGCCCTGTAGGGCGTCACGAGCAGCCCCTGCCTGCACCTCATTGTCAAACTCCACAAAGGCAATGTCATGGCGCCCAGGGACCAGCCGGACCTCTTTGAAGCCAGGGAACCTGAAAGAGGGGAACAGATGTCAGGGATCCAGACTTGCCATTTCCCCCTAAAATTTTGGCACCTGGTAGATGGAGGCCAGCAATGTCACCGAGCATCCTACAACACACAGGACAGTCCCAATACCAAAGAATCAGCCAGCCTGAGATACAGTGCAAAGGTGGGAGACTGTAGTATAAACAAGTATGTACAATACAAACCAATCATTTAATGAACAATTTTTAACATGAATCCCCATGCAGCCATAACCTTGATCAAGGAAAGAACACTGCCCCCCACCCCATGTCCTTTTTCTGTCATAACCCACACAACCTGTTTCAGGAACCAGCCCTACCCTTTCATCATCTGCTTCCTTTCCTTTCTCTTTCTCTTCCCTCCTTCCTTTCCAATTACGCACCAACCTCATGTTAACTGGGTATCTTTTTTCTAGTCAGTATTCTAGAAATTATACATTGTTCTGTGGAAGGGTACATGTATTGTTTTCCTAGTTTATTCTGTTTCTTATATTTTTGTTCTCAGCACTATTACAAAGAACCATTCTCGCTGTTCTCTCTGCTCCTGCATGGCACAGGTGAGTACCTGAACCTGACCTCTTCCTTCTTCCAGGCCACTGCCAACGCCCCACCACAACCACTGGGAGGAACACCCTTCTACACCCCCTTGGGACTCCAGCATTCAATGTCTGTATGTTGTTTTACAGGTACCTTGCAGGTCTCCAATTTAGACTAGAAAGATGAGGCCCAGGGCCTGGGCTCCCACACCCCAGTGAAGGCAGAGAATACTCTGGCACACATTGTCCACTGCTGACCCCCAGCCTTTTCACCACATCCCCTTGGGTCACAGACCCGGCCTCAGTCTCCTCCTTTTACATCTCCAGTTATTGTCCCACCTGGAAAACCTAAGCAGGCCCAGGCCTCCACCAGCACTGTGAGGCCTGACCCCATGGTAGCACACCCTGGCCATGACCCTCGGCTCTGCCCAGCTGCAGGCTCACTTACTGGTTGAAAAGCATGGACAGCATGAGTTCGTTGGTCTCCTCTGGCAGGTTGGTGAGGAACAAGATGTGATTTGGCGGATTTTCTGAAAGCTGTAGGGAAGAGAAGTGAGTCCGTTTGTCTACCGAGGGCCCTCCTGCCTCTTGTTTGAGCTCTCCACCCCCTACCATGCTGAAGTTCTCCAGTGCTTCACCTGACATACTCTATGTTGCCCCCAGTCTACCCGGCCTCGCCCCCACAAGACTGTAAGCCACAAGAGGGCACTGCTGTCCCCATAAGCAGGCACCCAGCAGGTCATACAATGCATCTAGGAGGTGACCACTGCTCCAGCCTCACCCTGACCTTCCAATAGCTCTCTGCACCAGGGCCTGAGCCCACTGCCACATCCTTCTCTTTGAGCACCTCCTCAGGGCGGCCTGCCCAGACCACCCCACCTACAGCAGTGTTCCCACCAGTCCCTTTCCATTCCCATGCTCTATTTATTCGCGATCCCGGCTGGACTAGATACTTACAGGCTGGGCAGGTGGCATCTGCCCCGGCATAAGCTGCTGTGGGGGCATGGCCCCTGGAGGGATCTGGCCAGGTGCAAGGCCTGGAGGTGGAATCATGCCAGGAGGTGGCATATAGGGAGGCTGGCCTGGCATGTGGTGCATGATACGGGGCGCCTGAGTCATCGGCGGCATGCCCTGTGGAGAGGAGGTGGGCAAGACTGAGCTGGAGGTAGGTAGGAGACAAGCTTCTGTAGTCAGCAGAAGACAGAGGAGAAAATGTGAGAGGAAACCCTGGGGGTGAGACCCAGGAAGAAAGATCCAGGCTTGGAAGGGGGTGAAAAGGGCACAAGAGAGATGGAGCAAAACAGACCCAGGGTCAAGGGGAACATCAAAGCAGAAAGTTAAGAAAATTTTTGTAACATATAAATAACAATTAATATGACCTAGCTTTGTTTATACATATGAGTAGAGAAAGGGCTGGAAAAAAAAACAAAATGGCAACAATTATTAACGAAAAGGGGTGGAAATAAATGCTCTAAGGGGCATGCTGTACTTTTGTTTCTAAAAATATACTTTAAGGAAAACGAAAGAAACAGACTAAGACCTACAAAGAAAAAAGAGACAGTGAAGGTAGAGATGGACAGGGATGGTCAGGGCAGATACAGAAAAAAATGGAAGGGGTGGCAGCGAGGGAAGTAGGGAGACGGTCCCAGGGGAGCTGGGGAGGCCAGAAGTGGAAGTGCCCCTGAATAGTCAAAGGTGGACAGAAAGCTGGGTGCGGAAGAGGGGACAGGCAAAAGCAGGGAAACTGGACAGTAGCCCAGATACCATCACTGACGCCAGACGGTGAATCGGCATCAGCGGAGGTCAAACAGCATGACCCAGTCAGAAAGGCTGACACACAGACTTGGAGACCTCAGAAGTGGATGTAATGCATCCATCTTTTCTTTAGTACTTCATGCTTCGGGTATCCTGTTTAGAAAACAGGATGTTTCCACTTTTTATGTTCTCCCCAAGGTCATGAAGACATTTTCCTGTTTTCTTCTAGAACCTTTATTGTTTGAGCCATCACATTTAGGTCTGTGACTCACCTCTAATTAACTTATATATAGCTGAGGGAGGGCTCATTTTCTCCCTTACAAATATCCAACTGGTCCAGCACCGTTCACTAGGAAAAGTCATTTCATCTCAGGACTGTGCTGACTAACCTTCCATGTAGATCTGATTCTGGACTCTTATTCTGTCCCCTGGCCCCAGGCTGCCTTAGGCCTCTTCCAACCCTTATGCTAGCATCACATCTTGATATTACTACTACAGCAGGTCCCCCAGTTTATTCTCCACGCCTGCCTTGCTTTGCCTTTCCACAGACCTTTAAAAATAGGCTGCCAGTGTCCCCAAAACTTTCTGCTGGCATTCTGATTTAACTGTACTCAACCTCAGATCAATCTGGAGAGAACTGTTATCTCAGCAGCAGAGAGTCCATCCATTTCCAAAGGTCCTCTCCAACTGCTCTCAGCATGTTCGTAGTTTCAGTGGGTGGTTTTGTACACCTTTGGTTGGACTTACTCCTCAGTCATTTTTCAATCTGAAGTCTACCTGGCTGTTGTTAGCATATAGAAATAAAACTCATTTTTCCCCATACTGACCTTCTATCCGGTGACCCTGCTGAATTAAGTTTACTTGTTAATCCTAACAGTTGGCTAGTAGCTTATGCTGGATTTTCTACATAGATATTCACTTAAAAAACAAAAACAGCAAAATCAAAGTTAAGGGGAGAAAAGAATCCAAGAGACTAAGACACAGAGAAGGAAAGCTCCTGCCAAACAGGTGGGCAGACAGGGACAGTTCTACCCAGGAGAGATACTGTCACCCAGGTGCTCAACCCCCCCCAGACAGGCACAGTCTCGACAAAGAATCCGGAGGGATCTGAATCCCCTGGGGAGACCCTTCCACACCCTGCCCCTAAGCCAAACCGCGTGGCTGAGGATGGCCTCGTGGTGACAAGCCTGTGTCTCTGGGCCCAAGCTTACCGGGACAGGCCCCTGGACAGACCCCACCACAGGGGCAGCGGCCCCACCCTGCACGGCCTTCTTGGAGGCTGGGGTCTCCTGGCTCTTGGGCTTCCTCTTCTCCCGCTTACGGTCCCGCTCCACGAAGGTGCCCTTCATTTTGGCGATGATATCCGAGTCAGTCTTGGCGTACTGGATGCGCTGCCAGACAGCATAAGGGTTAAGAGCATGGACTTCAGGGCAAAAATCGCTGGGCACAAAAGCAGACTTTACCAGGAGCTTGGTAAGTAACCTGATAGAAATCTCCTGGCCTCAATGTTCTCATCTATAAAATGAGGACTGTGGCACTGTCCACTTCAAAGGATGACTGTGAGGAATGAATGAGTGAAAGTGCTTTGAATAGCAGCTGGCTCATAGTTAAGTGCTGTTGGTGGCTTACTGGAATTTTGAAGGGAAGATGGGACAGCCCTGAGAAACTGGCCAAGGGCAGAAGCCTGAGGACATGAGACTAGGACAGGAGAATCACGCAGGGGGGTTTCCAGTTCCACAGGAGTTTGTCTTCCGGGCTAAATCTCATTCACTCAGCTGTTCATGGATAACCTATACTCTGGGAGTGCAGTAACGTGCGTCATCACACAGAAGCCCCTGTCCTCATGGAGTTTATCTGAAGGGGAAGATACAATAATTAAAATGTGAGTTGGAGATGGGGATGTGAAGTGTTGAGAACTGAAACTTTCAGAGAGTGTGGCCAGGAAAGGCCTCAGTGCAGTGACACTGACACAGACGGAGGGAGGGAGAGGGAGCTGTGTGGACACCCAGGGAAAGAGCATTCTAGCAAAGGCTACACGGTGTATCAAGGAACAAAGAGGCCAATGTGGATGAAAGGGAGAAAGGCAACAAAGTCACAGAGCCAACAGGGACTCTAGGAACCACAAAGAGACTTTCCTTTTCCTGAGAAAACCGGGAACCACAGAGCATTGTAAGCAAGGGAGTGACGAGATCTCACTGGGGTGCAGTAAGACACACTGTGGCAGTGGGAAGGAGAATAGCTACGTGTGGGGAGCAGGGGTGGAAATAAGAGGCCACTGAGCGGGCTGCAGCTACAGTCCTGACAAGGGACAGTGGTGGCTGGGACCCGGCCAGTGCAGGGTAGGACTGAGAAGCAGGCCACTGCTTAAGTTCAGACGTAGTGCACAGGACTGCCAGAAACAACACACACATACTTGAGTGCTTATGGTCCAAGCAGTGATTTGGAAAAAAAAGGGGAGAGTCAAAATTCAAGATTTGTGGTTTTTATGCCTCAAAAGCAAATTATTAGCTGCCCCAGAAAGACAATGGGAGATGTGGCAACTCTGGGCTTGCACACAGACAGGTGACAGTAGGCAGAGTCAAAGGACTGCCCTCTCCAGATGGAGGTGAGGGCTACAGGCTGCCCTGCTGTCCCTGGGGCCCGTCTCCCACATACGGTGACCTCCACACACTGACACTTGCTGTCACTTCTCCAAGGGAGTTGATTCAGGGAGGCATATTCCAATCAGGTGAAACTCAACTGATTGACAGATAAGAGAAAGGGTCCCAAGAACCAGGGACATGGCAGGAATTCTAGCTTAGGGCAGGGACTTCAAGCCATTCCCCACCTCCGGCCCAGACTGCAGCCCATCCACTAGCCTCCTGAACCTCTGCAATGCATCGCCCTTCCTCCCATGCCCTGGCTCCTCCCCCCTGGGAACCTGATGCAGCCTCGCTTTTGCAAATAGACCCTCATCCCTCTCCTCTAATCCTCTCTAACCAACAGCTAGAGATATCTCCCTACAGCCTTGGATGGCTCCCCAGCACCCTCAGAATCAAGCGTTCCTTCAGGACAAACTTTAGCCCTGAACAGCCTGACTTCTGACATACTCTCCAGGTTATGACCTCCCAACCTCCCACCTTTCACTCCAGCCAAATGAACCTGGCACACTTCCTCAATTACATGTGCTCTTGGTTATCTGTAGGCCATAGTCCAGATGGTTGCTCTGCCTAACACCCTTTCTCCCTCTCCTCCCCCAGCTAACTCTTTTCCTTCAAGTCTCACACCCAGAAAGCCTTCAATGAACACAGACTGGGTGAGGTGCCTCACCTAAGCTCCCCCAGCTCTATGCACTTCTCCCATCTCAGTCCTGACCCCCACCATCTGGTGGCAGGCTTGTCTCTCCCACAGCACTTACGGACCTGACAGGACAGGGCTGGGGGTTCCCTTGGTCACTGTGTGCTCCCTACCCCAGTAAAATGAGCAGTGAATGCTGAAGAAGAGCAAGAGACATTCCATCCTTAAGGGACAGGACTACAGGTGACAGGAGGCCCAGACCCACCCAGTCTGCTGCAGCACTTTGCACGTACATGCACGTGCACACACCCCCTCCACACCCACAGTGCTCACCATGGGCTTGTCATAGAAGGGGAAACCTTGCATGGAGCGCAGGGCGTTGGTGGCACTGCTAACCTCCTTAAAGATGACAAAGGCCTGGCCCCTCATTTTCAGGCTCCGTGATACCAGGATATCCAGGATCTGGCCAAACTGGGAAAAGATGGCGTACAGGGACTTCTTCAGCTCTGCAGTGGAGGAAGGAAAGACCCATGGGTAGCTAGAGACCTTGGTTGCATGTCATGGGGCTTAAACTCCCCTTTTGAGAGTAAAGTACAGTCCAAAAGGGAAACCATCAACCCACTGACAGAATACCCAGAATGCCATGGTCAGTAATCCCTAGAGGCAGCAATATAAGCAGAAGCTAAGAACCACTCAAGTGGTCCCGTGTACTCCTCTGTAAGAGGCCAACAATAACACTACTACCTCACAGGGTGGCTGTATGAGGAACACAAGTCACGAACACCAAAGACACATAGTAAATGCCCTATAAATGTGGGCACTTCTTGTCACTGTCCCTAGCACTTTGACACAGGCCCGTGTGAGGTGGCCCTGGCTAACTTCTCCAACCTTATCTCTCCCCTCCATCCACACTGGCCCTCCAGGTTTTCTCAGGCATGCCACACTGATCCTGCCTCAGGATCTCTGCACTGGCTGTTGCCTCTAACAGGAGCACCCCTCTGATGTATACATGGTGCCTCCTATGCACCCAGGTCTCTGCAGTGTTGCCACCTCAGAAGCTTTCCCTGACCACTGTCATGGCACTTTTAACTAGTTTTATCCCTGTAACATCCATGCAAAGTAGGTATTATGATTCTGCTCAGTTTTCAAATACAGAAAATGAGGTGCAACAAAGGTGATAATTTGCTGAAGTGCATGGACAGCGTGTCTGATGTCAAGAATCGAGTTCTCAAGCAGAATTCTATACTGGAGGCCTCCACCACTTTGTCTTGCTGTGTGACCTGGGGCAAGTAACATCGCCTAAGTCTCAGTTTCCTAATCTGGGAAGCGGGAATAGCTCCTTCCTGCCAAGTCATTGTGCAACAAATGTGACCAAGATTTATATAGTGTTAGCCATCATTATCAATCATTTCATCTTTCACTTTGAAAAGAAGCATTTTCCTCCCGCATTTTCATTGTAAGCTGATCACTGGAACACAACAGTGAACACGACAGTCCCAGTTCTTACCCTCACAGACCTCACAGGCCAGTGGAAAAACAGTCCCATGACAGCCCAGAACAATCAAGGCTTGAGGGGGTAAGTCCAGGGCCTATGGGAAGTCAGAGGCAGGCACCTAAGGAGAAAGAGGACTGCGAAAGGCTTCCTGGAGGAGGGGTCCTATGAGCTGAAACCTTAAAAAATGAACAGTGAACAGCTAAGTGGGCAGAGGATAAGATGACCTGAGGGGAGCGTTAAAGACAGAGGACGCAGCATGCAAAGGCCGGGGGGTTAACGTTAAGAGTTTGGCTGAGAAGGCTGAGGAACAGAAGTGGGTGCTGGGGATGAAAGAGGGGGCTGGATGCGGGAGAGTCCATTGTCTGGACTATCCCGAGAACTCACCATCCTTCTTGATCTTCTCGTTGAGGTTGTTGATATAAATAGTGTGATTGGGGCGGGTCTCGGGAACTGCCATGGAGTGAGGTGCCGAGGTAGGGTTGAAAGAAAGAAAATGGTAACTTCAGCCCTCGGTTTCTCCAAATCCGTTGTCCCCACGCAGGCTTAACGGGCTGCTTAGGTCTATTCCTTCCAAGAGGAAGTCTAGAAAGCAGTGGAGGAGGGATGAGAAAGGCACAGCTTGGAAAACAAAGCGAGAGAATACCTCTCCCCTCCGCGTGGTGAGGAAATTTCGAGAAGTTTACTACTAGTCCCAGGATGCTCTACGCGACCCAATAGGCGGAGCGTCCTAAGTGGCGATGCCCACTGGCCCGCGAGATCAAAAGGCCCCCCCCAAAAAGTGCCCGGATGTAAGGCCAGTTAAAAGCGATTTTGTGGCGTCCCGGCTTCGCGCAGCGGGAAGTTTCCCCACATGAAGTGCAGAAAGGCCCGGGCGCCAAGCGCTCGCCCGCCCGGCGCTGATGGCCGCCTGTACTCGAGATTACTCACCGACAGAGCCAAAGTTCCTGCAAGAAGGCCCTGCTAGTTTCTTAAGTGCCGACCACAAAAGCTTCCTCTCCTGGTCCCGCCTTTGGCTTCCTGCCAGCCAATCCCCGTGCGGAAACTCGGTAGCTTACCCAATCAGAGTAAGCCTCGCCCCAGGATCCAGAATTTGCCAATCCAAACCACACTTGGGTTCCCGCCTCGGCAGACAAACCCCAACCACCTGTGCAAGCCCCACTTCTAGGCTGCCAAAGGGGACGCAGCTCGTGCTGCTACGCTCTTCCGGAGGCGGTCTTTTGGTAGCCCCACCTCTTCCCTCGCCCCGCCTTCGCCGTCACGTGACTACTACAGGGGCGGACACGAGTTGTCCCACCGCCCAATACGGGAAATGTTGTGCGCTGCGGCAGCCATTTTGCAGGAAGGTGAGGCCGTGTTACTTGCAGTCTCCGTTCCTCGTCCCGGCTCTGTAGCGGCTCCTGACGTCCTCGGAATTCTGAGCCTTCCCCAACCACAAGCCTTTTCCTGTTGCTTTCTGATTACAGGACCTTCTCCACAACTGAGCTGTTTTCCCTACTAGGTGTCCTTTTGACCCGTTGATTTCTGACTCAAGGTCAGCTCGGAGGTTCCGATCTCGGGCTTGGGATGTGAGGGGGTACTGATCCTAAATGCCTCACTCTTTAGCCGTGGGCCCTTCCGGCCCTTCACCCTAGGTCTCAGCCTTCATGTCTCAAATCTGACCCCCAGGTTTCCAAATCTAACCCCGAATAATAAGTTAACTCCTACTCAGCCTCCCTCCTTGAGCCTTGCGACCCAGCCTCACTTTTACAAATCTGGGTCCGGATTAAAGAACCCCAGATCCTGTTAGCCCTCAGATCTCTTGTGATTTGAGTCAGCCTGACCTGCTCCCATTACAATTTTTTGCACCGGTTCTTTCAGTCCCACTTTGTCCCCCAAATTCTGGAACTCAGCAGCAAAACCTTCAGAATCTCTACTCCTGTGACCAACCCATTTTGGAGGATCCTTCCTTTCCATTCTCCACCTCCCAGGCAATGCCATAGACGCCAAAATGATTTCTCCATGCTCTCCTTCCCTAGAACCTCCAATCCCTCCTGCGAGGACCTCTGCATCCCAAATCATCATTTCTCCTCCCCCTCCACCCCCAAACCTCCCCAACTTAACTTTCCCATTCCTTCCCTCGAGCCTCCAGGCCCCTATTCCCCCACCACCCCCACTGCCTCCTCCACCTGCTGCTATGGGAGTTGCTCCCCCTCATGTCTTCGGCTTGGAGAAGAGCCGGCTCCTGAAGGAGGCCTTTGAGAAGGCTGGCCCAGTCCCCAGAAGCAGAGAGGATGTGAAGAGGCTCCTGAAGCTGCACAAGGACCGGTAGGGTTTCTGTGCCCCATGCCTCTCACTCAGGGTATTACCCAACCACCTTGGACTTCAGCCATCTTGGGGTTTCCCATTTCCTCAAGGTCCAGCAGCTGGACTGCCTCAGGCCCCTACCTAGATCTGTTCAGTGGCATGTGCCTTCAGCAAAGCAGAAAACCCCTGCCCTCACAAGCACTTCATCCAATGGGAGAGACAGATCCCTCGCTCCAGGTGTTAGCCTGGAGTGGTCAGAGCTGTGATGAAGGAGCCCAGAAGGGGTATCTGACCAAGGTTGGGGGTCAGTGAGGCCTGCCTGGAGGAGGGGATCCCTGAGTGCTGGAGAGCAAGTCATGCAGTGGTGTATGTGAACAGCTTGTACAGAAGCCTAAAAAAGACATGCAAACATTTCTTTAATGGGTCAGGGCCAGTGACAACCAAGGGATTTCATGGGTGGACAGGAGCCAGGTTACACAGAGCACTGGCCATATGAAGGAAGGTGGGCAGTCCTGAGGGCACTAGGGAGCTATGGAGGGCTTTGCACAAGAGGGAGGCCACCTGTGGGGAGTGGAGGTGTGAGACTCTGGGGGGCCCTGGAGGAAGCTGGAGCACCCAGGGGCCCAAGAGGGAGGCAAGGGGGCTAACCTGGACTGGGTTGTGGGCCCTGGTTTAGCGATTTCTTGCTAGAGGGAGAAGATTCACAGAAGAAACTTTCCATTTTCTAGGCAAGTTTCTAATCTGCTCTAAGAGTGAGGCAAATTTAGTGCAAATAACAGCCATCCATCAGTGCATGTCTGCCATATTTCTGACATAGTTCTAAGTGTTTTTAAGTATTTAATTCTCTCAACTATGCTATGAGAGAGGAACTGTTATCCCCAATTCCCAGATGAGAAAATGAGGGCTTAGAGTGTGAAGTCACTTAGCCACAGTGCTTAGAAGAGGAAGAGCCCAACTGGAGCTCCAGCAGTGGAGTTCCATCCATGCTTGTAACCACTGTACCGTGATAACGTTTTTATCAGGAGTGTGCCCCAAACTGGGAACCAGGAGCCTTGCAGCCTTGCTCTTTGACTAGCCTTGGACTAGAAATAAAGGCTTATTGTCCTGCCCCACCTGATGGGGGTGTGGTGTTACCTTGTTTTAATTAAGGTTGAGTTAAGGGATTTTTCACCCTATTTAACAGCCTAAGAAACAGGCTTGAAAAGGGGGTTGGAAACAGGGTTTGGGTATAGAGACACCCCTTCGATAAACTTCCCCTAATGCCTCAGGTTCCTGTTGGAAAGCTTTTGCGCATCTACTCCTCGCCCTTACAAAACAGAGCAGGGAGTGGCTAGTGGAAGGATGATTCCCACCAAGCATATGAGGAAACTGAGGCTCAGGAGAGTAAGTGCCTCATCAGGGGTTCAAGGAAGTCAGTGACTGAGCCAGGAGCTGCCCCTGCCCCATACAACAGCTGGGCCTGTATCCCTTTCACCACCCCTCAACACCCCACTCTCAGATCTCTAGAGGAGATTTTTAGGAGCCAGAAACTGCATGACCTGAGTGAGGCTCTGATTCAGTTTCAGAAGTAACTTGCAGTGGATCCTCTTCTGTGCTGACCTGCCCTCCCTCATCCAAGAAGGCCCGCAGTACGTGCCCTGATCTGGGACCCCAACGCTTGGCCGCTGCTCATTCCAAGCTTCTGCCTGTGCTGAGCTCCGTGAGGACTCACCTGGAAGTGGGGAGTGGTGGGCTCATCCCAGGCAGCCTGGGGAGGAGAGGGAGGGGAAAGGGGGAGCTCACCAGCTCAGGGTCCTGGGTGCACGCACAGTAAACAGAGTTGGAGTGAGTGAGCTAGTAAACCTGGTCCGTCACCTCTGATTCCGCTTTGGCACCTACTCTTCCTGAAAGGCCAGGTGACATCTCTCCCCACCCACAGCCCTCCAGCCCTGGGCTCAGGCCTTGGCCATCCTCTCTCCCTTGAAGGGGCGTCAAATTCTCCCCACCCAGCCTGGGAGAAAGGAGGCGAACTGCCCCAGGGCAGCAAGCCTTCCTGCATTCCAGCTTCTGGGGCGGAGGGAGCTCTGTAAAGGCATGACTTAGGGGTCGAGGGCCTTGGCCTGTCTCTCCCCAGATGTGGACTGGTGGCCTTGTGGATGGCAGGCACTCTCCTGGCACCCCACCGCAGCATCTCCCTGGAGGGACTCGTGCAGATGGCCATGGAGAGAGGCTACTCTGCTCAGGGAGAGATGTTCTCTGGTGAGTTAAGCACGGGAGCACCTCAGGCTAGGTGTTCTTCCCCAGGAGGGGATGGAAAGGCTGGGTAGGACACTGCCAGGCACGTGAGGAGACCTCATCCCATTTCTCAGGCCCTTGTCCCTACCCAGTTGGGTAGAGGGTTACAAGGTGGACTCTGGAGCCAAACCGCCTAGGTTTCCAGCCCAGCTCCGCCACCACCTGCTGAGTGGCCATGAATAGACAGCTTACTCTCTTTGCACCTTATTTTCTGCATATGTACAAGAGGCAGTGGTGATGGTGAGGGTTGGGGTGGCCATCCCCAAGGAGCTCTTGGCATGGTGCCAGGCACGCAGTGGTCCATCTCTCTGTGTCTGCTCTGTCCCACAGTGGCTGACATGGGCAAGCTGGCCCAGGAGGCGCTGGGCTGCCGTGCGGAGCTGCTCTGCGGTGGCCTGGGCGGTCCCAACAGGCACCGCGTCCTACAGCACCTTGTTACTGGACATCCCCTCCTCGTCCCGTACCCCAGGGCCTGGAGGTGGGCAGGGCAGGGTTGAAGAAGGGTCCACACCGCAGTTTTGGCCTTAACTCCAGCACCAGCTACGATGAGGACTTCAACCACGAGCCGTGTCAGAGGAAGGGCCACAAGGCCCACTGGGCAGTGAGCGCAGGTGAGTCCCCTCCCGCACCCTGTGTGCCCATGCTGGCGCCCCCCAGCCCTGCATTCCCCCGCCTCACACCCTCACCCTTGCACTGGCACCTCCCCAGTACTGAAGGCAAGGACCAGGGCTAGGCTGTCCCTGTCCTCACAGGGTACTCAGCAGGGACCTGGCAGTCAGTAGGTGCCTCGATGCCTGCCATTCAGGGTTTTTACAAACAAGCTCAGAGTGTGGGTTTAGGATCAGCAGTCTGGGCTCCAGAGTCTAGCCCCTTCCAGGCTCTGTGAGTCTGGGCTTCCATTATCCTATCTGTCAATTGGGTGACAGTAGTACCTGTCTTCTTGGCAGAGCACATAGAACTCAGAATGGTACCTGGCATGCTACATGCCTCAGTAATGTTAGCTCCAATCAGCTTTGTCTTCCTCATTCAACATGCCTGAAAGAAGGCCAGATTTGCACAGCACGAGCCCTGAATTGAGGCTCCCTTGCCAGTGGCTCTGTGGCCTGGAGGGCTTTTCTCTGAGCATCAGTTTTCCTGGACTACTGGAGACAACTGGGTTTCAGTGTTTGCTCTGTTTAATGCCACCTCTCCACCTCCTTGTGCCAACAGGCTATAGGAGGCAGGACTTAGAGTGCTGCAGCTCTGGAGCCAGACAGCCTGGGTCCGAGCCCAGCCCGGCTGTGTGCCCATTGGCCCCGCTGACTTCTCTGTAACCTGGGGATCAAGGCAGCACCTACCCTGGAGGGCTGTCGGGGGTGTTCATTGAGCCCTGGTGCCAGTCAGGGCACAGCTCTTGCTCACAGCCGCCTCCTCCCTTCCAGGGGTCCTGCTGGGTGTGCAGGGTGTGCCACGCCTCGGCTATGTGGAGGACCCTGAGCTGCCAGGCCTGTTTCACCCCATGCCGGGCGCAGCCCACCAGCCACCATCCCTGCCGGAAGAAGGCTCCCCAGGAGCTGCCTACCTTCTCTCCAAGCAGGGCAAGAGTTGGCATTACCAGCTGTGGGACTACAACCAAGTTCGAGATAGCAACCTGCAGCTGACCGACTTCTCACCCATGCGGGCCTCCGATGGCCGGGCATACGTGGTCCCCACTGGCGGGGTGCGGGCTGGCCTCTGTGGCCAGGCCTTGCTTCTCAGACCACAGGAGTCCAGCCACTAGCTTGTGCAGCCCTGTGCCTGGGTGACAGGGCCCAAGCCACAGCTTCTATCTTTGCAACAGCCTGTGGGTTTGAGCTGGACTCAGAACCTCCAGCCAGAGACCCTTCATGCAGCCATCCCCATCCCATCCTGTTCCCCAGTATTGGGCACCTCTGTGAACTGTGGTTGTAGCCAGGAGCCAGCCAGACAGGCTCTCTCTCACCAGGAGGGAGACTGACCTCAGCACAGCCCCGAGGCTCCTGGGCCATTCCTTCCCCCCGCCATTTGAATGTTGCCACCATGTTTCTCACTGGTGACCACCCTCTTCTAAACCACTGGACATCTGCAAGAGCCTCTTCAAGGGGCCCCCTGCTGCCCACAGAAGCCCAGGAAGCTTTTACAGTGCAAACCAGGTCTCAGCACTCCCCTCCAGAGAAGGTTCCAGCATGTCCTTTTGCTCAGAATAGGGACTCTTCCTTCTAGCCAGCTCTCATCCCAGGTGTTCCTCAAATTTTCTGCTGCCAGTCATACTGGCCTTTCGGGTCCCTAGTGTCATGTTCCCTCCTGGAGCCCCCTGCTAAGAACTCAGCCTGTCCATCTTGACTCTTTCTCACTTTCTCAGAGAGGTTCGGCCCCTTCCCCACCTTGGTGTCCACTTGATTTAAAAACAAAAGAAATGCGCCTCAGAGCAGTTCTTGTCAACTTCTTTACTGTATTAACTCCTCAGATCCTCTAGTACCCTGGAAGGAAGGTACTAGATCCTCCTCATTTTACAGCTAGAGAGACTGAGGCCTGGAGAAGTGCAGTGCAGCCACTGGCTGAAGGTCACATGGCTGGCAAGTGGCAGGGCCAGGATTCAAAGGCAGTATCTAAACAAACAGGGAAAGATGATTAATGAATACCTGTTCCTCCACTCTGAAAGGAAAAGAACAGGTCTGTCTGGGTCACTGCTGTGTCCCCAATGCCCCGCAAAGGGTCTTTGAGAAAGTGCAGTGTAGTTTCTAGCAGAAGGGGAGTGTGCCCCCTCCCCATCCCAGCCCCCACACCCTGGCTGGCACTGTCCTGGGAGCCCCTGAGGTCAGGGCTTGGAGCTGTTTTTGTCACCAGCTTGTCCCCAGCATCATCCAGCCCAGAGCCAGGTACAAGTAGCAGCTCAGTGAATGAACGAATGAGCCAGTGGGCTCCCAGCCTGCATCACTGCCCCACACTCATTCCTGTCCCACTGTCACACCCAATGCTGATGCCCAGATTATGAGCTTCAAGCCCACACATCCCAGATGCAAAAGAAAGAACTCCACAAAGTTGACTTTGAATGTGCTGTTTACTGGGGTGTCCTCATGAGGGGAACGCATGGGAAGTGATTTTGCCTCCTGTTCCCCATACTGCCCCATTGAACAAATACACATCTTGTATAAATATTGTAAAGATGGTCAGTAAATAAGGAGTGCGCCTCCTTATCCAGGAGACCTTAGGGCTTCAGCATAGGGAAGGGGGTGCTGTCTGTCCCCCCCAAGCCTAGCCTCCTGGGCCAGAAGCCAAAGTCATGAGAGCGGGGAGAGGGGGACAGGGGTGTCACCCACACCTGAGAGTGTCGGGCGCTTTGGTTTGGACCAGGTTGTGGTCCAGAGTCATAGCCAGTGGCCCTACCTACCCTGCACCTCTGGCCAAGGTGGGCACTAGTCACAGCAGGGGCCAGGGGTAGGATGAGGGACTTCCGGAGGAAGGCAGCTGATTCCCAATTCCCAAGCCTGCTTTTTGGGGTCTGAAAGCCCTTTCTGCCACTACAGACAGTAGGAGGAAGGAAGAAAGAGTAAAGAGCAGGAGGCGAAGTCCCAAGGCTGAGACTGGTGCCTAAGGAACGAAGTGGTGCTGGTCACAGTGCTGACGGGACGTGGCATAGTTTTGGTCTGTGGGGGTTAGAGTTCCAGAACCATGGGGCCAAGGGACAGGGCGAACTGGGGCCCACCGAGCATCAGCAGCTCTCAGGCCAGCCCAGTGGTTGTCACACTCTCCTCAGCCTGTCAGCACTCGAATGGCCTCAGATAACTCTCCCAGGTGGACGAGCAGCTCCTGCACTTGACCACAGATGAGGTCCGGTTCTCCTAGGCACCTGGCACCACAGCTGAGACTGGTTGCTGGCCTCAGGGAGCCAGCTTACAGCCCCACGGAGGCAGTCATCCACGGAGTGACAACCCCTGCAGCAGCCAGCCATCGGAATCGGAATCGTGTTCTTTCAGGGCACGTGGTTTAGTTGTGGCCTCTGGCAGCCCCTCAGAAACCTTCCTGGCCATTCAGAGGAACCAGTCTGGTTCTGACTCACTGTGAGACCCAGCCATGTCTCTCCCCATCTCCAGTCCTTAACCCCTGGCTTATGAAAGGGCGAGGCACTACCTGGTCTCCATAGCCCTTCATATCTTCCACTCAGGTCTTGTGTGGTACACAACACAACCTCTCCAACAGTGAGGTCAACTATCCCAACCTCAGGCCCCTGAGCATCTCAGGCTCCTTCAGCCAGAGAGGCACAATCCAGTAGATAAAGCTGGTGGTGGCCAAGTAGGTCAGCTCTGGGCCAGCCCCTGAAGCAGGCAGATCATGTTGTCCAGGCCCCAGAGGTAGCCATCCTCGTGGTTGCCCTCGGCCCAGGGCAGTCGGTGGCTGAGCGTCTGGTGGTCAGGCAGGGCGACTGTCTTCCCAAAGTCGATCATCCAGACCTTGGCCAGGCCCGTGTGGTCATGCACAAAAAGGAGGGAGCTGCCTACCACCTACAGGGAGAGAGGTGGGAGGTTAGGGGAGGAGCAGGCACTGGCCAAGGTCCCCTCCCCAGCAGGCAGCTGAGCTGATTGGTTGACAACATGAACTTTAGCCAGACAACCTGGGTTCACATCCTGGCTCTGCCACTTCTGGCTGTGTGGCCTTGGGCAGATGACAACTTCTCAGTGCCTCTGCGTCCTCATACGAAGTGAAATAATGGGAAAAGTATACCACTTACCTCAAAGGTTGCTTGGCATATGCATGAATTAATCCACATAAAGCTCTTAGAACAATTGCCAGAATAGCAATCATACAACCAGTGTTAACCAGTTTCCTTTTTCAAGCTGGGATACAAATGCAAATGCCTGCAGGATCCTGACTGCATCAGGAGAGCCCGGTGGAGGCTAAGGAGTGGTTATTACCTCCCCAGATTGCTGCTGGGGACCCCTAGGCAAGTGCCTTCTTTCTCCAGGTCTCGGTTTTCTCATCTGTACAATGAGGGTGATGGTAAAAGCCCCGACCTCCTGAGGTCATTGGTAGCATTCCATGATCCCCAGGCTTATAAAGTACCCAAGGTGCTTAGCACACAGCGCTCAGTACATGCTGTGTCTTGACATAGAAACAATTTCGTTGCCTTTACCTACCTCCAGGTTTGTAAGCCCCTCCCTTTTTCCAGTCAGGTTTCAAACCCCTCTGCTCCAGAGGATCAGACAACTGGGAAGGCGAGGTGACTGTTGGAAAAGGCAGATGCCTCCCCATACTGGATGGCTGTTGGCATACGGTGAGCTGCCCAGCATTACCACATCACCCAGTGTGTCAAAGGAAACTGGAAATCCCAATTTCGCTGTAAAGTCTCATGTTTTAAATGTTGGTAACTCATTTTTTAAAATGTTAAGTCACCAGGCAGACGAAACCAAACACGAGAACAGAAAAAATGAGGTCCCTGGGCTGCCTCTCTGTGGCTTGTATGTGAAGTTCGAAGGCAGGGACAGGACGATGAGGGGGATGTTGTCTGATAAGAAGCCTGACAGTAAGAACGGGCACAAACTGAGGGTTCACCCTATGAACCCACTTAACCTGCAGCACGCCCATAATGCAGGCACTCCGTTACCCCATCCACAGGTCAGAGACAGGCCTACAGAACTGCCCAGGCTGAGGGCTGGGGAATCAGTGGGGCTTCAGCCCTGCCTGGCCTGACGAGTGAAGTCAGTGATAGAAGGCAAAAGAGGAGGGCTTGAGAGGCGAGGGGAGGGGAGGGATACGTGCAATACCAGTCACGACTCCTCAGACTTTGAGGCAGCCCACGGAGGAATGCTTCCAAAGAGACCCAGGCTGTGGGAGGGAGGGAGAGGGGAAGGGGGAGAGCCACGAAACACACACTGCAAGTAAAGTAACAATTGTAAATAAGTGTGATTATAAAGTGAGCACTAGGAGTTAAATGCACTTCTGTGCTCTGAAAGGCGCTTGACAGTTGCTCAACAATCGCTTGTCTCCCATCTCAGCAGCCCCATGAGGGAAGGACTATGGCTCCTCCCCAAGTCAGGAGGAAAGTGAGGCCTAGAGGGTAAGTCATGTGCTCAGGCTCAAGTCCTGCTACTAACTATCCCAGCTCCCTGAAATCCCTTTGCTGCCTACCCTAAAAAGCAAACCCCAGAGGAGGATTAAAGATGGTGGCATGAGAGGCAAGGCCGAGGCTTCCTCCTAAAACTGCATATAATATGAAAATATAATTAATACAACTACTCCTGAAAGAGCAACAGGAAAGAGGACTGCACCAAACTGCATACACCTGGAGAAAAGAATAAACCACAGAACAGGGTAACATGCCAAAGCCATGGCCCGGTGGGACCCAAGCCTTCCCCCACCCCAGCTCACCAGCGGGAGGAAGAGAAACAGAGAGGGGAGGGAGTGAAGGCCTGGGACTGCTGAATACCTAACTCCAGAGATCTGATCTGGGAGCACAAACCTACATTTCATGGTGTTTTCATGGTACTCTCGTGATTAGGGGGTTGGAAAGTGGAGACAGGCAGAATACCTGGAAAGACTGAGATTCCAGCCACTTGTGGAAAGCAGGGATCCATATCCAGCTGCTCTGGGACTAAAGAAAGGCAGGCAGACTGGGAGACTTCCTAACAGCAAGAGGACTGCAAAAGGGGCAAGGATTGCACAGAGATTACTGCTCAGGAGTAAGAGCAGGTAGACAAAATTGTCCAGGTGCACTCTGCCCAGCAGGTCGGGAACTTTCATGATCTTCAGGAGCTCCAGCTCCCTGGCTGGCTACACAGCTGCAAAGACCCCTTCCGTGATGCGCAGCCTACTGAGCCTTTCTCCTGGCCAGCCCCACCTGGCTCGCAAACCAGCAAACCCTATCCTGGTGTTAAGCCAGCCAGAGGGAAGCCCCATCTACAGCAACTACAAACGCAAAGCACAGAGGCTTATACCCGTGTGCTCAGCCCACTGGTTCTGGCAGTGGAGACAGGCATAGCAGCCGGGAAGCAGGAAACAGCTCTTTCCTCCCCCTAGGCACCAATACTGCTCCCCTGCGAAACCCAACATTGCTTCAGGGGCTGAGAAGCTCCAGAGAATAGAGCTTCTGGGCACTAGAGGGCACCATATACAAATATAAAACGCCAAAAGAACCTGGTTCAGAGTAAAATTATGAATACAACCCCTGAGAAAGATTCAAATGAAATCGACCTCATGAATATTCCTGAAAGAGATTTCAAAATAAAAATCATTAACATGTTCATGGAGGGACAGAAAAATATTCAAGAACTCAGGAATGAATTCTGATCGGAAATCCAATCATTACAGAACACAGTATCAGAAATGAAACATACAATGGAAAGTTTTAAAAGCAGATTAGATACACTGGAGGAGATGGTAAATGAAATAGAAATGAGAGAAGAGGAATACAAAGAAGCTGAGGCACAGAGAGAAAAAAGGAACTCTAAGGATGAAAGAACATTGAGAGAACTGTGTGACCAATCCAAATGGAACAATATTCACATTATAGGGGTACCAGGAGAAGAAGAGAGAGAAAAGGGATAGAAAGTGTCTTTGAGGAGGTAATTGCTGAAAACTTCCCCACTCTGGGGGAGGAGATAGTCTCTCAGGCCATGGAGGTCCACAGATCTCCCAACACAAGGGACCCAAGGAAGACAGCACCAAGATATATAATAATTAAAATGGCAAAGATCAAGGATAAGCACAGACTATTAAAAGCAGCCAGAGAGAGAAATAAGAACACATACCAAGGAAAGCCCATCAGGCTATCATTAGACTTCTCAGCAGAAACCCTACAGGCCAGAAAGGAGTGGCACAATTTATTTAATGCAATGAAGCAGAAGGGCCTCGAATCAAGAATATTTTATCCAGCAAGGTTATCATTTAATTTGAAGGAGGGATTAAACAATTTCCAGATAAGCAAAAGCTAAGAGAATTTACCTCCCACAAACCGTCTCTACACCGTATTTTCGAGGTACTGTTATAGATGGAAGTGTTCCTAAGGTTTAATGGCTGTCACCAGAGGTAATAACACCACAGTAAATAAAGTAGAACAGTTAATTACTAAGCAAATGCAAAATTAAATCAACTATCCCCAAAGTCAATCAAGGGATACACAAAGAGTACAGAATATGATATGTAATGTATAAAGAATGGAGGAGGAAGAAAAAGGAGAAAAAAAGAACCTTTAGACTGTGTTTGTAATAGGATATTAAGTGAGTTAAGTTAAGACTCTTACATAGTAAGGAAGTTAACCTTGAACCTTTGGTAACCACAAATATAAAGCCTGCAATGACAATAAGTACACACCTATCGATAATCACCTTAAATGTATATGGTCTAAATGCACCAATCAACAGACATAGAGTCACTGAATGGATCAAAAAACAAGACCCATCTATATGCTGCCTACAAGAGACTCACTTTAAACCCAAAGACATACACAGACTGAAAGTGAAGGAAAGGAAAAAGATATTTCATGCAACTAATAGGGAGAAAAAAGCAGGAGTTGCAGTACTTGTATCAGACAAAATAGACTTCAAAACAGAGAAAGTCACAAGAGACAAAGAAGGACATTACATAAGATAAAGGGGTCAAGCCAACAAAAAGATATAACCATTATAAAAATCTATGCACCCAGCACAGGAGCACCTACATATGTGAAACAAATACTAACAGAATTAAAAGGGGGAAATAGAATGCAATGCATTCATTCTAGGAGACTTCAGCACACCACTCACTCCAAAGGATAGATCAGCCAGACAGAAAATAAGGAGACAGAAGCACTGAAAAACACATTAGAACCAATGGACCTAAGAGACATTTACAGAATTCTACACCCAAGAGCAGCAGAATACACATTCTTCTCAAGTGCGCAGGGAACATTTTCAAGACTAGATCATATCCTAGGCCACAAAAAGAGCCTGGGTAAATTAATAAAGATTGAAATTGTACCAACCAAGACTTCCAGGAAGTTGGCAGCGGAAGCAGGGCGGCAGAAATCTCCTCCCAACACTATATATATGTATGGAAATACAGCAAATACAACTATTCCTAAAAGACCAGAATACACAGGGAAACGCACAGTGTGCAGCTACACCGGAGAGGACTCAGCACCCCAGGAGGCGGCCAGAGCTATAAAGGGCCCTGAGGAGCAGCGCCGCAACGACCGCGGAATAGTGGAGTAACAGCGCCACCGACGGCATCCCCACAGAATCCACTCCCGGTGGGTGTTTTTTTTCCTTTTTGTTTTTTCTTCTCTTTCTTTTTTCTTTTCTTTTTTTTTCTTCCTTTCTTTCTTTTTTTTCTTTTTCTCCTTTTTTTTTCTCTTTTTAAAGTCTTAAAGAGCCGAGCTGACATATGTGGCAACTACCAGTGACCACTGCTATAGCCATGAAAAGACAGACGAATATGATCCAGACTAAGATCAACCAGACAAACCCAGAGAGGGAGCCTGAAGGGATAGAAATGCACAGTCTTCCTGAAAAAGAATTCAGAATAAAAGTCATAACCATGCTGATGGATCTACAGACAAATGTGCAAGAGCTGAGGGAGGAAGTGAGGGAAGCGAGGAAAGACAATGCAGAAATCAGACAAGCGATCGAAGGGCTTAACAGCAGACTAGATGAGATGCAAGAGACTGTTACTGGAATAGAAATCAGAGAACAGGAATACAGAGAAGCTGAGGCAGAAAAAGATAAAAGGATCTCTAGGAATGAAAGAATATTAAGAGAACTGTGTGACCAATCCAATCGGAACAATATTCGCATTATAGGAGTACCAGAGGAAGAAGAGAGAGAAAAAGGGATAGAAAGTGCCTTTGAAGAAATAATTGCTGAAAACTTTCCCACGCTAGGGAAGGAAATAGTCTCGCAGTCCACGGAAGCCCACAGATCTCCCAACACAAGGGACCCAAGGAAGACAACACCAAGACACATAATAATTAAAATGGAAAAGATCAAAGATAAAGACAGAGTATTAAAGGCAGCTAGAGAGAGAAAAAAGATCACCTACAAAGGAAAACCTATCAGACTGTCATCAGACTTCTCAACAGAAACCTTACAGGCCAGAAGAGAATGGCATGATATATTTAACATAATAAAACAGAAGGGCCTTGAACCAAGAATATGTATCCAGCACAATTATCATTTAAATATGACAGAGGGATTAAACAATTTCCAGACAAGTGAAAGTTGAGAGAGTTTGCCTCTCATAAACCACCACTACAGGATATATTAAACAGACTACTCTAGAGGGAAGCACCCCTAAGGCTAAAAAGATGTCACCAGAGAAAATAAAATCATAGCAAAAAAAGCAGACCATCCAAATACTAACTAAAGGCAAAGAATAAAACACCTAGTATATTAAGAATGGAGGAGGAAGAATAAGAAGGGAGAGATAAAGAAACATCAGATGGTGTTCACAATAACTTAACAAGAAAGTTAAGTTAGATTCTTAGATAGTAAAGAAGTAACCCTTGAACCTTTGCTAACCATGAATCTAAAGCCAGCAGTGGCAGTAAGTACATATCTATCAATAATCACCCTAAATGTAAATGGACTGAACGCACCAATCAAAAGACACAGAGTAACAATGGATAAAAAAGCAAGACCCTTCTATATGCTGCTTACAAGAGACTCACCTCAAACCCAAAGATATACACAGACTAAAAGTGAAGGGATGGAAAAAGATATTTCATGCAAACAACAAAGAGAAAAAACCAGGTGTTGCAGTACTTGTATCAGACAAAATAGACTTCAAAACGAAGAAAGTAGCAAGAGATAAAGAAGGACATTAGGTAATGATAAAGGGGTCAGTCCAACAAGAAGATATAACCATTATAAATATATATGCACCCAACACAGGAGCGTCAGCATATGGGAAACAAATACTAACAGAATTAAAGGAGGAAATAGACAGCAATGCATTCATTTTAGGAGACTTCAACACACCACTCACTCCAAAGGACACATCAACCAGACAGAAAATAAGTAAAGACACAGAGGCACTGAGAACAGATGGATCTAACAGACATGTACACAACTCTACACCCAAAAGCAGCAGGATACACATTCTTCTCAAGTGCACATGGAATATTTTCCAGAATAGACCACATACTAGGCCACAAAAAGAACCTCGGTAAATTCAAAAATATTGAAATCCTACCAACCAACTTCTCAGATCACAAAGGTATAAAACCAGAAATAAATTTTAGAAAGAAATCAAAAAGGCTCACAAATACATGGAGACTTAACAATATTCTCCTAATGAATCAATGGGTTAACGACCAAATCAAAACAGAAATCAAAGAATATATGGAAACTAATGACAAGAACAACACAAAGCCACAACTTCTGTGGGATGCACCAAATGCAGTTCTAAGAGGAAGGTATATTGCAATCCAGGCCTATTTAAAGAAGGAAGAACATTCCCAAATGAATAGTCTAAAGACACAATTACTGAAATTGAAAAAGAAGAACAAATGAGGCCCAAAGTCACCAGAAGGAGGGACATAATAAAGATCAGAGAAGAAATAAATAAAATTGAAAAGAATAAAATAGAAAAAAATCAATGAAACCAAGAGCTGGTTCTTTGAAAAAATAAACAAAATAGATAAACCCCTAGCCAGACTCATTAAGAGAAAAAGAGAATCTACACACATAAACAGAATCACAAATGAGAAAGGAAAAATAACGATGGACCCCACAGAAATACAAAGAATTTTAAGAGAATATTATGAGAATCTATATGCTAACAAGCTGGAAAACCTAGAAGAAATGGACAACTTCTTAGAAAAATACAACCTTCCAAGACTGACCAAACAAGAAACAGAAAAACTAAACAGACCAATCACCAGCAATGAAATTGAATCGGTAATCAAAAAACTACCCAAGAACAAAACCCCCGGACCTGATGGATTCACCTCTGAATTCTTCCAGACATATAGAGAAGAAATAACACCCATTCTCCTTAAAGTTTTCCAAAAATAGAATAGGAGGAAATACTTCCAAACTCTTTCTATGAAGCCAGCATCACTCTAATACCAAAACCAGGCAAAGACCTCACCAAAAAAGAAAATTACAGACCAATATCCCTGATGAATGTAGATGCAAAAATACTCAACAAAATATTAGCAAACCGAATTCAAAAATACATCAAGAGGATCATACACCATGATCAAGTGGGATTCATCCCAGGGATGCAAGGATGGTACAACATTCGAAAATCCATCAACATCATCCACCATATCAACAAAAAGAAGAACAAAAACCACATGATCATCTCCATAGATGCTGAAAAAGCATTTGACAAAATTCAGCATCCATTCATGATTAAAACTCTCAACAAAATGGGTATAGATAGCAAGTACCTCAACATCATAAAGGCCATATATGACAAACCCACAGCTAACATCATACTTAACAGGGAGAAGCTGAAAGCTTTTCATCTAAGATCAGGAACAAGACAGGGATACCCACTCTCTCCACTGTTATTCAACATAGTACTAGAGGTCCTAGCCATGGCAATCAGACAAAACAAAGACACACAAGGCATCCAGATTGGTAAAGAAGAAGT
>JAQQAC010019400.1:9401943-9476277 GCA_029783875.1 Phataginus tricuspis
ATCCCTATCAAACTACCAACAGCTTTCTTCAATGAACTGGAACAAATAATTCTAAAATTCATATGGAACCACAAAAGACCCCGAATAGCCAAAGTAATCCTGAGAAGGAGGAATCAAACAGGGGGAATTACGCTCCCTGACTTAAGCTCTACTACAAAGCCACAGTAATCAAGACAATTTGGCATTGGCACAAAAACAGACCCACAGACCAGTGGAACAGAATAGAAAATCCAAACATTAACCCAAACATCTACAGTCAATTAATATTTGATAAAGGAGCCTTGGATATACAATGGGGAGAGGACAGCCTCTTCAGCAGCTGGTGTTTGAAAAACTGGACAGCTACATGTAAGAGAATGAAACTGGACTACTGTCTAGCCCCATACACAAAGGTAAACTCAAGGTGGATCAAAGACCTGAATGTAAGTCATGAAACCATAAAACTCTTAGAAAAAAACATAGGCAAAAATCTCTTGGAGATAAACATGAGCGACTTCTTCATGAACATATCTCCCCGAGCAAGGTAAACAAAAGCAAAAATGAACAAGTGGGACTATATCAAGCTGAAAAGCTTCTGTACACCAAAGGACACCATCAGTAGAACAAAAAGACATCCTACAGTATAGGAGAATATATTCATAAGTGACGTATCTGATAAGGGGTTGACCTCCAAAATATATAAAGAACTCATGCACCTCAACAAACAAAAAGCAAATAATCCAATTAAGAAATGGGAAGAGGACATGAATAGACACTTCTCCAAAGAAGAAATTCAGATGGCTAACAGGCACATGAAAAGATGCTCCCCATCGCTAATCATCAGAGAAATGCAGATTAAAACCACAATGAGATATCACCTCACACCAGTGAGAATGGCCAACATCCAAAACACAAACAACAACAAATGTTGGCAAGGATGTGGAGAAAAGGGAACCCTCCTACACTGCTGGTGGGAATGCAAACTAGTTCAACCATTGTGGAAAGCAGTATGGAGGTTCCTCAAAAAACTCAAAATAGAAATACCATTTGACCCAGGAATTCCACTCCTAGGAATTTACCCTAAGAATGCAGCAGCCCAGTTTCAAAAAGACATATGTTTATCGCAGCACTATTTACATTAGCCAAGAGATGGAAGCAACCTAAGTGTCCATCAGTAGATGAATGGATAAAGAAGATGTGGTACATAACACAATGGAATATTATTCAGCCACAAGAAGAAAACAAATCCCACCATTTGCAACAACATGGATGGAGCTAGAGGGTATTATGTTCAGTGAAATAAGCCAAGCGGAAAAAGACAAGTATCAAATGATTTCACTCATATGTGGAGTACAAGAACAAAGAAAAAAACTGAAGGAACAAAACAGCAGCAGATTCACAGAACCCAAGAACGGACTAATAGTTACCAAAGGGAAAGGGACTGGGGAAGATGGGTGGGAAGGGAGGGACAAGGGGAAAAAAGAGGCATTACGATTAGCAGATGTTATGTTGGGGGGGCATAGGGAGGGCTATACAACTCAGAGAAGACAAGTAGTGATTCTATAGCATCTCACTATGCTGAGACAGTGAGTGTAATGGGGTTGGTGGGGGGGACCTGATGAAGGGGGTAGTTTAATAACCATAATATTGCACATGTAATTGTAGATTAATGATACCAAAATAAATTATAAAAAAAAAAGAAATTGTACCAACCAGTTTCTCACATCACCATGGTATAAAACTAGAAGTAAATTAAGCAAAGAAAAAGAAAAATCCCACAAACACATGGAGGCTTCACAACATGCGCCTAAATAATCAATGGATCAATGACCAAATAAAAACAGATCAATCAATATATGGAGACAAATGACAACAGTAATTCAACACTGCAAGATCTGTAGACTGCAACGAAGGCCATATTAAGAGGAAAGTATATGGCAATACAGGCCTACCTCAGGAAAGAAGAACAATCCCATATGAACTGTCTAAACTCACAATTAACAAAACTAGAAAAAGAAGAACAGATGAGGCCCAAAGTCAGTAGAAGGAGGGACATAATAAAGATTAGAGCAGAAATAAATAAAATCAATAACAATAAAACAATAGAAAGAATCAATGAAAGTAGGAGCTGGTTCTTCGAGAAAATAAACAAAATAGATAAACCCCTAGCCAAACTCATCAAGAAAAAAAGAGTCTACACATATAAACAGAATCAGAAATGAGAAAGGAAAAATCACTACAGACACCATAGAAATACAAAGAATTATTAGAGAATACTATGAAAAATTATATGCTAACAAACTGGATAAGATAGAAGAAATGGACAGCTTTCTAGAAAAATACAACCTTCCAAGGCTGACCCAGAAGAAACAGATAATCTCAACAGACCAATTACCAGCAACGAAATTGAACTGGTAATCAAAAACCTACCTAAGAACAAAACACCTGGACCAGATGGCTTCACCGTTGAATTTTATCAAACATTTAGTGAAGACCTAATACCCATTCTCCTTAAAGTTTTCCAAAGAATAGAAGAAGAGGTAATACTTCCAAACTCATTCTATGAGGCCAGCATCACTCTAATACCAAAACCAGGCAAAGAAACCACAAAAAAAAAAAATTACAGACCAATATCCCTGATGAACATAGATGCAAAAATACTCAACAAAATGTTAGCAAACCGAATTCAAAAATACATCAAAAAGATCATCCATCATGATCAAGTGCGATTCATCCCAGGGATGGAAGGATGGTACAACATTCGAAAATCCATCAACATCACCCACCACATCAACAAAAAGAAGGACAAAAAACACATGATATATCCATAGATGTGGAAAAAGCATTTGACAAAATTCAACACCCATTCATGATAAAAACTCTCAACAAAATGGGTATAGAGGGCAAGTACCTCAACATCATAAAGGCCATATATGATAAACCCACAGCCAACATTATTCTTAACAGTGAGAAGCTGAAAGCTTTTCCTTTAAGATCGGGAACAAGACAAGGATGCCCACTCTCCCCACTTCTATTCAACATAGTACTGGAAGTCCTAGCCTCAGCAATCGGACAACACAAATAAATAAAAGGCATCCAGATAGGCAAGGAAGAAGTTAAACTGTCCCTGTTTGCAGATGACATGATATTGTACATAAAAAACCCTAAAGAATCCACTCCAAAACTACTAGATCTAATATCTGAATTCAGCAAAGTTGCAGGATATAAAATTAATATGCAATAATCTGTGGCATTCCTATATACTAATGATGAATTAGCAGAAAGAGAAATCAGGAAAACAATTCAATTCACAATTGCATCAAAAAGAATAAAATACCTAGGAATAAACCTAACCAAGGAAGTGAAAGACCTATACTCTGAAAACTACAAGACACTCATGAGAGAAATTAAAGAAGAGAGCAATAAATGGAAACACATCCCGTGCTCATGGATAGGAAGAATTAATATTGTCAAAATGGCTATCCTGCTTAGAGCAATCTACAGATTTAATGCAATCCCTATCAAAATACCAACAGCATTCTTCAGTGAACTAGAGCAAATCATTCTAAAATTCATATGGAACCACAAAAGAACCCCAATAGCCAAAGCAATCCTGAGAAGGAAGAATAAAGCTGGGGGGATATGCTCCCAAACTTCAAGCTCTACTACAAAGCCACAGTAATCAAGACAATTTGGTACTGGCACAAGTACAGACCCAAAGACCAATGGAACAGACTAGAGAGCCCTGATATAAACTGAACCATATATGGTCAATTAATATACAATAAAGGATCCATGGACATACAATGGGGAAATGACAGCCTCTTCAACAACTGGTGTTGGCAAAACTGGACTGCTACATGCAAGGGAATGAAACTGGATTATTGTTTAACCCCATACACAAAGGTAAACTCAAAATGGATCAAAGACCTGAATGTAAGTCATGAAACCATAAAACTCCTAGAAGACAACATAGGCAAAAATCTCCTGAATATAAACATGAGCAAGTTTTTCCTGAATGCATCTCCTTGAGCAAGGGAAACAAAAGCAAAAATGAACACATGGGACTACATCAAACTAAAAAGCCTCTGTATGGCAAAGGACATCATCAACAGAACAAGAAGGCATCCTATAGTATGGGAGAATATATTTGTAAACGACATATCTGACAAGGGGTTAACATCCAAAATATATAAAGAACTCACACACCTCAACACCCAAAAAGCAAATAACCTGATTAAAAAATGGGCAGAGGATATGAAGAGACAGTTCTCCAAAGAAGAAATTCAGATGGCCAACAGACACATGAAAAGATGCTCCATATCACTAATCACTAGGGAAATGCAAATTAAAACCACAATGAGATATCACCTCACACCAGTAAGGATGGCCACCATCCAAAAGACTAAGAACAACAAATGCTGGCGAGGATGCAGAGAAAGGGGAACCCTCCTACGCTGCTGGTGGGAATGTAAATTAGTTCAACCATTGTGGAAAGCAATATGGAGGTTCCTCAAAAAACTAAAAATAGAAATACCATTTGACCCGGGAATTCCACTCCTAGGAATTTACCCAAAGAATACAAGTTCTCTGATTGAAAAAGACATATGCACCCCATGTTTATCGCAGCACTATTTACATTAGTCAAGATATGGAAGCAACCTAGGTGTCCATCAGTAGATGAATAGATAAAGAAGAGGTGGTACATATACACAATGGAATACTATTCAGCCATAAGAAAGAAACAAATCCTACAATTTGCAGCAACATGGATGGAGCTGGAGGATATGCTCAGTGAAATAAGCCAGGCGGAGAAAGACAAGTGCCAAATGATTTCCCTCATTTGTGGAGTATAACAACGCAGCAAAATTGAAGGAACAAAATAGCAGAAGGCTCACAGACTCCAAGAAGGGACTAGTGGGTACCAAAGGGGAGGGGTGGGGGTTGGTGGGTGGGGATGGTGGGAGAAGAGGATTGAGGGGTATTTTGTCTAGTACACATGGTGTGGGGGGTCACGGGGAAAACAGTGTAGCACAGAGACAGCAAACAGTGAATCTGTGGCATCTTACTACACTGATGGACAGTGACTGCATTGGGGTATGGGTGGTAACTTGATAATATGGGTAAAAGTAGTAACCACATTGTTTTTTCATGTGAAACCTTCATAAGGGTGTATATCAATAGCACCTTAATAAAAAAATTAAAAAAAAAGCAAACCCCAAAACTTGGGGTCTCCTTGTCATAGCTCTGGACTACAACTCTGTCAGCAGCTTCTCCTCAGAGCCACTGGGACCCTCACACTGTACTCGCACACAGGGCCCTCTGCTCCCACGGCAGCTGGAGCTCGCACCTCGTGGGTCTTGAAGAAGGGAGAGTTCTCCAGAGCTTCACGAAGTTCTTCTAGGCGTGCCACATACTTTCTCTGTGTGAGAGGGAGTATTTCTTGGTTAGCATAGGGACTTTGTGGGTCCTTACCCACCTTGAGCTCTGTCCTCGTCCCATATCCCAGAGGATCAGGCAAACCCAGCCGGGATGGGATTAGGGAGCCAGGGGGAAAATGGGAGGCTGGGGGCGGGTGGATGATCCAGGTGGCACAGACCAGACTGTGTTGGGAGATTATACCTGCTACCCGCATTTCTTAGCATCTCCTCCCAACAAGATAGTCTGTTTCCTTTTAATCTAGGCTTGGTCTTATGACTTGCTTTGGCCAATAGGAGATGGCAAAAGTGGTAGCTACTCTGAGCCAAGCCATCAAGAGGGCTTGAGTTTCCACTTGTTTTCTGGGCCACCTGATTCCACCATGAGAACAAGCCCATGCTAGCCTGCCAGATCATGGGAGACAAGTGGCCAAGGCATGAGCTGAGACAGCGAGCTGATTGCCAGACATGTGAAGGGGGCCCTCCTACACCAGCCAGTCCAAGCCAGGCCACCAGCTGACCGCAGATGGTTCAGCCAGTATCAGCCAACCTTGGCCCAAAGTAAAAGACCATTGACTTGGGAATCATGGCAGTGGTGGTCAAAGCTGATAAATTTGGGGCATGTGTGTCCAGCTCACCAGGATTCCACGGTTCCCATCCACAAAGTCCTCCAATGCCTTTGTCACCTGCTCCAGCTCCTGTGTCTTCTTGAAGTTGGTGTTGCAGGTCCCATCAGCTTTCTGCAAGGCAAGGGATGAAGACGCGGTGTTGCACCTTTTCCTTCTCACGCCCAACACCAAGCCAGCCTCAGGCACCTCCCAACCTCCACATACACTTGCCATTCAGGGGAAGCCTGCCCACCTGCCCTGCCCAGCCCAGCTCAACGCAGCCAAAGTCACATTTCCAAACAACCAGTCCTTCTGAGTCTAACTTTGAACCCCCTGGTTGAGCCAGCCTAGTCAAGTGGGCTTTGGACAGGAGTGGACCTGGCTTTGAACCATGATGGCTACTTCGCTGAGCGGCCCTAAGCAAGTCACTTCACCTGCCGCAGCGTGTTTCCTCATCTAGAAGATGGGAACTGTGTTGGTATCTATCTACTGCTTAAATCTGCTGTAAGGATTAGAGGAGACTGGGTGTAAGGCACATAGTAAGCAAGCACTCCAGAACTGAGACATGTTCTTTTTCATGTCTCAAAGGGGCACGGAGAAGCCATCTGAGTCATTCTGCCACACTGTGGCTGATGCCTTGTGGGCACTGGAACATGGAGATAAGAGGACAGACACAGTCAGATGAGGGAGGCAGAAGTTGAATAAGATTATCACGAGGGAGATAAGAATGAAGGAGTATAGGGAGCTATGAGAAGGTAAAGAGAGGGCTCTGAGCTAGGAGAATGGCAATCAAGGAGGGCTTCCTGGAGGAAGAAAAGTGTTAAAAGAGACAGGAAAATGACTGGGAGTTAACCAGGGCAGCAACAGGGGGAAGAGCAGCCCTGGCATAGGGAACAGCATGGGCAGAGGCCCCGTGCCACGTGAGAGCAAGGCTCTTTCAAGGAAATGAAAGTGCTTCACGGTGGTCTGCAGGTAGAGACGGAGGAAGAGAGCGGTGAGAGATGAGGCTAGACTCTGGAGGCCAGGATCCTAGGGAGCCACAGAAGGCTGTTAAATAGGAGAATGGCAGTTGGATTTGCAGCTTAGCAAGATGGCTCAGGTGGGGCTTTGGGGGAAGAGGCACTGTCATACCTCGCTGGTGGGATGCATAATGGTACAACACCTATGAGAGGGGCTGGCGATCTCCAGCAGAATTCCCTGTGCACTCAATCTTTGAGCCAGCAGGTCTGCTTCTGGGAGTCTAGTCTACAGCTAAACCTATACACTTGCAAAATGTCTTAAGTACAAAGTGGCTGAGGCATTATTTGTAATGGCAAAAAGTGGAAACAGCCCAGGTGGCCATCTATAAGGGACTGTGGCACATCCACAAAGAGCTATTACATCAGTGTGAAAAAGGAAAGACAGACAGAGGAGATCCTCTACGGAATGATATGGAAAACTCCACCTTTTGGGTAAGAAAGGGAGGGAAATTTAGGATATGCAAATGCATCTGTTTGTTATTTGCAGGAAGAAATATAAGAAACAGGTGGGCGGTGAGGACAGGGGCAGGGAAGGGACGAATAAGAAGGACAGTAGGAGGGCTGGGAGGGAGGTTTCTCCTATATACTCCTTTCTAATATTATTTTGACTTTTGAACTGTGTCAACACCTATTCACACAATTAGATTGAATTTACCAAGAAAGAAAGAAAGAAAAAAAAATCTTTCTACATAAGAGGGAAAAAGGATCCCTCCAACTCCTGTGTTGGACAGTGGATCAGGCTTCAGGGCTGAAGAACACCATGCAGACCAGGACAGGGCCACAGGGAGGGGAGCAGATGGAATGTGGAGCTGCTCAGGCAGAGAAAGAAACAAAGCTTGGTCTCTGATGGATGTGGGAGAGACAGGAAGGACCTCACTGGACCCCCGTCTTTTCCTCTCTGCAGTTTCCTGCTCTCCAGGTCTTGCTTCTTTCCAGCTTCCCCTGACACCCACAGTCCCCAAGAAGTCCTGCCTCAGCTCTAGCTCCCAGCCCTCTAGCGACAGGCTAGCAGTTGCTGGCCCTCACCTTCATACCCTCGATCCGGAAGCCAAGGGTGGAGGTCGAGCTGACAGTCTCCCTCCACTGCATGTAGCGGGGCTTAGTGACAGCAGCCTGGGCATGCTCCTCAGGGGTGGGGGCTCCGGGGTCCACAGCCATCATCTTCTCATACATGTCCTTCCGAGGCCAGGGTCGTTCACGTGCCTTCACCAACTCCTCCTCCAGGTAGGTTCTGGGACACAGATGATGGTACAAAGGAAATGAGGAACAAAGCTGAAGGACTAACACTCCCTGATATCAAGCCGTGTTATGAAACTAGTGTGGCACAAGGAGAGACAAACAGATCAATGGACCGAACAGAGTCTAAAAACAGACACACACACGTACACCCACCCAATTTTGTGGCAAACAAGGCACTACAATCCAGTGGGGAAAGGGAAGCCTTTTCAATAAATGGTGATGGATCAATAGAATATCCATATAAAAAAAAACAAAACACCTCAATCCCTACCTCACACCATATAAAAAAAAATTCTAGATGCAGATCTAAATGTGAAAGTTAATAAAGCTGGCAGAAGAAAACATAGGAGATCTTCATGATCATGAAGTAGGCAGATTTCTTAAACACAAAGCTACTAACCATAATGAAAAAAACTGACAAACTGGATTAAATTAAAAGTACTTCTGGTTATCAAAAGACAATATTAAGAGAGTGAAATGGTAAAGCTGGAGAACAGAACGTGTGTCTGTATCTCCAACAAGACATGTAGCCAGCATATATGAAGAATTACAAATCAAAATAAAAAGACAGCCCAATATAAAAATGGGCAAAATATTTAAATAGGCACTGAGATGGTATAGTCTTTTCCTTCATATATATATATATATATATATATAACAATAACAATATTATACACAGTAGTAATAGTATAATTCCATTGGGTTTTCCTGACCCAATTCTAATGTGTGTAAGTATGTGAGAGGGGGTCTTCCCACACATAACATTAAGCAATTCTCGAACACCAGCAGGTGTCTAAGAACTCAATTTTGATGCTATCTGCCCAGAGACAGGACCAGATTCCCAGGTTAAAGCCTCCTGTTCTACAAGAGTGCCCTCCACCCCCACCTCCACCCCCTCACCCCCACCCCGTCCACTGCAAGCCCCAGGCAGTTACCTGTGCTACTGACCTACTGGCTACAGATTGGAGGTTCCCATGACCTCCCTCTTAGGTTCAATTAATTTGCTAGAGCAGCTCACAAGAGGACTCAAGAAAACACGATACCATAAAGGATGCAAGTTAACAGCCAGATAAAGAGAGACACAGGGCAAGGTCCCAAATAAAGGAGCTTCTATCCTTGTGGAGCTTGGAGCCTAGAGTGGTGGAGGCATTCTGGCTCCCCAGGCATAGATCTCCCCGACTGAGAAGTAGGATCCAACCACACCCTCTTCTCAGGCGTTTTTGTGAGGGTTCACTGCCTAGTTGTGACTGACTAAATTATTGGCCCTTGGCTGATTCAGCCTCCAACCCCCACCCTTGGGTGGGATCCAAAACTCTCTCATTAACATGACAAAACATCCATTTCACCTTTAAGACTGCAGTGTTTTCAGGAACTGCGGATGAAGACCAAATATACCTGAGAAATACATATTTGGTATTTCTTATGACTCATTATATCACAGATGCAAGAACAAAGAACAGCTGGAATGCTTATACGGCTGGTGGGAGTGTGTGCTCATACAACCACTGGGAACACTGACTTGGCACTATCTTCAAAAATGCTCATCCCAGAGTCTCCACCTCTGCTCTCGGGCTGCCCCTGAACCTACCTACCTACCTGCTGCCCATTTTGCAGTCCATGATGGACGGGCTGTCAAAGTCTGCCAGGAGATCTTCCATCTGATTGAAGGCCTGGCCATCCTGCTGCACCATGCCATAGTAGGCTGGCACGAAAGGCCGCAGGGGGTCGCTCATCAGCTGCTCCAGGCTGCGCTGCTCACACTGACAGAAACGCTTTAGAATCCGACCGTCTTCTCCCGACTGGAAGTTCCCTACAAGCGGCACAGTCAATAGAGAGTCAGACACCTCATCAGCAAGAGAACACTCCAGTCCCCTGCATGCATCAGATCTGGACACCATCATCTTCCCTGTCCCTTCTGCAATGCTTCCTCTCCCTCCCTGCAGCTCTCAAAATCCTGGCCAGGGGTAGCAAGGGAAGGGCCTGTTTCTGCTCTTTGTTTAAACAAGAGTCCTGTTCCCAGGAGATTTTTCCCTCATTGTTTTGTGATTTTGTATTACAAGTTCATGATCAGTTGTGGGAATTTTCGTGGGACCTGAGTCAGAGCATGACTCTCCAGAGCAGATCTTATGCTTCTTGTCTGGAGTCCCAAAGTGCTAACAACCAGGGCCTATTTAATTTATAAATCTGGCATTTCCTGGACCATGCAGAGAGGGCACGTTAGAGTTACACATTCTTATTGAAGCAGACTGTGTTTTCATATAATGTTTTTCAAAGATGGTTGCAACAATAACTTCTGTCCCACAAGTTTGTCTAGAATTTTGCTACTACTCCCCATCAAGAAGAGGAATCTAATCCTTGAATCTGGGAGGGCTTATGGCAGAAATGACACTGTAACTTCAGAGTCTAGGTCATAAAAGGAGATGCAGTTTCCACTTTATTGGCAGACATTTGCTTTTGCAGTCCTGAGCTGCCGCTTAAGAAATCTGACTGCTCTGTGGCTGCCATATTGTGAGGGAGCCCAAGCAGCTACATAGGGAAGCCACATACAGGCTTCCTATATGTGGCCCCAGCGACTCAGCTATGACCCAGACAACAGCTAGCATCAATTCAGCTGTAGTGGAGGGAAAGTACTTTCAAATTTTCCACCTCACAGCCTTTGGGTTCCCCTAAATGACTTCCCAGACATGTAGCAGCAACAAGCCATCCCCCGCCATGCCCTGTCTGAATTCCTGACCGAAACCTGTGAGTACAATACAGTGATAATTTATTCCACTAGGTTTTTTAAATCAGCAATGAGTTTTGAGTTTCTTGGTTTTGTTTTTTAACTCAGCAATAGTAACTACAACAGGTAGAGATGGCAGGCCTATGTTTATAGTGTCAGGGGGCCTTGCCTTTTCTCTGACTCAGATCTAAGGATGAACAAGGCAGGAACTTCCCTTGCTGTCTTCCTTTGCTGGGGAGTACAGTTTGTCTAGTCCCTACAAGGGCCTGTTTTTGTAAATAAAACTTTATTGGAACACAGACATGCTCAAGTGTTTATGTATAAAGTATGGCTGCTTTCATGCTACAACAGAGTTGAGTTGTAATAGAAACTAGCTGGCCCACAAAAACTAACATATTTATTATCTAGCCTTTTACAAAAAGGGCTCTATGCTAGGCATCGTATTACTCTACGCTAGACACTGTCCTAGATCCTGGGAAAAACCATTAATGCTGCTGGGTGTTGAGGGCCTACTATGCTCTGGACACAGGGAGAGGACCAAGAATGGTGATTTCCATTTATGAGGGCCTGTTTCTCAATCTCAATATACATTTTTATTTTAACCCTTCAGTTAACCCTGTAAGGAAGGTGTAATTATGTCCTTATTATAGATGAGGAAACTTGAAGCTCAGGGAAGGACTTGCCCAGGGTCACCCACAAATAAAGAGCAGAACTAAGATTTGAACTGAGGCCCATTTGTCCCCAGGGTTGAAGATTTATCCCCCAATACCAGGAAAACAGGGAACAGCCCAGGCCTTGATGTATGAATGGCCTGGCCCAGACCTAAGCCCCTCTAATAACAGCTCTATGAGGTGGAGACTCTCGCCCAGCCCATTCTACAGATGCGGAAACTAAACTACAGAGGGAAGCTCTCTGCACAGCCCTGTCTGCCCTCCACCCCTCCCTGCCCTCTGCTCTCACCAGTGTGTCCAGACAGCTGGACCCAAGGGTAGTGTTTCCGGAAGGAGACCACAAAGGGTGAATACTTCAGAACTGTCTTCAGCTTCTTCCATGGTTTGTTCTGTGTGGGGCAGAATGGGATGGCATCAAGGCAAAGGCCAGGGAAGAAAGGGGATGGGGTGCTGTGCTGAGAGGGAACCAAGGTGGACCTAGGGTCTCTCCAGGACCAGGGGGACTTCCTGGGATCGCCGCTCCCAAGCTTCATGGGAAGAGCAAAGCCCACTTACTTCAGCAATCACGTGATCCCCCATAGGCCTCAGCAAAAGTGGGGAAGAGTCTCTGTCCATTTCTCTCCGTCTCCGTCATCACTTTCTTTGTATCTGTGTCTCTCTCGAATGAGTAAAGATAGGCCAGGTTTGCTGCAGTAACAAGTGATCCCCAAACCTTCCCCTCCACATACACACAAACATGGAAAGAAGCAGGAGTTGATGGATGGGAGCCAAAACACAAAGAGAGACAGAAACAATGATGGATGAAAGTGACAACAGAGACAGGGACAAAGACAAAGGCTGCAGCAGTCATAATAAGAGCTGCTCACCAAACAGCTCTAGTCTGACCCCTTTTGGGGTTGTCCCTGTCCTTTTGAATTTGGGTTACTGATCTCCTGCCCCTATTATTTTCCTCAGAAGGTCTGACTTAGTTTTGGGACACTGCTGAGGTTTCCAAGTCCTTGGTGTTAACATGGAGGGCAAGATTTGGGGATCCCTTGTTACTGCAACAAAACCTGGCCTATCTTTACCCGTTCAAGAAGAACAGAGGGACGCAGATACAAAGAAAGCAATGGCAGAGTTGGAATTCGCTTTGGCCAGTGAAATGTGAACAGAAGTGTCACTTTTGGGTGACTCTCCATGTTCTTTTCCCTGTTGTGGAAGGAAGTGGGATAGTGTGGAAAGAGAAATGGAAGCTTCCTCAGTCTGGCTCTGAGTGAAGACAGCATGTAGCAGATCCTCTCACCTACTAGTGACCCATGGTCAATGTGAAGTATGAACAAAAATAATCCTTTTTTGTTCCAAGTCACTAAGTTTGGAGGTTGTTTGATACTACAGCAAATTCTGACCTATCCTGACTAATACAGAGAGAGACACAGAGTTACTGAAAGAGAAAAAAAAAGAAATAGAGAAATACAGATAGGGAGACACAGATACAAAGTAATGACAAAAAAGACAGAAAGGAGAGAAAGACAGAGAGTGTGTGTGCAATAAAAAAACAGAGAAACAAACAGAAAACAAGAATTTAGTTGCATCATGTTGACTTAACCATGAGGTTCTTGAGACCCGTTAGAATCTGGCTCACATATATGCACATGTGCACATACACAAGCACATTCTCTGCTCCAAGCACACAGCACACCCTTAGCAAGTATTGGGAGAATGGGCCGTCTGCAGAGAAGGAAGCTCTGTGTCTCATCCCCTTGCTGCCCTGGGTCAAGGCCATGTTTTTTCCCACCCCCTCAGAACCTGGCCACCTAGCAGACTTAGCAATTAATGCTGGGAAGGTCAAATAGAGGCATGGTGTTGGACTGCAGTGTTCAGGAAGAGCTATTCCCTCTCCCCCTCCAGCAGCCAGCCATGGAGAGGAGGTGATTAATAAAAGTTCCTGTTTACTAAGCACCTGGAACATTCCAGACACAATGACAGACTCAGCGTGCATTAACCTACTTAATCCTAAAAACACAGCCCCAGGAGAACTGTTGACTGTGCTACAGAGGAGGAAACAGAGGCTCAGAGGGGTGAATCACTTGCCTAAATCACACAGCACAGTGCTCAGGTTCTACCTCTGGTTTGATCCCACTTCTCTGGGTTTACCCATTACACCAGTGCTGGACTACAAGCTCTGAGGGTAGGGACTGGGGTTGTCATGGTTATGACTGTGTCCCCAGCCCATGGCCTGGCACACAGTAGGTGCTCCAAAAACAGTGGTTAAAAATCACAGTAGGTTAGCTGCAACTGTCTTTTTAAACTATAAGCAGATTCAGTATCTTTTCTGTCCTTTTTCCGGGACCTCATGGTGAATCTGGGCTTTCTCAGATGGCTTCATGATGCTGTTATCTCCCATGCCTCCTCTTCCAGGAAGCTCTCTCTGATACCCCAGGTCTGGCCAGTCAACCTCCTCTGGACTCCACAGCCCTCTGGACTTCTGCCACCCCCCGAAGCACTTGTAGATGCCACTGCATGGTGATGGATCCCTCTCCTCCACCGGCTGGGCACTCCACGAGGACAATGTCTCAATCACTGCTGTATACCAGCAAAGCCAACACAGCACTGGACACAGAGTAGTGGCTCAGGGCTCAGACCATCATGTCTGACCAGGAGAACAGAGTGGATGTGAGAAGGAAATGGGGAGGAAAGGAAGCAAGTAGCTGGGCCTTTAAGGTCAGGTGGGATTTCAAAATGCAGTGAGAAAGAAGCTGTGTGGCTTCCACAGTTTTCTGGACATGGGAACAGCTTGAGCAGTAAGCAGAGACAGGATGGTGGCTGGATGTTCAAGGAACAGCCTGTACTTCACTGCAGCAGAAAGGGTCAGGAGGGGAGAAGGGAAGCTGAATGTGGGAAGAAAGCTCTGACCACTGGGGAGCCATGGAAGGTGCCGGAATGGGGAAAGTCAAAAGTTGATCAGAAGTGGGCCTTGGACGCAGATTCTGGAAGGATGAGATAAAACTGGACAGGGAAGCCTGGGAAGAAAGCAAGTGAGGGACAGATCCATTCACATACTGCAGGGGTTAAAATGACTGGGTTTTAAACTCAGCCAGAACTGAGTTAGAATCCTGGCTCTGAACTGACTTGGCAATCCTAAACTAGTGACCTCACTTCTCCAGGCCTCAGTGTCCTCATCTATAAAATGGAGACAATAATCCCAATCTCATGGTGCTATTATAAGGACTCAGAGTTAACACGTATACAACACTTAGAAAAGTGCCTGGTATTAAGAGTTGTAATCTTAGCTCTCTGTCTTCCAAAGTGTGTGACTCTGGACAAGTTTTTGACCTCTGGCCTCAGTTTCCTCATCTATAAAATGGGGATAATAGTATCTACCTCACAGGGCTGCTGTGAGGATGAAATGAGTTAAGCAGCAAGGAGCTCAGCAGAGATCTGGACATGAGTTGAGTGCTAGCTGCTATTATTTGATTTTCTCATTCGCTTCCAGTCCAGCTGAGATCATGCCAAGGATGTGAGATGCCAGGGATGTGAGAGAGTAGGTAGAGGGAATAGCAATGGCAGAAAGCCCCAGAGGGTCAGTCAGCTCCTCTGCTCCGGCCCACGCAGGTTGAGGCAGGTCTGTCTCTTACATCTGTGGCCACCTGTGTGAACATGTTCTGAAGGCAGGCATGTGGGATGATGGGGGCTCAGGGCAGACTCCAGCCAGGGGCCGCAGGACAATGGGAGGACCCAGCAGGCCAATCCACGTGAGGCTCTCACACCTGTCTCCACGCTGACCCTCCCTTCCTGAACCTGCCCCGCCAGCCCTCCTGATTCACCAGGGGACAACCACACCCAAGCTGGGAGTGAGGACGGAGGATGTAAACAAGAGTCTGCAGGAGGCCCCTTGGGGATCTGAGGGGCAACGGGGGAACAGTAGTGTCCCTGACTAGGTTGGGGGTCCCTTAGCCTTTGGGGTTCACATGGCCCTTCAAGAGTCTGATAAATGCTGGGGGTTCACTGCCTAAAATGTGAGTAGGCTAAGGGGTAACAAAGGTTCATGACCCTTTAAGGTAGCCACGGGCCCCAGACTAAGAAACTGGGGGTAGAGAGTGCACCTTTTCTGTCTTCCTAAACTAGTGCTCTTCAGATTTTGGGAGCACAGACTTTCTAGAGGATCTGACAGAAAGCATAGATAGGGTCTTGCTGCAAAAATATGTGTGTACACACACACAGACTCATGCAGTCGCATAATTTCAGGGGTTCCTGGGCACCATGAAGTCAGTCAGCGGCCATCCATTTTAGACCCCAGGACTGGAGGCAGTGGGTGAGGGAGAAAGGAGAATATTAGGAAGAGGGTACCTGAGTGGATTTGTAACCCAGCTGCCATAGATCACTGGATGTAAGAGGTGCGTGGAGATGAGATTGCTGGTGGGTGACAGAAAACTTTTCAAAGCAAGCACAGGGGATCAGGGGTCTGTGAGGGGGTGGGGGATGGGGTCACGGGCAGGATGGGTCCCACTCACCTCAGACCTGTCCTCAGGATCACTGGCACCTCCACCTCCGGCCACCACGTCATCCTCAGATTCATCAAAAGAGGAGGCAGAGGAGAAGCCGCTACTGCCCCCCTCAACCCTAGAGGGGGGTCCCACTGGCTGAGCCTCAGGCTCAGGGGTTTCAGGAGTGATGATGAGGCGGGGCACGGTGGTCAAAGGGCTACACTCCAGGTGAGTCACCAACTCCCCGGTTTCTCGTTCCTCTAGTGGGCCATTTTGGCTTGGCTCCCCCAAAAGGCAATCTGTCTCAGGCTTTGTCTGGGTTCCATGTGCATCTCGTGTCTGGGGACCGTCAGTGCCAGGCTCGGTCCAGGAGCCATCAGAATCTTGTGTTGGGAAACCATCAGTGCCAACCTGCTTCCAGGCTGTTTCAATATCCTGTTGCATCTCGGAGCCACCGATGTGAGGCTCTGTCCAGGGGCCTTCAGTATCCTGTTGTGTCCTGGAGCCATCAGCGTACAATCCTTTCCAAGAGCCATCAGCATTTGGCTCTGTTGAGGGACAGACTCCCTTTGGCTGAGTCCGGAGGCTAGACCTGTTCTGCTGGGTCCATAGGTTATCAGCCCAGAGCTTGGCTGTTTCTGGCTGGGTCTGTGACCCATGTATTTTTAGCTCTGTCCAGGGCCCATCAACGCCAGGCTGTATCCACAGGCTGGCCCTGTCTGGCTCAGACAGGAGATCGGACTTCTGTGGATCAGTCCAAAGGCCATCTGTCTCCGTCTCCATCCAGGGACTAGTTGTCTCCAGCTCTGACCAGTGACTGCTCCTCTCTGGATGTGTCCGGAGATTGGACCTATCTGGCTCTGTCTTTTGGCTGGACCGCCCCGTCTGTGCTCCGAAGCCAGCTGCTTCAGGCTCAACCTGTCCGCCTGTCCCTGGCTCAGGCCCGAGGCTGAACCCCTCGGTCTGGGCCGGAGGCCCGCGTCTCTCTGGCCGCCCCGCCGGGCCCCCTGTGCTGGGCCCAGGTCGCTGCTGCCCCGGCTGCCGCCGCCGCCCCCCTCTAGGTGCCTCAAGCCCCATGCGGGCCGCCCCCGGCAGCGCCCCGGCCTCCGCCTCGCTCAGGCTCCCCCGGCACGGGCAGCGCCTCATGCCCGCTCCCTTGGTTCGGGCTTGGGTCTGACCCGGCCCCTCCTGCCCCTTTAAATCCCGCAAGGGGTGTGGCCGGGGAGCCCCAACTCGCGGGTTCCGGCCCGCGGAGTTCAAGCCCTCCCAGCCAAGCAGGGGTTAACCGATACTCACCACCCTCCCACCCCGCCTCCAGGGAAAGCCCATAAGCCCCGCCCAGACGGACGTGACGTAAAGGGACGGGTCTCGTTTGGCCCTGCCCGTCTCCGTTGGGGGGTGTGGCCTCGGAGCTAGAAGCTGGTTAGGTTTGGGTCTGGGTGCTGGAGTCCCGGTTTCTGTCCAGTGGGGCTCCCCCACTAGACCCCTTCGCAACTAATCCAACCTTTGTACACCTTCAAGTGGCCGGTTTGACCTCCTTATAGCCATCGGTGACGAGTCCAGCAGCGCGCGCATTCTTGCTGCTGGGTAGGGACTGACTTTAAAGGACATACGTTCGAGACTCGCCTCTGAGACTTACTAGCTGTGCTGCCTAGAGCGGATCACTTACACTCCCTCCGCCCCAGGCTTAGATTTTTCACGTGTAAATGAGGATATTTAATATTTCATTGTTTCGAAAAATGTATGTTTAATGCCACAAGAGTCACACACTTCTGCCAACAGGGAAATTGAAGCCCAGAGTAGTAAAAGAATTTGTCTAAGGTTGAAAAGTGAGGTTGGAGGCGGGGCAAGGCCAGAGCCTTAACTCTGAAGCTGGGATACCTGGTTTCAAATCCTGGCTCCAACACTCACTTCTGGGATAATCTTTCTCAACAGACTTATCTCCTTTGAGCCTGTTTCCTCAGCTATAAAAAGGACGATAGCAAAAATAATTTTCTTACAGGGCTGTTACAGGAATTTGTAGTTATTTACAACAACATTTACATTTGTTCATTTGCTTTGTGCCAGGCGCTATACTGAGCACTTTGTACCCTAAATCTTGTGAGGTAGGAATCATCATTCTAGTTGGAACAGAAGCACAAAAAGGCAGGGTAGTGAATCTGAGATCATACATCCAGATTGTGTAGATTTGAACTCGCCTACCTAATGCAAAGTCTAGGCTTTTAGTCCCTACTGGGTGAAAGAACTGCTTTTGAGGCTGGGGTTTTGGAGGAAGAGCGCGAAGTCAGAGCATTTTCCCTTAATCAGATCATGTCCCTCCTCTGCTCAGAATCCTCTAGGGTTGCCATTCTACTCAGGTTAACAGTCACAAGTCCTCACTGTGACTCACTGTACCCTATGTGATCTGGCTCAGGTTACCTCCCAGACCTCATTTCCTCTGTCTTTTCCCCTCTTGGCCTCTGCTATTTCTCCAAGATCTCTTCTACCACAGGACCCTTGCACCTGTTGTTCTCTCTTCCTAGAATGTTCTTCCCTCAGACATTCCAATAACTCCCTCCCTCACCTCCTTTGGGTCTTTGTTTAAAGTCTTCTACTCAGCAAGGTCTTCCCTGAGCATCTTATTTAAACTCAAAATCTTCCCTCCACTCCCTGGTCCCCTTCCCTGGTTTATTTTTCTTTTTGACATATGTTGCCTTATTAAATATACTTACAAATTTTTTTTTATTGTGCCCCTCACCAGAAGCCAGCACCAAGAGGGCAAAACTTTTAGCCTGTATTGTTCCTTGCTGTATCCCCAGTGCCTAGAAAAGCACATGCTAAGTGCTTAATAGAAATTTTGAAAAGAATGTTTCCAGAAGAAATTTCACACACAGCACTCTTGTTCTGTACCAGGCCTCATGCCAGGCTCTTTGCAGACACTGTTTTACTGCATCTCTCTCTAACACAGAGCAAGAGTGGGTGCCACAGCCCCATTTTACAGACAGGGACACTGAGGCTCAGAGGTCTGTCTGCCTCTGGCCTTTGCAGGTAGCCACCATGCTATTTGATATGACCTCATATATGTGAAGCATGTGGCACCAGGCTTGGCTTCACCAGTCACAATCCTATAGGGTTATTGTCACAGATGCTTTTTATATATTTTTGCCCCCAAGGATGAGTTGTCACCCAGTTCCTGAGTCAGACCCTTAATCTAGAGGGGGACAAGAGGTGGTTTCTGTCTTGGAATTGAGTCACCTGGGGGAGAAGCATTGGGCACAGGACCAAGGCTTTAAAATGAGTCATCTCTTTAAGACCAGTGAGAAGTAATAGCACATCATACAGGCTGGAAAGCTGAGGTCCAGAAAGCAGCAAGGCTCTTCTGAGGTCACATAGCACAGGGGCACAGACAGAGAGGTCTGATTCCTGACAAAGGGTGTTAGACAGGGGCAGGGGGTTCTGTGGGAAAAGCATCACATCCCTCCTTCTCCCAGCGGTGGGAGAGATGCCCTAGCCAGCTGCTTCTGTTACAATGAGAAGAGGGATGAGTCAGTCTGTTGTGGAGGGGAGCAGACTTTAATCCTGCTGCCCCTCCTCCCCCCACACCCCCCACACACCCAGATGGGCTGGGAGCTGGTTTTCTGGGATGCCAAGTCTCCTGACTCAGCACTGGGAATCTTGGCTGAGTGTGTTCTGGGAAATGTCAAGCCTACAGGAAACAGAGGGTTCCCACTCAAGCCATCCAGCAGGTGGGCGAGAGTGGAGAGAAAGCAGGGTATATGCGGGAACAGGGCCCGGTGTGAAAGAGGCTGAATGTGAGGGGGTTTATGTACACGAGAGAGTTGAGAGTGTGAGGAGATAGCCAGCAAGGCAGGAAGGTTACATGTGCAGGGAGGAGGGTGGGTGCTAGGAGGTGGGTGTTTGGAGCAGAGGGGTGTGTGCAAATGTGAAAAGGAAATGTTGACTGGAAAGGTGTGTTCAAAAGAGATGTTGAGCCTGATGGGGGTAAAAATAAGAAAGGAGGTTGGCAAGTTGTTCCTGCACAGGAGAGGGGTGTGGAGTTTGTAAGGGTAAGGGATATTTGCAAAAAAGTAGAGAACAAAAAGGGCCGCCGCGTACAAGGAACCCTGAGGTGAATCCCGGGCATAAAGGACACGTGCGCCACCATGGTGTTCCCACAAATCCCCGACAGGCCTCAGCGCCCATCCTTAGGCTCCGCCCCCTGGTCCCACCCCTAACGTGTCAGTCAACGATATGTTGCTTCCCCATTGTTATTTGACTGGAGGGGGCGGGCATGCAGAGACTCCCGGAAGCTCACAGAAACCCCAGTGCGCAGCCGAGGAGGAACCGGGGAGCGGTGGGTGCTTAGCAACCAGGGAGGTGCCCAGTAACGGGGTCGGGTTGTGGGGGGGTTAGGGGAGGAATTGTGGGTACCTAGCAACAGAGGGGAAGGCGGTGCCTAGCAACGGGTTTGGTGGGGAATCAGAGGAATGGAGAGGTAGCCCTGGAGGATCCGTGGGTGTGTAGCAAATGAGGAGGAGCCTGGCAACGGCGGGGAGCGGGACTGGGGAAAAGTGGGTTTGGGGGGTGCGCAGAAAGCAATGGTTTCCAAGCAAGGGGAGAAGTAACTAGGAGAAATTGGGGGCCTGTTAACAAGGGAGGAAGTCTGGTGGGTGGGATTCTTAGGGTGGACACAGGAATGTGAGGGCTTGGCAAAGGCAGCAGGAAGGTCAGTCCCACAACTCCAACTTGAATAATCCCTCCTGTCTCCCCCAGGCGATGTGGCTGGAGGCAGGGGGCCTACTGAGGGGGACCTGTGGACCACTGGGCCGGACTGTTGGTCTGATTTGTGGGGCCCTGGGGCCTGGACCCCACTGGTGGGTAAGAGCCTGGGGAGGGGTCTTCAAAGAGAAGAGGCTGAGGGGACAAAAAGACAGGGAGGGGCCCAAACGGGCCAGGCAGATCCCATGTCCTCCATTCATTACCAATGTCCATGTCTCTTGCAGGGTCCATGTGGGGGTTCTTGGGTCCAAAGGTTTCATCAGGATGGGCCTGGCAGAGGTCTGGGTGAGGAGGACATTCACAGGGCTCGCAAGGCCAGGATCAGGAAGACACCCCGGCCACAGGTATCATCGCCCCCACCCACCCAGCAACACCCCATGAAGGCAGCTGGCCTGAGCTTGGGGAAGGGTGTGGCGGCAGGTTGGTTGGACTCCCTGGACACTGTGTTCACCTTCCTGCCCTCAGACTTTCTCTCCATTTCCCAGCTGAATGACCGTTCTCGGGAACGCAAGGTGCCTGTCTCCCGCATCAGCCGCTTGGCCAACTTTGGGGGTAGGTGTGACTGTGGGACATCAGAGGAGGTGACATGGAATGAAGCAAGGGACAGGGTGATTCAGAGACAGGAAGGGAGAGACAAAAAGAGAAAGAAGACAAAGGCCTGCAAAACCAAGAGAAATAGTGAGAAACATATTTATTGAGGCTTTGGAATGTGCAAGATCCCATATACCCATGATTGCTCTGCACTGCGGGGATCAATGTTTATTTCCATTCTATAGACAAGGAAATGGAGGCTAAGGGAGGTGAAGTGACTTGACCCCAGGTCATGCCACAGGATTGTTCAAACTTTAGGTCACAGTCTGCATGAAATAATTTAGTGGGTTGCAAGCAGCATTGAAAAGAATGGAAAGTGTGAGGGTGTGTGTACAGTAAGGGAAAGTCTTATTTCATGAAATATTATGTATAGATTGGTCTCTACTGATTATAATGCCAATGTCTTGTTTACTGTGGGTCACAGCTCAGGTTTTAAAGATACTGATTCACAGTATAAAGAGAGAGTTGAATGCTGGTTAGAGCTCTGACACCAGCCTGCCCAGGGTTTAAGGGGTAATACTGCATCCACACTTTATGACTCTGGACAAGGTGTTAACTTCTCTAATCCCTGGTTTCCTTTTCTGTAAAATGGGAGTGTTTCTGTAAAACTTATCTCACAAGGGTGTGAGGACAAAATGAGTTAGTGCATCTAAGGCACTAGGCATGGTTCCTAGCAGGTAGAAAGTGCTCAGAAAATGCCAGCAATGATTCTTTACAGAGATGGTGAGTGATAGAAGCAAAAAGACTCAAGATATCTTTAGGGACAAAGAGAGGAAATCAGAGCCAGAGAAAGAGGATCAACAGGAAGAACAGAGAGAGAGGCCTAGACATGTGCCAGGTAGAGGGAAGGGGAGAGATGGAGTAAGAAGTGACTTAGAGAAAGAGGTGAGCAGGAAGAAGAGGTGTGGGCAGAGAAACAGGAGTCTTAGGAAGACAGAGACACCTGGCGGGGTGGGGGTGGGGGTCACTTCAGGGCCTTCTTATTCTTGGCTGTGCACTGGAATCATCTGGGATGCTTTAAAAAAAAAAAAAAGACTTCCAAGGCCTCCACTCAGGTCATTTTAAGCTCCTCCCATGACTTAGATACACAGATGGGGTAAGCTGGCCCAGGAGACTGACATGGAGAGAGAGAGAGAGAAAGAGGTAGCCCCACCTTGATGGAAACCCCAAGCAGGGAGACAGTGAGTAAGAGACTGAGTTGGGGACAGAGGGATGCAGAGAGTTGGGAGACGAGTATGTATAGACAGAGACAGAGAGGAGAGAGGAACTGGGTGGGGGGTATATGATTTGCGGGGGGTACACCCAGGCAAGCAGGCCCCTGCTCCTCTCTTACTCCCAGGACTGGCTGTGGGCTTGGGGCTGGGAGTGCTGGCCGAGGCCGTCAAGAAGTCCCTGCCAGGAGGACACCTACAGTCAGGTGAGTGAGCCACACTTCCTGGCCTTCTGTGTGACCTGGGGCAAGTGGCTTCCCTTCGCAGAGCGCCAGTTTCCCAGAAAATGGAAGTGATGATAATGTAGCCATCTCTGTGGGTCATTGTGGAGCGCTCAGAACAGAGTGAAGCCACTGTCAGGGCTGTGATGAATAGAAGCATATCATATGTGAGAAAAAAAAATTAAGCCATCGGGACCTTAGAAAAGCTGAAGCCGGGAGTCCTAGTGAGCATTTGTGTGCAATGGGGATGGAGTGAGATGTGTAGAGATCGGCATTTGTAGGTGAGGTTCCCCAACAAGTCAGTGCCTTAAAACAAAAATGAGGGTGGATGTTCCAGATCAGAGGACACTAAAGAGAAAATAACTGACAAATGAAATGTGAACCCTGATGTATGTCAGTCCAAAAATGGTAAGTACAAAATACTTTTGGGGAAAAGTGTGGGAAAATCTGTGGCCTAGAGAGTAGATGAGAGACTTAGTGTTAATTTTCTTAGGTGTGATGATGGCACTCTGATTGTGAAGGGACACCATGATTGTGAACGAGCACAGGTTGAGTAGAACTACATGCAAATAGGTCAGCAAAAAATAGTGGTAAGCGTTTGGATACACACACAGGGAAAGCAGGTGAGGCAGAATGTTAAAATGTTGAATCAGGTGTGCAGGTGTTTATGTTACCATCCATGCACCTTTTCTGTCCATTTGGCTCTTTCTCAAAATAAAAACCTGGGGGTCCAACATCCAAAACACAAACAACAACAAATGTTGGCGAGGATGTGGAGAGAGGGGAACCCTCCTACACTGCTGGTGGGAATGCAAATTAGTTCAACCATTGTGGAAAGCAGTATGGAGGTTCCTCAAAAAACTCAAAATAGAAATACCGTTTGACCCAGGAATCCCACTCCTAGGAATTTACCCCAAGAATGCAGCAGCCCAGTTTGAGAAAGACAGATGCACCCCTATGTTTATTGCAGCACTATTTACAATAGCCAAGAGATGGAAGCAACCTAAGTGTCCATCAGTAGATGAATGGATTAAGAAGATGTGGTACATATACACAATGGAATATTACTCAGCCATAAGAAAAAAACAAATCCTACCATTTGCAACAACATGGACAGAGTTAGAGGGTATTATGCTCAGTGAAATAAGCCAAGCCGAAAAAGACAAGTATCAAATGATCTCACTCATCTGTGGAGTATAAGAACAAAGAAAAAAAACTGAAGGAACAAAATAGCAGCAGACTCACAGAACCCAAGAACGGACTAATAGTTACCAAAGGGAAAGGGACTGGGGAAGAAGGGCGGGAAGGGAGGGATAAGAGGGTAAAAGGGGCATTACGATTAGCAGACATAGGGTGGGGGGGCACGGGGGGGACTGTACAACTCAGAGAAGACAAGTAGTGATTCTCATCTCACTACACTGATGGACAGTGACTGTAATAGGGTTGGTGGGGGGGACCTGATGAAGGGGGTAGTTTAATCACCACAATATTGCTCATGTAATTGTAGGTTAATGATACTAAAATAAAATAAATTGTAAGAAAAAAAAAACCTGGGGGTCAGTGGAGGATTAGGCTTTAGGATGAGGCCAAACTGAGTCTGCATGCTGCTGTGCCACTTCTGTGCTGTGTGACCCAGGGCTAGGCACTGTACCTCTCTGAGTCTTTTGTTTCCTCACCTTGAATATGAAGGCATTGGTAGTTCTTACTTCCTGGGATGATTGTGAGGATTCAGGCAGAGAATCCACACAGACGCTTGGCATTCTAACTGGCACAGGGTGAGCCCTCATTATAACAGCTCAATTTTTAAAAAAAGAAAAGGAAAGCTTAACACTTTATTGAATAATATTTGCATATAGAGCTGTGCATATATCATAAGTGTACAGCTTGGTTCATCTACACGAAGTGGACACATCTGAGCACCCAGATCAAGAAACCCTGAAACAGCAGTTCTCAAACTTTTTGGTCTCAGATTCTCTGCATACACTTAAAACTGAGGAATGGCTAAACACGATATGTTATATCCATACAGTGGGATATTGTCACCCATAATGATCATGCTACAATGTGAATGAATCTTGGAAACTCTGTCCTAGTGAAAGAAGTCAGACACAAAAGGCCACACATTAGATGATTCCATTTATATGAAATGCCCAGCATTGGGAAATCTATAGAGACAGAAAATTGTGGTTTCAGGGTTCAGGGAAAGGTGGTTGGGAGAAATTAGGGGTGACTTAAGTATGGCATTTCTTTTTGGGGTGATGATAATGTTCTAAAATTGGCTGTGGTAATAGTTGTACAACTCTGAATATACAAAAAGCCATTGAACTACACTTTAAGTGGGTGAATTATATGGTTTGTGAATTGTATCTCAATAAAAGTGGAATGAAGACCCCAAGGAGCTTGTTTAGGTGGGGTTGTATTAATGGATATTTACTGTATTAAAGATTAAATAGTTTTTTAAGACACAAGAATACACACACACACATTCCATCAGCTGTTAGAGCAACATCATCACAGGTCATGGAGCTTCTGGAAAACTGGGAGCATGAGAGTAAAAAAAGGCAAATAGCATTTATTATTAGAATGAAAATAGCTTTGATCTCACAGAGCCTCCTGAAGGGTCTCAGGGACCGTCAGGGGCCCCCAGACCACACTTTGAGAATCATTGCCCTGGTTCCCCAGAAGCTCCTCTCATGCCCCATCCTGGCAACTCCCCCAACCAAGGTAACTACTCCGTGGCTTCTGACCCCTGACAGTAGTTTTACCTGTTCTTGCTCTTTACACGAGTGTAATCGGACAGTGTATTCCTGTGTGTGTCTGGCCTCTTTTGCTCAGCATTCTGTGTGAGAGGTGCAGCCAAGTTGCTGTGAGGAGTTACAGGTTGGAGAATCAGTGCTGTAGTATTCCCTCCATGACTACTCCTTTCTTCTGATGACGGTCATTTGGGCTGTTTCTGGTTTGGGAGTGTTACGAATAGTGCTGCTGTGAGCCTTCTCAGAATATCTGTTGGTGGACACATTTCTCCTGGGTGTATTGCGTTGGGTATAGGCATGTGCTTTACTAGAAACTCCCAACTGTTTTCCAAAGGGCTTGTGCCGTGACACCCAGCAGCAGCCCTGGCATTCAGGTTGCTCCACATCTTCATTAACACTTAGTATTGTCTTGTTCATTTTAGCCATTCTGGTGGGTGTGCAGTGGTATTATAATGATTATGTTTGTGGTTGTAATGCTAATGGTTATTATCTCCAACCCAGAGGGTGGCTCCCACCAAGGCTCCAGCCCTTTCCTGTCGGAGGCCAATGCTGAGCGGATTGTGCAGACCTTGTGTGCAGTTCGGGGGGCCGCCCTCAAGGTTGGCCAAATGCTCAGCATCCAGGGTACAGCATGACCCTCGACTCCTAACCCCTGACCTCACTTCTACTCCACTGCACCCACCAAGCCCTGACTGCAGACACTCCCATGGGGGCCCCCTCCTCCCCTGCTCCTTCACTGCTTCCCTACCCCTCTGTCCCCCAAGACAATAGCTTCATCAGCCCCCAGCTGCAGCGCATCTTTGAGCGGGTCCGCCAGAGCGCCGACTTCATGCCCCGATGGCAGATGCTGGTGAGTGCCCAGTGCTGGATGACTGGTGAGGGAGGTGTGCTTCACTCTGCCTGAATTTCCCAGGTTCATTGCCCTACTCCCTGTCTGACTCTGCCTCAGTTCCCCTGTCTGTCAAATGGGAATCATTAAAGCTCACATCTCATAGGACTGTTGTGATTAAATGAGATTAAAGGAGAGTGGTTCAGAGTGCTCAGCCCAGTCCCTGGCAGGCTCAGGGCCCTGGCAGGGCTGTTGAAGAAGCAGTGGAGCATAGGGCCCAGACTTTGGGAGTTCAAACCCTGGCTCTGACACTTAGTAGTTGTGTGGCCTGACCTCTGGGCCTCGGTTAGCTCATCTGTGAAATGTCAGTAGCAGTAACAACACCCACATCATAGGGTTACGTAAACTAGTATATGTTCAGCACTTAGAAGGGCCCTGATACATCATGAGTGACATGAAAGTTTTAGCTGTTATTATTACTGGACTTTAATTAAAGGAGATCGTGTCTGTAAATAGGTTGGCCCAGTGCCTGGCACTGAGTAAGTGCCCAAAACACCAGCTGTTCTTCTAATAACAGGGTAAGGGTGTAGAATCTGGAATCCAGCCGCCTCCTTCCTTCTGATCTATGCTGCTCATTCTCTGTGTCCCTGGGTAGTTACTGTCCCTCTCTGGGACACTCTGAATAGGACCTGGCCCACAGGAGGCGCTCTGTAATTTTAGCTCTTCTTTATCTTACTAGGTTTGAGTAAATAACAAAGGATTATTACTAGTCTTAACTACACATAATGGCAGTCCCCACAACAGCCTGCAGTCTCTCAGGAGTATAGGCTCAGGCTGGGCCTCCCACTCTGCCAGGACCTAGCTCATGAATCTGGGCCAAGAGACTTCCCTCTGAGCCTCATTTTCCTTGTCTGTAAAGTGGGGTAGCAGCCAGTTAACAGAAAGTGCTCAGCACAGGAAGTGAACTCAGCTGCCTTTAACCATGATGATTCTTAGGACCTCTCTCCCCAGAGAGTTCTTGAAGAGGAGCTCGGCGGGGATTGGCAGGCCAAGGTAGCCTCTTTGGAGGAGGTGCCCTTTGCTGCTGCCTCCATCGGGCAGGTGCACCAAGGCATGCTGAGGGATGGGACCCAGGTGGCTGTGAAGGTCCAGGTGAGAGGGAAGGCCAGGTGGGATGGGGGTGACGCACTGCTGTCCCAGAGGAGTGACACTCCCCACTACTCCCCTCACAGTACCCAGGTGTTGCCCAGAGCATACAGAGTGACATCCAGAACCTGCTGGCAGTGCTCAAGATGAGTGTGGCCCTGCCGGAGGGTGAGGCGCCTACTCCACCCCCGACTGCAGTGGGGGGAGGTTCTCCAAAGAGAGAGTGGGGCCTGATGGAGGGCGGGCAGCTGGCTCTGAGCAGGATGTGCCTGTGTGCAAGTGTGGGAGCCTGTGTGTCTGAGGCAGAAGGGGCACCAAGGCAGGGAGAGCCCAGAGTGCTAGTGTGTGAGGAAAAGACAAACGTAGAGATTCTGACAGAGTCTCAGACAGAAGCCCAGACTGAAATTCATAAAACACACACAGGATATGCAGACAGAGACTGTCAGTCTGAAAAAAAGCCACAGAAGCAGGAAGGGAGTGTAAGCAGGACCTCATGTTTTTGTCACAGCACATGAGAAAGCGCCTGAAGAAGATGGAGCAGTGTGTGCATGTGTGTGTGTGTGTGTGTGTGTGCGTGCACATGAGAGTGGCAGGCCTAGAAGGAAGACTCCGAGGCCTGAGTGCAGCATGTGAGAATGTGAAAAAGAGGGAGTAAATGGCATGTGACCACAGAAGAGATGCCTGGGGACTGCTATGTGTGCGTGTGAGAGAGACAGGCCCCAGGAGAGACCGCAGTTGTGTGAAGGACAGAGGGGAAGTGCGTGGACAGACAATGCAGGTAAAAGGCATGGAGCAGAAGGTGTGAGGGACAGGCAGTAAGAGACGACTGGCGAGAGAAGAAATCTGTTGAGTTGGAGCCTGAGGGGCAGCAGGGGGAAGGTGGGACAGGCTGTGGCCTTCCCTGGCTAACACTACTGCCCCCTCAGGCCTGTTTGCTGAGCAGAGCCTGCAGGCCCTGCAGCAGGAGCTAGCCTGGGAGTGTGACTACCGTCGTGAAGCAGCTTGTGCCCAGAACTTCAGGTGAGCTGAGCAACATGCAGGCCCCTCAGGGACCCCTTCTCTCCAGCTTCCCTCCTTCCTTCCCTCCCAGGATGAGTGGGAAGTGGATTACCCCCATCCCGTGCCCCACACTCCCTCCCCCACAGCTGGAACTGGGGTAGGGCTGGCAAACCTTTTTCTCCCCATTCATTTGCTCATCCACCCATCCATTCACCCATGACTTCATTGATCCCCTGTGTCCTCTGTGGACTTGGACATGTCACTTCCTCTCTCTTTCGGTTTTCTTATCTGTCCAATGGGACACATAACCACTGCAGTCTCACAGGGAGGTGCTTTTTTCAACAGGCACTTAATTCCACAGTGAGATAACGTTGCACCCACTGGACTAACAGATTAAATAGCCTGACAGGGTCCCGAGGTGGGGACAACAAGGCTTCAGGGCATCCCTTATATACTGTGGGCAGAAGAGAAATTGATATAAGCATGCTGGAGAACAGTTTGGCAGCACTGAGCCTCGGTATTCACATAAACCCAAAGTTGCCCTCCTTGCTAAATACTCCAGGGACACTTATGCTCATAGACACCATCAGACTTTTTCAGAATGCTCAGAGCAACGACAGTCCTCATTGGCTCACTGGGAAAACCCAATCTATCAGCTTTGTCCAGCAGGATGGATAAATAAATTGTGGTATATTCATCACTGGAATATCATACATCAGCGAAGATGAACGAACTACAGCTACAGGGAAAAATGAGGTTGTGTCTTAGAAGCATCGTGATATGCAGCAATTAATTGCATCTAATGCGATCCTCTGTAGTATGGCCCATACGTTTATTGAATCATGTCCTGTAGGTACGGAGTAGAGAAGGCAGTGGTTAGGGGCATGGGCCCTGGACTCAGATGTGAGGTCCAGTCTCAGGTTGGCCCTTAACAGGCTTGGTGCCCTAAATCTGCACACACAGAAGAGTATCCTCTGCATAGGGGAATGAGGATAAAAGGGAACCGTGCTGATGAAATGCTTAGCACAGGGGCTGGGCCATGAGAAGTAATTTAAAAAGGTTTTATAAACTAGGACAAAAATACAAGCCCCGAAGTGGTACTTTAGGAGGATAGTGCAAAGTAAGCTGGACCGGAGCACTTCCGTGGGGGATCTGGGAGACCCCTCTCCCAGAGGATTTCCTCTTGCCCTCAGAATAAAGCCTACATCATGCCCCTGGCCCTACCCCATAGCCATAGCCCTGCTCCAGAGCTACCCCCACTCTAGACTTCCCACAGGTCCCCAGCCAGTGGTCTCACTCATTCTTTGCCTCCCAAATCTCATACTTAAATGCTTCTGTCAGCCTAGTGTTGGTCTATGTGTCTGTTAGTTAGAGTGTGGTCTCTGGTATGTGTGTGGGGAGGGCCCAGGGCTCATCCACTGCTCTGTCACCCAGTGTCATCTAACAGAGGGACAGACACCAAGAGTCTTTCCCTTTATTAACCAGTGTTCAGAGTAATGACACCAGGAGGGACCCATGAGTCTCACTGTGAACTCAGATCATCAATGACTGTTCTTGGGGTGGATTAACTAATAAGTTGATGTAAAAAAAAAATAATGCTCATCAAGCTTAATATATTAAGTTCATCCTGGGACAACTGGAAGTCATAGAAGTGTTTCCAGGAGGGAAGTGGTAACTGGGTCTCCAGCAGCACCCAGCTTCGGGGCAAGCACAGAGTAGGTGCTGCAGAGATATTTGTTGAGTGAATAAATGAAATGTCTGAATGAATGTCAGTCCAGCCAGGTATTGGCCATCACTCAGGGCACACAGAGGCAAGAGGAAGGCAGGAGGAAGGTAAGACATAGACTGTTCATGGAGGACTTCTCAGAGGGGGAGACCACATGGGCCTGAAGCATGAAGTCCCCTCCCCTCCCCTTCTTTCTGCCCCAGGCAGCTGTTGGCAGGTGACCCCTTCTTCCGCGTACCAGCAGTGATCACAGAGCTGTGCACGACGCGGGTGCTGGGCATGGAGCTAGCTGGAGGGGTCCCTCTAGACCAGTGCCAGGGCCTGAGCCAGGACATCCGGAACCAGGTACATGGTCCCATGCAACAGTTGGGTGGGCCTGCCCCAGGGCAGGGCTGACAGGGTGGGTCAGACTTAGACCTATGGTCCCTCTCCAGGTTACAGAGGGCTTTATAGGGGCAGCTGACTCTGAGCTGCCTGTTACTCCCTCTCCCCATCCCAGATCTGCTTCCAGCTCCTGAGGCTGTGTCTACAGGAGCTATTTGAGTTCAGATTCATGCAGACAGACCCCAACTGGGCCAACTTCCTGTATGATGCTTCCAGCCACCAGGTAGGTTCTCTGTGATGTGTGTCAGGGTACATTAGCTACTGTAGCAGATATTCCCAATATCTCAGTAGCTTAATACAACAGTAGTTAATTTTCCACGTAACAGGTTTGGTTGGCCCTCCTTCACGTGGTGATTAAGGGACCCAGGCTCCTTCCCTTCCTTTCTGTTTTTGTGTCTTCCTCTAGGCCTGTCAGTGCTCTCCTTCCAGGGGAAGGGGAAACAGGTTGAAAGGGTAACCCCTTGCCTAACTGCTTTGGCCAGAAGTGCCCAGTCATTCCCTTTACCATTCCATTGATAAGAACTGGTCACATGGCCTGGCTAGGTGCAAGGGATGCTGGGAAATGGAGTCCCTGGCTAGGCAGTGGCCTCCTAGTGAAAGTGTAACAATATAGAAGAGGAATCACAATTTTTGAAAGGCATTTAGTCATCACTACCACACTTGTCACTCATTTAGAACACACCAAGCACCTACTGCCTGTTGACAGTGATGCCAAGACAACCCTGATCCTCACCTTTTCAGAGTTTCCAGCCCACTGGGGAGACCAGTCACTAGGCAATGGTGACCTAGAGTAATTAGTACCATGATGGAGAAGCACAAGCCAAAGTGGTCGTGATAGGGGAGGCCCGGGGGCCGTGGGAAGCCAGGGAAAGTGGCTGACCCAGCCTGGGGTGAGTGAGGTCAAGGAAGGCTTCTTGAAGGAAGTGCCATTAAAGCTCAAACCAGAAAGATGAGAAGGTGACAGCCATCTAAAGAGCAGAACATTCCCGGCAGACAACACAGGGTGTCCAAAGGCCCGGGGGTGGGGTTTAGACTGAAACACTCAGCATGTATGGTTGCCAAATGGCTCTCCAAAATGGTCTGTATCCATTCTGTCCCCAGAGAGTCTTTCTAAAACAAAAATCTAGCCAAGCCGCCCCTTCCACAGCTCCCCAACACCCTCAGGATCAGCTCTTGAGCACTTTGCTGTGTGTAATGTGGCCCCACTGAGTCTCCAGCCTCAGTCTCATGCTGCTCAGACACCCTGCATTCCTCCTAGGCTCACACTCAGAGACATGTTTTTCTAACTCCAGGGATGATACGAGTCTTGACATCAATTCACTGGGTTTCAACAGCAATTTCTTTTTAAGGCATAGAATAGAAAATATCAGTGTGTCACAAATAGAAAGGATCCATATTATTTTGGGACAGTTTTGTTTGACACATATTTATGTGTGCATGTATGCTGGTGCCCAGTATAATTTATTTCCTACTGTGGGTTGTGATCAGTAGTTTAAACACCACTGCCCTAGAGAAACTCTTACACATTGTGTTCATCGGGCACTTTTTAATGGCAAAACCCAGAAACCACAACATCCATCAACCAGATAACTGCATTGTGATATATTCATGTAACAGCGGTGAAAAAAATGAATGAACGAGCAAGAGCTGCACATAGTAATGGGGATAAGTTGCAAAACCATGTTGGGCACAAAGAACAAGTTGCAGGATAACTATCATAAACAACCATTTATGAGGTGAAGTTTTAAAATATGCAAAACACTACTGTGTATTGCTCATGGGTACACACATATATAAAACATGTAGAAAAGCACACATGGGAATTTCAGGAAATAATATTTAATAATAATAATAATTTCAGGAAAATGGTGACCCTGGAAAAAAGGATGAGGACATGGGGAAGTAGCATAAGGCCAGGGTACACAGGGTGCTCCCTCTGGATTGGATTTATATTTTAAGCTGGTGGTGGGACTTGTGGGGTTCATTTTACTTTTCCACAGATTTTATTGTCTAGATTTTTTCCTGTGCCTAAAACATGTCCTAAAAATGATTAGGACCAAAGAAATAAAAGCCAGGTCCCTTCAGCTTCACAGGGGGGTGGATTGGAAGGAGCCCAGGAGGCTGCTGGATGGCAACTCTGGCACAAGGGGCAGGATATGGGGAGGGAGGGGTGGACCCTAGGTACCCCTGCTGGACAATAGGAACAATGGTGGACTCTCAGTGTCCCTTTTACCATCCCTCATTCCTAGGTGACTCTGCTGGACTTTGGTGCAAGTAGAGAATTTGGGACCGAATTCACGGACCATTACATTGAGGTGAGTGTCCCCAACCCTAGCGTCTCTGAAGGGCTGAGCCTCAAGCCAGAAACTGAGGCAAGGGTGAGAAGGAGAAATATAGTTATCTGGAATTAAGTAATATGTAATAGTGATAGCAATAGCTAACAAATACCAAGCACTTGATATTATGGCAGGCACTTTTAAATTGATCTATCCAGCAACTCTGTGGGTAAAGGACCATTTTTAACGTATTTTACAGGTGAAATAACTGGGGCTCAGAAAAGTTATGTCACTTGCCCAAGGTCACAGCAGACCTGGAATTCAAACTCAGGGTGTCTGAGTCCAGAGCCCATGCTCCCAACCTTCTTAAGAGAAAGGCCAACAGCGGCTCTCCTGTCACCTCCCTATCTAGGGCTCTAGTGCCCAGCCTTGCATTCTCGTTCCTCCCTGGCAGGCTGCTCCCTAGTGGGCAGCTCTCCTTAGAAATGTTTCCTCACTTACGTTGCCCATCCTTCCCACCCACCAGGGTGGATTTGTCCCAGAGGTCACAGAGAATGCCATCTTATTAATTTGTTGAGATTGGACGTCTAATCATTCAGTCACCAATTCAAGTATTCTCTGACCTCTGTCTGTACCCAACCCTATTCTGGGCGATACTGGGAATAAGAGTGACCAATCCAATGCAGGTCCTGACCTTCACAGAGCTCACACCAGGACAGGGACAGACTGTAAGGACCCATAGGGGTCAGTGTTGGATGGGGAAGTACAGGGGACTGTGAGAGCCGACAGGACAAGCCTGGCCCAGCCTAGGGGTCAGCGAGAGCTTCCCAGAGGAAGAGATATCAGCGCTGAGACCTGAGGGATAAGGAGACCAACCAGGCAGAGCTAGGAGGGTATTCCAGACAGATAACATGTGCAAAGGCCAAGCAGCAAGAAGGGACATTTGCATTAGAGCAGTGCTTCTCCGACTTTATGAGAAACACTGCCCTCTCCCTCGTGATCCTGTTAAAATGCAGATTCTGTCTGGAGTTAGGCATAAGATGCTACATTTCTAACACAGTCCCAGGTGATGATGTCAGAGCTGCTTGTACAGGGCCCACTTGGAGTGCAAAGGTCCTGGAGGCTCTTCCAAAAGGAAGCTCCTGTTCTGACTGGGCCACAGTGGGGGCAGAGCAGGAGCCGGCAGTCAAGGCTGGAGCCAAATCACTTTGGTCTTAGAAGCCATGCTTCTCGGCTGTATTTTGTCTGGGTGCCTGGGGAGCCACGGAAGGAATTTGAGCAGGGGAGGGACATAGTCAGAATTAGAAAACTCCCTCTGAATAACAAGTGGTCTTTCAGACTGGGAGCTGGGAGCCCAGGGAGGCTGTGGGAGAAGAGAGGTATCGGGGACAAGGCCCAGAGCTCTGGCTTGGGAACTGGGAGAAGATGGGGTCCCCCTGGGATGGGGAAACAAAGGAGGAGCTGATAACCACCCCTCCAACACCCCCCATGCACAGGCCACTTGAGGCCCAAAGATGAGGCCTTTCAGTAGTTGGGACATCTGGTGCCCTCTGCCCTGGGCCTGTTTAGCATGGCCCTCCTCCCTTCTCCCCAGCCTTTTCCAAATTGAAAAAGCCCTGTCACATGCGCCCCCTAGGACCACAGTCCTGACAGATGGCCAAACAGACTCAGGCTGGGGTAGCCGAGACGAATAGAACTGCCAGATTTAATCCTGTATTCCCTTCCTTCCAAGAAAGGGCTGCTCAGTGGTTAAGGGGTTGCCTGGGTTCCACTCCTCACCTTGCTAGTCCCCACTGAGGCTTATGCCTCTTCTGACAAGTAAGGACCCTCAGATCACTTTTTTTTTGAGATTGTGAAGCACTTTCATTATTTTTTTTTTATTAAGGTATTATTGCTGTACACTCTTATGAAGGTTTCACATGACAAAACAATATGGTTACTACATTCGCCCATATTATTGTATCTCTGCCATATACCATTGCAGTCAATGTCCATCAGTGTAGTAAGATGCCACAGAGTCATTATTTCCCTTCTCTGTGCTACACTGTCTTCCCCATGATCCCCCCCACAACAAGTGTGCCAATCATAATACCCCTCAATCCCTTTCTCCCTCCGTCCCCACCTGCCCTTCCCCATCCCTCCCCTTTGGTAACCACTAGTCCCTTCTTGGAGTCTGTGAGTCTGCTGCTGTTTTGTTCCTTCAGTTTTTCTTCACTGTTACACTCCACAAATGAGGGAAATCATTTGGTACTTGTCTTTCTCCGCCTGGCTTATCTCACTTCGCATAAAATCCTCCAGCTCCATCCATGTTGTTGCAAATGGTAGGATTTGTTTCTTTTCTTATGGCTGAATAGTATTCCATTGTGTATATGTACCACATCTTCTTTATCCATTCACCTACTGATGGACACTTAGGTTGCTTCCAAATCTTGACTATTGTAAATAGTGCTGCAATAAACATAGGGGTACATATGTCTTTTTGAATCTGAGAAGTTGTATTCTTTGGGTAAATTCCTAGGAGTGGAATTCCCGGGTCTAATGGTATTTCTATTTTGAGTTTTTTGAGGAACCTCCATATTGCTTTCCACAATGGTTGAACTAACTTACATTCCCACCAGCAGTGCAGGAGGGTTCCTCTTTCTCCACATCCTCGCCGGCATTTGTTGTTGTTAGTCTTTTCAATACTGGCCATCCTAACGTGTGAGGTGATATCTCATTGTGGTTTTAATTTGCATTTCCCTGATGATTAGTGATGGAGCATCTTTTCATGTGTCTGTTGGCCATCTGAATTTCTTCTTTGGGGAATTGTCTCTTCATATCCTCTGCCTATATTTTAATCAGGTTATTTGCTTTTTGGATGTTGAGGCATGTGAGTTCTTTATATATTTTGGATGTGAACCCCTTGTCAGATATGTCATTTACAAATATATTCTCCCATACTGTAGGATGGTTTTTTGTTCTGTTGATGGTGTCCTTTGCCATTCAGAAGCTTTTTAGTTTGATGTAGTCTCATGTGTTCGTTTTTGCTTTTGTTTCCCTTGCTCAAGATGATGCGTTCAGGAAAAAGTTGCTCATGTTTATATTCAGGAGATTTTTGCCTATGTTGTCTTCTAAGAGTTTTCTGGTTTCATGACTTACATTCAGGTCTTTGATCCATTTCAAGTTTACTTTTGTGTATTGGGATAGACAATGATCCAGTTTCATTCTCTTGCATGTAGTTGTCCAGTTTTGCCAACACCAGTTGTTGAAGAGGCTGTCATTTCCCCATTGCATGTCCATGGCTCCTTTATTGTATATTAATTGACCATATATGATTGGGTTTATATCCGGGCTCCTCTCTAGTCTGTTCCATTGGTCTATGGGTCTGTTCTTGTGCCAGTACCAAATTGTCTTGATTACTGTGGCTTTTGTAGTTAGGGAGCATAATCCCTCCAGCTTTATTCTTCCTTCTCAGGATTGCTTTGGCTATTTGGGGTCTTTTGTGGTTCCATATGAATTTTAGAACGATTTGCTCTAGTTCGTTGAAGAATGCTGTTGGTGTTTTGATAGGAATTGCATTGAATCTGTAGATTGCTTTAGGCAGGATGGCCATTTTGACAATATTAATTCTTCCTATCCATGAGCACCGGATGTGTTTCCATTTATTTGTATCTTCTTTTAATTTCTTTCATGAGTCTCTTGTAGTTTTCCGAGTATAGGTCTTGCACTTCCTTCGTTAGGCTTATTCTTGGGTATTTTATTCTTTTGATGCAATTGTGAATGGAATTGTTATCCTGATTTCTCTTTCTGCTAGTTCATCATTAGGGTATAAGAATGCCAGATTTCTGCGTATTAATTTTGTATCCTGCAACTTTGCTGAATTCAGATATTAGATTTAGTAGTTTTGGAGTGTATTCTTTAGGGTTTTTTATGTACAATATCATGTCATCTGCAAACAGTGACAGTCTACCTTCTTCTTTACCAATCTGGATGCCTTTTATTTCTTTGTGTTGTCTGATTGCCGTGGCGAGGACCCTCAGATCACTTCTTAGTAAGAGGAGCGCATAATATTTGTGGTGCTTCCTACATGCAGATGTGGTACTAAGCACACCACAGATACCATCTCCTTTGTCTTCACAACAGGCCATGAGGAAGATACTTTCATCATCCCCACTTCACAGATGAGAAAGAGGGGGCTGGAGGCAAAGTGATTGCCTAGAGGTTCTTAGCCAGCAAGTGGCAGAGCTAGATAGGATTGAGCTGAGGCAGGCTGGCTCCTGCTTCTGTCTGTCTGTGCCTGGGCCCTCAACTCCTACCCTCCATTCACACACTCACAACTGAAGAGGTGCTTAGCTTTGCAAACTAGTTTACTAAACAGAGATGCACCAACGGCTTCCTGAGTGCCAGACCTTGGACCACATGGGACTAAACCCAGCCAGGATCCCTGCTGTCTCTGGGCTCCAAGTGAGTGCAGGAGACAGACATCAGACATCAACCAGGCCATCATAGAGACGGCCCAGTGGCATCTCGGATGCAATCTGGGTCAGAGTCACATCGTCCAGTTGAGTGTTTGGACCCATGAGCAGCACTTAGCATTTATTTCCCCCTGTGCTGTTTCACTGTGGTAGTTTTCCAGACAGGCTTTGCTTTCTCAGCCAGGTGGGCAGAACCCTGACCCACCACCACCCCCAGGCTCTGGCACAGTCTTGAGGGCAACAGACAGGGGTAAGGTGAGGAGGGTGAGGCTTCTGGGTGAGAGGGCTTGGGGAGATGAGAATGGTGGTGGGTATGGGGAGGGCCACATTTCTAGCTCCCAGTTCTCCAGACCTCTGCGTAAACCCTGTTGCTTGGCCTTTGGCCCTCTGCTCACACCCATCTCCCCAGGTGGTAATGGCTGCTGCACGTGGAGACAGAGACCGGGTCCTGCAGAAATCCAGGGACCTCAAATTCCTCACAGGCTTTGAAACCAAGGTCAGGAGACACTGGAGCATAGGGGGCTGGTGTCTACTGGGGATGAATTCTTGGTGAGGGGCAGCTTATCTCTACTGGGAGGAGTGGGAGGATGGGGCTGCTTCGCTCCTGAGGAGCCCTGGGAAAATGGGCACCACTGTTTATCCTAGAAGGGGGGGTGCTGCTAGTGGGTACTGTGGGCAGGGATGGAGGCTGCTTCTCTGTAGAGAGACCGAGGCCTCCTTGTCTCCTAGGGGCTCTGGAAGGAGTGGAGGCTGCTTTCTCTTCTGGAGTTGGGGACTTGTATGAGTTGGGGGCTTCTTCTGGGTTAAGCAGAGGGCTGCCTGTTCATACTGTCCATACCCAGTGCCTCTTGCTCTCTCCTACCCCTAGGCATTTTCAGATGCCCACGTGGAGGCAGTGATGATCCTAGGGGAGCCCTTTGCCACCCAAGGTCCCTACAACTTTGGGGTGGGTGACACTGCCCGCCGCATCCAGGGCCTCATTCCTGTGCTGCTACGGCACCGGCTCCGCCCACCACCTGAGGAAACCTATGCCCTGCACCGCAAGCTGGCAGGGGCTTTCCTGGCCTGTGCCCGCCTCCGCGCCCACATCGCCTGCCGGGACCTCTTCCAGGATACCTACCACCGCTACTGGGCCAGTCGTCAGGCACAGCCACTGCCTGCAGCCTCCTGACCAGAGGGGACTTACGGTCAGACCCCTCAGACACCCTCCATCCTGGGATTCCAGTCCCATAGGGTGCCGTCCTCTTCCCACTCTGCTCTGGGGACCCTCTCTTGGACTTCCCAGTCTTGCCTAGCTCCCCGGGGCTAGGGAACTCCCAGCTTTGCAGTCTCATATTCTGCTTTCCCCACTCCAAACCGGACATCCAGGGATTAATTTATTTCTGCCACCATTTCAGAGAGCCTAGGAGTCTACCCCTCACCCTTCATGGCGACCCAGACTCATCTAGAAGGGGAGCCCCTCACCTCTGCCCCAGGTCTCCCTCGGATCTGGCCAGTGAAAGGGGAAGAGTGGTGTTGATGAAGGCAGCGCTCACCTTTGCTCCTCACCCCCTTCCCCAGCTGCCTTCTCCAGGTTCCATCCTCCCTGTGTGTTGGGGAGGGAGTAAGGAGGGTGTATGTTTGAACATTCAGCCCGAATAAAAGCGGTCCTCCCCTTTCCCCCCTTTTCTTTGCGCTTTTGGGGAGAGGGAGCCAGGGGGAGGAGCTCTGGGGCTGCATCCAGGTGCAGATGGCCTGTCCCCTCCCACTCTCTTCTCTAAAAGCCCCAGCTCTGTCTGGGCCATCTGTTGCTGGAATCCTCCCTCTCCCCTTTCCAGCCCTCCCCGCCCCTCCCGCACGTGCTGACCATCTGCTCCGAAAGGCTGTGGCAGCTGAGGCCTCCCCACAACACACAGCACCTCCCAGGCACCCGGCTCCCTTCACTCGACTCCCGGCAACCTCTCCTTTGCTAATAGGTCTTAAGGCCCCTGCCAGCTGCTTTGCCAAACCCACAGGATTGGGCCGAGCAGGTGTGCAGCGGCAGCCAGAACCGCGCCCTGGTCCTAGCCCAGGGCCCCCTCCCCCAAGCCGAACCCGTGGCGCACGGGGAAGCCGGGGTCTGTTCTTTCCCCCTCCCATCCTTTGCAAAAAGTGCCCAGTCACCGCTTCTGCCCGCCCCCGCTGGAAGAACCGTGGGTTAGCTGGAAGATTTGGGGATGTGGGGCAGCAAGACGCTTCCCGAAGCAACTCCTTCGGACCGAGGTATAGACAAGGATCTGAGATGGGGGTTACGGAGGGGAAAGGACCCCACGCTTGGATGGACCTAGAGGAAGCACTCAGCAAGGATCTTCTGCACGCCCAGCCAGAGACTGGCCAATGGGCGTGGCGTGGCGGTGTCCGCACCGGGAAAGGCGGGCTCATTTGTGTGTGGGTGAGGCCTGCAGGCTGGGGGGCGTGGTCTGGGCGTGGTCTTTTTGCATATCCAGCAGGCGGAGGGCCAATGGGCGGGGCTGGGGCGGGGAGCGGAGGCGGGAGGGGCGCTTCCCCGCCCCCGGAACGGAATCCTCGGGGGAGCGGAGCAGGCTCGCGCGCGTGCAACCCGCACCGGTCCCCGGCCCGCGTCAGACCGCCCCGCCACCGCCACAGCAGCAGCACTCGGGGATCCGGGCCCAGCCGGGGCCGCGGGAGGCGGGGGCGCCCGGGCCCTGGATGTCCCGCAGCGCGGCGGCCAGCGTGAGAAGGGCGGGAGAGGGGGGCTCGGGTGGGGGGCGGCGCTGCTGCTGATGTGGCGGAGGGTGGGAGGCGGCCGCGGCGCCCGGATGGAGAGTGGGTGCCAAGGCTCGGGAGGGTGGGCCTGAGAGGGGGGGGGTCCGAAAACTGGTCCCCACCAAGCCAAAGCTTGGGAGCCAGGGATCTCGGGCATAGGCCCTCTTGCCAAAGCCTTGGAGGTGGGGATCCCAGACAAACCTCCGCCCCAAAAAATCAAGGACGGGTGACAGATTCCAGGTACAACTCCCTAGGCAAGGTTTTGGGAATGGGGTCGGGAGCAACCCCCATATCAAGCCAAGGCTTCCAGGAGGCGATTCCAGATCAGATGCAATCCCTACTCCTCCCTGCCTAAGGGGGTCTCTGAGCACAACAACCCTGTAGGCAAGGTCTTATGATGGGGTCTCCGGGCACAGTTTCCCAATCAAGTCAAGGCCTGGGGGTATTCCTGGCACAGTCTGTCCCCAGGCCTCAGAGGCATCTTGGGCACAAATCCCCCCCAGTACTTGGGCGGCATCCCAGGAATAGTCCCTTTTCAAAACAGGTCCCTGTCCTGGGGCTCTCCCCCTCCACCCCTGCCCGAATAAAATAGGGAAATTTCAGGCAACCCCCAAAATGCTTGGTCAAGGGTCCCTGGGGCTGCCCATCTGTCTGGGAGCAGCCCCACCCACAGACAATGTGCCGCCTCCCCCTCCAGTTCTGGCCCCTCAGGCTCTGGGATTCAGGCTGGGGGGTTGGGTGCGGCTCCCCAGGGACTGAGTGCTGCCCTGTCTGTCTGCAGCGTCTGCGGTGACAGCGGCTTTGTGTGTGGTACCTGGGGGGAAGGGGGAAAGCACGCGATGGGGAGGTGGCTAAGAGTGTGACCCTGTGTGTGACTGGCTGTGTGCGTATGTGTATGTGTATGTGTGCTACAGCTGGTGACTATGAGGATCCTGTGTGTGTGTCTGTGATTCAGGCTTGTGGTTGTGTCTCTCAAAGTGTGATTTGTCTGTGTGTGACCCCAAAACATTTGTGTGACTGGGTATGTATGTATGACAACTGCTCTCTATGCAGAACCCTGTACTTTTACAGAACTGTGTGCCTGAGTATGTTCGTGGTTGTGACTGGTTGTGTCTGTGCACATCTTTTGTGACCCTGCTGGTGTGCCTTGGTAACTATAACTGGGTAGGTATGTGACGGTGTATATGTTGAGTCAGACTGGGCATGTGTGTGGCTGACTAGAGATGTGGGTGGAGTTGTGACTGTAAATGGAGTTGTGTCTATGACTCTGTGTCCATGTGCATCTCAGTGACTCTGAATGTGGTTGTGTCTGATTTTATGTTTGTCACACATGTGTCTGTGTGACACGCAACTGTCCCTGCAACTCTGGGTGTGGTACTGCTATTGCATATGGAATCAGATTGTGCCGATGTAATGGGTTTTGTAATGGCACTATGAATTGTATGTGTGTAGGACAGTGGTTGTTCATGACATCTACATGTGTGAGCAATGTTGTATGAATGACTACATCCAGCTCTGGGGGTTGACACTGAGTGATTATCTGCTTTATAGTTGTGTATGTGTAATTTGGATTATGTATCTGACTTGGGTTCTGAAACCCTGAATGACTGTTAATAGTGGGTTATTTCATTACATATGACTCAAGCAATAGATACATCGACTTTGTGTGTTTGTGTTGGGGGGTTGTATGTGACTGTGGCTTCTGTTTGTGTGTGACCTGCATGTCTGTGGCCCTTAATGACTATATGTACTTGTGCCTGTGTCATAGTCTGTGAGAGTATGTCTATGGCTGTGTGGCTGGTGTGTGTGTGTGTGTCCATGTGCAGGCTGAACTACAAGTATTTGAATCTGTGTGATGTGATAGGGTGGCTTGACTCCTGACTGTGTGCACAGCTCTATCAGGAACCATGTCTTTGGTGTAAACGCAGCTCTGAATGCTACGTCTGGGCCACTGTCTTTCTGAGCATACACCCGACTGTGCTTGTGTGTGTGAAATGGAAATTGTGTGCTGATGTCTCCATGTGTGAGGTACTGTGTCTGTCCACATGGGGCTATAATTGTATGTGGCCACATACTTGTCTGTGTGACTTGTGTGTTTTCATGCAAAAAGACTGTGTTTCTCTGTAATGCTGTGACATGGTACAACTGGGTATAGCACATTGGGTGACGGTATTCTGGCTGTGACATATAGCTGGGTAATGTAGACACTAATGCTGTTTACATATGTGACCGTTTCTGAAATGTGTGTGGCTGTGACTGAACTGGCTGGCTGTATTTGCATGTGGCCATCTTTGGGGACAGTGTCCATGGTGGTTGTATGCATGTCTTGAGTGTGCATGCCTGTTTCTCCGTAATGCGTGGGCCATGGCCATCAGTGTCTCTGTGTGTGACTGGATACAGAAGACTCCATGTAAGTGTGGCTGGTACTGTGACCAAATGTGTGCCTGTATAACTGGGTATGTGTGACCATGTGACCAAAAAGGTATGTTGGTGTGTCTAATACAGTTGGTGTTGAGTGTCCATGTGAAGCTGTTTGCCTATAGATGATTAAACACAAGTGACTGCGACTGGGAGTGGCTGTGTGTGACCAAATGTCAGTATGTCTGCATGCATCTGTGACCAGATGTCAACATGCAGCAGTGCAGCCATGTGTGATGATGTGTGTGACTTGATCCTAGTGGGTGACCTGTGACTGGGTGTGATTCCTTGTGGGCAGGTCTGTGATGTGTTGGGTGGGTGCCTGAGAAAACGTAAGTGTCATTGGGTGTGGTTGGACATGTGCTGCTCTGGGCAGGGGCGGGGGGTGTGCTTGGGCCCAGCATTTTGTATGTGGCTGAGGAAACACAAGTGCCCAATATCAGTAGCTGATGGGACCAGATGTTTGTGGCAATGCCCAGACAGGCAGGGACTCTTTATGCATGCGGACAAATGTCCCTAGCAGAGACTGTGTGTCTGTGAGCAAGGGTGTGTGACCAGATGACTTTATAGTGGCTGTCCCTGTTAATGTGGATCTGGTGTATGTAGCTGTGGTTGTGTCTGAGTGTCACTAAAGGTGCAGAGCTGGTGCCAAGTGCTAGGGACAACCGTAGACGTGAGTTGCATGTGTGTTTGTGTTAGCCCCGGACATATGCCTAGAGGGCAAAGCCTCTCCCTCCTCACCCCATCCCTGTGGGTACTAAGGGCCTCCTGAGGCCAGGACAACCCCAACAAATGCCTCTGAAACACACCTACTCATTCCTGGGCCCTTGCAACCAGGTGGCTGATTTCCCTAGAAACAGTTGTTATGACAACCAGGGCTCTCATCAGGGAGCCTGAGATGGACGGGGCTTGGCTGATATCCAAAGAGGGGGTGAGGTAGGGGCCCACCCCAAACCAGCTTCTCACCTTCTCCTTCCCCCTTGGGCAGGGCGGACCCAGGAGGCCTGAACAGCATCTGCCCCCAGCCCCCTGTGGGGCCCTGGGGCCCCCTGACGCCTCCAGGACGGAGCCAGGTGAGTAACCAACTGGGGGTGGAGCAAGGGCTGGGTCAGTGGGTGGCTTTGCCTGGCATGACCAGAGGAACTGTCCCTGCAGTCACACAGGCCTAATCACACTCATGAACGGATCCTTAAATGTCTCCCCTGCATACCATCAAAGCTCCACATGTTCCCAGACACACACACTGGATGCAGCAACACATACTGACACACCAACGTCCCCCTATCCACGGGGGCAGGGTCACATGAACATAGACACATTCCCAGACAACACCTAGACCCACTCATCCAGGCCACCACAGACACCCACCGCATGTGGTCTTTGGGGTTCTCAGGGGTGCGCTCTTGCACAGTCTCCCAGGCGACACGCACAGATCCACATTTTTACAGACAACAGCCACACAGCCACAAGCAGATGAAGCCTAGCAAACAGCACCCACGGCCCCACGTCTCATAAAGAGCTACACTTTTGTGTAGCTCAGACACACAGTCTCACAAAGAACACCCACAACGCAAGACAACAACCTTATGTTCTTACACACCCTCACAGATGCGTGGTTGTGCACAGATACACTCCCACAACAGCACTCAAGGACCCACACTCCCACAGCACAGCCACATGCTCTGACACAGACACGCAGCTTCACCAACAACAGTTGCACTGCTGGCCATAGACTGGTCTGTTGGTTAACTCACAGACACACAATGTCATAGACAGCAGTCATTAGACAGTAGACACACCTTCACAGACATACAGCTTCAAAGACAACAGTCATGCACATACCCTTTCAAGGACAACAGCTTCAGTTCAAAGACACATCCTCAATGTCAGCAGTGCCTGACACACACTCACACCCACGCTCACATATAGCTGCCCTTCAGCAGCCGCCTTCAGGGACCTACCCTCACAGAGGACAACCACACTTTTGGACATAGACTACCTCATGAACAGCATTCACAGACACACACTCATAAACAACCATTCTCACACCTGCATCCTTCTGTACAGCCTCTAGAAATACACACACTTATAGACAATAGTTGCATTCTCAGATCTAGACACCCTCACAGACACCTCAAGAGTGTACCAGCACACGCACACACACACACGCACACAGTCCCCATCTGCTCTTGGTGCTCTGTCCTGGGCATCCCCTCACCCTCCTCCAGGGCTGTCAGTATAGCTTATCAGTCAGTGAAGACTTTCTTAGTGTCTGGCCACCTCCACCCCCACCCTTACCTCTGATGGTCACAGGTACACACTGCCCACGGGCCCCTGCTTTAGACTAGCACACAGTTGTCAGGGGGGCAGTAGCTCACAGGCATAGAGACAAGCCCCTGTCCCCACACCCTCTGACCTGGGCTCTAGGACCTCAATCCCTGGACCTTCTAAGGCAGACCCATGCCCCCCACGTCCCCTGCAGCTAACCCAAGGAACTCCAACCTCCTGTGTCCTCTGACCACTCATCTCCTGACCTTGTACCCACAAGAGCCCTGAGGTCATGACCTGGCTTCTGTGTCCTCTCTTCCCCCAAAGCTCTCCAATGCTACAACTTCCCGTTATACTTTGGATCCTCATGCCTCTTGACTGTCACATCCCCAATCTCCAGGCCTCTAAAACCCCACAACCCCTATCCCAGACCTCCACACCTCTTAGCCCCGTGTCTTCTGAATCCCCACTGTTGACTCTCCCACTCCCCTGTCTTCTGTTGCCCACTTTCCCCATGTCCCCATGTCCCCAATTGCTGCAGCTCCAAATGCCATGTCCTCTGACCCAGTGACCCTCTGACCCTGTAACCCTGCTTCCATGGTGTCTGACCCTGTGCTCCCTGAGCATTGTGCTCATGCCCCTTGAGCTCCTTGGCTCTGACCCCCACCCTTGACCAGCGCCCCTGTCCTGTGTCACCAGACGGGGCAGGCACCATGAACAAGTTACGGCAGAGCCTGCGACGGCGGAAGCCAGCCTATGTGCCCGAGGCATCGCGCCCGCACCAGTGGCAGGCGGACGAGGATGCGGTGCGCAAGGGCACGTGCAGCTTCCCGGTGAGGGTGAGTAGGCAGGGCGCGGGCAGCGGCTGCATGCATGCGGGGTCTGGGGCCCTGGCCGAGGTAGCCGAGGCCCTGGGCTGTGCGGACGGGCCTTTGCATCCCCAAAGACCTGTGGAGCCTGGCAGAGCCCAACTCACCGTAGTCTGGTCCTTCAAAGCTGGATTTAAAAACCAACACACGTTCTCTTGTACTAAGAAAAGTTACCTGGGGGGATACCCTTCCTGGAGTCACCTCATTCTGTGGGAGCTCCAATTTCCAAAGGACACTGGAAGGTCACAAAAATTCTGTCGCATTTGCAAAGGCCTTTACTGTTAGGTGCCTTCTGGTTTAGACCAGTCTGCCTCTTTACAACGTATACTTATAAAGGAAACAGCAGGATTCAGTTTCAAATTCTAGACTCAGCCCCCTCCTGGCTCGGAGATGGCAGGGGATGGTCACAGCCCTCCCGCCTTATTTTCTCTTCCTCTGGAAGCCGACTTCAAGTGTGAGGGGTCCATCAGGAGGTGCAGGAAATGCTGGCGGGGACAAGGTTGTGTCACTGAACTAAGCTGGGGGCACCTGAGCTTGCTGCCACTGGGGAACTCAGGGATATAGCCATACCACCCATCAGGCATTGTGTGGGCCAGTCCCCAGGCCCAGAGATGCAGACACTGGCACACAGAGGGACAGCAGGGATGTGTTAAGGCCCAGGGATGGAGGCACCATGGGAATTACTACCACATGCTGTGTTTTGGTTTTCTTACCTGAATGTCTGGGGTGGGAATGGAACACCCACCTTGTGGAGTTGAGGTCAGAGTGAGTTAGTACGTGTGATACACTTAGGACACTGTGTGATGCGTCACAGCTGCTCAGTGGACACTAGAAATTACTGATCCCTGTGCTTATTTCATGTCCTCCCCTCCCCGCCCACTCCCCCCCAGTACCTGGGCCACGTGGAAGTGGAGGAGTCCCGGGGGATGCACGTGTGTGAGGATGCTGTGAAGAAGCTGAAGGCGGTGAGTGAGGGGCTGGAGCAGGGGTGGGTGAGGTCAGACCAGAAGAGGCAGCCCTGACCAGGCCCTGTTTATCTATCCTCCTCCCCCACCCCAGATGGGCCGGAAGTCCGTGAAGTCCGTCCTTTGGGTGTCAGCAGACGGACTCCGAGTGGTGGATGACAAGACCAAGGTAGGAGACCCGTGGGGGTGGGCACCAGTGGGTCTCCTTCCAGCCCCCGCTTGAGTCAGGGCTGAGGACGCCTTCCCATGCGCCTCCAGGATGTCCCGCCCCGGGGGCCTTCTAGCCCGTGTGCACCTACTGCACCATGGCACACTCCAGTCGTGATTCAGGACTGAGTTCTGGGCTTCTTTGTGAGCTGGCATAGATGGTGGGTGAGAGCACAAACTGGAGCAGTCTTCTCAGCACCAATGCCAGCCCAGCTCACCAGCTGGGTGACCCTGGGTATGAGCTTTAACCTTCTATGCCTCAGATCCCTCATTATAAAATGGAGATAAAAATGAGCCCTACCATTAAGTGAGAAGGGATATGTAAATAGTTTAAAAGGATGCATAGTCCAGCATCAGTACTCAGATCAGTGAGTATTAGGTTGTACGTGCTTACTGTCAGTCTGCCCAGCCAGATGGAAGTCCTGTGGGGCCAGGATCTGGGTATCTGCTCACCACGGAAGCCCCTGCCCAGAGACTGCCCGGGGAGGTCACAGACCCCGGTGAGAATTAGGTCAGCTACCCAACAGGTTTGCCACCTTTGCACAGGTAGTTCCCTCAGCCTGAAACACTGTTCCCTGCCTTTTTGCATAGTTAATACCTCTTCCAGGAAGTTTTGCCTGACTTCCCCCAAAGTTGGTTCAGGCACTCACTCTTGGTTCCCATGGGCCCCTGTGTCTCCCCGACCCAGCCCCGACCCCTCTGCCTGTGCTGTCCTTGTTACGTGTGGCTGTGACGCTGAGCTGTCTCCATCTGTTGAGAGGTCTGATTCCCACACTAAACTGGGAGCCCCATGCCAGAAGGGCCCACAGCTGTTTCCGTCAGTGCTGGGTTCCCACCCTGTTCAGGGTAGGAGAGAGCAGACACTAAGGGAATGCGGGATGAGCACATGAAAGACAGTTTGCATTCCTCTCTTGGCCTCCCCGGCCTCTCCCAGGACCTGCTGGTAGACCAGACCATCGAAAAGGTCTCCTTTTGTGCTCCTGACCGCAACCTGGACAAGGCTTTCTCGTACATCTGCCGTGATGGGACCACCCGCCGCTGGATCTGCCACTGTTTCCTGGCGCTGAAGGACTCCGTGAGTATTGCCAAAGCCCAAGGCTGGCTCTTCTCTCCTTGCCTTGACATTCCAGCCCCACCCCCAGCTGGGTGTGTGGAGTCAGGCAAGTCACTCACTTCACCCCTGTGTGCCCCAGGTCCTCGTCTGGAAAAGGGATGTACTCATTGCCCCTAACTTAGAGGATTCTGTGAGACTTGAGTGGATTAATACAGAGCACTTAGAACAATGCCTGGCACATGGGAAATGCTCAGGAAAACATTAGTTAACATGCTCTACATTATCTGTAGTTCCTCATGTTTCTCTAACTTCTCTCTTAGAGAATCATGTACATGCATACAGTAATGTGCGCAGATGGTCCAGGTACAGCTCCGTGAATTTTTGCTGATGCATAATAAACCCCACCCAGGTCAAGCTGTCAACTTCCCTGGCCCCAGCAGGCTCCATGGGCCCTTCTCAAGCAATAACCCCAGGGTACCCACTGTTCCTTCAGCCTTGATTCATTGTGCCTACAGCCCTTTAACTTTTGGAAGCGGGGGAGTCAAGGTTCCCTCTGAGAATGTGATGAAAGCCACAAAGAGACTGTCTTCTCAGAAGCATCCTCTCAGTTAGAATTCTCAGGCTGATGACAGAAACCCCCTGCTACCAGTCACTTCAGCGAGGCAGACGTGTGTTCCTGTTGCGTGTAAAAGGCATCCAGAGGCAGGCAGCATTGCTGTGACTCTTCCCCCCTCATCAAGGACCGCAGCTCCTTTATCTTGTGTCTGCCCTGGAGTGTGGCTTCCCCTCCATGATCCCAGATGGTTACCCACACTCCAGCCTTCACATCTTCATGCCAACTGCATAAAGGAGGGAGGCATGCGCTCTCATTTTTGGGAGCCATGCAACACTTCCAGTTATATATCTTTGGCCTGAACCCAGTCACATGAACATCCCTAGCTGTGGAAGATAGTGGAAAATAGAATCTTTATTCTGCCATGTTGTTTAGAACCTGACCTCAGACCCCACCCAAGTTGGTAGGAAGCCACAGTCTCAGTCCCCTCCATTAGCCAGTGTTCTTGGTTGCTGGCAACAGAAACGTAGTCTGGTTAACTTAAATCCAAAGTAAAATTAATGGAAGCAGATGAGGATTCTCACAAAATCAAGGGGCAATCAGAGCATTAAGCATCAGAAAGGGCACAGAGCAAGGCAGCCTGGCGACACTGCGCCAGATAACAGTTCCTTCAGGGCAACACTGCGAAGATGAATCCACCTCCCAGTGCTTTGGGTTCAAATTCTGATGAGAGGGCATGGGATTGGCCTGGCTTGGGTCACTGTCTTCCCTTTGTCCAGGGGAGGGTGAAACACTGAGTTAACCAGTGTGGAAGAGAAGCTCGCCAAAGGGAATGTGGGATGCTGTTATCAGAAGCAGAGGGAACGGAGACCAGACAAGTAAAACATCTGTCCTGTGAACACATCAGTGTCCGCACAAGGATTCAGAAATCCCCTCTCCAAAGAGCTCTGGACCCTCAGAACTAATCAGTACCCCCATCTTCCTTGCTCACACATACAATTTCAGACCTCAGAGCAGAGGTGGAAAACAAATTTGAGGGTTTAAGTATTGATTAGTAAGTACTTCCGGGGACTAGTGTGAGATACTGGGAATTGTGAGCCCATAGCAACTGTTTCCTGAACATATCAAAGTGGTTGCCTCAGTTATCTATTGCTGTGTAACAAATTACTCCAAAATTTAGTGGCTTAAAATTACAATTATTTAGTATCTGTCATGGGTTTTGTAGGTCAGGAACTTAGAAGACGCTTAGCCGGGTGGATCTGGCTCCAGAGTGTCTCATGCTGTTGCATAAGATGGTGTCTGGAGCTGTAACACCAGGGGACTGGCCAGCCAGCTCTTTCTTTCATGTGGTCATAAGCCCTCCCCGTAGGCTTGCTCCAGCATGGAGGCTGCGGGAGAACTGGACTTCTTACGTGGTGGTGCAGAGCACATTGAGAGAGCGAGCAAGTGAACCAGGAGTGCTGCCTTTTTGGAGCTGGTCTTGGAAACCACACAGCATTGCTTCTGTGTGATTCTGTCTGTCCAGGTTGTCACAGAGGTCTTCCCAGGCTAAGGGGAGAGAACACAGACTCCACTGTGGGAGTGACAAGGTTCTGGAAGAGCAAGTGGGCAAATTTGTTGTGGCTGTTGTTGGAAAATACACTGCCACATGGTTAGTGCGGATCCGTGTCACACCACCTGCTATGGGGCCTTAGGCATAAGTGACTTCTCTCTGCACTCAGTTCCTTCTCTGTAAACAGGGATAGTAGCAGTGGCTGCTCACAGGCTGGTTGGGGAAACATTCGTTATGGTCACACACATAAAGTTCTAGACATAGTTAAGTATTCAGTGACTAGGAACAGATGTTACCATTTGAAAGGTATTTGGGGATGAGAAGCCAAGCAAGAAAAGAGCAGGGCTATCTCCTCTGGTTAGAAAGTAATTTATCTCCTCTGAGTAGAGAGTAATTTTGGCAGAATTCCTTCCCACTTTTGAGCTTTGGGTTCTAAGCATTAAGCAGTGGAATTCCCAAGATCCCCCACCATTATTTATCTATCTATTTATTAAGGTGTTATCAATGTACACTCTTATGAAGGTTTCACATGAAAAAACAATGTGGTTACTAGATTCACCCCTATTATCGAGTCTCCTCAATACCCGACTATAGTCACTGCCCATCAGTGTAGTAAGAGGCCATAGAGTCACTATTTGCCTTCTCTGTGCTACCCTGTCTTCCCTGTGACCCCCCACACCATGTGTACTAAGGATAATACCCCTCAATCCCCATCTCCCTCCCTCCCCACCCGCCCTTCACTATCCCTCCCCTTATGTTAACCGCTAGTCCCTTCTTGGAGTCTGTGAGTCTGCTGCTGTTTTGTTCCTTCAGTTTTGCTTTGTTGTTATACTCCACAAATGAGGGAAATCATTTGGCACTTGTCTTTCTCCGCCTGGCTTATTTCACCGAGCATAATATCCTCCAGCTCCATCCATGTTGTTGTAAATGGTAGGACTTCCTTCTTTCTTATGGCTGAATAGTATTCCATTGTGTATATGTACCACCTCTTCTTTATCCATTCATCTACTTGGACACTTAGGTTGCTTCCATATCTTGGCTGTTGTAAATAGTGCTGCGATAAACATGCAGTGCATATGTCTTTTTAAATATGATAATTTGTATTCTTTAGGTAAATTCCTAGGAGTGGAATTCCCGGGTCAAATGATATTCCTATTTTTAGTTTTTTGAGGAACCTCCATATTGCTTTCCACAATGGTTGGACTAGCTTACATTCCCACCCCCAGCGTAGGATGGTTCCCCTTTCTCCATATCCTCGCCAGCATTTGTTGTTCTTAGTTTTTTCAATACTGGCCATCTAAACTAGTATGAGGTGATATCTCACTGTGGTTTTTATTTGCATTTCGCTGATAATTAGTGATGTGGAGCATCTTTTCATGTGCCTGTTGGCCATCTGAATTTCTTCTTTGGAGAATTGTCTCTTCATATCCTCTGCCCATTTTTTAATCGCTTATTTGCTTTTTGGGTTTTGAGGCATGTGAGTTCTTTATATATTTTGGATGTTAACCTCTTGTTGGATATGTTACTTACAAATATATTCTCCCATACTGTAGGATGCCTTTTTGTTTTATTAATGTTGTCCTTTGCCATACAGAAGCTTTTAAGTTTGATGTAGTCCCATGTGTTCGTTTTTGCTTTTGTTTCCCTTGCTCAAGGAGATGCATTCAGGAAAAACTTGCTCATGTTTATATTCAGGAGGTTTTTGCCTATGTTGTCTTCTAAGAGTTTTCTGGTTTCATGACTTACATTCAGGTCTTTGATCCATTTCAAGTTTACTTTTGTGTATGGGGTTAAACAATAATCCAGTTTCATTCTCTTGCATGTAGCAGTCCAGTTTTGCCAACACCAGTTGTTGAAGAGGCTGTCATTTCCCATTGTATGTTCATAGCTCCTTTATTGTATATTAATTGACCATATGGTTGGGTTTATATCTGGGCTCTCTAGTTCTGTTCCTTTGGTCTATTGTTCTGTTGTCGTGCCAGTACCAAATTGTCTTGACTACTGTGGCTTTGTAGTAGAGCTTGAAGTTGGGGAGCATAATCCCCTCAGCTTTATTCTTCTTTCTCAGGATTGCTTTGGCTATTTGGGGTCTTTTGTGGTTCCATATGAATTTTAGAACAATTTGCTCTAGTTTGTTGAAGAATGCTGTTGGTGTTTTGATAGGAATTGCATTGAATCTGTAGATTGCTTTAGGCAGGATGACCATTTTGACAATATTAATTCTTCCTATCCATGAGCATGGGATGTGTTTCCATTTATTAGTATCTTCTTTAATTTCTCTCATGAGTGTCTTGTAGTTTTCAGAATATACGTCTTTCACTTCCTTAGGTTTATTCCTAGGTATTTTATTCTTTTTGATGCAATTGTGAATGGAATTGTTTTCCTGATTTCTCTTTCTGCTAGTTTATCATTGGTATATAGGAGTGCAACAGATTTCTGTGTATTAATTTTGTATCCTGCAACTTTGCTGAATTCAGATATTAGATCTAGTAGTTTTGGAGTGGATTCTTTAGGATTTTTTATGTACAACATCATGTCATTTGCAAACAGTGACAGTTTGACTTTTTCTTTACCAATCTGGATGCCTTTTATCTCTCTGTGTTGTCTGATTGCCATGGCTAGGACCTCCAGAACTATGCTGAAAAAAAGTGGGAAGAATGGACATCCTTGTTTTGTTCCCGATCTTAAAGGAAAGGCTTTCAGCTTCTTGCTATTAAGTATGATGTTGGCTGTGGGGTTGTCATATATGGCCTTTATTATGTTGAGGTACTTGCCCCCTATACCCATTTTGTTGAGAGTTTTTATCATGAATGGATGTTGAATATTGTTGAATGCTTTTTTAGCATCTGTGGAGATGATCATGTAGTTTTTGTCCTTCTTTTTGTTGATGTGGTGGATGATGTTGATGGATTTTTGAATGTTGTACCATCCTTGCATCCCTGGAATAAATACTGCTTGATAATGATGGATGATCTTTTTTATGTATTTTTGAATTCGGTTTGCTAATATTTTGTTGAGTATTTTTGCATCTATGTTCATCAGGGATGGTTTGTATTTTCTTTTTTTGTGGTGTCTTTGCCGGGTTTTAGTATTAGAGTGATGCTGGCCTCACAGAATGAGTTTGGAAGTATTCCCTCTTCTGCTTTTTGGAAATCTTTAAGGATGGGTATTAGGTCTTCACTAAATGTTTGATAAAATTCAGTGGTGAAGCCATCTGGTCCAGGAATTTGTTCTTAGGTAGTTTTTTGATTACCAGTTCAATTTCGTTGCTGGTAATTGGTCTGTTGAGATTATCTGTTTCTTTCTGGGTCAGCCTTGGAAGGTTGTATTTTTCTAGAAAGTTGTCCATTTCTTCTAGGTTATCCCATTTGTTAGCATATAATTTCTCACGGTATTCCCTAATAATTAATTCTTTGTATTTCTGTGGTGTCTGTAGTGGTTTTTCCTTTCTCATTTCTGATTCTGTTTATATGTGTAGACTCTTTTTCTTCCTAAGTCTGGCTAGGGTTTTTATCTACTTTGTTTATTTTCTCAAAGAACCAGCACTTGCTTTCCATTGATTCTTTCTATTGTTTTATTCTTCTCAATTTTATTTATTTATGCTCTGATCTTTATTATGTCCCTCCTTCTACTGACTTTGGACCTCATTTGTTCTTCTTTTTCTAGTTTCGCTAATTGTGAGTTTAGACTGTTCATATGGTATTGTTCTTTCCTGAGGTAGGCCTGTATATACTTCCCTCTTAGCACAGCGTTCACTGCATCCCACAGATTTTATGGCGTTGAATTATTGTTTTTATTTGTCTCCATATATTGCTTGATCTCTGTTTTTATTTGGTCATTGATCCATCCATTTGTTATTTAGGAGTATGTTGTGAAGCTTCCATGTGTTTGTGGGATTTTTTGTCTTCTTTGCACAATTTATTTCTAGTTTCATACCTTTGTGGTCTGAGAAGCCGGTTGGTACAATTTCAATCTTTTTTAATTTACTGAGGCTCTTTTTATGGCCTCGTATATGATCATTCTTGAAAATGTTCCATGTGCACTTAAGAAGAATGTGTATTCTGCTGCTTTTGGGTGTTGAGTTCTGTAGATGTCTCTTAGGTCCATCTGTTCTAGTGTGTTTTTCAGTGCCTCTGTGTCCTTATTTATTTTCTGTCTGGTTGATCTGTGCTTTGGAGTGATTGGTGTGTTGAAGTCTCCTAAAATGAATGCATTGCATTCTGTTTCCTTCTTTAATTCTGTTAGTATTTGTTTCACATATGTAGGTGCTCCTCTGTTGGGTGCATAGATATTTATAATGGTATATTCTCTTGTTGGAATGACCCCTTTATCATTAAGTAATGTCCTTCTTTGTCTCTTGTGACTTTCTTTGTTTTGAAGTCTATTTTGTCTGATACAAGTACTGCAACACCTGCTTTTTTCCCCCTATTAGTTGCTTGAAATATCTTTTTCCATCCCTTCACTTTTAGTCTGTGTATGTCTTTGTGTTAGTGAGTCTCTTGTAGGCAGCATATAGATGGGTCTTGTTTTTTTATCCATTCCATGACTTTATGTCTTTTGATTGGTGTGTTCAGACCATTTACCCTTAGGGTGATTATTGATAGGTATGTACTTATTGCATTGCAGGCTTTAGATTCATGGTTACCAAAGGTTAAAGGTTAACTTCCTTACTATGTAAGAGTCTAACTTAACTGACTTAGTATGCTATTACAAATACAATCTAAAGGCTTTTTTTTTCCTCCTCCTTTCTCTTCCTCCTCCATTCTTTATATATTAGGTATCATATTCTGTACTCTGTCTATCCTTTGATTGACTTTGGAGGTAGTTGATTTAATTTTGCATTTGCTTAATAATTAATTGTTCTAATTTCTTTATTGTGGTTTTATTACCTCTGGTGACAGCTGTTTAACCTTAGGAACACTTCCATCTATAGCAATCCTTCCAAAACGCACTGTAGAGACAGTTTGTGGGAGGTAAATTCTCTCAGCTTTTGCTTATCTGGAAATTGTTTAATCCTTCCTTCAAATTTAAATGATAATCTTGCCAGATAAAGTGTTCTTGGTTCAAGGCCCTTCTGCTTCAATGCATTAAATATATCATGCCACTCCCTTCTGGCCTGTAAGGTTTCTGCTGAGAGGTCTGATGATAGCCTGATGGCTTTTCCTTTGTATGTGATCTTATTTCTCCCCATGGCTGCTTTTAATAGTCTGTCCTTATCCTTGATCTTTGCTGTTTTAATTATTATATGTCTTCTTGTTGTCTTCCTTGGGTCCCTTGTGTTGGGGGATTTATGCACCTGCATGGCCTGAGAGACTTATCTCCTTCCCCAGAGTGGGGAAGTTTTCAGCAATTACCTCCTCAAAGACACTTTCTATTCCTTTTTCTCTCTCTTCTTCTTCGGGTACCCCTATAATGTGGATATTGTTCCATTTGGATTGGTCACACAGTTCTCTCAATATTCTTTCATTCTTAGAGTTCCTTTTTCCCCTCTGTGCCTCAGCTTCTTTGTATTCCTCTTCTGTAATTTGTTTCATTTATCCTCTTCTCCACTGTATCCAATCTGCTTTTAAAACCCTCCATTGTATTCCTTAATGATTGGACCTGCAACTGGAATTCATTCCTGAGTTCTTGAATATTTTTCAGTACCTCCAGGAGCATGTTTATGATTTTTATTTTGAAATCTCTTTCAGGAAGATTGATGAGATTGGTTTCATTTGACTTTTTCTAGTGTATGAAGGATTTTGCTTTGAACCAGGTTCCTTTGACGTTTCATATTTGTATGTGGCGCCCTCTGGTGCCCAGAAGCTCTACTCTCTGGAGTTGCTCAGCCCCTGGAGCAATGTCAGGGGTCACAGGGGAACGGTGTTGGTGCCTGGGGGGAGGAAAGAGCTGTTCCCTGCTTCTTGGCTGCCATGTCTGTCTCTACTGCCAGAACCAGTGGGCCGAACACACACGTGTAAGCCTCTATACTTTGCGATTGTAGTTGCTGTAGGCGGGGCTTCCCTCTGGCTGGCCTGATGCCAGGGCAGGGGCCGCCAGTTGTGAGCCAGGGGTGGGCTGGCTGGGAACACGCAGCAGGCTACCTATCACGGTGGGGTCCTTGGATCTGTGTAGCCAGCGAGGGGGATGGGACGCCTGAAGCTCCTGAAAGTTCCCAACCTGCTGGGCAGAGTGCACCCGGCAATTTTGTCTACCTGTCCTTTCTCCTGAGCAGTAAGCTCTGTGCGATCCTTGCCCCTTTAGCAGCCCTCTCGTTGTTAGGAAGTCTGTCAGACTGCCTGCCTTTCTTTTGTCCCAGGGCAGCTGGATATGGATCCCTGCTTTCCACAAGCGGCTGGAATCTCAGTCTCTCCAGATATTCCGCCTGCCTTAGCTTTCCAACCCCATTAATCATCAGAGCGCAATGCAATGTAGGTTTGTGCTCCCAGAGCAGATTTCCAGGGCTATGTGTTCAGGAGTCCCAGGCCTCTACTCCCTCCCCCACTCCATTTATCTTCCTCCCACTGGTGAGCTGAGGTGGGGGAAGAGCTTGGGTCCCGCCAGATCACGTCTTTGGTACATTACCGTGTTCCATGAGGTCTGTTCTTTTCTCCAGGTGTGTGCAGTCTGGTGCAGCCTTCTTTCCTGTTGCTTTTTCAGGATTAGTTGTAATAATTATATTTTTGTATTATATGCGGTTTTAGAAGGAGGCCTCTGTCTCACCTCTCAGGCTGCCATCTTTAATCTGTTTCCCCACCTTTATTTTTTAAGATGAAGCTCAAGTAAAAATTAATCACTTAAAGAGTACAATTCAGTGGCATTTAGTACATTCACATTGTTGTTTAACCATCATCTCTAGTTCCAAATATTTTCATTACTCCTACAAGAGACTCTTACCCCTAAGCAGTCACTTCCTGTCCCCTCCCACCCAAGCACGGCAAACACTCATCTGTTTTCCATCTCTGTGGAGTTACATAGCCTGGATATTTCATACAAATTGAATCATGCAGTATGTGGGCTTTTGTGACTGGCTTCTTTCACTCAGCACAATGGTTTCAAGAGTTCATCCATGTTGTAGCATATATTGGTAGTATGTTCCTTTTGATGGCTGAATAATATTTCACTGTAATGGCTGTACTACATTTTGGTTACCCATCTGTTGATAGACATTTGGGTTGTTTCCACCCCTTAGTTGTTGTGAATTAGTTGTTTCCACCCTTTAGTGCTGTTGTGGACATTCATGTGCAAGTATTTCTTTGAATACCCATTTTTAATTCTTTCAGGTAGATACCTAAGGGTGGAATTGATGGGTCATATACTAAATCTATGTTTAGCTTTTTGAGGAATCGCCAAATTGTTTTCCACAGCAGCTGCACCATTTTACATCCCTAGTAGCAATAAATAAGGGTTCCAGTTTCTTCACATCTTCACCAATGCTTATTATTTTCCCTTTCTTTTAATAGAGCCACCCTACTGGGTGTGAAGTAGTCTCCCATTGTGGTTTGGATTTACGTTTCTCTAATGACTAGTAATGTTGAGCATCTTTTCATGTGCTTATTAGCCATGTGTGTATCTTTGGAGAAATGTCTATTCAAATCCTTCACTCATTTTTTAATTGGATTGTTTGTCTTTTTTTGTTGTTGTTGAGTGTAAGAGCTCTTCCTGTATTCTTGATACTAGACTCATACCAGTTACATGATTTACAAAAATTTTCCCCCATTCTGTGGGTTGTCTTTTCACTTTCTTAAAGTCTCTATAGGTAGGGATATCTACATAGATTTAGACACTTACACTTTCTCTTCACTTTAAAATAGATAATGTCCTTTGATGTACAAATGTTTGTAATTTTGCTGAAGCTTATTTTATCTATTTTGGGTGCTTTTGGTGTCATACCTAAGAACCCATTGCCAAAGCTAAGGTCATAAAGATTTACTCCGTGTTTCATTCTAAGAATTTTCTAAATTCAGCTTTTACATTCTTTTAGAGCTAATTTTGTAAATGGTGTGAGTAGGGGTCCAACTTCACTTTTTTCCATGTGAATACCCAGTTGTTCTGGCACCATTTGTTAAGGAGACTCTTCTTTCTCCACTCTTCTTTCTTGGCACCTTTACTGAACATCAATTGACCATAGATGTGTGGGTCTGTATCCGGTCTCTCAGTTCTGTTTCATTGGTCTATATGGCCTATCTTTAGGCCAGTATGACACTGTTTTGATTACTGTTGCTTAGGAGTAAAATTTGAAATCAGCAAGTGTGAGTTCTTTTTCAAAATCACATTGGCTATTCTGGGTCCATATGAATTTTAAGTTTTTCCATTTCTACAGGAATCTATTGGTATTTGATAGGGTTTGTATTGAATCTCTAGATCACTTTGGGAAATATTGCCATCTTAACAATAGTAAGTCTCCCAATCCATGAACATAGGATGTATTTCCATTTATTTAGATCTTCTTTAATTACTTTTGGCAATATTTGGTAGTTAAAATGTACATGTCTTTCACTTCCTTGGTTAAATTTATTCCTAACTGTTTTATTATTTTAGATGCTATTGTAAATGGAATTTTTGTAATTTCATTTTCGGACCGTTCACTCCTAGTGTATAAGATATAACTGATTTTTGTGTGTTGCTCTTGTATCCTCCAACTTCAGCGAATCTGTTATTAGCACTAATAGTTTCTTTGTGAATTCATTAGGGTTTTCCATATATAAGGTCATGTCATCTGCAAATGGAGATGATGTTATTTCTTCCTTTTCAACTTGGATGCTTTTCTTTTTCTTGTCTAATTACTCTGGCTAGAACTTTCAGTACAGTGTTGAATTCAAAGTGACAAAAATGGGCATCTTTGTCTTGTTCCTGTTCTTAGGGAAAAGCTTTGTCTTTCACCATTGAATATGACGTTAGTAGTGCATTTTTCATAATTGTCCCTTGTCAAGTGGAGGAAGTTCCCTTATATTTCAAGTTTGTTGAGTGTTTTTTATCATGAAAGGGTGTTGGATTTTGTCAGATGCTTTTTTTTTGCATCAATCAAGGTGGTCATGTGGTTTTTTTTCCTTCTTTCTAGTAATGTGGTGTATTATATTGATTGATTTTCATAGGCAGAACCAACCTTGCATTCCTAGGATAAATCTCACTTGATCGTGGTGCATAATCTTTTTACTCTGTTACTGGGTTCAGTTTGCTAGTATTTTGTGGAGGATATTTATCCCCAAGTTTAAGAGGTGGCTGAGCATCTTGGTTAGGAAACAGAAGTCAGATAGATCTCATGAGAATCCTAACTCTGCCACTCATTTGAGCCTCAGTTTTTTCATCTGTAAAATGGGTTCATAAGAGTGTCTATCTCCTGGCACTGTTCTGAAGATCCCAAAAATGAATGGACAGCTTTACACTGACACATGTGTTGTGTTCCCCAGTGTCTGGTTCTGCACCATATGCCTTGCATATATTAGTTTGCCTAATTATTGCAACAACCCTGTGAAGTAGGTACTGTTAGGGCCCACATTCTACAAATGAGGAGGCTTGGGCATTGAGAGGTGATATGGTTTTCTTGAGAACACACAGATGGAAGGTGGGAAGCCAGCATCAATCTGGCCTTGGAAGCCCCCAGCTAGGCACTGAAGAAGCGGACTGGTGCTTTAACCCCCAAGATTTTATTAGAAAATATTTCTAAGCATGCAGCAAAGTCAGAAGACTTGTACCTGTCAGCTGTACGCCCATCCCCCAGATCCTGCCATTAACATCTGTCTGTATGCACTTTGTCACTTACCTTCCATCTCCCTTCTGATGCATTTCAAAGTGGTGGCCATCAGAAGATTTCCCCCGAACACCTCAGTAGGCACACTGTTAAGTAGAATTCATATTTGCTTCCAGCCCTTTTTCTTTTGGAGTAGAATACCTCGTGCATGAGGCTGAAGTGTACATTTCCTGAGTTTTATCAATTGCATACACCTGTGCAACCCAAACCCCCACCAAGATCTAGAACAAGGGCGCTGCCCCAGGCCAGCTCCTCCGCCTCTTCCCAGTCAGTCCCCACCCCCACCCACTAACCAACAGCCCACATTCTGAATTTCTTCACTGTAGTTTATTTTCGCCAGTTTGAGAATTTCATATAAATGGAGCCATACAGAATTGCTTTCCTATTTCTGGCTTTTTCACCTGGGGCTGTAGTTTCTCCCTCATGGTGCAGATATGGACTGAGGCCCAGAGAGGTGAAGGGACTTGTCTGTGGAAACACAGCACCTGGCTGCTGGAACCCAGGGCTCCTGGTGTCCAGTCTGCACACCATAGAGTCCCTAAGCACCCCAACCCCTTCCCATAGGGTGAGAGGCTGAGCCACGCCGTGGGCTGTGCCTTTGCGGCCTGCCTGGAGCGGAAACAGCGGCGGGAGAAGGAATGCGGGGTCACAGCTGCCTTCGACGCCAGCCGCACCAGCTTCGCTCGGGAGGGCTCCTTCCGCCTGTCTGGGGGCGGGCGGCCGGCCGAGCGAGAGGCCCCTGACAGAAAGAAAGGTGGGTGCTGCCCAGAGGGCGGGGCTGGGCACAGGGTGGGCTGGGGTGGGGCCGGGGATCTAGTTTACCGGGAGAGCTACGGAGGTACAGGGACTCTACAGTTTATGGAGCAGAGCCACAGCCACAAAGTCTGACTGCAGTTTATAAAGCCCGCTTCAGTCTAAGGAGGTCTTTGGACAGTACTGTGTGGGCCACAAATCGCTGCCAAGCTTGCCAAGCATTTTAGTGTCTGCTCACTCAGGAAGGTTCCCAGACTTTCAGATCGCATTGTCAAGATCTGTTACTTGGCTGGGGTTGGTGGATTGTGATCAGCTTGGTGGATTGTGGCAGGCAGTTAAAAAAAATGAAATAGAAAAGATTAGAAAATATCAGGGAAGTCGAATGTAGTAAGACTGAATGTAGTTTAAAGATAAGTTTATTTCAGTGTTTATGTTTGCATATGTGTGTGTTTGTATATGTGTGTGGAATACACGTGGTCACCATGTAAAGGTGTTTCTTACCCCAGGTTGCCACCAAGAAAGTTAGAAAAATACCTGTAAACTCTAACATTTTAGGTAAATACCAAGTGGTTTGTAAGGTCTAAAAACAGTGTGTTTTTAAATGTAAGTGTTATTATGTGCTGAGTTACAGTGTAATTTAACTAATTAATTTGGTTTTTACTGTGGATTCTAGTTTTAAAATTGGGGGGAAACAGTGCTTAGAATTTACAAAGAATCTACCATTGGGAACTGATTCAGATCAGAAGAGACAAAGAGATCTGATAAGTGGTAATAAGTGCAGTGTGTGACCCTGAACTGGGTCCTGGATCGTAGACGTATGAGAACATCTATAAAGCACATGATGGGGATGGCTGGGAAGTTGGAATATGGATTTAGCTCAACTAATGGGATCATATCCATGTTAAATTTCCTGAGTGAGAAATTGTACTGTGGTTCTGTGGGAGGCTGTCCTCGTTCTTAGGAGGTGCATCTGAAGGTTTTACGGTAGAGTGAATTGTCTACAATGGCACTCTTACATGGTACAGAAAAAAATTATGGAAGGAGAAAGAGATCAAATAGGGTAACATTTCAACACTGGGTAGCATACACAAGGAGAACCTGCTTTTTTTTAATTATTTTTTTAAATAATTTATTTTGGTATCATTAATCTACAATTACATGTGCAATATTATGGTTACTAGACTCCCCACTTCATCAGGTCCTCCCACCAACCCCATTACAGTCACTGTCCATCAGCGTAGTGAGATGCTATAGAATCACTACTTGTCTTCTCTGAGGACAACAGAAGCTTTTATCACTTACTGGAATGTTGGAGTTTACCAAAATCAGTTTATTTATAAATTATGTGACCATTTACAAGGCTCTTCACAGCTTACCAAGGACTTCATTGTTGACATCATCTCCCAGAATTTGTAAAGAATTTTATCATCCGCAAAACAGGTTACAAAGCAAAGTTGACAGAGGGCCTGATGAGTGTATGATGTTTTATTGTTGCCAAAGGGACACATATAGCCCTTCACAGTTCACAATACTTCTTTACTGTTTACATAGGATATTAGAATTTGCAAAGAATGTCATCCGCTTTACAGTTGGCCAAAGGTTTTGCTGTCACCCAAGGATATTATAATTTCCAGGTACTTTGTATTGTAGAAAGCACTTTGCAGCTGGCACAGCAAAAAGACAGTTTAAAAAGTGCAGGATGATTTGCTGAACATATCACCTGGTGTTTTACCTTTAATGCACTGATTCAGTCTCAAGGCTGTGCACTTGTACAAAGAGCTCTTTGCAGTGTATGAGTCAGGGAACAGGATCCTTCCCCCAAACTTGTTTACCGAGCTTTTGTCAGATACCAAAGCACTGAATGTTCACTGAAGTTCAGTCAGTTCATTGAACTGACCCTCATGGGAGGCCTGAGAGGCGGTATTGGGATGGTTATCCCAGGTTTACTCGAGAAACCGGAGCCCAGAGAGAGGAGGGGACATCCTTAGGTTACATGGTGAGGTGGGGGCAGAGGTGGTTTCCTGGTTCCAGCCTGTCCCAGGCTGTTCTTCTGACTCAGACCTGGCCTGGGTGGGTACCATGCTGCCTCCATCTAGAAGAGGGAGAAATGCTGGATGATCTGCCTACCCTCTCTGGGTCTGAGTTTAATCTCACGGGCACTCAGGCTGCAGCTCTAATGGGGTCCTGATTGGAGGATGGGTGTGTGTATGTGTGTTGGTAGGAGTCAGGGACCCGGCCATTGAAGAGCCCACCTTTTGTGCTGAGTGGGGAGACCAGGCACCCCAGAGGGCAGAGAGCAGTCTGTGTGTAAGCAGAGTGGATGGTGCCTAGAATGAGGGTCTAGAACAATCTGGAAAGTCCCTAGAGGAAGTGTGTCAATCTGGGCCTAGAATCATGGGTAGCAACTGAAAGAAGAGAGGAGGTACTTGAGGCGGGAAGACTGGAGGTAGAGACAGAAGAGCAGACAGAATGACAGCACAATGTGGAGGACCAGACCAGAGGGAGGGACAGGTATGGGCTGTTGTTTGGAGCACAGACTCTGGAGTCCACCTGCCCCTTCCCAGCTCTGTGGCTCGGGCCTGTCACTTACCACTCCTGGACTTTGGTTTCCACATGTGTAAAATGGAGAATATGGTGATATCAACCTCACTAGGTGGTTTTGAGTGTCGGATGAGTTAATACTTGCAAGGCACTTGGAACAATGCCTGATACATTGGTCATGCACTAGGTGTGTGTTCATTAAATTAATCAGAATGGGAGACAGAGGTCTCTGATGGAAAAATAGCAGGAGCTGCAGAAAAAACAGATCAGGGACAGAAAGCTAGAGAGACACAGAGGGTCAGGTTGGGGGACAGTTCCCCAAGGGCTTCCTGGGGAAGGTGGCCTGGGCTCGGGTGGGGATGAAGGACATTTCATTCATTCTTCTTGAGGGCAGGCCACATTGGGTGAGGAAGGCAGCATTGAAAAAGGATCAGGGGGACTGGGTGGGAGAGGCTTTGAATGCCAAGGTGAAGTCTCCAACCATCTGTCGTCCCTGTGTCTCTAGCAGAGGCAGCAGCTGCCCCAACCGCAGCTCCTGGCCCTGCCCAGCCTGGGCACGTGTCCCCAACACCAGCCACCACATCTCCTGGTGAGAAGGGTGAGGCAGGCACCCCCGTGACTGCAGGCACCACTGCGGCCGCCATCCCCCGGCGCCACGCACCCCTGGAGCAGCTGGTTCGCCAGGGCTCCTTCCGTGGGTTCCCGGCGCTCAGCCAGAAGAACTCACCTTTCAAACGGCAGCTGAGCCTACGGCTGAATGAGCTGCCATCCACGCTGCAGCGCCGCACTGACTTCCAGGTGAAGGGCACAGGTGAGCCCTGGGCTCAGTGGGAAGGAACGTCAGGATCAATTCCACTGTCAGTTGTAAGCAAGAGATAAGGAAGAGGTGGTACATGCTGATTGATTGGAACTGTCTTCCATAGGCAAAGAAGAGAGTGGTGGAACATTTCATGATCAGTTACAGCATCTGCCACCAGCAAGGGGGAGGAGATAGGGAGGATAAATCATGATTGATTAGCAATGCCTGATATGGGCAAGGGATAGCAGAAAGGTGGCACAAGTCACAATCAATTAATAATGTCTGCTTTGGTTAGGGGGAATGAGAGAGGTGGCACACATGATGATTGATTAGCAAAGTCTACCATTGGCAAGGGAGCAGAGAAAAGCTGCTCAGATGATCATGTTTTTGCTCAGGAGGAGACTGAGGCACCATAGGCTAATGCTCCCTCCAAGCATTTGGCCAGTAGAGCCATGAGATCTGGCCAGGTGAAGGATACAGGCTTGGAGGAAAGGCCTGTATCCTTCACCTGGCCAGATCTCATGCATTAACACTGTCTGTCTAGGGCATGGAGAATGGAGTGATGGCACCCATCATGATCTCCTTCCAGTGTCTGCCATGAGCAAAAAAAAGGAGTGAGGTGACACACACCACATGATTAATTAGCAAAATTTGTCAAGGGCAAAGAGAGAGTATCAGGGATGTTATGTTTTGCCCAAGGGGAGGCTGTCAGAATTTGGAAACATGGAAAAATGAGGTGAAGAGCATGAATGTGCATGGGAATCATAGGGCCAGGGAGCACAGTGACAGATTCATGACGTCACTTGTGGGCAAAGGGTTGAACAGAGGCAGCTCCCTTCATCACTGATTAGCCATGATTCAGGGACAGTGATGGGGAGGGAGGTGCCTCATCATCATCAAGTAGCAGCGTCTGCCATGGGCAGGGATGGGAGAGAGGCAGTGTAAAGGCCCTATTTTACTTGGAGGGAGATAGCGTTCCAAGGACCAGTCCTCTCTTCCAGCATTTGGCCAGTAGAAATGAGGTCTGGCTAGGTGAGGGGTAAGGTGAATAGAGTTTAGTGGGAAAAAAGCATCGTGTTTGATTACTAATGTCTGCTATGGGCCAGGCACAGGAGAGAGGTGACCTGTGTCCTGATCGAAAGCGGCATCTGCCTTGGGAAAGAGAGAAGAGAGAGGTGGCACAGTACCATATTTTGCTGCAGTTGAGACCAGCAGGAGGGCTGCCTTTCCTCTCAGCTGTCAGTGAAGTCATGCAGTCTGGCCCGCTCTCCTGCATCCATCCGCCAACTCTGAGACACCTGCCCCTTAGAGCCTCAGGGCTTGGCGTGGGAGGTTTGATCTGTAGCCAGGAGACTGGACTACTCCGAAAGGTGACTGCTGAGCAAAATGCCACTTGTTGGGAGTGACGCACACTCACTCCATTGTCCTGCAGCCATCACAAACCCTCAGGTTTGCTCTCCTGGGTAACTGTCACACATGCTCCCCAGGAAGTGACAGGCTCCCCAGGCTTTATTTGGAAGCTGCATGGTCCTCTAGCCGGCTGCACTTTTGCTTGGATGTGACTTGCCACACAGAAATTCCAGACTCACACGGTTTCACACACTTAGAAGTCACACATTTAAGAGTCATGTGCACTCAAAAATTACACATACTCGGAAGTCGCAGAACAGTTGTTACCATTACACATGCTTAGCACACATCCAAATGTCCCACTCAGAAATCACACATGCAGGTTTACACACACACATCACACTCACAGCTTCATACGGACTTGGAAGTCACATATGCAGATTCATGCACATGTGCAAACACATCACACAGGCAGATGGGCTCACTCTTGGGAATCCCTGTCAGGACACTGCACACCTGCATTTCTGTCACACTCAATGCCACACCCTCAGAGGCTGCATACTCATGTGGACTAACATGTAGTCATCACGAATTGACCTGGAAACCACTTACCCTCCCACCTGGGCACCCCATCGTGACTGTTTCTTTCTGCGGACTCCTGCAGCCAGTTTCTGATGCTCACTTGCAACATCACGCATGCTGCCCTGGAGACAGCCACTTGCTGAGATGTCACAGACACTGGCTGCGCACCTCACTTGCTGGTCCTCTCTTGTTTATTCCAGTGGTATCTCATTTCAAGCCTTCATGAGGCCTCCACACCCACTCAGTGTCTCGAGTCTTGCTGGCACAGGTGCCTATCTGCCTTCGTGATATGTGTTGTAGGCCGGGCTCGATGGAGTGGACAGGGCCCTGCTTCTCCACCCAAAACAGGATAAGTGATCCCCTGGCAGCGCATGACAGTATGGCTGTCATCCATGCTGACTAGTTGATGCTTGTGCCATACATGTGGTTGGATCTATTTTTTAATTGACATATATTGTTAAACATTTTAAATATTTCTTCTGGTTTGTGGCTACACACAGCTCTTGAGGCCCTCCTTGGTTTGGGGGTCCCTGTGACTGTCATACACTACTTGGCTGTTGCACTACTAAGATCTTACCCACACACATGCAGAGTTACCATTTCTGTGGCCAAGGCCAGTTAGTCACTGTGGAGTGGACCCACTGCCCCACACACCTATGAGGGAAAGGACCCCAGGTCATAAGAGAGGGCCACCTTAGGTTATGGGGTCAAGGGCAGGGCCTGAGCCTGTTTGTTGACCTCCAGCCTTCCCTGACTTCCCAGTGCCTGAAATGGAGCCCCCCGGGGCCAGTGATAGCGACAGCATCAACGCTCTGTGCACGCAGATCAGCTCCTCTTTCGCCGGTGCTGGAGCACCCGGGCCACCACCAGCCTCAGCAGGTAAACTCAGCCCTTCTGCTGCGGCAGCCTCCCGCGGGCCCCTCCCCGCACTCCCGAGCTCTGTTCAGAGCTACTTCAGAGATCCTGGGAATCTGGGCTTACCATAGGTTTGAACCATGGATCATTTAAGAGCTGTGGGATGATCCTAGAACCATTTTAGAGCCTTGGATCATCTTAGAACCATGGGATTGCCATAGAACTGGGATTATTTTAGAACCCCGGGGGCATCTCAGAGCCATGAGTTCATCCTAGCACCAGGAGATAACATTAGAATCATGGGGTTACCTTAAAACCATGGATCAATTTTTAAACGTCCTTGTCTTGGAACCATAACATTTAGAAACTTACAACCCTAGATACTTAGGATGTTAGAACCTGACAGATTTGGAACCATGAAACCTTGGAACCTTGGAATCTCACAGCTTTAAAAGTCTGAGGAACACAGCACCATGGAATCACCTTAGAGCCACGAGCTTATCCTAGAACTGTAGAAGCACCTTAGAATCACAAATAATGTAGATGGAGAGCTCTAGAGTCTTAGGAAACACATTTAAAACCACTGATCCTTACCCAGCACGTTAGAAAAGAACATGCTGAGAAAGACCCAGGTGATCTTAGAATCTTAGCCTCCTAAACAGCCATTGTCAAAATAGCAGAAGCAAGGGTGATATTAAAAATATTTAATAACAGGTTTGGCTCTGACCAATCAGAAGGGAAGCTGGGCTGGGTGACCATAGTCTTGCCTATACTTTTCCATCTTGGGACCTTAGCATCTTAGAACTCCATTTTCTTAGCACGGCAGAACCATTATGCTGCCCAGGAGGGTCAAGCCATTTGCGCAAAGGCAGTGCAGTGAGGGAGGAGCAGAGCCGGCTTCAAGGCAGGCAGCCCGGCTCCCAAGTCCAATTCCCCAGCCTCGGGTTCCTGCCACTGTCCCGTGTCCTCTCTCCAGGGACTTCGGCCTGGGGCGAGCCCTGTGTGCCCCCCGCAGCTGCCTTCCCGCCCGGGCACAAGCGGACCCCGTCGGAGGCTGAGAGGTGGCTGGAGGAGGTTTCCCAGGCAGCCAAAGCACAGCAGCCACCACCGGCCTCCGTGCCCGCCGTGCCCCCCGCCCTGCAGCCCTTCCCTGCCCCACTGGGGCCTTTCGACGCCGCACCTGCCCAGGTAGCCATGTTCCTGCCGCCCCCACACATGCAGCCCCCTTTCGTGCCCGCCTACCCAGGTTTAAGCTACCCGCCCATGCCCCGGGTGCCCGTGGTGGGCATCACCCCCTCACAGATGGTGGCCAACGCCTTCTGCTCAGCCGCCCAGCTCCAGCCCCAGCCCGCCACCCTGCTCGGGAAAGCCGGGGTCTTCCCACCCCCCGCCGCACCCAGCGCCCCAGGGAGCCAGGCCCGCCCACGCCCCAGTGGAGCACCCTGGCCCCCGGAGCCGGCACCAGCCCCGGCCCCGGAGTTGGACCCCTTTGAGGCCCAGTGGGCAGCGCTAGAAGGCAAACCTGCTGTAGAGAAGCCTTCCAATCCCTTCTCAGGCGACCTGCAGAAGACCTTCGAGATCGAACTGTAGCTTGAGGTGCCCCACCCCACCCCATCAACTCCAGGTGCCCCACACCTGGGAGTGGAGGCCCAGCCTCTCCCCTTGTCCTGTTCTCTGGGGCTGTGCCCCCAACATCCCTGAACCTCTTCTCTGGACCACCCCCCACAACCACTACAGAACCAACATTGTGATGCCCAGGTTGTGGCAGGATGGAATTCAGGGACAGCCCCAGCCTGGCTAAGGGACCCATTTCACTGCCAGACTTGGGCTGGCCTTGCTCCCTTCCCTCCAGCCTCGGGATTGGCCACAAGTCCACCGAGTGCCCTCGGTTCCACCTCCATTTCCCAGTTTCTGTTGTTGACCTTCCACCTTCCAGTGTTGGGTGGGATGGAGGAGGGATGCCCGTATAGGGGCTCTCCTGGGCCCCAAGTCTGGTTGCCCCCCCATACACAGCACAAAGGGCTTCCCTCTGCCCATCTGCTGCATTCACTGCCAATGCTGGGCTCGCCCCATCTCCCCTACCCCCAGCTTGGGGGCCCACATTTTTGGGCCAAGGTCTTATGGGGGCAGGGGCCAAGTTGGGGTCCCAGGAGGTGGGGTAGGGGGAAGGGGAAGGAGATGCTCAGTTACCTCACATCGGTGCCCGCTGGGGAGGAGTCCAGGGAGAAGGGGGGTTGCCTGGCGGGTACTTTTCTATCTTTTATTTCCAGATTTTTTTGTATCTAAACTTACAGATTTGTACTATACAAGGACAGCCAATAAAGGAAGAATATAATGGTGCCCCTCGGGGGAAAACAGGGTGTGTGTCTGGGTGGGGGGCAGATGGTGTGGTGACACAGCCTTTCCTCCTGAGTCATCGCCTAAAACAGGAGGGAGTGAAACGGGTCTCTCTGCGGGACGACCTCTGTGTCATAAGGGTAGCAGCAGCAAATGCTGACCCAGCCCTGGAGAGGTGGGTGTTAAAAGGTACTCAAAATTCATCACCACACTTGTGATTCTTACAGATTTTGAACCAAGGAATTTAAGAAATTATAATCTGCTGCTAACAAGTTCAGTATTAAAATTTTATATAGTCTGGTTTGGAATAGTGTATCTTTGACAGAGCTGGCAAATCCTTGTCTTATCAGTTGCATTTTCGGTAACCTAGGCCAAAGTGTCATCTGACATGGCACCATACTGTTTTTAAGTCTGCTGTTTCTTGGGTCCCTTGATATAATCTACAAGTTATGTATTTTAAGTACAGTATATGATACATATGTTTAACTCTAAAAGCTCTTTACAATGAGATGATTGATTTTGTGAAACCCAGTATCTTACCTCCAATTCCATGGATGGGGAAATTGAGTCACTTGCCCAAGGTCACTCATATGATCGTGATCCCAGCCAAACTAGCGGCCAAACTCAAGACCAGTCATTAAGCCAGAAGGCGGTGAGGGAGAAGCCTACCGTCTGCTTTCAAGTCTACATTACAGCCATCAACCAGCTGTGGATCCTGGCCTGGGCACTGGATGGTCTGGCAGCTCTGCCGAGGCCCCACGGGGATGCTCAGGAAGAGAGCCAAGGCCTCTGCTGGCAATGAGCCACATTCTTATCTCCGGGCCTTTGGAGATGCCATTCCGTCTACTTAGAACACCCTTTCCTGACACCACTTTCTCCAAGAAAAATGCTACTCATTCTTCAGGCCTCAGTTCAAATATCTCCTCTTCTTAGAAGGGGATCCTCCTCTAGGGCCCTGCCTGCATCCAGTCATCCAGTCCTTTTGAAGTGGACAGCTCTGATCCTTCAGGCTGAGTCAGGCGTTCTCCCCAGTGGGATCCCCTGTGCTTCCTGCCCACCCACCCACCAACCAACTCCTCTGCCTCCCCTGTCCCCACCCGGACCATTCTGGGCTGTCACTATCTGATCTGCCACTGGCCCCGTGTGAGTGAGGGATGGGTCTGCAGCTGTCTCGGTCACTTCGGGCCCCAGCACACGGCCAGGCACAAAAGGAGCAATCTCAGCAATTCACCTCCTCAAGCGCTAGCCGGGGAGGGGCGGAAAAGGCCCAGGCATTGACAGCCCAGAACTCTTGACTTCATCTCAGACAGCCCGCCCCATCCCTCCTGCACTCCGTTCAACTAGACCACAAAGTACACAGGAAATCGGGGACAAAGTTAAGACCCCCTTCCCTCTGGTGGCTCTTTACACAAAACCATTCTTCCCTGCGCCCCCAACGTCTTTCTCAGAGCTCCTTCCCCCAGCAGCCCTTGGACGGAGCTCCACACACCCATTATCTTCGAAGGACCTCCCACCGTCTCCTCTTGGCCACTTTCCCCACCTTCCTCCCAGGCCAGACGGAGACTCATTCTTCATGGGGCTTCTCTCTCCATAGATCTGGATTAACCTGCCACCTTCCACTTTCCCCAAGCTTTGGCTAATAGCCCGGAGCACGACCTCGCCCTACCAGTAGCCTCGTCCCACCTAACGCCTCGTACGACACCCCTCCTCATCCCGTTCAGGGTCATTTTGGGGGGTACCAGTCGTTTGGAAAGCCCCGCCCACCCCAGAGCAGCCCCACGGGTCCCCACCGCCCGCCCCTCGGAAATTCGCCCACGCTGGACCGCGTGGAGCGCCACCACCCTTTCCCGAGCTTGTTGAAAAGCTCCGCCCCTTGTTGGAGCCACGCCCCACGAGACGCCCAGTCTCTAGGAACCACCCGGGCCGCGAGGTCTATTTAGAACCTTCCACGCAGCCGTGTTCGGCGCCACGCCCCCTATTCTGTCTTTTTGGGAAGCCGCGCCCCGCGTCGCGGCCGAGGGGCGCCCCGCCCCCTCGAGGCGGGCGTCTCTGGGCCAACGCCCCGTAGCGGGCCTTCGATCTGCTGCTCCCTAGGCCTCTACGCTTCCACTGCTCTGCGCGGACCACGCGCCCTGGTGTGGCTGTGACGTCTCAGGGAACATTCCCCGGACAAACAACCCCACAGATCAACGCACCGCCAGATCACTGGCTCCTGCAAGGCTAAGTGGCTAAAGACACTACGCGGGCGCGGTGGAGCAGCTCCCCCTTGTGGCCCTGTCCTCGGGAACTCGCGGAAGGGTCGGATTTGTGGCTCTGAGAGAGAGGCCCGCCACACCCGTGCTAAGGCAGAAAAATGTTAAAAAAAAAAATTGGCCTCGCAGCGCTGAACAACATAGCCCTTCAGACTCAGGTTCACCTGTTCGTTCCTCTAGGAAGTCCTCCCTGATTCCTCCCATCGGGATCAGCAGCCTGCACAGCGCACAGGGTCCCCTCTGCTTCCCCAGTCCTGGCCTTGACTCCTCTGCCTCTGACTCCCTCATCCCGCCTTCCACCCCAACCCCGGGCTGTCACTGTCGGGGACCCGGTGAAGGCGGGGACAAATGCTGTCTTGGTTACCACTTTGTGCCCAGGGTCGCCCCGGGCAGGGTATAGAGTAAGGTTTAGCCGACCTGCAGACCTCCCAGGGAGCATTTACTCCCTCAACAAGTATTTTTTTGTTTTGCTCAGTAGTTTTATTGAGGTATAATGTACATATCGTGAAATTCATGCGTTTTAATTGCTTTAATGATTCAGGGTGACTTTTCAGAGTTGTACAGCCATCACCACAATCCAATTTTAGAACATTCCATCACCCTAAAAAGACCTCTTGTGCCCACTCGCAGTCCCTCCCCATTCCTAACCCAGCTTCAGGCAACCAGTCGTCTACTTTCCGGCAGATACATGTTCTTTTCCTCGTTTCACATGCGCTTTCTCAATATTTGCTTCTAGCAACTGAGTGCTGAGGATTTACAGTGACACACACAGGCCCTGCCCTCAGGGAACTCAATCTGTTTGGGGCAGTGGCTAATGGGAAAACATGTCCACTCACTACTTCACTTGGAAATATTTACTGATATTTATCAAGCACTTCCCAAGTGCCAGGTACTAGTCTAGGACCTAGGGACATAACAGAGGGGAAACAAAGACAAAAAACCTGCTCTTCCGGAGTTGATATTTTAGTGAGGGGATAAAAAAAGTAAAATAAACAAGTAACTGTGTAATACAAGTGGCTGGTTGTGATAAGTGTGAAGAAAAATAAACCAGAGTATTATCAGGCAGCTTTGTCTGGGGAGGTTTCTTCCTGTGTACTAGGTGAAACCCCAACCTGGATGGGAGGAGGGTTTTCAACTCTGAACTAGAAAGAATTCTTGAGCAGTTCAGATGAGTGTAGGTAAGGAAGTAATTCATAAAAGTGAGAGTAGCAGGGAATGGCAGCTGCCTTGCAGGCAGTAGAGAGCAAAGAAGAGCAGAGGGAGGGAGGAAAGGTGAGTTCATTGAACTGCTGGGCACAGGACAAATTGCTTGCCGACTCCTAAAGCCAGAGTCACATGGCATCCAGTGTCCGTTTGAATCTGCAAGGTGTGGGAACTTGGCCCCTACCACTCCAGGATTTCGGGGAGCCACAGAGCACTGGATGGTGTGAGATTATGTTCTTAGAACTTCCCAAAGGCAAAGAAAGGAGATTTTCAGGCAGGCTGCTAACGAGCAGGATCGTACAGCTGCGGTCCTGTCCAGGTCACCCAGGCGATGGGAACTTGCAAGACCAAATCAGAGATCCCAGTAGCCCTTCCCTACTTGTCTGAAGTAGGACAGAGAGCGTGAAAACTTGTGCTTAAGTGTAGAAAAAAGAACGAAATAGCAAAGTAACAAAGATGCTTACCGCTGGAAGAGTGCAAACAAAGCGCAGTAAGCTGAGCAGTGAGAAGTCTTTATTTAAGGTAAAAAGTACACACTCAAAGAACAGGGAGTGCAGGCAACCTCAGACTCAGAGAGGAGGTGCACTCGAAGGCTTAGGATTCTGTCTTTTAATAAAGCGTTCAAGAATGGGGTAAAGGGTGGCGGGTGTGTGGGGGGTAGGCTTGAATTGTGTTCTTGTGATGTCTGTCTCCTGTGAGAGACATTATACCAACATCCACAGTCTGTCCTCTAGATATTCTGTAAGATAAACTTAACATAAGGAATTCCTTGATCCTGTTCTTCTCCAGGATAGTGGTGCCCCTCAATCAGTGGGGATGTACCATTTAGGACTGCTTTCCCTGCCTTAAGACAGGTTAGGTTATTGACTGGTTACCATGAAATATGTTAGAAATCTTACCTCCTAACTCTCTGTTGTTGTTGTTTTTTAATGGAATCTTAGCCTTAAGATGGGGTCTCTCCTGTTCTTACTATACTGTTTCTACCTCGGCATTTGCATCATAGGCAGAAAAACTTAGTCATGATGCTTGTCCAATATCCCTGCCCTGCCTCAAGGGGAAGGGATAGAGAGTGATGGGCGATCTTAGGGTGATCAGGGAGCCCCTCTCTGAGAAGAAAACATTTCATCAGAGACCTGACTGAAGTGAGGGAGTCATACCCATGTCTGAGGGAACAGTGTTCCTGGAAGCAGGGACCCGCCAGGGCAAAGTCCTGGAGTTGGGAGTAAGCTGTAGTTGGGAGGGCCAGAGTGTCATGAGGGATGGGAATGGCCACCCAAATGAAGGCAGAGGGAGTAGAGCAGGTCAGATCTGACAGGCCTTGGAAGCCAACGTAAAAGTTTGCCTTCTGGTTTAAGGAGGATGGAAGCCACTAGAAGGTTTTCAGCAGGGGAGTGGCATGATTTGATTTACACTCGTAAAGGTTTGCTCAGGCTGCCACCAGGAGAAAGGATTATGGGCGGCCAACAGAGGGGCAAGGATGGTGACTTAGACCAGGGCCAGAGCAACAGGGAGGGGAGAGAGCATGAATTGGGCAGAATTTAGAAGAGAAAATCAAGATCTGTCAAGTCAAGGACATTTATGGATCAGTCAGGGTAGTTTGCATATGGACTACAGTATTGTATTGTTCAATTTTCCAGGTGTGATGATAGTACTGTGTTGTGTAGAAGAATGCCCTTGCTCTTGAGAGATGTCTAGTGAAGTAACAGCAGTGAAATGTCACAAAATGACTGTAAGCAATTCTCAAATGGATCTCTCTCTTTCTCTATATCTATCTACCTATAAAATATCAATAAATGTCTATATACATTCACCAATTTTTAACAATTAGCCATCTC
>JAQQAC010019400.1:9481277-9491426 GCA_029783875.1 Phataginus tricuspis
TGGCCACTCGCCGCTGGCCGCCCCTTTTCCCCGGAGACAATCAGACGCGACAGGAAGTTCACTCGAAGGGAGAACTCGTTTATTGGGGCTCAGGGCATGGGATATATAGGGTGAAGCCTCTCCTGCAACTTTCACTCTTCCGAATCAGGCACAGAGTTGTGCGCATGCGCAGCTGAATCCCAGGGGGCTTTCAGCAGCCATCTTTGGCGTGGCTGAGATTTAATTCAGAGGTATTTCTCAGCGGCCATCTTTGGCGTGGCTGAGATTTAAAGGCAGTTCCCAGCGGCCACCCTCGTGGCGAGGCTGGATGCAAAGGCAGTTCCCCACATTTCCCCCTTTTTGTTTTTGTATGAGCATGAGAGATGCCATCCTGTACTCGAGGATGTGCCTGTCTTAGGTTGTCCCCATCTTTCAGGAGATCTTACCCGTCATTGACTACCATCCTAGCACTTCCAGTAATGACATTCTCAAGAGGTTGCTCGCACCTCTCTGTAAGGCTATAAATGCCCATGAACGCTCTGGGGTATGGGGAACTCCTTCAATAATATCTGTTGCTGTTGATATGATCTTCACCACCGCATGAGCATGAAAATAACTGATGAAATTACAATTATTATACCTCCTAATAACAGCTTGGGTAGACTAAACAAACTTAATTATTTCTTCCCACACTCTGGTAAAAAAGGAAAGAAGCAGAGGGTAAGAAAACATAGAACTGCAAAGATGTCCTTGTTGAAGGCTTAACAGTGTCACTTCTTCAGCAGTCTGGACTATGGCAGGAGTAATAGTCCAGCCTTCATCACTCCTTTTCTTCTTCCTCAAAAGGTCAGTCCTGAAAGAGAGAAGAAAGACAAGCCCTCAAGAGGTCACCCTCTTGGGGAGAATCTATATCATGGCTTTCTTCTATTTGCTGAGTGGTCTGAGGGCAGAATTTCAAGTTCCTAGCAGGAACCCAGATTGGATTCGGTTCGTCTATAGGAAATACACATCCGAATCCTCTGCCCATACTTATCAGTGGATCTGGTCCTCGCCATTGCCCCGTCAGCTGGTCTTTCCAGTGCACTTCTATTTTGGCATATGGCGTTTGATTTGTCCAGTGCCTTTGAAAGGCCGTTAGAGGTTGATTTTTTGAAAAATTTAAAATATTTAATGTAAGTAGAGCCATCTGTAATTGGTCGTGGGGGCTTATTCCCCCTTTTTGTTTTTGTAACATCAGTCTGCCAGAGACCATTAGGTTTAATGCCTCTTGGGTTAACTCCAGGAGACTGGAGGGGTGGAATTTGTAGAAAAGGCAAACAGGATTTACAAGTCCTGATAATTTTTTTCAAGTCTTTAATAGGAATATGAGGAAATCTATGATGAAGTCCTCTCCAATTTGGGTGAGTAAGTTACTATCAGAAAAAAGATTCATAGGTTCAGAAATTTTACTTAGGGCCAATGCTATGGCATACAACTCCTTAAATTGTGCTGAGCCAGTAACTTTTTCAAAATGCTGGGTTTCTTTTAACTTGCTTGAGAGGTGAGGAGGGGAAAGACAACAGCAGACCCCTCCTTCCCTCCATTGGTAAACACATTCAAGGCATCAGAAAGGGGCTTACTCAAAAAGAGTCTAGGTGAAGCCTTGCTCCCAGTATTTCTTGGGTAATTTCTTTAAGTGTTTGAAGCTTAGCTTGTGGTAATGGCTACTGCTCCACTCAGACTGGAGGTCCTGGGAGAGCATAAGGTGTTTTAACTCCCAGTTTTGTGCTCTAATATACTGAAATACTTCTAGGCTATAACTTAACAGGAGCGTAAAATCTTAGCACAAATATAATTGGTCTAGAATTAAACAAGGCTTATATATTACAAATAAAACACCATATATATAAAATCAATGGCATCTATTGATTTCCAGATCTTAAGTGTTTTATCAGACTTAGATATAACCAATCAGAAACTCAAATCTGGATACAACAAATCCAAGCTTTGTTGATTTGTATGAAATTTCCTCTATATAGATAGGAATTACTAGGGCTAGTTTAAACACTGTTCAATCTCTAATAACAGGAATTTTGTTATTTCTTGGAATATTTGCACTATTTTGAAATAACTGATAAACTTAAAACAACTCACACCAACAGCTCCATGCATTACAAGATGTCTCTAAATGTATTTCTTTTAACATGAGCTGAATTTACCTCTTATAATAAATTATATCTTCTCAATATCACTAAGAGTCTTCAAAAGCATTGAGACTGCTATTTGCCAATAAAAACTGCAAGAAAGGCAATCTAAAAGCATAATAACTTACTGGGGAAATTTGCATATAATCTGAAAAATGAACTAAGTACCAAGATCAGAAAACTTGTTTCAATGCTATATATAAAATTATCTCTTAAATTTAACTAAATAAAAATTCCTGGAATTTAATTACATGGCAAGATATCCTGAAGCAAACACTTCTATGAATTCTCAGAAAAGGAAAGATCAAACATCAAGTGTTCATCAAACCTTTCTTTCAACAAAGCCTTATTAACATGTGAATATCCTTTGCCTCAAGGTATACAGGCTTTCCTTAACTTTAGTTCTATTTCAATATTTTAAACTTAAGGTTACTTCTGGATCTTAACACATACAGTAATCTACTAAAATTGGTCAAAGTAAACTTTATTCTGTCACTTTGACTTTTAAGATTATCATTTAGGTTTATATGCAATTAACATTAATATTTAATTGCTTTCAATGAGCTGGAACATATAACGTTAAGTCTTTCAAGAAGAAAAATTGCTTTTTTACATTCTGCAGGTTCCAAAAAAACTAGTCCATATTAAGCTAGTCTTAAAGAACTAATCTAAAGACAAATTTATAGACCTTAACAGCTGACAGTTTTATTTTACTACTAAGAGACAAAAATCCAACTCTAGCGCTTATTTTCTCATGCCTAAGTGATGCTTAGCAAACATGCAAAGTAGGAGAGCAAGGCACAGGCTTTTATTTAGAAATAAAGTGATAGGACAGAGCTCCCGGCTCTCCCCAGGAGGGGACAAGAGAGTCCGGTGTGCTGCGTTTGTCTGAACACCCAGAATTAACTTAACACAAGGAATTTCTCACCCCATCTCCCTCTGGGATACTGGCGTCTTGGTCTGGTTGCATATCAAAAAGCAACCTGCCCAGCCCCCACGTGGGCTGAGGTATTGTCTGTTTGCTAAAGAGAAAGTTAACAATCCTGCGTCCCAAACTTCCTGGGTGATAAAATGCAACCTTATCTTTAAGGTGGAGTCTTTTGCTGCTTTTTACTATGTTGCTTACAGCTGGGTTTGCATGCTAAATTAGTTGCCTGGTTTGCAAAACCACCCCATCAGATCTGAAAAGGAAAGACAGCAAACAGGCCTGAGCCTTTTAGCATGCTAAAGTGAATGCTACAAGTGATTAGCATAATAAAAACATGAGGTACTCCTCTTTATCTGGGGAACACCCACCTATCTCACTGAAGAATGACTCTGGAGCTTAATGTTTAACACAGAGTCTTGAAAGAGAGTTTCCCTGCATATAGTTACCTTGCTCTGACTGCAAATATTCTGCCTTGCTTTTTCCCGGAGGTCCTCCCCCCACTCTGACTACACCCACAGTCCCTGTCTCATTAGCAGAGATGCTGTAGTAGCAGAAAGTCAAGGAGCCACCGTTACTAAGGCTTCCCAGACCTTCTCAGCTTGAGAGTCCGAGAGTTCTAATCCTCAGCTCTTAAGCATATCAGCACTTTAAGCGCAGGTTCATTCTTAGAAGTTGCTTGTCCCATTCTCTCGGGAATGCGCTTACCACGTAATCCGACTGCTTAGCTCTGCCGACTATCGGTCCGGTCCGTAAAACCGAGTGATCGTTGATCCGTCTGCGTTCCTCACACGCCTCTTCGGACGTGCCCCACACGCTTCCTTGGACGTGTCCCACGTTCAGGCGCCAGTTATCGGGTTTTTTCCACCTCTCTCCCTCCCTCCGGTCCTGCTCTCGGTCAGGACTACAGCTCTTTGTGTTACAAGCTCTTTCTGCGACCCTCCGAACCAGCGGAGGGGAGGAAGGCAGGGAGAGAGGCTCGCCCCGATAGGCAGAGCAAGGGAGGTAAGCGCCGGCTGTGGCGCCCGTTCCCGCAGCCTCCGGAGCTCGGCGGCGCCGCCGCTTGCAGCCGCTCCAGCCTCTGCTGCCGCCGCCGCTGGCCGCTGGCCACTCGCCGCTGGCCGCCCCTTTTCCCCGGAGACAATCAGACGTGACAGGAAGTTCACTCGAAGGGAGAACTCGTTTATTGGGGCTCAGGGCATGGGATATATAGGGTGAAGCCGCTCCTGCAACTTTCACTTTTCCGAATCAGGCACAGAGTTGTGCGCATGCGCAGCTGAACCCCAGGGGGCTTTCAGCAGCCATCTTTGGCGTGGCTGAGATTTAATTCAGAGGTATTTCTCAGTGGCCATCTTTGGCGTGGCTGAGATTTAAAGGCAGTTCTCAGCGGCCACCCTCGTGGCGAGGCTGGATGCAAAGGCAGTTCCCAGCGGCCACCCTCGTGGCGAGGCTGGATGCAAAGGCAGTTCCCCACAATGTGATGGATGATGTTGATGGATTTTCGAATGTTGTACCATCCTTGCATCCCTGGGATGAATCCCACTTGATCATGGTGTATGATCCTCTTGATATATTTTTGAATTCGGTTTGCTAATATTTTGTTGAGTATTTTTGCATCAACATTCATCAGGGATATTGGTCTGTAATTTTCTTTTTTAGTGAGGTCTTTGCCCGGTTTTGGTATTAGAGTGATGCTGGCTTCATAGAAAGAGTCTGGAAGTATTCCCTCCTCTTCTATTTTTTGGAAAACTTTAAGGAGAATGGGTGTTATTTCTTCTCTATATGTCTGGTAGAATTCAGAGGTGAATCCATCAGGTCCAGGGCTTTTGTTCTTGGGTAGTTTTTTGATTACCGATTCAATTTCGTTGCTGGTGATCGGTCTGTTTAGTTTTTCTGTTTCCTGCTTGGTGAGTCTTGGAAGGCTGTATTTTTCTAAGAAGTTGTCCATTTCTTCTAGGTTTTGCAGCTTGTTAGCATATAGATGCTCGTAATATTCTCTTATAATTCTTTGTATTTCTGTGGGGTCCGTCGTTATTTTTCCTTTCTCATTTGTGATTCTGTTTATGTGTGTAGTTTCTCTTTTTCTCTTAATGAGTCTGGCTAGGGGTTTATCTATTTTGTTTATTTTTTCAAAGAACCAGCTTTTGGTTTCATTGATTTTTTCTATTGTTTTATTCTTCTCAATTTTATTTATTTCTTCTCTGATCTTTATTATGTCTCTCCTTCTGGTAACTTTGGGCCTCATTTGTTCTTCTTTTTCCAATTTCAATAATTGTGTCCTTAGACTGTTCATTTGGGAATGTTCTTCCTTCTTTAAATGGGCCTGGATTGAAATGTACTTTCCTCTTAAGACTGCCTTCGCTGCGTCCCACAGAAGTTGTGGCTTTGTGTTGTTGTTGTCATTAGTCTCCATATATTCTTTGATTTCTGTTTTGATTTGGTCGTTAACCCATTGATTCATTAGGAGAATGTTGTTAAGTCTCCATGTATTTGTGAGCCTTTTTGATTTCTTTCTGAAATTTATTTCTAATTTTATACCTTTGTGATCTGAGAAGTTGGTTGGTAAGATTTCAATATTTTTGAATTTACTGAGGTTATTTTTGTGGCCTAGAATGTGGTCTATTCTGGAAAATGTTCCATGTGCACTTGAGAAGAATGTGTATCCAGCTGCTTTTGGGTGCAGAGTTCTGTAGATATCTGTTAGGTCCATCTGTTCTAGTGTGTTGTTCAGTGCCTCTGTGTCTTTACTTATCCTCTGCCTGGTTGATCTATCCTTTGGAGTGAGTGGTGTGTTAAAGTCTCCTAGAATTATTGCATTGCTGTCTATTTCCTCCTTCACTTCTGCTAGTATTTGTTTCACATATGCTGATGCTCCTGTGTTGGGTGCATATATGTTTATAATGGTTATATCTTCTTGTTGGACTGACCCCTTTATCATTATGTAATGTCCATCTTTATCTCTTGCTACTTTCTTCATTTTGAAGTCTATTTTATCTGATACAAGTACTGCAACACCTGCTTTTTTCTCTTTGTTGTTTGCTTGAAATATTTTTTTCCATCCCTTCACTTTTAGTCTGTGTATATCTTTGGGTTTAAGGTGAGTCTCTTGTAAGCAGCATATAGATGGGTCTTGCTTTTTTATCCACTCTGTTACTCTGTGTCTTTTGATTGGTGCATTCAGTCCATTTACATTTAGGGTGATTATTGATAGATATGTACTTATTGCCATTGCAGGCTTTAGATTCGTGGTTACCAAAGGTTCAAGGGTTGCTTCTTTACTATCTAAGAATCTAACTTAACTTTCTTGTTAAGTTATTGTGTGCGCCGTCTGATGTTTCTTTATCTCTCCCTTCCTATTCTTCCTCCTCCTTTCTTTATATATTAGGTGTTTTATTCTTTGCCTTTAGTTAGTATTTGGGTGGTCTGCTTTCTTTGCTTTGCTTTTATTTTCTCTGGTGACATCTTTTTAGTCTTAGGGGTGTTCCCCTCTAGATCAGTCCGTTTAAGATATCCTGTAGTGGTGGTTTATGGGTGGCAAACTCTCTCAACTTTCTTTTGTCTTGAAATTGTTTAATCCCTCCGTCATATTTAAATGATAATCGTGCTGGATACAATATTCTTGGTTCGAGGCCCTTCTGTTTCATTATGTTAAATATATCATGCCATTCTCTTCTGGCCTGTAAGGTTTCTGTTGAGAAGTCTGATGACAGTCTGATAGGTTTTCCTTTGTAGGTGATCTTTTTCCTCTCTCTAGCTGCCTTTAATACTCTGTCCTTGTCTTTGATCTTTGCCATCTTGATTATTATGTGTCTTGGTGTTGTCTTCTTTGGGTCCCTTGTGTTGGGAGATCTGTGGGCTTCCGTGGACTGTGAGACTATTTCCTTCCCCAGCGTGGGGACGTTTTCAGCAATTATTTCTTCAAAGACACTTTTTATCCCTTTTTCTCTCTCTTCTCCCTCTGGTACTCCTATAATGCGAATATTGCTACGCTTCGATTGGTCACAGAGTTCTCTTAATATTCTTTCATTCTTAGAGATCCTTTTATCTCTCTCTGCCTCAGCTTCTTTGTATTCCTGGTCCCTGTCTTGTAATTCCTTGATCGTGTCTTGAACCTGATTCAATCTGCTGTTGAGCCCTTCGATGGCTTGTTTCATTTCTGCATTGTCTTTCCTCACTTCCCTCACGTCCTCCCTCAGCTCTTGCACATTTTTCTGTAGATCCGTCAGCATGGCTATGACTTTTATTCTGAATTCTTTTTCTGGAAGACTGTGAATGTCCATTTCTCCAGATTCTTTCTCTGGGGTGGTGTTTGTCTGAAGCTTTGTCTGTATCATATTCTTCTGTCTTCTCATGACTGTAGAATTGGTTGTTGGTAGCAAGGAGAGATAAGAAAGGAGAGACAAGAAAAAAAAGAGATTTCTACTAATAATATAAAAGTATAAGGAGAGAGAGAGAAGGGAAAAGAAAGAAAAAGAAAAGGCAGCAACACCTAAAAGAAAACAGCAAGAACAACAACAAAACAAAACAAAAAAAACAAAAAACAAAAAACAAAAAAAAACCACCAAAAAGCCCACCGGGGGTGGTTTATGTGCGAATGCTGTAGGTGGCGCTATTGCTCCGCTATTCCAGAGCCACCGCCACGTCGCTCCACACGGCCCTTTAAATCTGTGGCCGGGTGAGAATGGATGGGAGGCTGTTGAAAGAGAGGGAAAGAAAAAAAAGGAAAAGAAAGGGGAGAAAAAACAAAAAAAAAACAAAAAAAAACAAACAAACAAAAAAAAAATAAGCCACCGGGCGTGGGTTCTGCGCGAGTGCTGTAGGTGGCGCTGTTGCTCCACTATTCCAGCGCCACTATAGTTCTAGCTGGGTTGGAAACAATGGGAAGCTGTTGATCTCTGTGAGGGTCTCAATGGCGGGCACTCTTTCCCAGTCGCCAGCTACGGGGTCCAAAGCTCCCCAGGACTCCCAGCGTGCTGGGCTCAGTTCGCGGGGCTATCCGGCCCCTCTACTGAGCTCCTGTCTCTTTAAGACCGCTGAGGTAGAGCGCGCGCTTTTCTTCCCCTTTTTCTCCTTTCTTTTTCCTTCCCGGAGCCTGCCGCGGGCAACTTGCACGTCCCGGCTGGGACCCTGTGCCCTCTGTCCCTCCAATCTCCGCTACACCGCAGACCTCCACTCCCTCCTGGCTCTGAATCCTCTCCTCCCACCGGAGCGCTGGGGGAGAGGGGCGCTCGGTCCGCTCGCGGCTCCGTACCTTACCCGCCTTGCCGGAACTCCCGCCGGAGTGCTGGGGTGGAGGGGCGCTCCGGGCGCAGACTTCCCCTGCCTCCCGGCTCTGAATCCTCTCCTCCCGCCGGAGCGCTGGGGGAGAGGAGCGCTCGGTCTGCTCGCGGCTCCGTACCTTACCCGCCTTGCCGAGACTCCCGCCGGAGTGCTGGGGTGCAGGGGCGCTCTCGTCTCGCTGGATCGTGTTTCCGTCCCGCCTCGCCGGGTGCCGAGTCCTCTGTCCGGCGTGTCTGGCCGCTGGAGCTCTGGGGGGGGGAGCGCTCGGTCCCACCAGATCGCCGCCCGTCCGCCTCACCGGCTGCCAAGTTCTCACAGGTGTAGCTGTACGCTGTGCACTTTCCTGTGTATTCTGGTCTCTCTTTTAGGGATAGTTGTATTTGCTGTATTTTCGTGAATAAATATAATGTTGGGAGGAATTTTTCTGCTAGTCCGTTCAAGACGCCATATTCCCGGAAGTCCTCCGCTTTCCTCCTTTTGAGCCTCAGTTTCCTCATCAGTATGGTGGGTGCAAGGAGGACCCAGTGAGTTAGGGAGAGCGCCCAGAAGCTTGCAGTGGTGGGTCTGACCTGCCCTTCCTTATCTACAGCTGCTGGGCTGAATCACCTTGTCCAGGCACCCAGCCTGCGGAGCAGTGCACTCTTTCTGTCCCTGCCCTCCCTCTCCCCTACGGCCAGCCTGATGCTAAGTTCTGGGGGGTTTCCCTTTAGTGTGACTGGAATTTGCTCCTTCGCATGGCCCGGTGTCCCAGAGCCTGTCCCACCTGGGTCCCTGCCTGACCTCCAGCACTCTCTTGTGTCCCCTGGGATCCACCCCCCTTCAGCCCCACCCGCTCCCAGCTTCCTGAATCTCCCCCACACCTTCCTGTATCCTTCAGGATATCACAGAGGCCTTGCTGAGTGCCTCCCGGCCCTATGTGACAAAATCATTTCCAGTAATAATCAGAAAATGAAACGAACAGAATTAATGGCCAGAAGAGGAGTGCAAAGAGCGAACATTTTCTTTTCTTGAATCTCATATATGTAAAATCATGCCAGTAAACAAAAAAAAATTTTTAATAAACATTAGAAAAAAGAAAAAAAAAAGCACTACTATTTATTCAAAGTTTATTGACAGATTCAAAGTTTGAACTTGCATCTTTTGGTTACAGTCTGATGTAATAAAACTTTATGTATAAAACCACAATGAGATATCACCTCACACCAGTGAGGATGGCCAACATCCAAAACACAAACAACAACAAATGTTGGCAAGGATGTGGAGAGAGGGGAACCCTCCTACATTGCTGGTGGGAATGCAAATTAGTTCAACCATTGTGGAAAGCAGTATGGAGGTTCCTTAAAAAACTCAAAATAGAAATACCATATGACCCAGGAATCCCACTCCTAGGAATTTACCCCAAGAATGCAGCAGCCCAGTTTCAAAAAGACAGATGCACCCCTATGTTTACTGCAGCACTATTTACAATAGCCAAGAGATGGAAGCAACCTAAGTGTCCATCAGTAGATGAATGGATTAAGAAGATGTGGTACATATACACAATGGAATATTACTCAGCCATAAGAAATAAACAAATCCTACCATTTGCAACAACATGGACAGAGTTAGAGGGTATTATGCTCAGTGAAATAAGCCAAGCCGAAAAAGACAAGTATCAAATGATCTCACTCATCTGTGGAGTATAAGAACAAAGAAAAAAAACTGAAGGAACAAAACAGCAGCAGACTCACAGAACCCAAGAACGGACTAATAGTTACCAAAGGGAAAGGGACTGGGGAAGAA
>JAQQAC010019400.1:9491526-9560931 GCA_029783875.1 Phataginus tricuspis
GGGACTGTGCAGCTCAGAGAAGACAAGTAATGATTCTCATCTCACTACGCTGATGGACAGTGACTGTAATAGGGTTGGTGGGGGGGACCTTATGAAGGGGGTAGTTTAATCATCACAATATTGCTCATGTAATTGTAGGTTAATGATACTAAAATAAAATAAATTGTAAAAAAAAAAAACTTTATGTAAATGTGAGATTTTTTTCTTCTGGAGGAGAGAGAGATTGGGAGGGAGAAACAGAGATGGAGACAGAGAGAGAGAGAGTGCGCTTGCCAGCACGTTGCATTCCCAGGAAGGCTCAGCTCTGAGTTCACCTCCCAGACACTGGGCCCTGAGCACTTGGGGGGCACCCTGCAAAGCCCCCAACCCCACCTCCATCAGGACTTAGGGCAATGGCCTTGTGGAAATGTCACCTCCCCCTGCCCTGGCTTCTACAGACGACGTGTCTCTCCCGCTCCCAGCCCACCTCCACAGTCCAGCGCTGTGCTTGTCCCGCCCTCGCCCGCTGCCTGAGTTCTTTCCCGGTACGTGAGCAGACAGTCTGGAGTGTGTGTGGGGAGATGTGCTTGGTGACTGGGTGAAGGAACTGAGGCGGTGGCCAGGGTGTGCGAATGTAAAGGCACATTATAATGACAGATTGAGGCCTGAGGGCTGGGAGTGTCCTGTTGATGGACGGCAAAGACGAGCATCATTATTGATTTTCCTAAAAATGCTAAAATACAAATAGCATAGTAAAAACAAGAGGAACTCCATCCACCTTAAGGCTAAGATTCCATTTTTAAAAAGCAGAGAGTTGAGAAGTCAGATTCCTAACATCGTCTCTGGAATCAGACAATAACCCACCCAATCTTAAGGCAGGGCGGCCGTCAACTGGTATGTCCCCAGTGCTTGAGGGTAACCACTGTCTTGGAGAAGGACAGAACAAATAAATCCCTTGTACTGGGTTTGGTTAGCAGAATTAACCGGAGGACTGATTAATAGAGGAGAGGAGACATGGTTTCTCTCACCAGCAATAAGCACCTTGAGACCACAAGTCAAGCCTACGCCCAACAATCCCCCCTCTGCCCTTTGTCCCTTTCTTGGAAGCCTTAAAAGATAGAATCCCCAACCTTACAGCGCACCTCCTCCCTGAGGACGCCCGCACTTTCCTTTCCTTAAGTGCGTACTTTCAACTAAAGCATTCTCACTGCTCAAATTATCGCATTTTGTCTCTTTGATATTTCATTGTATTTCCAAGTCTTCTCTCTGACTCTACTTTACTCCTAATAAGTAGGGAGGGGGCTGCTCAGAGCTCGGATTTGGGCCTGAAAGTTCTCATCACCTGGGTGACCTGGAGGGAACTGCAGCTGTGCCATCTGCTCTTAGAAGCCTGCCTGAAAATCTCCTTTCTTTGGGAAGTTCTCAGAACATAATCTCACTTGATCCTATACTCTGCAGCTCCCCCAAGTCCTGGGGATAGGGGCTCGTCCCGACGCAGTGGAGATCCATGTGGACACAGGATGCAAGTAACCCTGGCTTTAAGAGTTGGCAAGGGAATCAGCCCTAGGCCAAGAAATTGCCCTCTTTCCCTCTGCACTTTCCTGTTCTCTGCTGCCTCCAAGGCGGCTGCCATTCCCTGCTGCTCTTGCTTTAATAAATTCCTTCCTTACCTATGTATATATATACTTGTCTGGCCTGTTCAAGAATTCTTTCTTGTCCAAAGTCAAGAACCCTCCCCCGTCCAGCTTGAGGTTTCACCTGGTGTTCAGGGAGAGACCTCCCCAGACGCCACTGCCCGGCAACACTGATTTTAAAGTTGGAGGGGTAGAAATATGGAGGTTCATTACAGTGTTGATGTTTTTAACTGCTTATTGAAATAAGTGCACATGCAAAAACCGTGCAAACCCTAAGTGTACACTTGTGTTACCAGCTCCCAAACGAAGAAACATTTTCAGCCCCTAGAACCTTCCCAGAGGCTCCTTTCCATCCTGCCCCCACACTCCCCTCAAGGTCACCATCATTCTGATTTTTGGCTGCATAGATTGCTTTTTTCCTGTCTTGAATTTTATGTAAATATAATAAAAATATATATTATTTACTGTCTGGCTTTTTCAACACGGTGTGAGATTCATTCTTGTGTGTTTTCTCATTGCGGATTCCCTTGTGTAACTACACGCAGTATACTTATCCATTCTCCATTGGTGGCAAGGGAGTGAGCCAAGTGGAAAGAGGCCCCCAGGCAGAGGGAACAGCCAGTGCAAAGGTCCTGAGGTGGGAACATGTCTGGTATTTTAGAGAAACAACAAGGACATCCATGTAGCAGGAGAGAAGGAAGCAAGGTGGGAAGCAGAGATGAGGTCAGAGGGGGAATGAGAAGCAGATGACGTGGAGTCTAATGGGCCCCGTGGGGGCCCTGGCTTTTGCACTGAGTGAGATGGAGCCACCCAAGGTTCCGAGCAGGGGAGGACTTGATCGGACTTGGGTATTCAGAGTCCCTCTAGGTGGGTGAGAGAAGAGACCCGGGCAGGGGCAGGAGCTGGAAATCCAGAGAGGAGGGTGAGGTGGATGGAGGCAGTTGGGGAAGCCAAACGTGTTTAGACTCAGAATGCACTTTTTTGTGTGTGTGATTAGTGATATATTTTATTTATTTCTACCATCTCTGTGATTCTTCTGTCACCCTTTTTCCCACGATTTCCAGCCACCTCTCAGGTAGGGTTCTTTAAAGTGGCCGCGTTCTTGGTTTTGTTGTGTTTCTTACTGTTTCTTTTACTGCCTACTAGTTTGGAATCTATGTGCCATTTCTATTCTTTTTGTAGCCATCCTTGAAATTTTACCATGCACACTTTTAAAATTCAGGTCAGAAGTTTAAATAAGAATTTAACGATCATACCAAACACTACCTGGGTCAGAGAGCACTTTATGCCCCCAGTTCTACTTATATTGAAGTTGTCCAGAATTTCAGGTTTCTGATTTCTTAGAACTTTTTTAAACTTTGTATTTGCAGATAATTTCAAATTTACAAAAAAAAAATTGCAAGGCTAAGAATAGTACAACGAATACTCATATACTTTTTACTCAAATGCATCGATTGTTAACATTTTTAGCCCATTTGCTTTGTTGCTTAACTCTCTTTCTGTTATACATGTGTGGGTTTTTCCTGTACCATCAGTTACATCACAACACAGCCTTTTCTTCCTAAATACTTCAGCTTGTGTTTCCTAAGAATGGGGATATTCACCTACATAACCACAGTACAAAGACTAACTTTAGTAAATTTAGTGTTAATACACAAAATTTCCCTAATCTACTATTTGTTTTCCAGTGTTGTCATTTCCCCAATAATGTTCTAATTTGTGTCATAATTTTTCCTCCAATACAGGATGACACATCTTTTATAGGTAGAAATGACAGAATTTGCTGATAGATTTGATGTAGGATATGAAGAAAAATGTCACATTACTGAGATGTTCTGGGGACTGGCTGGACCCAGAGGCACAGATGATGTATGTCAGGTGCGATCTCTGTTCCCCTCCCACCCCTGCCTCCCTTCGTGTTGGCTTCATCTTCATACTAGCTCTTCCCTCATGGAAACCCACAGGGCTCCAGGCCTGTGCCCTTCCAAGCCTGGGAGACCCCTCCCCAGTAGTCCAGCCACAGTCCCAGGGCTGATTCTTACCGGGCCAGCTTCAGGGACTTGCCCATCCCTGAACCAAACGCAAAGGCCAAGGGAAAGGGATTCCCTCATTGGCCAGGCAGGGAGTCTTTTCAGTGAGATCAGCCCTATGGCTCAGAGCAAAGGAGGCAGTTCTTCTAAAGAGAGAGAATGAGTGCTGGCTATACAAAACAGAACGCAGTAAGGGCCTACATTGTTTATAACAGTAAATAATGGTTCACTGCCAGTGTTTCTCAAAGTGTGGTCACAGGTCAGCAGCGGCATGGCCCCTGAGAACATACTGGAAATACAAATTCTTGGTCCTTACTCCAGAGTTACTGGGACTGGGGACCAGTAATCTGTCTTTTATTAAGCCCTACAGGTGATTCTGATACCCTCATTTTAGGATGTAAGCTAAGTTGCTGTAACAAAGAGACTTCCAAATATGATGATTTAAATTAAAAAGTTCACTCTCATATAATTCTCCAAAGGGGAAATGATCGAGGCTGGCAATGTCGTGATCTGGGGATGGCCAAAAGTTCTTTCCACTTCGACATTCAGCTCTTCTGTAGGACACCTTTGGAAGCAATCCCCCTCCATTGTATTATTTCACTTCATGATTTTTGGAATGGTTCAGATTATGGACTCCGGAGCCAGACTGCCTAGGTTCAATTCAGGCTCTGCCACTTAATAGCTGTGTGATCTTGGGTAAGTTTCCTTTACCTCCGTGTGCTTCACATGAAGAAAATGGAGATAATACTACCCATTTCATAGGGCTGGGGTGAGGATTAAATGAGGTGATGTATATAAAGCAGCATAGTGCCTGGCACATAGGAAGCGCTATTTACGTATCAGCTCTGACGACGACGAGGACGATGATGACCCCAGCTTACAGACAAATGCGGGACTGACTGGCCGTCGGAGCTCCCTGATGGCTGTACGAGCATCGGGGCCACCAGGGGGCGAGCGCTGTGTGGGATGCACTGGCAGGAGGTGACCACCCGAGGGCGCTGCGGCGCTTGTCCCGCCACCGTCTGGATTGTTTCCCCCTGGACATGCCGGAGAACGTGTTGGTGCCGACCTGTGCCAAGGGCCCCACAGCGCCTGGGCTTGGGATTCGTGCCGAGGATTTAAGCAGGATAAAAGCTAGATCCTTGGCACACCCCCAGGACCGGTGGGGGCTGAGAGGGATGTTTGTGCCTCACAAGACCCCACCCCACTTCCAGGATGCTGAAATTCAACCTCAAAATTTTCCAGCACTGTTGGCCACCCCTGTCCCCATTCGTGGGACATTGATACACCAAGGTGGTCGCGGGGGTGGGGTTGATTGGGAGGCACAGGGGCTTCCCAAGCACAGGCGTTTGAAGGAATGGGAACATTTTGGAATTGCCTACAATATTTGTTTGTGTTTTTCTTTGGTAAATGTACAGAGCTTTCAACAGATTCTCAAAGGTTCAGTTCAGCACTTTCTCTCTTCCTCCAGGAAGCCTTCCCTGATGTTCTCTCACACAGAGTAAAACCAGACCAGTGGGTGCCTCCTCTAGGCACCCACAGCCTCTGATCTTCCCCATCTGGGCCTTCATTCCTCTGCCCATACATCCTCCACATCCCAGCACAGATTGTCATGTCTGGCAATGTGACTATGTCCCTCACTAGAGCTCCATGAAGGCAGAGATCAGGGATTTCTTAGGCACCAAGAATGTCACCAGTATTGTCCAACACTGGGACTGGCTTACCAAAAAAAAAAAAAGTGTTTAAAAGATATTTGCCTTCCTTACCCATAGGCCTTTGCAGACGCTGCTCCCTCCACCAGAACATCCTCCTCCCCTGCATCATCTGGCTCATTTCCCTGCGTCATTCAGGTCTCAGACATCTCCTCCGAGAGAGAGCCAGCCCTCCCTAGCTCCCACCTCCTAAGGCTGGGTTAAAGTTTGTGTTCCCAACACTCACTTGTTTTAAGGAAGATAAATTACATAGAAAATATTTGTTGAATGAATGAGGGGTCAGTGTTTGGGCAGAGTTCCCTGTATTAGCTGAATCATCACTTCCTGACCTCTGCAGATTCTCCCACACCCAGCCCACCCTGCTTTTAATGGCTTTATTGAGCTGCAATTCACATACTATACAACTCACCTATTCAAAGTGTACAATTCAACGGGTTAAGTACAGTTGTGTAGCCCTTGGAGCCCCTGTGGTCTCACACCCCTTCCAGCCAAGGCCCTTCTGGTAGGTGTTTTGACAGGGATAGAGCCTGCCCTCCTCCCTCACCCAGGAAGAGTGATCAGATAAAGAGCTAGATATAGCCATTTGCTCTCACCATCTGACCAGCCACAGGTCTTAGGATTTCCGGGAGTCGCAAGGTTATGATAACAATCACTGAGCACTTGCTAGTGCCAGGTGCAGTTCTAAGCACTTTACATATAGAACGATCCATTTTAACTGCTACCGACAGCCCTGTAGAGTAGGCATTATTAGTATAAGCCTCCTTGTGACCCCAGGGGCTCTTGGGAGTTGGACTCCTCCTTGGGAGGTGGGCAAGGGGACAGGTCAAGAAGGAGCCCCCACTCCCCATTTACACAACTTGAACTGCATTGGGGAGATTAAACTGGTGGTTCATGGGCTAGATATGATCCACAGGGTCATTTAAAAAAAAACCCACAGGTTTAAATATATATCTTATTTAAAACAGGTAGATTTCCCTTTCTTTTCCAACCGTCTCAACCCTTAGGCAGAATGCCCTTGGTTGTGTATTCTTTTTATATATATATTTTTTTTATCCTGCACCTGTTCCCTCTTACATCATTTGTCTGGGCCCTGAAGCATTTGTCTTTGAGACCCCAACACTAACAGGTGGGAGAGACATGGCTCAGGTATACAGTCTTCGGTTTTCTTTTGTTTCAGTGCCAACGAGACCCTCCACTCTGCCCCTGTGCCTTGGCATTATGCCCTTCCAGAATTTTTGTTCTTTTTTGGGAGAGGGGAATTTTGGACTCCTCCTGCTCCCATGGCCAGGAGGTAGGCAGGCGCCCCTGGGGGTCCGTGCTGGGCACTTTACCTCCCACACACAGCTCGGTCCCACACCCAGCCCTTGCGCCGGCCACCCACCAGGACTGCCATTCCTGTCCCGCCACGGCCAGAGTCCAGCTGGAGCCCTTCCAGGGACTCTGGCCACCATCTCCCCCTCATGTCCCACTTGTCTCAGAATAGCTTTTGACTTCTTGGGAAGTAGGGGAAATCTGGGTCCCTTCTAGCTGAGACAAGAGGGATTGCCTGAGCAGGGCCTGAGGTTACCCCATCCCATCCCGCCCCGGGGCTCTACACAGAGAGAGGAAGCAGCTCCCACAGGATTTGCTGAGAGGGCCAGTAGTATAAAAAGTCCAGAGGCAAGAGATCTCTCAAGCTTAGAGAGATAATGAAACAGAGAGATACGAAAAGAGCGAGGCACAGAAACAGAGACTAAAGACAGAAAGACACAGAGACTCAGAATCAGGCAGAGAAAAAGCAGCAGAAGGACCAGAGAAGAGAGAGAAGAGAGAGAAGCAGTCACGGGAGAGACCGAGAGGGACAGACTAAGTAACAGAGGCATGGAAATTAATCGACAGACATGGAGTCAGGGATGGAAAGAGCATGTAATTTAGTAAATCAGAACAAAGTCTAGAGCCGGACTTTGAAAGACACAGGCAGACAGAGGCAGAAGGTACAAAATAGGTGTTTTTTAATTGAAATTTGTTATAAAAAGGAGAGGGAATGTGAAAGGGACTATGGGGCCCTGCGGTGTTGACAAGAGAGGTTGGAATGGCCTGAGCAGTGAAGGGCATTTCTCTTTCTCTGTGTGTGTGTGTGTGTGTGTGTGTGTGTGTGTACACGTGCGCAGGCGTGGGATGGGCGGCCTGAGTCCCAGGGCTTCAGGCCCGGGGCCGGGCAGGCATGCAGTGGTGCGGCTGGTGTGAAGGTGCAAATCCCGGGTGGCAGATACAGCGGAAGGAGCCATCGGTGTTGACACAGCGTGCGTTGATGCAGAGCGGGGAGGTCGTCTCGTCCTCATCACACTCATTGATGTCTGGGGGGGGCGTTAAAAAGAGTGCTTCTCAGGGCCTGGGACCAGGGAGCGTGCCTCCCTGGCCCCTGAAGCTCCTGGGGCAGAGGCGTGCGGATGCAGAGCTCCTGTTTGGAGCAGAATCCAGCCTCTACCACCTGCTAGCTGTGTGAGCCTGGACAGGTGGCTTAACCCTTCTGTGCCTCAGAGTTGTGTTCTGTAAAATGGGTATGATAGCCCCTAGGTTACTAGGTTTTTGTTAGGAAAATAATACTGATCATGCTATCAACAATAAATGCTTACTCTCTACCAGACATTGTTTTAAGCACACTACATGTACTAACTTTAACCTCCTAATAACCCTGTGGGGTAGGTACTGTGATCCTGTCTTACATATGAGTAAACTGAGGTCCAGCATGGGGACATCCCTGGCACAATGTCATACCACAAACCCACTCTCTGCCCAGTGGATTTTCAAACGAGCTCTCAAAGCCTCTGAGTGTCCGGTCTCCTGCTATTTCTTGACTGTGATACCCTGGGGAACTCAATTATCTTTTCTGAGCCTTGGTTTATACAATTATTAAGTGCCTTTGTAAATCAGTAGTACGATATTCATAGCCTCTACAACCAGGCTCATTCAGATAAGAAAAATTAAGCAAGGAACAGTGACCTGTTCAGGGTCACAGAGCAAGTTGTTGGGTCTACCTGAGGTCTATCTGACACTCCCAAAGTCCTTGATTGTAACCAAAGTCTGCTTTACTACTAAAATAGGCAGACATGTTTCATACTCGCACTTTACAGATGGGAAGACTGAGGCTCTCCAAAGTGGTCAAGCAAATTGCCTCAGGTGGCATTGGGACTCCTTAGAAATCACACCTGAAGGGCTCTACCCTTCTCTTCTGCTTCCAGCCTGATCCTAACCCTGCTCAGGGTCAGCTTTCCTCACAGCTTGACCTCACCTTCCTCAGGCAAGCTCTGTCCCTGTGCAAGAATTACTTCCTGCTGCCTCTGGGTTGGCCTGACCCCTTGACGTCCCTGACTCCCCAACTCTCGTCAGGGCTACCACCCTCTCTCTCCACGCACGCTGGCCCTGGTCTGCCCCTCACCGACACAGGCCATGCGGGTTGTGTCCAAGCGGTAGCCATTGAAGCAGTCGCAGGTGAAGCCCTCAGGGACGCGCACGCAGCGGCCATGGGCGCAGCCATCCAGGATCCCGCACTCCTCTGCCTCCAGCCCCTCGTAGGACCCAGCCAGGGCACCTGCAGAGAACGGAGGGACTCCGTGGTTGGGGGTCGCTGCCTTTGGTCTTTAACCCCCCACAGTGGGGCACATCCCTGGTTCCATGTGTTCTCTTCTAAAGTGTCCATCCCGCTCCAGGGCTGTGGGGGTCGCTGTGGTGCCAGGAGGTTGACCTCGCTCTGCTCCCCCTGCTTTTCCTCTGTCCTCATGTCTTGGTAGCTCTACAAGTATGTCGCTGTTCGTCTTCATCACTGCTCTCTGACACTCTGCCTGTGTTCTCCCATCCCAGGCCTGTCTTCCCCTGGCTTCTTTTTGTTTCTCTCTCTCTCTCTCCTTCCCTCCTCCCTGCCTTGTTCTCTCTGCACACCTCGCCCCTCGTCTCAGTCTCCATCACTCTGCCTGTGGTGCTCACCAGCATAGCTTCTGCCTTCGGGGGAATCCTCGGGCTCAGGGAAGGAGCCACGGGTGTCACGGGAGCGATAGCGCCAGCGGGTTCCCCGGCTGGGCGGAGCAGGAGCCTCAGAGTCACCATACGGGCCACTGTCGTCCTCAAAATCAGGCATGTCGAAGGGTGGCCCCCCGTAGGGGGCCTCTCGGCGGGCGAAGGGCCCAGGCACATAGGGGTCGTAGGGTAGCACAGGTGGTGGGAACAACTCGGGCCCATATGGAAGGCCCTGGTAAGGTGGACCTAGGTCTGGACCATACTCGTATGGAAGTCCAAAGCCACCTGGCCGCGGGGGCCCGTATGCAGGGGGGCGCAGCACATTGCACAAGGCTTCAAAGTCATCTGTGAACAGAGCCAGGCCTAGTAGTCAGCCCCTGATTGCCTTGGCACCCACCTTTCATAACCCCCCTCTGGGAAGAGAAGCCCGGAGGAGAGGGTGCGGGGGTCTTCAAAGGAGGGGCTCAGATTGCAGGTTTGGGATCAGGGGTTCTGGAGCCAGGATCGAGGGTCTGAAGGCCGAGACTGGGGTTCCAGGGCGCTGGGATCAAGAGTACTAAGGACTGCAGCTAGGAATCAGGGTCCAAGTGCTGGTTTTGCGGGGTCCTATGGGAGTTTGGGCTGGGGGCCTACAGAAATGGGATGGGGGTGTTTTAGGGACCAGTACTGGGAAGTGCCAGGGGCTGCCACTGGGGGTCTGAGGGGCCAGGATGCACGGGAGGGGATCTGCACTAGGGAACCTGGAGGTCTGAGGGACTAGGGTCTTTGGGTCTGGGCTCCGAAGGGCTGAGCAGTGGGGCACTCAGGGATTTTAAGAGCCAAGACTTGGCAAATTCTGGGGCTCTGTGTTTGCACCTGGATGTAGATGTTCAAGGGACTGGGACTTGGACATTTGTGGGCTACAACCAGGGAGTCTGTGGGCCAGGATAGCAGGGACTAAGCAATTGGTACTAGAGACCTAAGGGTCCAGGATTTGGACAAGGGGATCTCATGGGCTGCTATGGGGTCCTAGAGACCAGGAGTTGGCCGTCTGAGAGGCCAGACCTTGGGCCCTTTGGGGACTGGAACTGCGGGACCTGCTGAGTCAGGCCTTGGGTTTCTGTGGTTGAAACTAGGAGGTCTTTGGGATTTGACATGGGGTCTAAGGGATCAAGACTTAGAGATGAGCTGGAACACAGGGGACTGATAGGCCAGGATTGGGGAGATCTGGGAGTCTAAGACTGGGATCTGAAGGCCTGGATTTGGAGCCCGAGGGGCAGGTGGCAGTACCTGAGTCCTGGGCAGGGCAGAGGGCACAGTCCATGCCCCAGGCCTCGCCGTAGAGGCAGCAGCACTCTGTGTAGGTGGCCTGGCGGTCCAGCCGAGGGCGACTACACACAAGGTCGGCCCCCACTTCCTGCCAGCACACTCCCAGATTGTCATCTGAGGGCAGAGATGGTATGCATCAGGGTGGGGCTGGCACTTGGGTTCTCCGAATTGCTCAGCCTCTCCTCTGCTGGAGCAGCCTGGCCACCCTCTGCGTATCACCAAATCCCTGTCAGGTGTGACCTGACTCCTGGAAACCTTCCTAGGTAGCTGAAAGTGAGTATAGGGCTTGGTGTGGCGTGACTCTCATAGAGGTGTCGGATGGTTGGGAGGTAGACCCGAGGGACTTCTATTCAAGTCTGGCCTCCGGAGGGTTCTGTGACCTCAGGAAGCTACTTTTCCTCTGGGAGCATTGTTTGAGTGACATCTCAGGGTATGCGGGATGTTGTAGGAACAGGAAGTGTGAAGCCAAGAAGAGTTTGGGTCAGTGGGCAGAGAGGAAGAAAGGACCCGGAGAGATAGAGACAAATACATCCAGAGTCAGACTCCAAGAAAAACAAGCAAGCAGAGATGCAGAGAGGCAGAAACAGAAACAAAAACCCAGCGAGTGTCAGAAATTCAGAGGAAAACATGAAGACAGAAACCCATGGAGAGGTGCAAAGAGACAGATACACAGGGAAATACGAGGGAGCATGTCTTTAGCACTTAATAAGACCAGGCCTATTCTGTCCTTAAAAAGAAAATTCGTCCCAACCACCCTATAAAGTAGGGGCTATTGTCCACCACCCAATGTGCAGAAAGGAAGCTGGGGTCCAAGAGGCAATAAGAAACGTGCATGTGTACACACGGCCAGCAAGTTGCAGGCTCCTCTAAAAGCCTTGGCCTTTAACCACCAGGCGGGCTGCCCTAAGAGTCGGACACCGAAACAGTGTAAATGTGGCTTGAGGGGGCGGGGCAGAGCTATGTGTGGGGGCGTGGCCTTTTGCGAAGGCGTGGCCTGGCGCCGGGTGAGGGAACCTAGGGAGCATGGGGAGGGGCGGGCTTGGGGGCGGGGTTACCGAGGCTCTGGCTCTCGTTGGAGACGCAGCGGCGCCGCGAGCCGTCCAGCACCAGTGGGGGCTCACAAGTGCAGTGATAGGAGCCCACGGTGTTGACGCAGAGGCCGCCCTCGCAAGCCGGCTCCTCGTCCGCGCACTCGTCATTATCTAGGGAGGCCCGGAGGGAGTGGTTAAGGAGCAGCCCTCTATCCTTTCCCATTTCCCCAGCGTACTGACTCTGATAGATGGAGTCTAGACTGCAGGAACGACTTCCTGCTGGTGTGGCCACATTCCAGCTGGCGTGGTAGAAGGCCGGGGAGAGTCCCGAGGGAGTGGGGAGGACGGTGGAGGGAGGGCTCCTACCAATGCACTCGAGACGCTGGGCATGGTAGTAGTAGCCGTTGCTGCAATAACATGAGTAGCCTGGGGCCGTGTTCACGCACACGCCGCTCTTGCACACCTGGTCTCGGAAGAGCTGGCACTCGTCCACGTCTGCGGGAAGGATGATCAGAGATGTGCCCCCCACCAAGAGAGCTGGGGAGCGGGCCAGGGTGTGGGGCGCTGGATGGGGGAGAGTGTGGCTGCGAGGCATACCCAGGGAAGAGAGAGACAGAGATACAGCGATAGAGACCTAGAGGCAGACACGGAGAAAGATGGAGCCCAAGTGACAGCGCACGTGCGTTAAGGAGACAGAGAAACAGCGTGAGAGACGATAAAGAAAACAGGTAGAATTGAGAGGGAGCGGCGGCTGGGGGCTGGGTGTGGGTGGGGCTTGAAGTCTGGCCTTACCTCTCCGGAGATTCAGGTCTCCACTGGGTGCCAGGTAGCCCCGGCCATGCGGGCACAATGACTGATACTCGGCTGTGCACAGAGACAAGGCTAAGCCCATACTCCTCTGCCCAAGCCCTTGCCCTGGGCTTTCTCACACCCACTGTTCTCAGGGCTTGCCCCTGCTGACCCTTCGTAGCCCAAGTCTTCAGCCTCATGCCCACCCAACTGGCAATACCAGCACCTAAGCCCCACCTCCAAAGGTGCCTCCTGTCCCAGTCCCTTGCCTACCTCTACTCGAACCCTCAGCCCTGTAGCCACCCAGCAGCCCACACGCACCTGTCTCAGGGCTCGGGCACTGCTGGATGCGGCAGCCGCTGCCCCAGCCCTCACCGACGGTGCAGCAGCACTCCTGCCATGTCACATTCCGTGCCAGGATGTTGTCACATGCATCTGGAGCCGCTGTGTCGAAGTAGCACTCCCGGTGCCCGCTGCCCACAGAGCCCTGCCTGGGTGGGCTAGGTCGGCGGGGCGGGGATGGTGGCGGTGGCCTGGCAGGCAGACCCGGGCTGGCAGGTGCCAGGGGCTGCGAACCTGGGAATGTGCCTGTGGAGACAAGAGGCTTTAGCCCCGTGTGGGCTGAGCCTCTAGTTCCCAGGTTACCGATGGGGAAACTGAGGTCCAGAGGGCCCCCAACCATTAGTGGCAGAGCCAGACTCCCACCGCTCACCATCGGTCATGTTTCTCTCTCCCATTCTCACCTCCTGTCATTTCTGCATCTCTTGCCTCCCCACCTAACACTCTGCCAGATTGTCACTATCTGGTGGTAGCTCTGCTTGCCCCCACTGGCTTGTAAACCCCCTGAAGACAGGGTGGTCTTTCCTGGTCACTACTGTGTCCCCAGTGCCCAGAAGAGGATCTAAACACAGTGGATGATCTGTGAACATTTGCTGAATGAAGAAGTCTGGTAGAGTCAGGGCCAAGATCTAGTTCCGACACCAAGTCCCACTACCTATGTTAATCCACATGTTCGGAGTTTTTTATTGCTTAAAACTAGTATTTAACTGATGGCAGCTGTCCACATCTAGAATGGTTAGACAACATCATTTTTCTGTGGGGCCAGCAGCCATCGGTTAAACAGACGACACATCAGTCTCACCAGCAGAAGTCCGTGAGAGAACACAGCGTCCAGTCATGGGGTCAAACTCCTCCGGGCTGGTGGGACAGACACAGAGGAAGGAACCTTCGACATTCTCACACAGGGCAGCTCCACACACACCCTGCAGCGTTTCACACTCATTCACATCTGTGAGCAGGAGACAACAGGGGAGAGGAAGTTAGTGGCTGTAAACTTCTGCGATTCCAAAGGTCTACAAGTCTAAGTTTTCAAATACAATGAGTATTTCTAATGGCCCAGACCCCATCATCCACTTATCTTCTGGTGAAAAACCCTATATTTCCCATTGGCGCTCTCGGCTCTTCCATTTTCAATTCAGGTTTTCTTAGTAGGGATAAATCTACTTTGAGGGGGTGGGCACAAGTCCCAGGTGTTGTCAACGAGATTATTGCCTTTCTCTGGTTCAGAGATAACATTGACACAGCGGGGCGAATCAAAGCCTGTCCTGGGACTTTTGCTAGAAATATTGAGAAAGGGCCTCCCTGTCTAGCTATTGGGTTACCAAGTTGAGGATGTGTGCTCAGAGGTGCTAGCACCTCCTTTGCCACTGTGAAAAGAATGTGCCTAAAAACAAGTGCAATAGAGGAAAGCAGAGTTGAGAGAGAGAGCCAGCTAGCCTTGTTACAATTCCTGGATCCAAGTATGCCTGAAGTTCAGATATATCCCTGGACTTCACAGTTCTAATTCCCTTTAAAGAAATAAAGCCTGATGTGTTTGCATTTGTCAAAACTTAAAGAATGCATAAATAGTCATGCTTTTCACTGTATGTAAATTGAACCTCAAATGAAAGTATCTATAAACACCTATTGAACTCTGGTTTATGATATACACACTGAAGAATTTAGGGAGAAGTGTGCTGATGCTTGTAATTTAATTTTAAGTCTATCCCCAAAATTAGGTGGATAGTGGATAAATATGTGAGGAAACAAGTATAATAAAATGATAGTAATAGAATATAGGTCATGGGTGTATAGAGATGTTCATTCTACAGGTCTTTTGCTGTATAGTTAGAAATTTTTCTCATAAAGTGTTGGGGAAATAAAGAATGTTTATATACACTTAAAATTATGCATTTTACATACTTTATGCATGTATTTTTTAAATGCTTCCCCCTCCACAAATAAAATAGGAATGAATAGGGTGTCTGTTGCTTGCAACCAGAACCGTCCTGATATGGTTATGATGTATATTCCAAGGTCTAAATTCCACAACCCTAAGGTTCACATTTTTTCAGATCTGTAGAGAGGAGCTGGGCCTGACCACCTCGTCCCCACCCTCTAGCCCCACCCACCCCCTGGAGCCCCGTACCCACGCAGTGACGCCCATCCCTTGCCCCCTCGTATCCCTGGTCACAGAGGCACTGGAAGGAGCCGGGCAGGTTCTGGCACACAGCATGAGCTCCACAGAAGGACCGGTTCCGGCATTCGTCCACATCTGTAACCACCAGACAGTCAGGGCATTGCTGGATCTTCCATCCCCTGTACATCTCACCCAATGACCCACAGAGACCCACCCTGGCATCCGCCTCCTGGTGTGGGCTGATAGCCAGGGTCACAGGCCGGCATGCAGCGGTAGGAGCCAGGAGTGTTCTCACAGCGCTGGGCTCCACAAATCGCTGGGCCATATTCTTGGCACTCATCCACATCTGCAAAAGAGTGGGGAGGCGATGGAGGGAGGGGAGAGGAGTTACAGGCCTGGACTCAGGTTCCTGACTTCACTTCCAGTTGCCAAGGCAGAGTCTCTGAGAATCTGGTGTTCTAGGACTCTGAGCTTCAGAAGCATTGATAACTCTCAAGGCCTCATTGCCATTTCTTGCATAGCTCAAACGTGGTCCCACCTCAGGGCCTTTGCACTTGTTCTCGCTTTCAAGAAAACTGCTCCCTCAGCTAGTGCATGGCTCCCTCCCTCACTTTACTCAAGTGTCTAGGTCAAGTCCTCCTAGTGCCCCCTGCCCCACTGCCGGTCATCTCTGTCCATTTATCCTTCTTTATTTTCCTTCTTGAATTTGACATTATATTCACATATTTATTGGTATGTCAGCTGTCATCTCCTGAGAATGTAAACTCTACAGGAGCAGAGAGCTGTGTCTGTCTTGTTCCCTACTGTATCCCCAGAGTGTAGAACTGTACCTAACACACAGTAGGTGCCCCAAAATTGTTTGCTGAATGAATCTTGAATGAATTTACATATTTATTTTCTGTCTCCCCCCGCCCCCAAGAATGTCAGCTCCATGAGGGCAGGGGTCTTGTTTGATTAATTTCCCGTTGTGACCCCAGGATCTGGCATTCATCAGGTACTTAATGAATTCTTGTGGCATTAATTAATGAGATCCCCTGAAACTAGGTTTCTATGAATCAGAGGTCTGACAGCCAGAGAGCCAAAGACAGCCCACGGTCATTTCATTTGTTCCAGAAAGTGCTGACCCACACACCATGCAAAACAAATCTTGCATTAACCCTAGCCTCCAGTCTGGGTCAGCACCCTGCTGGAGCCTGGGGGAAATGGAGCAGGGGGTTGGGAGGTAAAGGGTGGGTGGGGCCATGGAGAGGTGGGGGGAAGGCATGGAAAACTGCAGAGTGGTCAAGGCGCAAGTCTAGGGCGTAGCAAAGACTGGAAGGTGTGGGCTAAACGTTCCCGAGGGCTGGCGAAATCTAAGGGATGGGGATGGCCAGAATCTGGAGAGAATTTGGAAGGGCGGGGGTGAGCGTGGAGAAACGTCAGGAAATTTCACATGTGGAAGGATGGGGCACAGGACATCCAGGATTAGGCCTCTTTGAAGGGCAGCTGGAAGTAGGGCGAGTGGTAGAAGGTGGAAAAGGGCAGGCCCAGAGAGAAAAGGCCTGAAGAGAAACAGTTTTAGTCCAGAGGCTGATTGGGAGGGTGGGGCGCTAACAGTTCTTACTAAAATGGGGACTGTGCCCAGGGCAGAGGGGGCATGGGCTGCTTCTGGGAGCTAATGTCTTTCCCTCATCCTCCCTCTTGCCTCCAGATGAAAACAGGGCACATTGGTGGCTTATTTCCATCACAGATTCGGGAGAGAGCTAAGTGCATTGGTGGGGGCCCTTTCCCTCCCCCATGTCCACGAGAGTAGGTGCCACTCCTCGGTCTCAAGGGAGCCGACTCCTGGAACTCGTCATGGGGCCCGGGGGCGGGTGGGTAGGCTCACCGTCACAGGTGCCCTCAGGGCCCGCGTGGTAGCCAGGATCGCAGTCGCGGACACAGCGGTAGGAGCCAGGGGAATTTTCACAACGCTGGGACCCGCACAGGGCTGGACCCCGCTCTCGACATTCGTCCACGTCTGAGGGGGCAGGCAGAGCAGTCAGATGGAGGACGCAGGGGAGGCAAGGAGGTAGGGGAGAAAAGGTGGAGGAGTCGAGGAGAGAAGAGGAGAGTAAGAAGGGGGAGGCGGGGTAAGCAGGTGGGAGGCAGAGCAGGGAGACAAACGGGGGAGACCTGGAGGCGAGCGGGGAGGGATCAGGCCGCGGTGGGGACTCTCACCGAGGCAGGAGGCGAGGTCTGGGCCGGCGCGGTGTCCAGGAGGACAGACGCACTCGAAGGAACCGTCGGTGTTGGTACAGATGCCGCTCTGGCAGAGGTCCTCCTCGCTGCACTCGTCCACGTCTGCGACACCGAGAGTCGGGAACAGCGCACCTCCTCCCCTGCCCAAAACCCCAGGCCACGCCCCCACCCTTTCCCCGCCCCTCTGACTCCGGGCCCCAAAGTCTTCCTCCACCTGCCTTGCTCCCCTGCAAGCCCCACCCCTCCGGCGGGCTTAGGACGGGTCCTTTCTGTGCACTGCCCGATTTACCCAGACTCCGCCCTTTCCGTCTCTTTTCTCTCCAAGCCCCGCCCCTCCCGATTTCACTCGCGGAGGCTCCCCGTGATGCATTAAGACCCCGGCCAAAAATTCAAGACTCCTCATTCCATCCTATTTAACTTGTCCTGCCTTTTCCTGGTATATGTCCACCATTTCCCGGTCCTGGCCCAGCCTGGGTACGGACCGAGGCAAGAGGCTCCGCGGGGTCCGGGCCGGTAGCCGGGGGCACAAGTACAGGCGAAGGAGCCGTCGGTGTTGAGGCACTCGCCGTGGGGGAAGCAGAAGTCGCCCTCTAGGCACTCGTTCACGTCTAGGGTACGCGAGAGAGAGGTCTGCCCACCAAGAAGCAACCCTGTCGCCACGCCACAGCCCAGATTGGCGGTTTCTTAGCCCCACCCCAGCTTTCATCTCCCGGCAGGCTTTGCCTAGGAACCAGTCTCCATGGCCAGGCTCTCCACCCTACCCACCTGCACAGGGCCCGGGCCGGCCAGGCGGCGCCCGGTAGCCCGGCGCACAGCTGCAGCGGAAGGAACCTTCGGTGTTAGTGCAGTGGCCATGGGGACCGCAGGAGGCGCCCGAACTGCATTCGTCTACATCTGCGGAATGGGGATTTCAGAAGGGGCGCAGCCCAGGGACACACTGGACCAAAAGATCCCCTTGAGTCAAAGGAGTCTGGAGAAGTTGGTGGGAAGTATTTTGGGTTGGATATGAGGTGAGGGCCCCATGGCAGAAGTAGTTGGGGAAACCAACATTCCCTGATTCTGGGCACCACGACTGGGGGTCCTGTAGACCTGGGTTTCTGAGAGCTCCCAGCGCTAGGATCCTGCAACCAGGTGAAGGGACTCTGGACTGGGACAGGGGTCAGAAATTAATTGGGTTAAAGGGTCAGGTATTATAAGCCAGGATCATTGGATGGCATTCTGATGAATCAGGGGTCAGGGTCAGTGACTCGAATCTGAGACCACTTTAGGTCAGCAGTTACAGTCAGGGTCCAGAATCCTGCCCCCTAGTCAGGGATCATGAACTCAGTCAGGTCCTAGGGTAGGTATTCCAAGAAGGCCCAGGGGCAGTGAAAGGATCAAGGGTCACACAGAGTCAGGGGTTGAGGTCAGGAGTTATGTTTAGGTCAAATGTCACAGTCAAGTCGAGGCTTCAAAAGTCACATTCAGGCTCAAGGGTCATGGTCCAGGTCAAGAATTACAGTCTGGTTAAGGGCCCATAGTCTAGGTCAAGAGTCACAGTCAGACCCTGAGGGTTGTGCTGCAGGTAAGGGGATTGAGGTCCAGGTCAGGAAGTTATGGGCTAGGTATTAGTTGGGCCAAGAAGGGGTCACAATCTGGGTCAGGGGTTATGATGCAGGTCTAAGATCATAGCCAGGGCCTAATCTCACCAGCACATCGGCCACGGTGCAGGTGGTAGCCAGCAGGGCAGGCCCTGCACTGGAAGGAGCCAGGTGAGTTCACACACTCCTGCCCAGGACATGCCAGATGGTTCTCACACTCATCCACATCTGGGGGCAGGGGAGAGGGTAATCTTGAAGGAGCAGCCCAAAGCTCCTCTCACCCACCCACACTCCTCCCTCCCTCCCCGGCCTCACCCTCGCACTCAGAGCCAGCAGCATTGGGTTGGAAGCCTGTGGGGCAGACGCACTGGAAGCTGCCTTCTGTGTTCTCACACCGGCCATAGGCACAGGGCGGCGGGCCACGGGCACACTCGTCCACATCTGGGGCAGAGGGGACCAGTAAGGTGGAGGGAGTGGCCTGGACCCACTCCTCTCACCATCACCACCCAGCCTAGCATTCCAGTCTGGAGGCAGCGTCCTAGACTTTGCTCAGGCTGCTTCCTCCTCCCAGGAGGACGGACCCCTTCCCCATTCCCCATGAATGGTCTCTCCAGCTGCCGGTGAGGCTAGGGCACCACCGCCTGCAGGTTGTCTTCCCTTCCTCAGAGTTGTGCTCTTCTCGGGATCCCCACAAGCACAAGAGTATGATCCAAGAAGGAGGACTGGAGAGCACCCTCATATTTGGAGAAAGGGGAAAAGACTCTGCAGTCAGACCTTCGCCACCCTCTCGGTACCCGCACCCAATGCCTCCACCCTCCATCACTGAGTCCCATCACTCTGCTTCTGTGTCACCCAATCATGTCTCTCTCCAGTCCTCACAGCAAATGGGGACGGAGGAGGCTTGGACTCAGCACCCTCACCTTGGCAGGGGGCCCCTGGCCCTTGGGAGCGGAAGCCAGCAGGGCAGGCACAGTGAAAGGAGCCAGCCGTGTTGTCACAGCGGCCAGGCCCGCAGGGCGGTGGTTCCTGGACGCACTCATCCACATCCTCTTCACACGCTGAGCCCCGGAAGCCAGCCGGGCAAACACAGCGGAAAGAGCCAGGCAGGTTCTCACAGACCCCTCGGCCACACAGGCCTGGGCTCTGGATGCACTCGTCCACATCTGCACAGGCAAGGGGCCCAGGGTCACACCTGCTTTAGGCTGCCTTCTGACCGCCCACTCTGCTCCCCATCCTCTGTCACTCTGACTCTCCAGCCTCCATCACTCGCCTCCCTGTCCCAGCACTCTGCTCCCAGTCCTCCATTATTCTGCCTCCCTGTCTCCATCATTCTGCCATCCTGTCCCCCATCATTGAACTCTTCATCCCCCATCCCTCTTGTCTCCATCCTCCGTGACTCAGCCTTTCTATTTCCGAGCAGTTGTCCTCTCCATCCCCTTGTCATTCCATCTCTACAGCCATCAGGCTGGTCTCTGTCTCCCGTGATCAGTCTCCTTCTGCTTCATTGCCCAGTCTCTCCACCCCTTACCCTTGGCCGGACACCCCCTGCCCCTCTACCCCACCCAGTTCCTCACCCTGACAGCCGGTTCCGTGGAGCGCAGCCTGGTACCCAGCGGGGCACACGCACAGGAAGCTGCCTGGTGTGTTCTCGCAGTGCCCGCGGTCACACGGCGGCGGTACGCGGCGGCACTCGTCCACGTCTGAGGGCACAAACCTGGCGGCTGAGACTGGAGCAGACAGTCCTCCTCCCCACCCACGCCCGACGGCGCTGGGGGGTGGGGAGGGAGGGATGGAGCCAAGCTTGGATGGGGGCCTGGCTGGGACGGAAATCGGGGAGGTAGTGGGGCTTGGAGTGGATAGGTATAAGGTGAAGCCAGGGCTTGAGAGGGGAGGGGAGGACAAGGGCTGGGGGGCCGGTCAGGGCAGAGGCAGAGAGGGGAACCGTGAGGGGGTAAATTTGCAGAGGGCAGGGCCTGGGCAGCTCAAGGGCCGGAACGGCAGCTTTGGGGAGATCAAAAGGAAGGCTGGACAGAGGGAAGCGCCGGTTAGAGGACGGAGAATGGTGTGGCAGAGTGGGAATCAAGGGTCACGGTCAGATTGGTTGCGGCAGTCGTAGAGCAGGGGCGGGGCTTAGGAGAGGGCGGAGCCGGTCTGGATTATGGAGGGGCGGGGCTAAGAGAGGGATAGTGCCGGGATCTGGTCGAGGGAGAGGCCGGGCAAGTAGTATGGCAGTGACCACCCCCGATGGGACGGGCCGGCTGGGCCAAGAAGAGGCAGTGGTGGGGCCGAAGGGAGAGTGGAAGCTGGTCTGATCTGGGGGCCTGGCCAGCGGCCAAGCCAGCGCAATATTTGTACTGAAGGGGCGTGGGGAAGCGTGGTGGGCGGGAACCGGTCTGGAGAGAAAACCGCGAAGGTTGAGCCTGGAGCCGGGCGGGGCTGCGCGGATTTCTCACCCAGGCACTCTGCAGCCCGCGGGCCGGCTCGGAAACCCGGGCCGCACACGCAATGGAAGCTGCCCGGCGTGTTTTCGCAGCGCCCGGGAGCACAAGGAGTGGGCACGCGGCGACATTCGTCCACATCTGAGGGCACGGAGGGGGTCGGTCAGAAGGTGACCCGGCAGAGCCCTCCGCCCCGTCTCCGTCCATACCCTTCGGCAGGCTCACCGATGCAATGCGTGCCCTGGGGGCCGAGCCGGAAACCAGAGGCGCAGGCGCAGGTGTAACCACCGGGCCGGGGGATGCAGCGTCCCGGGCCGCAGACCTGAGGATTGCGCTGACACACGCCCGCAGAGGGACCTGGTGGGGGCCCAGTCAGCGAGGGTTCCCCCATCTCTGAATCCTCAGTCCCTTTCATCCCAGGGCAATGCCCTCAGATGCTCTGCCTAAAACGCCCTCACCAGCCTCGTCTTCCACCTCTGATCTGCCTCCCCTTCATCATGGGATGTTCTCATCAGATTCTCTGCCCAAATCCCCCAAAACATCACCCCAAAGTCTCCATTTTAAAGTACTTTGCTCTCCAGTCCTCTGCCTGAGGTGTGTTCTCAGTGCCCTCCGTGAAAAATAATTGTCTAGCATTAACAGCACTTACTATGTGCCAGACACTTCAGAGACAGCTTGTTGAGTCCTCAATGATCTCCACTTTATAGATGAGGAAACTGAGGCTCACAGAGGTTAAGTGACTTGACCAATTGACAGAGAATTTGAACCCAAGCCTAACTCCAGCTCCTAATGCAACCACCATGCAACCCTCTTCTTAACTCATCAGGCCATGATCTCCTTGTTTGTTCTATTGGGTTTCTTCATCTGGGAGCCTCTTCCTAGAATCCCCACCTGCAACACCCCCTTCAACACCCTTGATTCCCTCTACCTCACCTGATTCGGATAACTCTGGGCCAGGCCAGGCAGGGATGCTGGGCAAGGGAAGCTCAGGGCCTGGCCGGGGCTCAGGTCTGGGCTCAGGCCGGGGCTCCAGGCGATGGGTGGGCAGAAAGCCTAGTAAAGGAGAGGTGTCAGCAAATGGAGACCTGGATTTGGGTGTCCCCACTTCTCTTTCTCCTCCTTTCCCTATGGGTCCGGGGCAGGCCATTGCAGGAGACATCCTCTCTGGAAATCAGCTCACCTGTAGGTGGCCGAGGGGTGGAGGGTGGTGCACGAGGCTGGCTGAGGGACACTCGGGGTGGCTCCTGGCCCAGGGGTCTGGTGTTGTAGCGGAGGTCGGAAGCTGAGTAGTGGTAGCCAGGGCCAGCAGGGCAGATCTCCCGAAAACCATCTGGGAACCGGAAAGGGAGTGGGAGAGGCAGAGAGAAGTCAGGAGAGCAGGAGGGAATGAGACAGAGAGAGGAGGGAAAGCCTAGCCTGACTTTGGCTGGGGTGGGGCTTGGCCTGGGAGTGTATCAAGGGTTTGGGATGGATGCAGGGATGGGATGGTACCTGGCCAAAGACTGGGGCATCTCAGAGGCTAAGGATAGGACCATATATGTTTTTACCTATTGGACTGGTGTCAGGGACAGGGGTTGAGGGAGGGGCCTGGTTTGGGATCTATAGGGACTGGGTTGAGGTGAGGAAACAGTTCCATAAATGGAGTCTGGCTTTAGGCAGGAGCAAGATTGCCAGGGAGGGGCGTGTCTGGGGCCTGGCCAAAGGCGGAGCCTAGGCTGAAGCCAGTGTCTCAGGAGCTGGGACTTGGCCAAAGTTTGGGGACAAGGTTAGGTAGGCAATATATCTCTCAAGGGCTAGGAGCAGCCAAGACTGGGGGTGATGCTTAAGGGACACCGCCTAACTTTAAGGTGATGTGGTGCGGGGGCGGGGGTGGCAAGGATGGGTGGGGCCCCAGCAGAGTCCAGTAGGAGGATAGTCGTTCTCAGAGGCTGGGGAAGTGACCAAGGATAATGCCCAGCCTGGTTTGCCAGCCTTGAGCCTTGGTGTCTGGGGGCGGGCGTAGAGTCGTCTCTCTGTGTCAAGTCTAAAGATGTTCCCGGCAGGAAGCACTCACCTGAGCCGAAGGGTGGGCAGAGTTGGCAGCCCCGGCCCCAGGCTTTGCCCACACGGCTACAGCAGCAGATCTGTTTGGTGATGTTACGCAGGATGGGCAGCGAGCAGCCGCCTTCGCGGAGCACACGGAAGCAGGGGCCCTTGGCCTCTGAGATCACGTGTTGAGCTGGAGGAGAAGGAGGCAATTCTTAAGGGCGGGATTTGAAGTGTAGCAGAACTAGGGGATTCAGAGTCTGAGACATTCTGAGGGGAAATCTAATAAAAGTGACTGAGGGGAAAGGGGGTGGATGGGAGTCTGCAGGATATGGGAGGGGGGCTCTAAAGGAATTAATGGTCCAGGGATGCTCCAGGATGGGTCTAAGGGCAGACGGATGGACTTGGGGCCCAGCCTCAAACCCCTCCAGGTGGCTCACAGATGCAGCTGCTGCGGGACGAGTCGTGCAGGAAGCCGTCGGGGCACACGCACGTGTACCCACCGCGCGTGTTCGCACACTCCCCGTGCTGGCAGCGCCCGCCGGTTGCGCACTCATCCACATCTGCCAGGGATGGGATGGTCCCAGTGGCGTCAGGGACAAGCTCTCTGCCAGCCCCGCCCCTACAGCCAAGCCCCTTCCAACCTCTTCCCGCTCACCCTCGCAGGACCCATTAACCCTTTCAAAGCCTGTTGGACACGGTCCATCTGGGGAGCCCAGTCGGTCGGAGTTCCCTGTGGAGAGAAGAGAGGCGTGGGCCAGGGGAGGGAGAAGCGGGAATGGAGTGGGCGGGGATGGGTGGGAGGGGCTAAAGGTGTTGAGTGTGGCTTGAGGGCAGGGGGTCAGTCTTAGGTTGGCGGTCTGACATAAGGCAACGTGGGAGTTTCCAAAAATGCATGAGTTGGGCCATGGCACAAAGGCGGGGTGAGAACAGAGTAGCCAAAACTATAAAGGGGGGTGGGAGGTTCCAGAAAGGTATGGATAGGTCTAGACTGGAAATGATCCCCACAGCGGGGTAGCGTGGCTAGAATTTGTGAACAGGGGTTAATCTACGGACAGAGGCCAGGAGCAGCGGGGTTATCACCCCTCCTCAGCTCCAAGCACCTCGGGGAAGTTCTGGGGCTTACCCTGGTGCTCCGAGCACGGCTGACAGTCATGAACGCCCCAGGCCAAACCGGCCCCTCTGCAGCAGACCTCCTGCGTCCGGAGCCCGGGCAGCGGGGACGCACACTGTGGGGAAGTGTAGGATGAGCGCGCCCCCGTGCGGGGGCACGCTCCGGGACCCTCCCCACGGGCCTCCTCTCACTTCGCCTCCGCGCAGCTCCCGAAAGCAGTAACCGAAGCCCGAGGCATCTGAGTAGCCGTCCTCGCGCGGCGCGCTCTGTGCCAGCACCGTGTAGGGTGCAGCAGCCTCCGCCCGCGCCGCCGCCTCTGCCCGCGCCACTGCCTCGGCGTCCGCCGCTTCCCACGAGCCGGACACCCGCTCCACCTGGTGCACCACCACCGATGCCTCCTGCGGGTGCTCCACGTGGACGCTCACCATAGATGCCACCCCTGGAGGGAGGCACGACGGGGCAAAGGGGTGTCTACACGGGTTCTTACGGATAGGACTAGGAAAGATGGGAAGGTCGCTCTGGAGAAGGGTGCTCAGAGCAAGGCAGGAAAGATGCGATAAGAGGAACGGTGAGGTGGTGGACAGAGGTGTCGGAGGGGACGCCGGCCACACTCTCCTCACCGTGCTCGTCGTCGCGGTGGTTGGCCAGTGGCATGGTGTACACGGAGCGGGTGAGACCTGGCATGGCTGGGGCCGGTGGCCGGGCGCCCGAGGAATGCAACTGACAGAACTTGCCAGCGAAGTCCGGGGGACAGAGACAGCGGTCAGGCTTCACGCACACACCGCCGTTGTGACAGATCAAGGGACACAGGACTGGGGGGAGAGCGAGGACACTCAAGGGTCGGCAACCCTCCTAGCAGGCACCCTGGGGCCAGCGCACCGAAGCTAGCTCAGTCCCTAACTCTAGAAAAGGTACCGCTCAGTGCTAAGTCGTTCCGCCTTGAGCTGTCTTTTGTCACCCCCACGAACCCTGGCCACCTGCTTTGGCTCGGTCTGGTCTTACAGCCCTCTGTAGTACAGCTCCGCCCACTAGGTCGGCTGACAAAGCGCTCCGGCTTTCATGCACTTTCAGGTAACCCAGCCCTCTCCAGTGCCACTTTGGGCATTCCAGCCCCGCAACCTCTAGCCCGTTCCTTAGCATTTAGCCCCGCCCATCTTTGGTTGGTCTTTTGCAGTTCCAGCCCCGCAGACCCAGCGCTGGTCTCTTCCACTGAATAAAACCATATTTTAGGCACTCCCTGGCACCACTCACACCTCCCAGTTCTGTCTTCCTACCGTTCTAGACACGCCCACATCCTCAACTGGCCAAATTAGCAACGCTCAAGCTCTGCCCACTCCTATAGACCCCTCCCGCATCCCGCCTACCCCCGGGATTTTAAACCCCTCCTATCAAGGCGTCTAACCGGCAGACCTTAGCTCCGCCCACCTGCCTTTCCTCATGCTGATTAGCCCCAGCGCCCACGCCCAAGCCCCTCCCACCCCACCCCAGACTCCCTCGGTGTCCTCGCTCCGCCCACCTCCCCTCTGGCTCCCTCTCCTGACTTCTAGCTCTAAGTTCCCGCCTCTGGTAGCCCCTGGGCGGGGCCACAAGCCGGGACGCGCTTCCTTTCCCCACCGCCTGCCCTCGCTGGGCCCCAGGCCACCTCTGGGCGGGGCACTGCCAGCTGTGCGGCGGGGTAAACAAAGAGAGGGGTGCGGCGGGGCTAGGGCGGCGGCTCCGCATTCCGGACCCTTGGGGAGCCCCGCGCCCGCTGAGCCAAGGAAGGCTGGACTTATCCTGAGAGGGCACTAACCTCCCCTTCTCCCCCGGGGCTGCCGAGAACAGCTGGAGACAGCTGTGCTGAGGGGAGGAAGGGGCAGGCGGCCGGGGCCGTCCAGGAAGGCGTGTGTGGGATTCTGAGACACACACTGAGGAGAGGAAAGCACAGACGGAGCCCCTTCAGTTTGGAAGGGTAAAGAGCCTGGACTTCTGGGAGGGCAGTAGTCTGGGATTTAAAGACAGCTCAAGGTTTCAGGAACAGAGAGGAAACCGAGGTGCCCTTTCAACAGAAGGAATCTCCTTTTGGGGAGTTTACCTAGAAAACAGGACTCTAGGGCCTTCTAGGAAATGGCCAGTTTGAGGGTTTAGCTGGAGATATGGAATTCCTGGGAGTCCCCAGCATATTAAGAGCCTCAATTGTCTGGGAAAACTCTAGGATACTGTGGAAAACTAAGACACTCTTAGATCCTCTAAAATATCAGTTATGGGGTTAGGTGACCAAGTCTTTTGATTCATGCTGGGGGGAGGAGGGGGAGAGCAGTGTTTGGAGTCCTCTTGAGGTAATCAGCTGATAAGACCAACTCTGGCCTTCTCTGAAGACAGATGGAGCAGAAGAGCCTGGGGAGAGGGGCCAGCTGGAAGAGCAGGACTTGGAAAGACAGGAATCAGGAATCTCGGTTGGAAATATAAGAAAGTGGTAGTCTTTGTGGGAAGAAGATTCAGCTAGGGAGTGGAGTTATCATCTGGGGTTTTAATCTGGGGTTTCTCCTGGAACTGGGGAGGAGTAGGGGAGACAATACTACAGAGTTCTCTGGTAAAGGGCACAGTTAGGGGAAATTACATCAAAAAAATGGGAGGGAACTGGAGGGGAGGCAGTCTCAGGTGTCTGTTGATAGGGGTGGGGAGGGGTCTGAGGGTCTGAGGGTCTGAGGGCAGAGACTCTGGGCTCCCCTAATTAGGTGAGTTAAGCCAGGACCAAAAGAGACTCTAATAGTGGTCCTTAATTGAGTGGAAGGCCTAAGAAGCTTAACTAGGAATCAAGATTACAAAATAGGATGGGTGTCTGTGGGAGGTCATGGTAACCCAGGTCTGGGGGCATGTCCCAGCCGTCAAGTGTATTTTCCCCGCTTTCTCTTGGTCTGAATGCAGGTCCTCCCCTGCCCCCCTGCACTCAGCTCCCTGAGGGCTGCCCCATACAAGGGGCAGGCCATTAGATGGGCACGGACAACTCCATGCCCCACGCGCCTGGAGAAAAGACGAGCTGAGGACATTGAGGTCCTGCCGAGGTCAGCCCCCCCTTCACATGCCCCTCCTTGTGCCTCCAGGGGCTTGGCACCCGCCTGGGCACGGCGCCTGGCACGGGCACACTAGGGCTGGGCCGGGAAGGAGTGAAGGAAGGAGAGAGGAAGGGGAGGAGAGAGGGAGTGGCAGCGGGCGGGGTCTCAGGCGGGAGATGAGCTCACGCCGGCCAGGGCTGGGTTGGCTGGGGGCCAGGCTGGGCGAGTTCTTGGAGCCAGGGGCCCCCACTCCCCACTCCAGAGGGCCTCAGGGGTTGGGGGCAGGTAGACCCCGGCTGTGAGAGCCCGCCCACACCCGAACCCTGGGGCCAACAGGTGGCCCACCCTCCCCACCTCACCTGAACCCCCAGGGGTCCCCCATCTCTTGGGGTGCCTGGTGCGCACCATACTCCTGTCCCTTATGCCCCCAGGGGGCGCCCCTTCCGCTAGGCCTCCTATCTAGATTTCTGTCCCACGTGCGACCCTCACAACTCAAGGTCCTGCACAGACTCTCTTCAATGCACCCTTTCCTTTTCAGCTCTCAGGATCAACTTTCCTCACCTCAGTCCTCTTCCTCACAGGCACTCCACTCCCATCCTGGAATTTCCTAATTCCCCCACCGACAGACGCAGACCCTGGAACACCCCCCAGGGCCCTGAAACTCTCCTTTGGTCTTCAGGGACCCCTTACTCACAGTCTAAGAAATCGGGTTCCCTTCCTCAAAGCACCCAGGCCCCTCAATTCTGGTATCTCCCATTTTGACTCAGAGTGACACAAAGGCACGAAAGCTGGCCCCAATCCCCTCACGTGGGACGCCACAGGTCCCTGAAAACCCTCATTGCTTGCAAAATCGGGACCCTCAGGATCCAACCCCGAAAGCCAGGAATTCGAGGCTCTCTTCCTTGATTACCCGAGGGATTCTCCATCACGAGTGCACACAGAATCTGGACTCCCTCTCTCTGGAGGCTGTCTTCCCCATCCCCGGGGTTATTTCTCCCCCCGCTGGGAAGCCCTCCCTTGGGACCACCACCCCGCACTCACAGGCGCGGAAGCCGGGTCCCCCCGGGGCCGCCCCGCCGGGCGCGCCGCTGTCCACGCTGGTGGCGTTGCGGGGCGCGCAGGTCGGGGTACAGCGGGGGCCGGTGGGCCCATGGACGCAGCGCAGGCTGCACACGGCTGGGGTGAAGCGCACGCGGAGGCGCTCTCGGGGCTGGCCCAGCCCGGGCTGCGGCCGAAGCAACGCCAGCAGCACCAATAGCAACACCCAGAGCAGCCGTGCGCCGCCCGCCATGGCTGCAGCGCCGCGCTCCGCCGCGCCGCCGCCCCAGCCCGCCCGAGGGGCCCGGCCGCGCCCGCCCGCCTGCAGGGGAGGGCGGCCGCGCCCCCGCTCAGGCCCCCCCTCCCCACCACTCCCTCCCCGGCGGCCGCGCGGGGGCGCGTGGGGCTGGGCCCGCAGCCAGAGGCGCGCAGGCTGGGCGCTAGACTAGCAGGGGGGAGGGGGAACCCCCTGCCCCCCCTCGCACCAACAAGTGAATGAGGCCCGCAGGGGAGCGGCAGGGAAGGGAACAGGTGGGGGCGGGCCGGTCTCCACCCCCCCCCACCCCAGACAGGACTGAATCCATAAAGAGGAAAGAGTAGCAGGGGCCGCACTCGGGGAAGCGGCTAAAGGCTGATTCTCTGCCTTAGCACAGAGAAGGGGCTTAATCTGTATAGCAGGCTGTCATGGCACATTTGGGCAGCCAGGTGGCACATCTTGGGGAGAGGAGAAGGGTCGGTGCACCTGGGCAATGAAGGAATTGGGGGTCTGGATGGTGGGCAGGACGCTGGAGGGGGCACACTTAAGAATGCAGCCACATCTGGCCAGGACTCCCCACACCTGGTAGGAGAAGTCAGAATGGATAAGGGGAAATAGTGGATTGAAGCTTTGGGCGGGGGTCCTCACATCTGGCCAGAGGCCCACATCTGGAAGACTTTAGGAAGGAGGGGACACATCTGGGCTGAAGGCTATAGCAGGAGGGGGACTTTTGAGGGTGGTTGAGACTAGGGGGTGTGCTAGCCCTGAGGCGGAGAGCTGGAGAGGGAGGAGGGCAGCGGGAGTGTCGGAGAAGCAGGAGGAGGCGTTTGGCCCCTAGCCGCCCGCAATTTTGGTCATTCGATGACAGGGCAGGCGCCAACCCGCACAATCGCTTTTGTTGTCTGAGCTAGTTCGGCTGCGTTCTCTGCTGGGAGAGGTTCCCCCCTCCCCCGTTCCTGCTTCGGCCGCGGGGAGCCCGGACGCCTGGCTTCCCGGCCCCACCCCCGCGGGTCAGCGCCTCTGGCCGACGTCTGGTCCTGTCCCGGGCTCACCTCTCGCGGCCGGACGCCGGGATCCCTAGAGGGGGCCGCATCCTGGGAGGGGAGATGCTGAGCTACAATTGGGGGCAGCTAGGCGGCTGCTGGACCGTGGGAACCAGACGGCTTTATCTGGCCCGGAACCCCCTCCGCCCCCCGGCGGAGGAAGGGCGGATGTTCTTACCCCGGGCCTGGCCGGCAGGGGAGCGCTGTGGGGGCCTCCTTCTTAGCAGTGCCCGGCCCCCTGGCCCGCGGGGCCGCCGTCGTTTCAGCAGAGCTCGGGCCTCCTGCAGCCTGGGTGGGAGGGGGCAGAGAAGGAGCTGTCACCGCGGTCATGCTGACTCCCCTTCCCCCTTATTCCCCCCCAAAGGGGCCTCCCACGCCAGGAGGTATCCTAGTAGCGGCTCTGCCCCACTCCCCCATTCCTTTTCGGGGATCAGGCCTTGAGCGTTCTTTAGGGGCTTGAAACAAAGACGGTAGGAGAAACATGAGAAAGAGGAGAGAAGAGAGGCCCAGAGACAGAAGCAGAGAGAAAGAGTCAAAGAGAGAGAGAGAAAAGGGAGGGGAGACCCAGGAGCAGAGAGAAAGGTGTGCAGGAAATGGTGGCAGGGTTGGGAGCTCCAGAGCATCCGGAAGGGGAGGCATCTCACACTCACGTCAGAGGTTGCCAGTTAAGGGACACCTGTCTCTTCCTCACGCTGGGGCTTGGGCTGGGTAACTCCAAGAGCACTGGAGTCAGGCACCCCTGAGAGCCTGCACACTTCTTGGGCGGGCAGTTCCGGACCCTGCAGGAGGCTTCGGAGACAGCCAGGGACTAAGTGGAAAAGGAAGAAACCGAATCCCTCTTCCCACCACATGCACCCAGCTCTCCAGCTAGGATGAGGAGTTGGGAAAGGGGCCCCCGATCCCTTTGTTCCTACCCCCTTTTGCCCCCTACCTGTACCCCACCTAGAATAACCCACCTCTGAAACAGCGGCTTCTCCTGAGCGATCGGCCTGGGCAGCAGCGACAAGCAGCAACACTATACATAGAAGGGTTGAAGCCACTCAGGCCCCTAGCCCTCTAAAACTCCTCCGGGGTAGGGGGGGGCAATAGGGGTTAGGGGAGGGAAAGCCAAGATAAGGCTTGAGGGTGCTCGAAATAGATGTGTGACCAATTTGAGACACTGCGCTCGGTGCCTCAGTTTACCCATCTACACAATGGGAGGCAAACTGGCTTAAACTCTCTAGAGATGAAGGTCACAGCAACCTTACTTTTATTTGTCTTCTTAAGTGTTTGGCAGTAGGGTCTTACTGGAACAGACATCTTAAAGCCTTTCAGCGGATTTCTAAGCGCATTTCCAAGCTCTGTCTGGGAATCTAGAACCCCGCCCTCTCCTCACAGCCCTGTCCGGGAGTCAGCTGTCATCCCAAGCATGGCCGGCAGGTGGCGCCACTTCCACAGGCCTCAGCGGCTGGGGAGGAAGGTCCTCTTTTGATTGTGGGTCCAGCAGGGTGATGAGGTGGAGGGGCATACATAGGAGCCACAGCTCAGGATTGGGAATTCCGAGGCCTGAATTCTAGGCTGTTCCTGCCCTTCCACGCTGTGTGTCCTGGAGCCAGCTTCTCCTGCTCTTTGGGCCTCAGTTTCCCGCCTGACCAGGAGGAAGGAGTAGTTCTTGGAGAAATCTCCGCGCCCAGACCGTCTCAGGTTCTGGGTAGCGGAGCCTTGGGCTCGAGCGCAAGTGCGTTGCAACCAAGGGGCCCCCCAGACAAATCCATTATCCTCAGGCTAAGGGGGACGAGCGACGAGGGCCCGCGAGTAGGCCCCAAGAGAAGGGCAGTGGGAGATGCTGCCAACGGGACGTCGGGGCGCGTGGACTCTTTCCAGACGGGTGGGGACCAGTGCAGGAGGATGTCGCCGCGTGGGAGCCTCCGGGACCCTCAATCTTGCAGTCTTCCCTCCCGCCTTTTCTCCGGGTTAACCCCTTCCCGGCCCCGCCCCCGCTGCGGCTCGGGTTACTAAATGCATTCGCAGAGACCGAGGCGGGAGCTCAGCCCGGGGCCTTTGTAACGCAGCGCTGGGTCGCAGGGCGGGGGCAGGGGAGCTGGGCAGATTTGTTTCCTCCAATCTCGTCATCGGTAGACAGGAAAGGTGGCTATAACCCCAAATCTATAGGAAAATCTGAATCTCTCGCCGCGAAATCGGCACCTCATTCAAATCTGGAAACCCAACCCCCATGAAATCTGAAGAACCCCCTCTGCACTATTCCCCACAAACCCCTCCGCCGTCAACCTAAAGGTCCACGTCTTCCTCATTAGAGAAATCCAAGGATCCCATTTAATTAACCCAGGCGCCCCGAAACCCTAGAAAACCAGGACACCTCAACTCCCGCGTAAAGTCCCTTCACAACCTCCCATAGTCTACCTCCTTAAGCATCCAAGAAGCTTGAGGAACCCCATCCCAATTCAAGTGCCCCACCCACCTATCATCCTACAACTCAAAACCTCACCGCCACATAAACTAGAACCCTTCTCCGAAAAAAAACTAGCATTTTCTGGAACCATATCTTCCTCTACTACACCAGAAGGGAATCCTTCTCACAATCTCACAACCCCCCGGATTCTAACTTCTACAAAATAGAGGGCTCTAAAAAACCCAAGGACTCTGGCTCTTTCGTCCCCACCCCAAGCAGCGGGTTCGTATTCCCCTAAATCCCAAAGTCCTGATACTCCCAGATCACCAGACTTACTGGGTGGCGGGGGCACAGGGGGCCGCAGCGGGGCTTACCCGGCTGGGTGGCCCGGGATCATGGCAACCTCGACGACCTGGCCGGGGCTGGGGCTGGCGAGGGGAGCAGAGGCGGCCGCGGCCGCGAGAAGCGGTAGCATCACCAGCAGGAGGGGGCGGCGGCCGCTGAGGCCCGGCCGCCGCATCTTGTCCGGCGTGGAGTCCCGCTCCAGGCGGGCTGTCTGTCCAGCGGGTCCGGCTAGGCGCCGCCCCGTCCCCCGCCCCCGCCGGAGGCCGACTCATTTTCTCCACAGTCCCAGCCGCAGGCTGCGAACTTCCCGCCAATCAGAACTTCCCGCACTGCCCGCGCGGCCAATCGGAAGACGGCATAGGAGGGGCTAGAGGGACAGGTGCCCGGCGGGGGGCGCGGGGTCCTGGCATCGCCAGTGCTGTCCCGGTACTGACTCAGTGACCCTTCTCAGGAAGTAAAGGCACCAAGCGGGGCGGTGCTGGGACCCCCTTCCCCGACTGGGAGGGATGCGTAGGCGGTGGGCAGAATCCCCTAAACTAGACTCATCACGAGCGGACCTCATCCCTCCGTTCACAGCTGTGGAAGAATTCGATCAGAATTTGCTCCCTGACTGGTATAGATGCTGGAAGCCTACCCAGGTGTCAACTTCTCACGCGAGAGACTAGGGATTCTGGGGATTGAGCGCTAATCCTGCACTAGGCCCCAGGTCGAGCCCTTCTAAATGTCCAGGCCCATTGGGGACTTCTTAAACGATTTGCCGCTTCTCAAGGCCCAGTGATTCAGGGATTCCAGGATCAACAAGCAAAGGCTTCCTGCTCAGAAGCCTGCAGCCTCTGCCTCTCCGAGGACCAGGCTCCCTCTGAGCCCAACCTACAGACTCTGCTCCCAGAGGGCTCCCCTTTGCTCTCCTCCTTCCTCCACCAGCCGCGCCTAAATGATACTAGACTCCCTTCCCTGCCTGAATTAAAGGCTTCCAAGAGCACCCCTCCCAGTGCCAGATTGCAGACTCTCTCCTTAGAGAATTCCAGTCCCGTCCTTTCCTAGGGAAGAGCCCCGAGTTGCAGGAGGCCTTAGGCCCACCTGCATCCTCTTTAGTGGGTTCCGGGCTACAAAGCTTGTTCACAGTCCCAACTTGGAGGTTCTCAAGGTCAGCCCCTTCCCTTCGTTATAAATTAAAGACTCCACCCTTATTCCTTGGAATCACAAAGTCCGCCTCTCTTCTCCCAAAGACACTGCCCCAGTGCTTCAGACCCCTCTCCCTTCTCTCCTGTTTCAGGCCACACCCCTTTTCACAGAGAATTAGGGCACGGTCCCGCACTTAGGATCCCAAGCCCCACTCTTTCATGTTTGCCGCGTCCCCAGCAGTGCCAGGCCCCATCTCTCACCGAGGTTAGATTCTGAAATTGTCGCGTTAGCCCCGCCCCCGGGGGATCCCGGGCTCCGCCCACACGGGGTACTAGGCCTCCCGCCCAGACCGTAGGGCCCACCCCGAACTAAAAACAGTAACTGATCCTGCCTCGTCTCCATCCCCCACTCCTGCTCTTTCTTCCAATGGAGAGTGTGCGGGACCGACGGGAACCCCTTCACCCTCCCCGTTACAGCGAAACACACGAACTGACTCACACAGCCACACGCACACCGTTACTGCCACCTACAGAAATCCACGCCTCCGTCCAACGCTGACACCCAGAAATCAGGGCCCACCCACCGTCCAGGGACACACAGCCCCTTGGAACAGTAACGACGACACTCAGGCCTCACTCACGGGCATTCGTGAGCTGTCTCAGCGCGGTGATGTAGTGCCCGGCTCTGCCCCCTTAATGTGCTGTTTTGTGTAGCCCCCGCAGTCTCTGTTAACATGGCCCTTCAGGACAGCGTACCCATGCCCCTATTGCCCCCCTCCCCATACTCTCCCTCCTACCCTGTAGCTGGAGCATTTGCTGGGGGCGCTGCCGAAATTTCTCCCTTCTGTCTGGGATCCAGGGCATCTTTAATGCTCGTTGCTAGGCAACAGCCTCTGGCTCACCACTGCAACTTCCGGGAATGGCGTCGGCTTCCCCTCCTCCCAGAATTTGGATTCCCCAGCTCCCAATCCCTCCCTATCACTGCCATTATCTCCAAGGGTCGTTTCTATGGCACCCCATGGATCCTGATCTGATCTCAACCCTACAGAATCCCTCAGAGTGCTAGAACCATGGCATTCCAGAAGCTTCCTCCCACTGTGTGCTCTTACGCTGTTTTATCTCTGGTGTTAACAAAGAAACAAATCTCTTTGGTGTTCTAGATTTTCTGACATTCTCTTTCAGTTCTAGAATCACCAGCATTCCAGGAACACAAGCGTTGTGTATTCTCTGGCATGGAGGGAAAATACCCTCTCAATATTCTAGACCTGTGGTGCTACAGAACATCTTCATAGTCTAGATTCCCTGACATTCCAATCCCTTCTTATGTTCTAGGTTTCCTAACATTTAAACATCCCGGTGTTCTGAGTGCCCAAACACTTCTGGAGTTTGAGATTCACAAACCCAGAACACTCATGTTTTAAAATAAATCACATTTTAGGCCTCCCATTCATGTTCTAGAATCTGACAATCCAGAACCTCCTTCTTATTAGGGTTTCTTGGAATGTACCCATTCCACAAACCCACTAGAGATCTAGAAGGGCTGACATTCTAGAATAGAATACCCCTATGCTCTACTTTTCCTAGTAATCCAGATTCCTTTGTGTCTTATAATCCTCAGTGTTCTAGAACGCCTGGCATGCAAAATATTCCCACTAGTATGGATTCTTGGGCATATTAGAATACTCTCCCATTCTAGAATCATTGATTTTTCGGGTCCTTTTGTCAAGAAATGTCTAGTCTGGATTCTCTGATGTGTGAGCAGAACCCTAATATTGTTCAGCCACTAGCATTCTAGAATATTCCTATGTTCTAGATTCTCTGGCATTTTAGACCCCTCTCTACAATGTTAAGAAGCTATGACATTCCAGAAACTCTGGAATTCTAGGATTAGTATATTCTAAAATCCCTTGTTTCTAATCTGGCCCACTTTCTCTCCTCCTCATTGGCCCAAGGAAAAGATGCAGAAAACTTCCCTGAGGAGTTGCCATAGGAATAGGTATTATTAGGAGAAAAAATCCCATGGATAGCAGGCTGCGGGGAACTGAACCTGTCCTACATATCCTCTCTGGTGTGGGCAGGAAAGGGATGAAAGATGGTAGCCTGGAAGGTGGGCAAGATGTTTGCAGTGGTGAGGTTTGGGATACAAATGTCAAGGACGTGGCAATCATGAAGCCAACATGTGTTTCACCATTCATCTCTGCTTGTAGTAATAGTACTCTGATTTACCTTTCAGGAACTACTCCTGCCAACACACGGTTGACTTCACCTCCTGGCTTCCTGGAACAATGGAAGGCTTTCATCACTGACCATAATGATTGGTTCAGGGATGGCAATCTGACTCAATTCAAACCAGGGAGAATCAGTCCTGTGATTTTTGTTGCTGCTAAAGAGAGAAGTTGTGAGGAGCTACTTGAAGTCATCTTGGCACACAGAGGGGAAAACCTGTGTGAGAATAATGTATCCCAGAGGAAAGCAAAGCCAAAAGATGGAGAGACTTCATAGATGAGTATTTGAACCCCTGGATCCAACTGTGCCTGAAGCCACAGTGTAAACCAATACATTCCCTTTCTTTGCTTCATCCAGGCAAGGCAGATGTTCCTGAATCTACAGCCAGGGACCTGGTCAGTCCCCACATTTCTCCCACACTTTCCCTGGGGGTCACAAAACCCTTTAAAAACATAATCAAGGTGTTGGCAGTGAGAACTTTATTAGGAGAGGGTGACTTTGGCTTCAGAGGGGATAGTGGGGGCCTAGTAACAGTGACCACTCCAAGGAGGCCCTGGCCCTGAACTCAGGGTCCTGACAGGAAGTGGGGAGGCACCCAAAGGCACCCTGGCAGCTGTGTTAGAAGGACGTTTCATTGAGCTTCATCTTGGGGGGTGTGAGGGGAGCCCCAAGAGCCGCAGAGGGCCGGGGGGGCTGGTGTTGGCGGCCGCCGGGGCTCTGGCCCACTCCGCACCAGTTCCTGGCAGCGTTCCACAAAGCTGCCTCCCCCACGGCGCCGGGCCTCAGCTTGTGGGGGGCTCGGGCTCCCACGGTGGCCAGACAGGGAGGTGTTGCTGGAGGCTGAGTGGAGGCTGAGAGGGTGACAAGTGTCAGTGCGGGTCATCAGGGCGTAGCTGGCTTGCTCCCCCACCCCTTAAGGCAACCATATTCTCCTCTCTCCCCCACTGCACCAAAGGGGAAGTGGAGTCACGCCTACCTGATGAGAGAGGTACGGGGTGAGGGGCTGGGGAGAGAGCCCCGCGAGGAAGCCAGGGGGGTGAGCTCACACTGCTCCAGCTGTTGCATCAGCTCTTCCTCGCTCAGGCCACCTGCTGGGGGCAAGGACGCAGGGTCAGGGGACACAAGGGCAAGGGCCAAAGGGAAGATTCAAGGATTGAGGTCAGGATAGGAGAAAAGATGCAGAAGTCAAGGGAGGGGTCAGAAGCTAAAGGAGAGGGGTTGGAAAGCTTGGGCAAGGAAGGGTTGGAGGGCGGAGGAAGAGGTCAGAGGGCAAGGGTGTGGGGAGGTGGACCGTGATGATGGAGGCTGTGGTGAGGGGTTCAAGCTGTCTGTGGGGCTTGGGATGAGACTGAGGTTGGGCATACCAGGGGTCTGGCCAAGACCGTCCATGGCGGTGGTCAGGTCCCACATGGCCAGGCTGCCGTTGGCCTGCCCGGTCAGCAGGTAGCGCCGGGGCCGAGAGCCAAGCCGCCGGGAGCCCTCACACTCGAGCACCGTGAAGGCGGTGGTGGGCGAGCCGTCCACCGAGCGCACCGAGCACACCCTGCCAGGGAGGATGCAGGAGTCACCCTGGCCACCCCGGGGCCTGTCCTGTCCCCCTCTCACCCTTACCCCCACAGTGCCACCACTACAGCGTCAGCTCCCACCTCTCCAGTGACCCGCCCCGGCTGTGTCATCCTTCCCGGTCTGCTCTCTCGAGCTGCAGCTGCCTTCTGGATGTCCACCGGCACACCCACCATGTGTCCCCAGTGTGACTCTCCCCCACATCTGCTCCTCTCCCGTTCCCATCTCTGGGAAGGGCTGAGACATCCTGGGTGCCTCCCTCACCTCCTATCACCCCCACAGCCAGTCCCCTCACCTTCCTGCACCTGTCCCACAGCCCCTTCTCCCCTCCTTCTGGCCCTGGCCACACCCTGCCTGCCCTGGCCAAGCAGCTGTCCCAGCCTCCTCCCCGGCTCCGGCCCCCTCACAGTGCCCATGGCTCCCTGCGCACTCGGAGCAGTCACAGCTCTCCTGCGCAGCTGACAGGCCACCCACTCTGCCGCCCATTTCTCACTTCCTATTCTGTCTCCAGCTCCCAAAGGCCACAGCTACCTCCCTAGTTACCTTATTTTGCAGCTCCAGCTTCTGGACCCCTGTCCGGTGGCCTGTCACACCCTTGCCCCACCCTTCTTTCTTCTGCCTCTTCTGATTTACCTTAAGGTCTCTGCTCAGAGTTCCCTTTTCAAGAAAACCCTCTGGGATGGCGTCCCAGGCTGGAGCCAGTACTGTGTCTGCATTCCACCAGCTCCCTGTGCGCCCTCGCCCTGGCCCTGACTTCACTGGGACTGTCTGAGGTCCAGCACAGGCGCCCAAGCTTTCTCCAGCTTCACCCTGTTACCCTTCATACCTGTCACACCTCCGACACTTCCAGCCCCAAATCTAGAACCACACTCGCACTCCCTCCCAGCTGCTGCAGCTTCAGTACTGCTTGGCTGAGATCCCTCTGACCTCTGTGACCCAGCTAGTATCTTGCCTTCACCTCTGACCACCCTCCCCGTTGACAGGATGGTCCTCACCGCTGGCCAGTTGATGAAAGACGTACGAAGAGTTGGCTGGCACTTGGCACCACCTTCTGAATGAATACCTGCTGGTCATCCCGCTCGCCATAGGGGCCTGGGACAGGAGGGGACAGGATCAAGGCCAGCTGGGGTCCCTGGAACCTCCAGGCCCCAAGGCTCCACCCCTTCCCCATGGATGAACCCTCTCCCAGGACTCAGTCCCCATTCCCAGGTTGCTGGACTTGGGCAGGGGCAGAGAAGGTTGGGGTTAGCAAAAGACAAAGGAGTTCAGGCACATCAGGGACAAGGGAGGGTCCTGGGTCAGGTGGTGGTCAGCAGGGGTCAGCAGGGGGTATCGATTCAACTGGGGTTCTGGGAGGAAATGGAAGTCAACTGGGGTCGGGTGGCACAGAGTGGAGTCAACCTGGTCAGCTGGGTGGGTCAGGAGAGGTCTACAGGGGTCAGGTAAGGGGCCAGTGGAGCCACTGGGGGTCAGGCAGGGTCCATTCGCGGGGGGCCAGGAGCCAGCAGGCACCGATGTCATTGCCGGCACTGCAGCCACCATGCCCATCGGCCGACTCCAGCGCCAGGATCTTGAAGGAAGCAAGCGGGGTGGAGCCAGGCTGGGTGGAAATCATGCCTCGGAAGCGAGTCACAGACCAGGTCCGCACGTGGTTGTTGTCAGCACAGACTGAGGAGCAGGCACAGCAGCAGGTCAGGCCCCATGTGGCATCGCCACTGCTGACCGTCGTCCTGTGCCCCAGCACGACCCACAGGATGACCCCTTAAAGGGGTCAGGATTCAGGCCCCTCTCTGAGAATTCTCTCTTCCCCAGAACTGCAAATGGCCAACAATCCTATGGGCTCTGCCTCCAAAATTGTTCCAGAGCCTAATGTCACTTTACCCTGTCCACTGTCCCCACCCTGGTCCTGTCCATCTCATCTCCTGCCTGGACCATTGCTGCTGCCTCCTCCCTGGACTCCCTGCTCCCCTCCTGCCCCCACAGTCTGCCCCACACGCAGTCAGAGGGACCCTGTGAACCCACAACAGATCACGGCCCGCCAGTGGCACCATCTCAGTCAGGGTCAAGGACACAGTCTTCTCCATCGCTTACAAGGTCCCACTGACCGGGTCTCACCATCTCTCAGCCTCCCCATCACCCACTCCACTCCAGGCACAAGGGGCTCCCTCAGACACAGCCAACATCCCCTTACCTTAGAGCCGCTGCAGTGCCTGTTCCCTCTGCCTGGAATGCTTGTCCCCACCAGCCTGCATTGCCCATCCCCTCACTTCTGCTCAAAGCTCATTCCTCAGAAAGGCCCTTGGAGCCACACTCTTTAATGATCCCAACACTGTCTAGCCACTCACACAGCACCATTTTTATTCATGGTCCTCATTATTGCCTGCTAGTGATTTACACTTTTATTTACAGTCTGCCATCCCCACAAGAACATCGGCTCCACAAGGGTAGGGGCTTGGCCTATCTTGCTCATCACTGTATCCTGTACCTGGCACACAGTAGGTGCTCTATTAATGTTTGCTGAGGCGATGAATTACTCACTCCCCCTTAGACTTCTCCCCTTTACAGTATTCTTGCACTTCTGCAATTATTGTCCCAGGTCAAAATTCTCTCCCCTGGAGAGGTCTCTCCCTGCACATGTCCCTCCCCAGTGGAAACCCTCATCCACCTGGTTTCATGCTCCTGCCTCATCCATCTCTCCTACAGGGAGACAGGCATGGCAGCAGCCCGCAAAGCCCACCTGAGATGAGATGCTTCTCTGACAGCATGATCTTGGTGACAGGGCTGCGGTGCACAGTGAAGGTCTGGAAGAGCTGTGGCCCCGAGCCCACGGTCTCAGGGTGCTGCACAATGACCCGCACGCCCCCTGAGCTGGTGCCGTAGGCAATCTCGATCCAGTTCCCACTGTCACCTGGTGAGGGGTAGAAGACAAGAAGAGGGACTGGGTGGCAGAAACAAGGAAACCAAGGCAGAGAGAAAGAGACAGACAGATGAAGAACAGAGACAGCAAGGAGAGAGGGAGAGGTGGGAACAGCAAGATGGTGAGATGTGGGAAATGCAGGAATAGGGAGACAAAGGGCCAGATCAGAGACAGCAATTTAGAGACCAGAGACAGCAATTAAGACAGAAAGAGACAGAGCTAATAAGAAAGGGAAGAGAGATGAGAAGAGAGAAACAGGAAGACACAGGGAACCGAGAAACTGAGTCAGAGGAAGAGACAGACAGACATAGAGAGAGATGGAGTTAGAGAGAAAGACAGAAAATGCAGAGACATATAGACAGACAGACATATAAACAGACAGACATATATATTAAAAAAAGACAATACAATCCACATGTGTGCGAGGGACTCCTCACCCTCGCCAGCATTCCACAGGGGAAAAATTCTTTTGCAACTGTCAGAAACTTAATGGACCATCTTAAGGAATGTGGGTAGGTCAAATATAGTTTTACCATTTTGTGCAGCCGTTAAAAGCAATGGGTTAGGGTTATGCATACCCACATGGATGGACATGAACCCAGGGCAGTATGGACAAAGGAACACAGCTAAGATACATGCCCAAAACCATTTATGCATGTTCAAAAACCTGCCCACCATCCCCACTTTTAAGGACATATACAAATGAAAAGATAAATGTTAAAACATGACAGAATAGTGGCATGGGGTGGAGAGGAAAGGAGTAAGTAAAAGAAATAAGAGAGGGGCCTTCTGTGGGAGAAAGGTGATGACATGCTATGAAGTTCGGTTAACAATTTACTTCTGCTAGAAAAAAGTATCCCACGACCCTTACCTCACACCATAGATAAAAGTTAATTTGAAATGCAGAAGAGACCTATGTTTAAAAGCTGAAACTACAAACGTTCTAGGAGAAAACACAGGGGAAAGTCTTCACAACCTGCGGGTAGCAAAGACATCTTAAGATCCAGAAAGCACTAACCATTAAAAAACAAATAATTAACCATTATGGTAACTGAAAAAAGCCATAATTCCATTTGCAAGAAATATCCAGAATAGGCAAATCCATAGAGACAGGAAGTAGGTTAGGTTTCTTTTTGGGGTGGTAAAAATCATGTTCTGGAAATTAGATAGTAGTGATGGTTGCACAACCTGTGAATCTACAAAAATTCACTAAATTGTGCCCTTTAAAATTGTGAATTTCATGGTATGTAAATTGCATCTCAATAAAAACAAAAATTAACCTATTTCCCCGCAATTGAGGTCAAGAAAACAAACCAAAAAAAAAACTCCCAAGTGAGAGAACTCAGCTTCATCTGCTGTAAAAACATTCATGCTTTGGTTTACAAGCAGGCAAGCACCATGCCCTAATTGCAGAGCTGGGAAAGAAATACAAAGATGAACTACTAGTGGCCAATTCTGTCCCTGGTGAAGAGGCCTGCTACTGTCCAGTGCCTAGAATAATGTTTATGTACAAGCGGTTTCCCATAAGTGATTGTTGAATGACTAAGTGAGAGTTAAGTCTGTCCACCTCCCAGTAAATCTTAGTCACGCTCCATGGCAGTGGGGAGAAAGCTGCTGGCTAAGGCTGGCTGCTGGTGGCATAGGGGAAGCTGGGTCATAGCTTACTGGTCTTGGGGGTGAGGTAGACGCTGAGGGCTGTGACCCCATCCTCTGCAGGGTCCCGGTAGAGCTCGCTGACAAGGAGGTCATTGTCCTTCATGCGCAAGGGGAACTTCTGCACATCTGGGGGCCGGCAGGGAGGGGAGAGCCGGTGTGTTCAAGATGTCCTAGCCACCCCCTCCTCTCCCTCTTTCCCGGGGAGGCGCTCAGGCACCTGGGCTGCCCACTACTGCTCACCCACATAGTAGATGGAGCCGTTGTTGCAGCCCAGGAGGAGGAAGGAGCCTGCTGCATCGTAACTGGTGATGGGCTGCACCTCCTGAACCTGGGGGCAGGGCAGGACAGGCTTTGGCCGGTGAGTCCCGCTCTGCCTCCGCAGCACCCCTTCTGGACGTGCCCTGCCCTCCCGCTCCAGAACCCACCTTCACACTTTAGCAGGAAAAAACAACAGTGCACATGTCGTTTCATATTTTGGACATGACTTGGAGTAGGTGCAGAGAGAATGACAGACATTTGCATGTCTATCACTGGGTTTTAGCCTCCTCCACCATCTCCCTCACCTGCTCCCCAATCCAGAGTCCAGAGAATCCTCTCTTCTTTCCGCAACCACCCAACCATCATGTCAGCTCAGCAGTCCCTTTCCAGTATCCTTGATGCTCCTTAGGCCTTTACCACCACTCTATCCCCCCAGGGTCCGGCCCCAGCAGAGAACCCACTACTGGGTTCTTGGCTGTTTCCAGGTGGGGTGGGGCAGAAAGGAAGTCCTCTATGGGTCTGTATAGTCTGGACACCTGGGAAAGAGACAGCCAAGATGGCCAGCACACTGACCTGCCAGTGCTTGGTGACAGCATTCCACACTCCAATGCGCCCTGTGTGACTTGTGGCAATGAGCTGGTTCCCCACGAAGAATAAGGCCTCCACAGGCACCCCCAGGTGGAAGACCCCTGCAGAAGGCACAGAGTTCTCAGTCAGGACCCTGCTTCTTGGGCAGAGAAGAAGGGTGGCAGGAAGAACTCCAAGGGCCAGAGGATTCGATTGAGCCATGGAATCTTTATAGGACAGAGGATTCCAGCAGGAGTTATAGAGGACTGCAATGAGCCAGATTCCTTATGGGGTGTGGGGCTCTTAAGGGGGCATAGAATTCTAACATAGTTGAGATTTTCAACAAGGCAAAAACTATCAGTGGCAGAGGATTCTCAGGAAGGTTGAGATTTGTTAGGGAACAGATTTCCTACCAAGTCAGAAATTTCTAATGGGAACACAGATCATAACACAGATTATAAGGCTCTGGGATTCTACTGCTTCCAAAGCAAAGAGATCTAACAATTCTCTTCTCCATCAGAACTCACTGCCCTGGGTTCTGATGGAGGAGAGAATTGTTATGTGGTTGGATTTTTCTACCAGGCCAAGAAATTCTAACAGGATATGGAATTCTAAAGCGTTGGAGAATCCTAATAATGCAAAGAATTCTTGTGAGTATAAGAATTACATGGAGTAGGTTATTTTAACAGGCCAGAGAATTCTAATGGGGTAGAGAATGCGAACAGACCATGGGTTGGAATAGAATTCTAAAGGGCGGAGAGTTCTGGAAAAAGGCTGGTGCCATACCTATCTCGGAGCCACCACCTTCTGCCTGCAGAGCCCAAAGCAGGATCTCACTCCCTGTGGCTGCTGCCACCATCTTGTCGTGATCCCCCAAAGCCCCACCAAGCACCCGGGCTGTGAGTGCCAGTCGCTCAATGGGCCAGTCCAGACGGGGACTGGAAAACACCAGCTGCCAGCCAGAGGCTTCCTTCAGCCTAGAGGGTTGCAGGACACCATCAATCCTCACTCCAAGCCATCCCCATCAACAGGGCGCAAAGCCTTCCGCCACCACCCTCCTTAAGCACCTGTAGCAGACAACAAACTGGGTATAGGCCACAGCGATCCAGTTGTGATGTCCACACACCAGACGCACCATCCCTGGCTCCTCCGGTGGCCCTTGAGGGAAAGAGCAGGGGTCAAGGCAGGGTCACAGGGGCCCAACTAGCTGCCCAGCCTCCAAGGAGACAGAAATGTACCTGATGGGGACGGTGGGGCTTTCTCATCTAGCATTCGTCCCAGCAGCCCTGCATTGCCCAGGTTGGGGGGCAGTGTGTTGCTCCGTCGAACAGGAGCTGGGCGTCCCCCTGCTTGCTGGGGCCCCACCAGGCTATGTCGGTTCCGCCGCTTCACTGGGAACACTATGGCAGGCAGAAGGCGCACAGCGACAGTAATTGTAATAATTGCCATGTTGCAAGTGCTTTAAAACATGCCACTGATTTCCCCACGTGTAGAGCGTAGTCTCAGGCAAAAGATTTTAGGTGGTGTAGGGACACAGAGTTAAATGACACTGAATCACGTAGCAAGTCACTCCCTTGTAAGTTCTGAGTCCATCAAAGAAAGAATCAGTTTGCTGATGCCTTCTAGTGATGCTCTCCGCTATGTACTAATCCTTCTGTTTCAGAAATGGGAGCCTGTCCGTTTGGCAGGCAACAGTGTCTAGCCAGAGTTTAATCACACTGTTATGTTTGGGTATTATTTTCATGTTTACTTGTTTACAGTATAAAGGTAGTAATAGGAAGTTTCTATTTAAAACGATTTCTTTTTTAAAAAACAAGGCAAAACTAAGAAAATAACAGCATAGGTCTTCATATTTGGCACACTTCATGAAGGCTTGTAGGTATAGGTAACTAAGGTTAGGGAAATAAAGCCATAAATTCAATATCCCTCCTCTGTTCCTACTACCAGTCAGCAAAGCCAGGTGGACTACAGTTCCCGGTAACTACTGGAGCATATTTTTCATGCCCAGTGGACTGACTGGCTGCTCCAAGGTCCCATGGAGATCACCATCAGTAAGTTCCCTTTAATGTTTCTCACCTCCATGCAAAGGACCCCAGTACTTCCTAAGCTTCCCCACAAGGAAATTAAACCTGGACTACAGCTCCCATGAGGCTCTAAGGCATGCTTCTGAGCTTCAAGGGGGCTAGCTGGCTCACTGCCTCATTGGAAATGCTCTTTCTTATTTCCTTTACAAGCACCTAACATAAACTACAACTAACATAAGTCTCAGGGCTCACACTACAGACACCCAAGGGCTGCAGCCTTATGGGAAATGTAGTCTTTAGTCCACCCTCCCTCCACCGCATTCCTTAGTAGTGCCCACCTGGTGGAGGCAGGTAACCGTTGAAGAGGACATTTCCGCAAGAAGATCGATCCAACTCCTCCCGAAGCTGCAGGCGACGAACTGAGGCGGAAGGACTTGAAGGCTGGGACTTGTAGGATACTGAGGCAGATCCCTTTCCCCTCCCCCAGCTCTTTCTTTACAGAATATTACCACTGCCCTGAGACCCAGAATCAAATCTAGTGTTCTCAGTTCTAACCCAACCTTCTTCCAAGAGAGAGAAGGAAGAAAGAGTTTCACTAGGGAGCTGGTGTTCTGTGCAGTGACGATGCTGATGGGGCCCCACTTACCCAGAGGAGTGAGCCCATAGAACTGGGCTTCGTGGAGGAGGCTGGAACCGTGGACACCCCTGAGTAGCAGAATTGACTAGGGGTCAGAGTCTGGGGAGTGGGAGTGGGCAAAGAATTCTTAGGAGGAAGTTTTTGAAACTGCACAGAGAATCCCAAGATGTAGCAAATTTTGACCAGAACCATGATACGGGAAATGTGTGCGTGTTTGAGGAGAATCCTAAAGATGCATAATGTAAATATGATCAAGAAGCTTAAATGAATGTTCTGAGAGGAAGAAGAGACTTCTAGGAGGTGAAGACGGTGGGAGGATGCCTCTTTATCTTCCATGCCAACCTGGAGTCCAACTCTTTGGTGCGCAGGAAGTTGAGGATGGGGGCAAAGATGGTGGGGTCCCTGTCGATGAAGATCTGCGGGAAAGGGGACAGAGGATGCATAGGGCAAAGAGCCGGGCTGAGTAGGGGCCCTGTCTCTCCTTCCCGCCGCTCCCTTCAGCACTCGGGCTACTCACGGCTCCTGTCTCATCTTTCAGTGTCGAGATGCGTCCGCTTAGAAGACTGCAGGAAGGGGACGCAGAGCAGGTGTCACGGGCCGGTATGTGTGTTCGGGGTAGGGCAGGGGAAATTAGGTCTCCCCCTACCCTCTCCCCACGCCCCAAACTCGCTCTCCCAATCACCTGGAGAAGAAGGAGTCTGGGATCCAGGTGAGAGTCTGGCGAGAGGTACTGAATCTGTGCGGGGAAAGTGAGCAGAAACGAGATGAGGGATGGAGGGTGAGGAATACCGCCTCATACCCCAGGACAGGGAGAATTCCCTTTCTACCCCGGCGCTGGTCCAGGCTCGCGCGCCTCCAGCGAAAGGCGGAGCAATCTTTGATGGACAGGGATTCCCCCAGAGAGAGGCGGGTATGCCCACCCAGTTCCCCGCCCCCGATGAGAGGGGCTCGAGTCTCCTGCACTCACCTCTTGCCTCCCACGTTCAGATGAATCACTTCCGCGGGAGGACCCCGACCTGGAACCCCATCGGCGGCAGACACCACGGCTGCCATGGCCCCCAGGCGAGCCTGCCGGCTTGTACTCGCTTCCGGGTGTGTACTGGGACCCCGCCCCCACCGCGTGCTCATTGGACCGGAGACTCCAGGAGCCGGCGGCGATTGGACAAAGCGCTCACCGTCACAGTTAAATTCTCCGCCTCCTTAAAGGGGATTGCCTTTCCTGTCCTGGACGGGGCGGATTGGCCGGGCCCTTTGGGCAAGTTTAGTTGGCAGTAGCAGCAAAACATCCCTCCATACCTCTGGGGTTCCCATTTTAGGAATCGCACCTAGGTGCTTCGTCGGGGCACGTGTTTAGACCCTGAAAGTAGTCCACGCCAAGGGAGGCATCTAAATGTTCTTGCAGCCAGTCTATCCACCCTTCTACCGCCATCCTCCGGCACAGCTCAAAAAACGCGAACAAACCAGCATAGACCGTCAAAGCCAAGGTTTTATTATAGGTACATACAGTGTGCGCGCCTGCCACACCGCCCCACACCCCCAGGCCCCGGCTGCTTCTCCTGGCGGCCATGGGGCTGCTCAGAACCCGATTTCCCCACTCCCCAGGGAGGTGCTCCAGCCAGAAGCATGCAGGGGGAGGGCTTCCCCTCGCCCCTCCCCTCATGAAGTGGCATTTACAGCTGGAGGGGGGAGGAGAGAGGAAGACAGTTTTGAGCTTTGACGCCCCTCCCATTAAAAGCCTTCGCTGATGCGGGGCGGGGGAGGAGGAGGTCGACGTTTTGCAAAAATAAACTAAGTCAGGAATTAACCGCATGGCTCTGAGACGGTGGAGTGTGGGGACTAGGGCCCCTTCACTACCCCTTCCCAGACAGAGATCAAGGCAGCATTGGAAGTGAGGTAAAGGCGGGGAGGGGGCATCCCCTCCCCACCCCCTAGCACCCTGGATGGTCCAGGGGACCTCACCAGCGCCCCCATGCCCATCCGTAGGGTGGAGAGGGGGGCAGAAATTATCGCCCCTACCACCCCAGCTTCTTGGGGCAGGATCTGGGGATGGGCAAGGGGCTTGGCTCAACTGGCCCCTTACCCACCCCCGCCAACTCAGTTATTGCATAAAAATAATGGGGCCCCAGCACCTGGGGTAGGGGTGGCGAGCAGGAAGGGGCCGAGATATGGCTATAGGGGCAGCAATCCCCCCACCACTTCTTGGGGTGCAGGAGAAGTCCCCTCCTTTCCAATGCCCGTCATGACGCATCCGCAGTGTTGGTGGAACTAGGGGCTCCAGCCCCTGCGCAAGAGAAAGTGTCTTTGTGCCCACAGTGCAGAGAGGAAGGGCGGAGAGGTGCGTCAGGCCCTGTGGGAAGTCACTTCCGGCGCCCGCTGGCCCTGCGCTCCCCAGCCTCCCGCTTGGGGTTGCCCTCGTCTGTGGATGAGGTGGTGGGCAGAGTCTGGCCCCAGCGGGCGATCTCAGCGTGTTCCCCGACTGAGGCAGCCACAGCCTCCAGCCAGCCATTCATCTCTTCCTGGAGAGGGAAACGGCACTGAGTCCGTATTTTGAAGAGAGGAGACTAAGAAATAGATGAGTCTGGAATCAGACTGTCCTCTCTGAACTTCGGTTTCCTTATCTATTAAATGGGGTTATAATAATAATGCAAAGTACATGGCACTTAGTATGTGCTGGTCAGACTCTGTCCCAAGCACTATCACAGATTATTCACTTAATCCTATGCAATAGGATGATATAATTCTCACTGTAGAGATAAAAGCCAATAATATCAGCAGACAGATAAAGAACACTGACATTTACCAGGCCCTGTAAGTACTCTATATGCATCGACTTATTTAATTCTCACAATAAACCTATGATAAAAAAACTATTATTATCTCCATTTTAAAGATTAGTAGAGGAGGCATGGAGAAAATAAAGGCCATTTCACAGTCTCATTAGGACGAATAACAAATGCTATTTTCAACATCTCTTCAAACTGCCTCCACGCCTGCTCCTCCCCTGACCTCTCCCCAGACCCAAGGCCCACGCCCACTCACATTCCTTTCTCTCTCACCTACCTTCTCCTTCCCTCCCCACAGGCCTGCCCTGGTCCAGCCTTGTGCCCTCTGGCTTGGGTCCCTGCCCTGGCTGCCTGCTGGGCTCCACACCTCCACTCTTGTCCTCTCCAATCTACTCTGAAGCATTGGAAGTGAGGTAAAGGCAGGGAGGCGTGTCAGGCCCTGCATCTTTCTTATGCATCACTATAAGCCTCATCTGCTCAAAACTCTGGCCAGGGCTCTTGAGGGCCCTTTGGATGAACTCTAACCTCCTCCAAATGGCCATAATGCCCTTTGAGATCCAGTCTCTGGGAACTTTCCTCCTTGAACATTCCCCAACACAGTTAATGCAATTCTGCACCTCTAGATCTTTGTGCTTGCAGTTTTTTCTACCTGGTTCATCCTTCTTTGTTAGCTAATTCCTCTTATCTTTCCGGCCTCACCTCGGAGGCCATGGCAAGTGGCCCTCCAGATCCTTCCAGCCCCTAGGCTAGGTTAGGGACTTCCTCTGGGCTCTCACTGCCCATGGGCTTTCCCGGTACAGCCCCGGTAATGCTGGCTTGTATTTTCCACTATAGTCCCATCACTCTGAGCCACGACCCAACCAGCCAGCTGGTTCCTGAGGTCCAAATAAAGAAAGAAAGGACCAGATCTCACCTCATCTTTAGCTTGGAGCAAAAACTCGCTGCCATCCTGGGTCCTGTAGGAGGGGACACAGTACTTGGAAGATCTGGGGCAGGGGCCTGGCCCACCCATTCACCAACTGTCCTCCAGGAGAGCAGGGTATTGCTGGGAGGGAGAAGCTAGGCTTTGGATCCCTCCCTCTTGCCCGCTGGGGGGGGCTCACTGGAGTTTGAAGACATGCTTCTTTTTCTTGTAGTCACTAGCCACCTCGCTGGTGGCTTTGTGCAGGCTGAGCAGCGGCTCCCCACTGTGTGTGCCCCCAGATGACGGGCCCTTGGCGTCCTTGTAGAAGCCTAGCTCTCCCTTGCTGAGCACACAGTACAGGCTCACCCACGACCTGGGGTGACAAGACAGGGCTCAAGGCAGAGTTGTAGCACTCTGCCAGGGTACCCTTCATTAATACCCTTCTGAGCTGAACATGCCTGAGCCTTCCTCCCTCTGGGCCTTTGCCCTAGTTGGACCATCTGCCTGGGGTGCTCTTCCTTATTGCCATTATTCAGCTGAGTGGAGGGTCTGAGTCTCTCAGTAACAAGCCTTGCCTAGGCGAGCCCCTACTGGGGTTACCCTTCCTTATTCCCACCCACAGTGAATTATCTGAAGGCAAGAATTTTTGCCTGGGCATGTTCCTTGCCACTCCTCCACCCCCACAGAACCCCCTGAAGGGAGATCTATTGTTTTACTGTCAGGGATGAGGAATTACTGTCTCCCCTTTCAGCCAAAGCCCCAACAGAGAAGGAGGTCTTCCCAAAACCAAAGTACACCGCAGTGCCCGTTTATCCCCACTTTGGCCTTGGCACAAGGAAGAAAGACTACCTTCAGATCTTACAAGTAAAACCTCAACTTGTTCTGCCCATTTTACACCTTGGATCTAGGCCTCACTGAGCTCTTGGACCAGAGATTCCCTTTTTGGCTCCACCTCTCCCCAGATTCAGCCTCCTAGTTCGACAAAACGTATTGGACTACCAGGAGCTAGATTCCAAGAGGGAACACATCACTGTTAGGTCCCTATTTGGCAGCCTATTTGCGGCGCTCACGACCAGCCCTCACAGTTCGGGCTCCGCCCCTTTTCAGACCCTCCCCCAACTTAAAATTTCGAGGGTTGACCCATCACACAAGGATGACCTCTCCAGCCTCCACTTCACAAGCCTTTGGAACCCTCTAGACTAGACCCCACATCCAGTTTGCTATTAACTCTAGGTAGCTCTTGAATTAGTTGCTACGCAATTGGGCCGCGTTTCAGTTACTTTCATTACATCTTCAGGTCCCGCCCCATCTAAGCTCCACCCCCTCACCCAATGAACACACTAACTTCAGGCCCCGCTCCTCCAGTTCATTTCTAGAGGTTGTGCCTCACCAGTCAAGCCCCGCACACCCCCGCCACCGGTTGGACACCCTGAAGTTTAGTTCCCACCCCTCATCAGCCCCACCTATTCACTCATTGGACACTCTGAGCTTGGGACCCGCCTTCCAAAGCCCCACCCACACGCTCACCGGTTGGACGACTTGCGGTTAGCGTCGAGCTCGCGCTTGCGCAGCAGGAAGCCCTCGTGCTGCACTGTGTGAGTGGGCGGTGGCGGAGGCGCGGGGGCGGAGCCGCCCTGGGCCGGGGCGGAGCGCGAGCGCCGGCTTCCCCCGCCCTCACCACCCTCTCGCGGCCGCGGCCGCCGTCGCGGCTTGGGCCGGTCGCGCGCCCGCGGCCGGTCCGGCCGAGGTGTCCGCTCCAGCGGCTCAAGCCCGTTGGGCAGGCGGCCGGGGGGAAGCTCGCGAGGCTGAGGCAGCGACGGCTGTGTGAAGGGAGGGGGGAGAGGGGTGCTGTCCATAGGGGGGTGTAGGGCCATCTGTCTGCGGGAACTCATGGGTCTGGGGGTCCCATCTGTCTGCAGGGCCATCTGTCTTGGAACCTCAGGGCTGGAGACCCAACTTTTAGGAACCCCACCGGTCTGGGAAGTGAGTCTGTCAAGGCTCCTTGTTTTGGAATCCCTCTTGATCTTGGGCAGGTGGTGTCCCAGCTGTCTGTAGGAGGAATCTGAGGACTCCTTCTGTGTGTGTGTGGCTGGCTGTGTATGAGGAGGAAATCTGAAACCCCCACTGGGCTAGAGAAAGACTGTCCAGGACAGATGTGCAAAGAGTTTGGAGTCCGTGTGTATGTGTTTTAGGAGTCTCCTAGGTACCTGAACTCATCTTTGTAAGGGAGAAAATTTCAAATTGTGGGACGCATCTGGGGGCTCTCCCCAACCCCTGAGAGTCTCTGCAGGGTTCAGGTGGGGGTGGGGGCAGGGCTAGGTAATAGTCTTTCTGGAATCCTGACTCCTGCTCTGAAGAGAAGGGTCCCCATATCCCCACCCATCCTGAGGCTCAACTTACCCCAACAGGGAGCCCTGGGCCTGCCTCTTTCTCCTGCAGCTGCTCCACAATGTCGGCCAGGGTGGCCTTCCTGGGGGTGGGGGAGGCAGAAAGACCCAATGGAACTGGGGTGCCCCCTCCCAGGGACCAGCCTGGCTGGCTGCTCCACCTCTGGCCTGAGATGCCAGGCCTCTGTCCACTTCCGCAAGTGCCTCTCTCGGATGTTTGCGTTACACACCACAGCTGCTCAGGACTTGTCTGCTCAATGCAGGACAGAACCTCCCTCCCTCCCCTTTGAGTTTTAAGCAGCACAGAGAAAAATGCTAACTGGTGCCTTCAAGCCTTTGAACATACTGTTGTTTGAACTTACTGGTCCACTCACCTACTGAGTTCCCAAGCCCCCTGGACTTCCCCCATCCCAGCCCTAACCATTCTGGGTCATCACTTGTCCAGTGACTAAGTCTGTTTCCCTTTCTGGACTGTGAGCCCCATGAAAAGCCCGGCTGGGCTGGTTCTGTCACTGCTATCCCCACAGCACATACCACACACAGATTGAGCACTCAGCAAATGTTCATGAAATACAAAATTAAAAAGCAGTAAAAAAAATCATTTTCTCAGAAAGGTATTTGACCAAAGGTATTTAACCAGGGTATTTTTCTGGGATGCAGCTGATTGGATACATCTACACAAAGCACTCTGGTTAATGCTGGAGAGGCCTTTGTTCCAGTTCTGCCCATCCATCCAGGCTGTGTGACTTGCCTCAGTTGCCCCATCCATAACATGGAGATGACAACCAGCCCCCAGTTTGTAAGACAGAGAGACTGTGATAAAGGGTCTTATCTGCAGTCAGGGAGGTGGTAGTTCCACCATTAGCCTAGTGGAGACACTGAGGACAAAATCCCTGCCCAGTGCCACTCAGGGGGTTGGATGCTGGGGTCAGAACTCAGCGGCTGAGAACCTGCACCTAGGGGAAGGCACTCTTGTCTTCCGTCAACAGAACTGTTGCTGGGGGACAATGGCCTCCTACCCTCTTTCAGCCTGTTTTCACGTCTGCAAAATGGGTATCAGGACAGTATCTCCTTCCTTAGGCAGTTCTGAGCCCGGAAGCCCTCTTCCCTGGGCCTGCGCAGCGCCAGGAGATCTCCTTGTCCCCCTTCCCTCACTCCCTGAGCACATGGGTCTCACCCCTTGGCTACGTCTCCTCTGGTGGGCATCTCTTGTTCACTGGACTCCTGCCGCTCCAAACGCCGTTCGCGCCGCTCGCGCCGCCGCTCCATCTGCTCGTAGCGGCCCAGGGTAAGGCTGTGTGCTGCCTCGTGCTCCGCTGACTCCTGCCGCTCTGGCCGCCGCCTCCGCGCAGCCTCTTCGGATTGATCAGCTGATTCCTGCCGCTCTGGCCGCCGTCTCCTTGGCAGCTCCTCCACACGATCAGCTGACTCCTGGAGCTCCGGCCGCGGCCGGACCTGCTCTGCCGCCGCGGGAGCCCCGGGTGTCTCCGCCGGGTCCTCCGGTGAGGCCGGCAGGGCCATGGGCTCCACTCTTACCGGCACCTCTGGCAGCCGGTCGATGCGCGGCTGGAGGCGCTCGGGCTTGAGCTCCTGGCGCACGTATCCCACCCGGGTCCGCACCTCGGCCGACAGCGTGTCCGAGGCCCGGCGGGCCAGCGGCTCCACGCCCCTCTCATAGCCCCCTGGCCGCAGCAGGGGCGCCGCTTTGGCCGCCAGTTCCGCGGGGTCCCCAAAGAACTTGCGTCCTAGTAGCGGGGTAGGCGGCTGCTTGCTCTGTTCCGCCTTGAGTTTCTCGATCTGGGGACAGAGGGGGAGGCGGGGGGGCAGGTAGAGGGGCGTGGTGGTGGGGATCTGGGATGACGGCTCCAGATTGTCTGCCTGACCACCCAGTTTACTCGTTTTTATTAGTGAAAAAGCAAGGTTTTGCTCTCTGTCCGGAACTTAATTCCTATTTTCTCTGGCAAACACGTAGTGTTCTTTTAAGAATTGGCTAAATCATCACTTTCTTAGGTGTCATTCTGACCCCCACTGCCTCCTTCCTTAAGTACCCCCACCAGGACCTTAAGACTTCTGATTACAATGGTGGCGTCTCCTCATTCTTCAAGTCTCAGATCAGACTTCCCCAAAGCCAAGTGCTACCCACACAGCCCCTTGTGCTTCCCTTTTCTGCCCTGGGCTGTCCTGATCTGGTGACAAGTCTGCCCACTCTTCCCCTCCACCCCCGACCCGGGCAGGGAGCTGTCTCAGCCCTCACTCAGCACAGAGCTGAGCCCCAGGCACCAGGTCCCCGTCTGTCTGCCTCACATATAGAGATGGGGGCCGACGCAGGATCAGGGGTGCTGACCGTGGTCAGGCGCCGCAGAGAGCTGAACCTTTCTTCCCAGGCAGCAGCTGCTTTGCGGAAGGCCTCATGTCGCCGGATAAGCTGCTCCACCTCATCCACGCTGCTGCCCAGCTCCCGGCTCTGCAGGAGCGGCTCTTGGGCTGTTAGCCAGGCATCAGCCACCACCGCCTCCTGGGCAAACTGGTGCACTTCCAGCACTGAGGGGACACACATGGGATAAGGGAGCTGGGGCCACGAGTGGGCCCTTCATGGGGCAGCAGCTATATTCTCTGGCCTTCCATACACCCCTGGTTTCCTCTCTCCCAGCTTTGGGCCCTGCAGGAAGGAAAGAGGTGGGGGGTATTTCTGAGGGCACTAGCTTCTCCCACAGTTATCTGTCACCAGGGATCCAATGGCAAGGCAGCCCCCTTGTCCACCCTCCCAGGCCTTCATGTTTGCTGGTGGGAACCTGAGAACGGTGTACGACAGAGGCCTTTTTCACCCTCTCTGGGCCATTCTAGGAGTGTATCTGGGCCCCCACTCACTCTGCTGCAGCCATTCCCAATGGCGGTCCCACTTGTCCAACACCTCCTCCTTCCTGGTTCCCAGTTTGTCCAGCTGTGCCTGGATCTGGGAATGGCGGGTGGAGAGAGGCATCAAGGGTGGCTCCCACCCCAATGGGCACAGACGGCAGAGGGGAACACCCTCTACCCTCCTCCCCACCTCATCAGTCATGGCACTCTTGTTGAGCAGCAGAGAGCGCCCCAGTTCCTGGCAGGCTGTCAGCTCCGGCACTCGTGCCTCCAGCTCGGTCTTCAGGCCCTGGTGGTAGTTCATGAGCACCTCCACTGATGACACGTCCCTACAGTGGGTGGCGGGCAGGGATCTAAGTCACAGGCAGCCTCCCTCCGCCCACCCCAAATATGCAGCCCCTGGTGAGCCCCAATCCCTGAGGCTGCAGTTCTACACTACCACAGGACACCCACTTCCTGTGACTAAGTTCTGAGGGTCCAAGGTTCTTCACTGATCCAATGACTCCAACTTTGACAAGATGTTAAATGTCATGCATTTGTGATTCTCACCTAGGATTTCGAGATCCAATTTTTCTAATTTTCTAAAACTGTGCTTCTGAAGCTTCCACTAGCCAATGATAATAACCTTCTAAGGCTGTGCTGTCCAACAAGGTAGCCAGTAGACATGGTGGCAACTGAGCGCTTGAAATGTGGCTAGTCTGAGTGGAGATGTGTTGAAGTGTAAAGTATACACCATGTTCTGAAGACTGTAAGATATCTCAGTGACTTTAATAATGACTGCATGTTGAAGCGCGAACATCTTGGGTACATGGGGTTCAATAAAATGAATTTCTAAAATTGACTTTCACTTGCTTCTTTTACTTTTTTGATGTGGGTACAAGAAAACCTTAATTATATTTGTGCCTCACATTTGTGGCCTCCATTATATAACTATGGGACAGCACAGTTCTCTGCTGTAATATGTCCACAACAAATTCCAAATTTCTGAAGGTTCCACAATCAGCAAGTGTAGCTTTATAAAACTTAATATATCCAAACTTATTTCTGAAGGTCCCACATTATAATGATTCCTACTTAAGACTTAGTGTGTTTAGAATGCTCTGATTTTCCCCTATCTCCCAAAAATGCCCTCCCCTGTAATTCTCCATCTCAGTTGATTGACCCATCATTCATCTGTGACTCCTCTTTTTCCATCAGCCCCTGAATCTACTCCATCAGTCAAGACTAGACATTTATAACTTTAAAACACTACCTGTGAAATGATATGAAACCTGAGATCTGTTTTAAAATAATCCAGCAAAGAGTGAGGAGAGTGTATAGATGAAACCAGGTTGGCCAAATGTTGACAGTTAATCAAGCCAGGTGTTCACTATACACATGTGGGTTCACTACACTGTTTGTGCTACATCTGTGTCTATTTGAAATTTTTCATAATAAAAAGATCTTTTAACTCCCTAAAACCACTCACTTCTCCCCATCTCTATGACCACACTGGGCCACACTGGGCTGAGCCACCATCATCTGTCATCTGGGTTATTGCTGCAGCCAACTGACTGATCTACCTGCTTCTCCCCTTATTCTCCACACTCTATTTCCCATGGGGCGCCGGAAGCAATCTTTCGCAAATATGTATCATATTGTATCACTCCCCTGCTCTAAACTCCCCCACGGCTCCCATCTCACTTGTAGAAAAGACAAACTCCTCACCCTGCCCTACTGCCCCTCAAACCTCATTGCCTGAAAGTATCTACTCTCCCCCTCACCCACTCCATCCAGCCACAATAACTCTCTAGCTCTTCCTCAACCATCCCTAACTACAGCCTACCTCAGGGCCTTTGTACTTGCTGATCCCTCTGCCTGGAAACCTCTTTCCCCAAAACTTTATCCAACTCACCATCACTTCATTCAGATCTCCACTCAATTGTCACACCCTCAGAAGGGACTTGCCAGCTAGCATCTTGCTTTATTTTTCTTCAGAGCACTTACTACTATCTGAAGTAATATTAGGTGTTTGTTGTCTCTCTCTCCCCTCAGAATGTAAGCCACATCAGGGCAGGAGGTTGGCTTTGCTCACCATCTGGTACACAGCAGGCATTCAATAAATATTTGCTGAGTAAATAAATGTAGGCCCAAGCCCCCATAGTCACAGAAACAATGCTATGTGTCCACCACTCTCCAAGTCCTTGTCTTCCTGGATACAACACTGGACTGACTACTGGACTACATCACTTAGCTTCCCTGGCAGCCAGGTTGGGGCCACAGGCTGACAGAACATTAGTGTAGGTTTAGTTTCTAGTACCTCCCATAGGACCCTCCCGCTCTCCTTTTCTCATCTGCAGGTGGATGTAGAGGGTCCAGCAAACGACTCCCAGGACCTTGGTTCCCAGTCACCATGAGACAGGCTTCTGCTGGACACTCACATCGAACCCTTATGTGAGCAATAAATCAATGCCTACTGAGTTAAATCACAAATACAGTCCCACACGTCCCTGTCCCTACCCTGGTTGCAGCCTATCCAGGCTGTGACACTCCCACAGGTAGGAAGTAGAGGTAACTGGGAAAGACAGAAGGCGGGAGGGTGCTCTGGGCTCTGATTCCCCACCCCATGCCACTCCTGACAAGGAGTCTTAATACAAATGAACAGAGGTGCCATGCAGGTATTGGCTATTGTGATTTCTTATGGGAAGAGGACTGATGAGGGCTGGGGTGGCTGCCCAGAGGCAGGGAGGGAAGCCCAAGGTGAGGTGAGGGGCACCTGGGCTTGTCAGCTGCCCCAATCTGGCTGGCGATGCCATCCATCCAGGAGAGCAGGTCACGGGCCTGGCTGTGGAAGCGCAGGGCGTCGGCTGTGGAGCTGACATGCAGACGGGCGTCCTCGCAGGCAGCCAGCAGCTCTTTCCAGCCCTGCAGCACCTCCTGCTCCCGGCTGGCGATGGCTTCTGCGTGCTCACCCGCATACACCGTGCGGAGCTGGGCTGCCCCTTCCTGCAGCTGCCGGACCTGAGGGGCATGCCAGGTCGGGCACCAGCCCTTCATGTGGGCCAGGCTCTGCCCTCTCTTTCCCCGAGCTGCTGGCTGGGTGTGATGCCTGAAGTCCTGGCCAAGTAAGAGGCCTGCACCCTTGTGATCCCACGCGGAGCTGTCCCTCTTACTGCTGCCTGATTTCTTTTTGACTTACCTGTGTTCTGACTTCTTTTGCACCTTCTACCAGGTTCCTTTCAGTCCACTGCCTGGTTGGTCTGAGAGCTCTATTTCAACTGCGTCTGTCACCTCATTTTTTCAAGCCCACATCTATCTTGTTTCAGATGGGTATGATTTCTTTCAGGAAACATCTTTCTACCCTGATGTTTACTGGACATGCTGTCCAATTTTTTCCACTCAATTATTTTTCAGATCTACTACATACTGCCCAATTTCTACTGGTTCTGCTGAGTTCTATTAGACCCACCTCTCTACTGGCTCAACTACCTAATTTCTTTTAGAATGACTACCATATTTCTATCTGCCACTGAATCACTGTCAATCTCTCTGCTTGATTTCTAACAGTCATCAGTGACTTAGATAAATATAATTATCCAATTTCTAATTTCATTAGACCTGTAGCCCAATCCCCTTCAGTTCTGCTGTTTTTCTATTAGGCCCACAGTTCATTTCCATCTGATTTCTCAGATCTATTTCCCAACTTCTAGCAGACCCATGGCCTGATTTTTATTGCCATTTTCATTAAATCCACCCCCTTCAATTTTTTTTCAGGAAACTTGTATGATTTCTATCAGAGACCTGCTGTCTAATTTCTATCTGCCCCACAGCCAAATTTCTCTTAACATTCTTGCAATTTCCTTTAGACTCTACATCTGGATTTGGGTAAGATTCACTTCACACTTTCTGGGAGAGTCTTGCCCAAACTCCATTGGAAATATTGTCTAATTTCTATCAGACATACTGTACCACTTTTCCTAGCCGCTGCCTGATTTCTGTGCACCATGCAATCAGTCATTTTCTACCTGCCCCATTATCTCATTTCTCCTTGTTCCAGTTTGCTATCTGTTCCACTGTCTAATTTCAAATTGCTCTCCGGCCTGGTTTTTGCCTGCTCTGCTGCACAGCATCCCTAGGCCAGACCCCCCTCTCACCTCCCCACCTGCCCGCAGCCCCACCTGGGACACAAGCAGCTGTAGGTCATGCTCAAAGGCACGCAGTGCCCGTTGCATGGAGCTGGCACTGGGTCTCGGCTCCGGCGGGGCAGTCAGGCGGGGCAGGCGCCTGCGCTTCTCCTCAATCTGTCCCTGAAGCTCTCGGGCATCACTGAAGAACTTATGCAGCTCCCGAGAGGCAGCCAGCAGCTGGGCCCGTGTGCCCATAAGCTCCAGCAGCTCGGCCCAGGCCTCATTCAGCCCATCCTTCCACTCAGCCATTGTGGCTGCCGCGGTATGGCCGCACTCGATCAGCTCATCCACCATCTGGTTCACGGCCGCCAGCCGCTCCCGCCCTGCTGTGCCAGTCTCGCTGGCGAACTCGGAGAATTTCTCCTGTAGCACCTGCCACCAGAAAGCGGGGGCCACAGCATGGGGAAAGGTGCTGTATATACAAGCCCCCTCCAGCCCACCATCTTGAGGCAGGTAAGAGTAATGGCATAATAATAACAATAATGACAATCATAATAAAAAAAAAATCTAACACTTATTGAGAATTTACTCTACAGCAATATTAACAATAATAAATAAAATAATAATAGCCATTAACAGTTAGGCACTGTGCGTGCCAAGTACTGTCCTAAGTGCTTACATTATGTTAATTCATTTGGCTCATAACAGAGCCATGAGGACGGTGTGATTATTATCCTCATGTTACAGATAGAGAAACTGAGGCCTGGAGAACCTTAGCAGCACACACAGTGGCCACTGGGGTTATCGTTATTACTGACGGTGCTCACCGTGACGTGCTCAAAGTCCTGGCCAAGCTCAGGGGAGCCAGCCACCACCTCCTTCTCTGCAATCCAGTGCTCGAGCTCATCCACCTGGCGGCTGAGCTGGTACAGCCAGTACTGTTGCTCCAGGCCCACCCTGCGCTCCTCGCCCAGCTCCTTGAGTGCCACGTAAAGGCGGTCCACCTGAGACTGCCGCCGGCTGATCTGCTCGCTGATGGGGGACAGGAGGGGCAGGGATGGAGCCTCCTGGGACCTCCAGGACAGAGCTGTGATCCCCTGAAGCCCCCCTCTCAGGGTGGGGCTGTGTTTCCTCTGAACGCTCAGGCAGGGTAGTGTCCCCTTGGACTCCCTCATGTAGGACTCTGTTTTCTGCAATTCTTGGATTCAGGCAAACCAGTACTTGGATCTCCGCACTCAGGGAAAACTGCTTTCCTAAGCCTGATAAGCTCACCACCCCCTCTTCCCACAGCGTTTCTACCTGCAACTGGATGCCAGGCCTCTCCAGTAATCTTAGTGGGACTTGGGACTCTCTACATGGGTCCCAGCCAACCTGCCTCACCTCCAGTCTGTTTCCAGGTTCTGGAGGACAGAGGTCTGGCCCTATGACCCCTCTCAGACCTTATCCCTGGTCCAGGCCTCCCACATGCAGCCCCTCCTCCTGACCCCAGGAAGGCCATAGGCCCAGCCATGCTGGAGTCTCAGGCCACTCCCAACCCAGGCTTTGCTGTCTCAGACACTGTCCAGACCCTGGGTAGGAAGAGGACCCTTCCCTGTCCTGAGCTCTTACGTCTCTCATCTCTCGGCAATCCCAGACATCGCCCCCCACCATCCCAACGCTGGAATCCCAGTATTCCTGGCCCCACCCTCTCAGCCATCCCTGAGCAGTGCCCCTCCACTCCGCCCCCAACTCCTGGCCAAACTCCTAGGGCTGCGGACCATGGGAATGAGGGCCCCTCCCACCTGAGGTCCCATTCTGGCCCTATCCCAATATCCAACAGCGAAGCTTCAGGTCCTGCGGGACCATTCCCTAAGATCTGGCCCTGTCCGCGCCTGGCCCCAATCCCGCCGTCCGCCCACCTGTCTGGGTGCCCCATCTCCAGCAGCGCCCGGCACTGGCGCGACAGCTGCGCGATGCTTTCCTCATAGTTCTCCACTCCCTGCTCCAGCTGCAGGTGCTTCTTGAGCAGCTGCAAGGTGCTCTGTTCGTCCTGGGGGCACACGGCGCCCGCGATGAGGTGGCAGCGGCCCGCCCCGGGCGCTAGCCCCCCCCAACCCCCCCGCCCCCCCAGCCCGGGCGCACCTTGCCCTTGTCCTCACTCATCATGAGCAGCTCCTGCTCGCCCAGCCACGCCTCCACCTCGGCCACGTCGAAGTAGTACTGCTCCACCTGGAAGGCGGCGTCTAGCACCTGCTGCCGCCGCTCGGCCGCCTCCCGCAGTCCGGCCCAGGCGCTCTGCAGCTGCTCCTGGCCGTGGCGCACCGCCTCCGCCTCTGGGCTGCGCAGCGACGCCAGCGCGCCCGCGCGCTCCAGCACCTCCTCCAGGCGCGGCCCGTGCGCCTGGATCTCCCGCCGCAGTCCCTGGGGGCCGGACAGAGGGGAGAGGCGTGTGCAGAGGTCCGGCCCACCCCGGGAACAGCGAACACCCGCACCTCGTCCGCCACGTGCCAGGTCCCGCGCTTGGCTGTCACTCGCTCACTCAGACCCCCACGTGGCAGGCGGGAAAACAGACACGGAGAGGCGAAGTCTCAGAACAAGCAGCTAGTAAGGGAGTGACAGAATTTGAACGCTGGAGGCTGGCCCCAGACACTGCTCTCACCAGAGGCCTGGTGGTATAAGACGCCTCCTAATAGCTGAAATCTCGGTTTCTCCTGAGGCCTGAGAATCCGCTGCTTAGGTTCCTTTAGGGTATAATGTATATACAGGAAAGCACGCAGGTCTTAGGGGTACAGCTGGACAGTTACCCTTGTGCATGGCAGGGTACCCAGATCAGTATATGGCACCCTTGTTACCCCCAGAAGGTCCCCTCAACCAGCTCTGTAGTTGAGTACCTTCTTTAACCCCTCCTGTGCCTTAGTTTCCTCAGCTGGTAAATGGAGATATTAATAACAGAGTGCCTGCTGCCAGGCAAATGGCTAAATAAGGGTTTTGCATGAGGTAACCACTCATCTAGACCTCACTCCAACCCCCACGCAGGAGTCGGATATCATGCTCACGTTACAGAAGCGAGAACAGGCACAGAGGGGTTGAGGAACTTGCCCAAGTCACATGGCTGAGGTGGCAGCTACCTGGTGGGGTTGTGTGCCATGGGGCACTTAGAACTGTGCCTGCCATGCTGTAGGCGCTCAGACAATATTATCTGCTATTATTCGCTTACCAGGCTTGCATGTTTGGCACCTTGTATGTGTTCGGCACAACTGAGCTCCTCCCCTTTTAAGTATGGAACACACTTGATCACGTTCTTCAGCCATGAACGTGATGCGCCAGCAGTAAGGACAGCCGAGAGTATTTTCATCAAGATTGAAAAACAAACTCTAAGAAAACCCCCAACCGCTTAAAAAACTCCCTCTAGTGCAGCGTGGTCACAAACCTTTCAAAACAGTTTGTGTACCCACCACCCCACCATTCTTCTGTGACTATTCTCCCAACTTATATTTCTTGGTAAAAGAGGGGAATGACAATATCTACCTCATAGGGTTATTTGGGGGGCTTTAATCAATGCGCTATTGTTGTTACTATTTAACTGTCATAAATAATATTTATGGTTATTGTTGTTGATATTTATTATTCGTCTTCTATATCTCTTTGGGCTTTGGTGAACAGAGATGCTTTGACCAAAGGATTCCTCTGCTAAGCCATTTGAGAACCACTACTCTAGCCCACCTCTACAGGTGTGGAAATGGAGACCCAGAGAGGTTAACAGGGATCTGTAGATTTTTAGGGGCTCAAAATCACCCCCCCATGATCAGCTTAGAAGTCAACACTCTGTCATTGATCATCTCTGTTATTTCTCCCTATAGGTGTGTTTGTTTGTTTGTTTGTTTGTTATTGTATTTCTTCTTCCTTGACCAATAGCCATTTCACTTGCTGCAGGACCCTGATTTTCCCTTGGGGAATTCCCTTGCTTCCATCTCAGCCCAGGTAAATTTAAGGTTAAATCTACCTGCAGGTTCAAAGGGTGGTCCCTTAGCCTGGTACAGGCCTGTCAGAGCAGCCTAAATCCCTGGCCACCATGATTCAGTCAGGGATGGGCATGTGACTCAAGGTGAGCCAGTAAGAATTATTCCTGGGACTATTGGTGAAATCACTGAGAGAGAGAAATTCCGGTGGAATGTAAACTTGAATCTTTTGGAAGTCTTTTACCACCAAGTGAGGAGAGCTGGCATAAGAACAAAACACACAGAAGCACACACACACACATACACGCACGCACACACACACACACACACACACACACACAGCTGAGGTTCATGAATCATGGAAGCAGCTGGATGCATCTGTACCTGCTGTCTATAGTCTTTTCAGTCATAAGAGTCGAGAAATTCCCTTTTTTTGGCTTTAACCACTCTGAGCTGTTTCTATCACTTGTGCCCAAGTGTTAACCCACACCCCTACCCTGGCTCTGCTCACCTGGTTCTTTTTGATGTACTGCTGAACAGCCTGCAAACCACTGCCTCGCTCCGTCTGCATGGCCAGTGGCAGTCGCTCCTGGACCCATGCCTGGGGAGGATACAGGCAGCAGGTCAAGTGGAAAATGCATCTAAGAACCCCTGCCTCCCAGCTATACTGTAAGTCACCTGCCCAGTCTCCAAGGCCCTTCATTGCCTAAGAGCTGGGTCACACCTTTGGCCTCCTCTCTTGATGTGCTCTGTCTTCTTCTCTAAACTCTAGCCAGGCTCCTGCTTACCTCTGGCCTTTGCACAGGCAGGTCTTGCTTCCTGGAATTCCCTTCCCACTCCCTCAGCTGGCTCATTTGCACTCTTCCTTCATGCCTCCCTTCAGACAGACCCTCCTCCAGGAAGCCCTCCATGACTTTGCACCTCAGCCAGTTGCCTCCTCAGGGCTCACACAGACCCCTGAATCCCCTGCCCTCACCACCGGCTAACAGCCCTAACCACCCTTGCTGTTACTGCCTGGAGACGAGTCTATTGCTCCCTTTGGACGCTTGAGCCCTCTTTGGGCAGAAATGGGGTTGGCCTTGGTGAGCCCTGTGACCCCAGCATCATCCACACACAGGGTTGGGCTGGAGTATCAAGTGAATGAGCAAAATCAGGAGTGAGTGAAAGAACGAGCAAATCAGGAAGCGCGTGACTGAAGGAGGAAATGAATGCAGGAGCGACGAGTGAGTGAACTAAGAGAGAAATTCTCTTTAAAAGTTTTACTGGTGGGATGTAAACTTGAATCTGTTGGAAGTCTTTTGCCAGTCAGAGAGGAGAGTTGTCCTGAGAGCAAAGCTAACACATACACACACATCCCGCCAGAGCTGAGATTCATGACACATGGAAGCACCTGGATCCATCTGTACTTGCTGTCCACAGTCTTTTCAATCATAAGGGCCAAAAAGTTCCCTTTTTTGAGTGAAGAAAGGAATAAAGGTTGAGTCAATGAATACATTTTTCCTCAAGAATAAATCAATGGGTGATTGAAAGTGAGTAAATGAATGTTAAAGAATGAATGAATTAATGAATGAATTTGTAAGTGAATGAGTAACGAGTGAGCGAAGGATTGAACGATCCTGGCCGGTCTCTCAGCCGGCTGCACCCTTGGACCTTCCAACACCCCACAGCCCCGCCCCGCTCCCAGTCTCCGCCCCCTCGCCTCCCTCCGGCCTCACGCCCTGCCCTCTCCCACTCGTAGTTATCCTGCTACCGCCCGCATCCCCGCGCGCTCCTCACCAGCTCGTCGTCGAGGTCGTGTGCCACCTGGTGCAGCTCCTTAGAGGCGAGGAGCAGGCGACGGCGCTCCTGCAACGGCTCGAGCAGGCGCACCAGTCGCTCGCCCACCGCGCTCTGCCGCTCGCCCACCAGCTCCTTGCTCGCGGGCTCCAGCGGCAGCGCCGCCGTCTGCGCCTGCAACTCTCCCACCTCGCGGTACCACTCCTCCACCTGCGACTCCATCGACTGTGGGGACAGGCGCAGGGTCAGCGGCACCCCCTTCCCCGCCCCCCGCCTGCCATCCTGCTGTGGCTCTCCAATACCTCCATGGTGACAGCCAAAGCCTTTGCCTTGGCCCACCACGCCTCTCTCTCCTTGCTCTGTCCCCTCCAGAAGCTCTGCGCTCCTCACTGGCCCTGCAACACGCTAAGCTAATTCCCGTCTCAGAACCCTTGCCTTTGCTGTTTGCTCTGCCAGACATGCTCTTCCGTTGTCAATCAGATTTCAGCTCAAAGATTATATTCTCAAAGAGGCTTACCTGAGTCCCCTAATGAACTAAAGCTGTCCATTGATTCATTAACTCTCAGAACAACCCAGCAAATTCGGTGGTATCCCTGTTTAAAAGAGGTGGAAACTGAGGCCCGGAGAAATGAGGGAATTTGTACAAAGAGCCAACTTTTTCAAATGCCATGAAGACAAAGCTATAGTGATTTTAATGTTGGTGTGCCATAAGGATAGACAGAAAGTGCAAAGGCCAACCCACATACCCAGGAGAATTCATATATTTTACAGATGCCATTTCCAATCTCCAAAGAAAAGATGGATTATTCAATGAATGGTCATGGGCCAACTGGCTAACCAATTTAGCTGGATCCCTTTCTTGATTTTATGCTAAAAACAATTCCAGATGGATTGAAGACTTAAATGGAATAAGTCCATAAGGCACGAGAAGAAAACCTGGGCAAATGCTTTTATAATCTTGGGGTGGAGAAAATCTTTCCAAGCATAAAAACTATAAAGGGAAAGATTTATAAATTTGGCCACATAAAATGCTTCAGCATCCACCAGAATTTCTAGACAGAGTTAGAAGGCAAATGACAAACTGGAAAATATTTAATACATATGAAAGCAAGGAATTAGTTTCCTTAACAATCAAAAAATTCCCTTTTGTCCAGTTTCCTTTGCCTCCTTGGCACTTACCATCATCAGATAACTGTCTTTAGTTATGTTTTTTTCTTTTTCAATTGGTCTCCTGCTTCTAGAATGTGAGCTTCACGAGGGGCTGTGTCAATTCACCTCTGTACTCCTGAGTGCCTAGAACAGTGTCTAGAGTGTAACAAGTCTTCAGCTGTCATTTGTTCAATGCACAAATGAATGACATCAAGAAAAGAAAAAGACTGCCCTGAAGAGAAATGGGCATCTGGTGCGAACAGGCAACACATGGAAGATGACGTGCAGGCCCACTATGCAGTAGGAAAATACAAATTAAAGCAAGGTTTATCTTCCTATTCATCGGGTTGACATAAATGTAAAAGATGGACGATATCTAGTATTGGCAAAGATGCAGGGAGATGGGCACACTCACCCTCTGTCAGTGGGGGTGTAAATTAGTAGAGCCTTTTTGGAAGGCGATTTGGCAGGCCCTGCCAAAATGCAAAAATATGCGTATGCTTTGACCCAGCACTTACACTCCATTTCTAGGAATACATCTCAAGAAATACTAGCACACATGCATAAGTGTGTTTGTCCAAGGATGTTTGTAGTAGCAGAGATGCTTATCTAAAGATCACATTGTAGCGAAGTTTATAGTGAAAAAAATATGGAAACAACCTTGGTGTCCATCAAGAACAAAATGACTAAATAAATCCACATCAGCATGGAAAATAATAGCCAAGGCTTACTGTTAAGAGGAAAAAGCAATTTAGAGCATACATATGAATATATATTTGTCATGGGTTACACATGCATAAAAATTCCCTGGAATAAACAAGAAATTAATAACAGATGGTTCCTACTGGGAGGATGAGAACTCAGTGAATGGGGACAGGGATGAAGGAAAGATTTTTCCACATAGGATTTTTTATATAGTTTTGGATGTCTGAACCATAAAATGTATGTATTAAACATTTTAAATTAAACATGAAAGACAAATAAAATAAAAGCATTAAAAATTCATATAGGTAGATTAGTAAATGCACAGAAAGAGGTCTAGAAGGACGCACACCAAATAATAACGGAGGTTCCCACTGGGATGTGGGATTTGGGAAGTGCTTTGAAGGGAGACTTTATGTTTTACTGAGTAAGACTTCTAAGTCAGTAAGATCTTTTACCAAAAGAATATAGTATGTATTCCTTGTGTGATTCTAAACAGATGGGGGAAAGCTGAAAACAAAATAACAATAATGAAATTAAGTGGTAACATTACAGCAAAGGACTGTAACTCCAAACTCAAAACTCAAGAACCAACTGAAGACTTCTGTTCCAAGGCGCTGTAATACAGAACTGTTGATTTTGCTGGCCAGACACACATCCCTTAATTCCAGGCTCCTCAAATTCCACTTTCAGGTCCTGAGCCTCCTGAGGGGTTTAATAAAACCTAGAGAGCCAGGGGTGGCCACATGACCCAAGCCTAGTCAATCAGAACACTGAAATCACTCTGGCTAAAGGGATTGTGTAAGAGATGGCATGTGACCTAAGATTGGCCAATGAAAACTCCTCTCACTCCAGCTGGAAATGTGTGTGAGCTTAGGAAAGGTGCTCTCTTTCCCCTGGGGTTCCTAAACTGGAAGAACATAGGTCTGGGGTTTTGGGGGCCAGACTGCCACCAGGAGGAAGTTCCCTGACAATGAAGTCAACTCAAAGGAAAACAGGGCCCAGAACCAGAGGCAGATTCCTGAACACATAATTTGAGTAACTGATCCAACCATGCCCCCAGCTGTATATACTCCCTGGATTTTTCAGCTATGTGAGCCAATGACATTCCCTTTTAGCCTAAGTCAAGTTGGGTCTTTGGGATGCACCCCAGAGGCCCAGCGATACAGTTCACAATCTGTGGGAGTTATAAAAATGGGTAAAAATCAAACCTTATTAACAAGTCAAAACTATATAAGAGGCAATGTTTAAAAGGCATGATTACAAGCTGCAAGAATCAAAGAAAAATAAAGTAGTCACCCCTCAAAAAAAACTTTGCTAAGAAAATCATTGCAGTGATGTTTAGAAAATCAAAATGCACTATAATTCTGGAAACTCTAAGATATAGTCGGAAATGTTAAGCTTATTAATCCCAGTTTCCCCATTAGATGACCGCCACTCCACAGCCTCTCAGGTAAGTGGCCGTATGGCCTGAGATGGAATAGTTGCAGGACCGACACTTCTCTACTTCTACAAGGATGCCATGTATTTTGAACACCCATTTGATGTGTAGCCTTTTCTGCAAACATGGGCAAAGGATACAGCAGTTCAGTGGTCCTTAAACACCTGTAAGGACGTTCTGCCTCCTACAATGTTAAGGGAAGGAAATGCAAATTAAAAGAACTACAAGATAATATTTTTCACTTCCAAGATTAGCAAAGATTGAAAAGTTTCATAATACCTAATGATAGTGACTGTGGGGGACACGGGTGTTCACACCTTTTGGCCCAGAAATTTTACTTTGAGGACTATTTTCTACAGAAACACGTACATGAGCTCAAATACATATGGACAGGGATTATCTGGTGCAGTGATATTTCTATTAGCATAGACTGGAAACAGCCCAAAGGCCTCCCACCAGAAGGCTGGTTAAAAGCAAAAGTTTAAAAGGACAGGGTCTGCCCACATACTCTTGCAACAGGGAAGGCCACCCAGAGTATTTTGCCAAGTGAAAAAAGTTAGCTTCAGTATGGTCTGTATGTCATGTGTATGTGTGTGTGCGCACAAAACACTTCTAGAAGGATGGAAAGGAGACTTGAGAGAAGGTACGCCCCTGGAGATGGGCCTGTGTGTAGAGGGGAAGACTTTTTACATTATATCCTTCTGTTCAAACTTCTTACCATAACAGCAACAATAGGAAACATATCCTGATGTCTGGGCACTGGTGTGAGCACTTGACAAGGATGGACTCATTTAATCCTCACAACAGCATATGAGGGCAAAAAAGACAGGATGTTTGTTTCATGCACAGTTGGATGCCAGGGCCTGGCACTGTGCCTGGCACCACACAGGTCTCTGTACATGTGCTGTGACTCGGTTGGACTAAACAGCACGCCACTCTGCTTCTCTCAGCTGGGCAGTATTAAAGATTAAAAATGTAAAATTGAAACTAACTTTACACATCCCAGCCAGAGGAGCCTCTCAAGTACTGCCACATCCTATCACATGGCTGATTCTTGCAGACTGTTAAGTCAAAGCCAGACACAAAGGACCATATATTGTATGATTCCACTGACATGAAATGTCCAAAATCGGCAAATCTAGAGACAGAAGGTAGAGTAGTACAGTGAGTAAGTTGGTGGAAAGAGCTAATGGGTACAGGGCTTCTTCTGGGGGGAAATGAAATTTTCTGGAATTAGATAGTAGTGAGAGTTGCTTGATTTTGCAAATGCATGGAAACCCACTGAGTTGTGTACTTCCGAAGTGTGCATTTTATGGTATGGAATTAAATCTCAATTTAAAAAAAGACACTAAAGGTAAAAAACAAAAAACAAAAAACCCAACCAGAGGAGACTACTTCCCCAAAAGCCTCGGGTGTGGCCACGTGGTAGGCAGTCACACAGCAGGCCCTGACGCCCAGACCAGCCGATTCGTCCTCCAGTCCACCTTGCTGCCTTCCCATTTTCTGGTTGGGCAAACTGAGCCTCAGAGAGGAGCAGTCTCTCTCTGGTCCAGAATAAAAACTGCCAGAGCCAGAATAAGAACCAAAGACCAGGTGACCACAAAAGCCTCGAGGGTCTCAGTCACTCGGCTTCTCGACACCTGAGGCACATACAGGTGGGGTCACTTGCCCTGGGTCACCTAGCAGTGCAACAGGGATTCCAGCCCTGGACTGTGGACTCTTCTCCTAGACCATGCTGAGCTAGATGAAGCTGGGAAGAGAATGAAAAGAGGAGGATGTTTCCTTGGCCAGAGAAAGAGCCCTAAGGTTGGGGGGGGGGTCGTAAAGAGTCCCCAGGGACCCAGCCCAGCAGCGGCAAAGCGGCCAGTGCATTCTCCCCCTGGCTGGTCCCCCTCAGATGGCGGGAGGCCAGTACCGCCCTCCCCAAGCAGGAGCTGGGGGCTGTGCCCAACCAGCTGGCCAGGTGCCTGAGGC
>JAQQAC010019400.1:9567396-9662308 GCA_029783875.1 Phataginus tricuspis
TGGGCAGAGGACATGAATAGACACTTCTCTAAAGAAGAAATTCAGATGGCCAACAGGCACATGAAAAGATGCTCCACATCGCTAATGATCAGAGAAATGCAGATTAAAACCACAGTGAGATATCACCTCACACCAGTGAGGTGAGCCAACATCCAAAACACAAACAACAACAAATGTTGGGGAGGATGTGGACAAAACGGAACCCTCCTGCACTGCTGGTGGGAATGCAAATTAGTTCAACCATTGTGGAAATCAGTATGGAGGTTCCTCAAAAAACTCAAAATAGAAATACCATTTGACCCAGGAATCCCACTCCTAGGAATTTACCCTAAGAACGCAGCAGCCCAGTTTCAAAAAGACAGATGCACCCCTATGTTTATTGCAGCACTATTTACAATAGCCAAGAAATGGAAGCAGCCTAAGTGTCCATCAGTAGATGAATGGATTAAGAAGATGTGGTACATATACACAATGGAATATTATTCAGCCATAAGAAGAAAACAAATCCTACCATTTGCAACAACATGGATGGAGTTAGAGGGTATTATGCTCAGTGAAATAAGCCAAGCCAAAAAAGACAAGTATCAAATGATTTCACTCATATGTGGAGTATAAGAACAAAGAAAAAAACTGAAGGAACAAAACAGCAGCAGACTCACAGAACCCAAGAACAGACTAACAGTTACCAAAGGGAAAGGGACTGGGGAGATGGGTGGGAAGGGGGGGATAAGGGGGGAAAAGGGGCATTACGATTAGCACACATAATGTGTGTACGGGGCACGGGGAGGGCTGTACAACACAGAGAAGACAAGTAGTGACTGTATAGCATCTCACTACTCTGATGGACAGTGACGGTAAGGGGGTGTGTGATGGGGACTTGATAATGGGGGGAATCTAGTAACCACAATGTTGCTCATGTAACTGTGTATTAATGATACCCCCCCAAAAAAAACCTATGAACAAATACTGAATCTTAGATTTGTTGGATCAGCAATTCTGAAACCACTTTATGCATTGTGTCTTTTAATCTTCACGATGCCCACAAGAGGACGGGACTCTTATTGTGCCCATTTTACTGAAGAAAAAATGGAGGCACAAAGAGAAAAGTAATTTCCAGGTCACCTAGTTGATAAGTCAGAGAGCCGGGCACTTGGCTCCAGCATCTGATGCTGTACAGCCTTGCACGGTCCTGCTGTTCAGCGAGTGACTTAGCACTAGGGTCCTTCCCACTGCACAGAGGAGGCGTCCCAGGCCAGGCCGCTTGGCCAACATCACACAGCGGGCAAGAGGGAGAGCTGTGATTCAAACCCGGACCCGCCTGAGTCCCAAGTCTGTGCCTTATCCACAGCAAAATTCTGCCGGGGAAGAATGAGTGATGGTGGTAAGGCCACCAGTAACCCACAGGAAGAGCTGCTGCTCTGCTGGCTGTCCTCGCTGGCCCCTCCTAACCCACAGGCTGGCTTCTCCCCCTTGCTCTGTGCTCAGCATGGCTGACCTGTTTCAACCCTGCCTGCAGGCTTCCGTGTGCGCTGGCCTTGGGACTGGTGATGCAATTTGCAGGGCCCAGTGTAAAATGATAATGTAGGGCTCCTTGTTCAAATATTAGTAAGAATTTCAAGACAGTGACAGCAACATCCATTCATGATAAAAACTCTCAACAAAATGGGTATAGAGGGCAAGTACCTCAACATGATAAAGGCCATATTTGACAAACCCACAGCGAACATCATACTTAACAATGAGAAGCTGAAAGCTTTTCCTCTAAGATCGGGAACAAGACAAGGATGCCCACTCTCCCCAGTTTTTTTCACCATAGTACTGGAGGTCCTAGCCACGGCAATCAGACAACACAAAGAAATAAAAGGCATCCAGATTGGTAAGGAAGAAGTCAAACTGTCCCTGTTTGCAGATGACATATTGTACATAAAAAACCCTAAAGAATCCACTCCAAAACTACTAGAACTAATATGTGAATTCAAGACAGTGACAGCAGAGCATGAAACCAAGCATGGGGCCCTGGGGGGCTGCCCAGGTCATACACCCAGGAAGCCAGCCCTGGTTGGACCGAGGGGAGGCAGCGAGGGACTGGACAGAGAGGAGAGAGTAAGGCTGGAGCATCACTTCTCGGCTCCCCTGCCGCGGTTGTGCCAAGGGCTGGCTGCTGTTCTTAACTAAGGGTCCCAGCTCCTGCCTGGCAACTCTCTCCTTCCTCTCCTGCCCCAAACACTCCCCTGTGGCTTCCCTGTCGCCTGCCCACACCTTTGTCAAGACTCTGAAGTCTTCCTCAGTACAGCATGCCTTCTGTTGCCAGTTGGGACCCTGACAGTCACAGATCCCATTTCTTGGGAAAAGTGTGATTTCAGGAGTCACACTAAGTGGGTCCTTTCAGTGCACAAACACACCTGGCCCTGGGAGGCCTACACTGATGTCATCCTACTTAAGATGGGATGACAGAGGCTCAAAGAGGGACTAACTGGGATTTGAACCCAAATCCGTCTGCCTCCACTGCCCAAGCTTTTGTCACTAAGCCCCTGGCTGCTTTCACTGCTTGTTCCCTCTTCTGTCTGACCATCTAGGCCACACCACTTGTCTCTGCCGAGACGCTGGGCAATCCCAGAGAGCCGACTTGGGGCTAAGTCATCCCCATGGTCCACTGCCTGCCCAGCCAGTGAGGTCTGGGCCTCAGGCAGTAACTGATTTTCCAAATGCCAGGAACAGGATTACCTTCCCCACTGTGGCCTGGGGTATATCAAGGGAGGAGGGTGGACAGGAACTAAACATGGTCCTCAGTGGCCTCTTGGTGGCTGTGATCTTGGACCCTGTCTGTGCTGTGGTTTCCTCCCACACACAGAGGGGATAAACACAGCACCTCCTCCGCAGGGCCGCTGGGGAGGCCGCTGGGGTTACCAGTGCCAGGCATACAGTGTGCATCAGGGGTACTCGTGTTCCAGTGACTCAGGGGGGTCCCTGGGGTCTTTTCAGAGGTCTGCAAGAGTACAACTATTCTTATAAAAATATAAGGTGTTACTTGCTTTTATCACTCTTATTCTCTCCCAAGTGTCCAGGGGGGTTTACAGCTTCCCTATGACCAGAGGTACCACGAGAGACCAAATGCAGCAGAGGCGAGAACCCGGACACGTAAGAGGGTTGTCACACTGAAAACAGCCCCAATCTGCTGATTAATTTTTTTTTTTTTTTTGCTTTGGAAAACAGTTATTCTTCGTAAGAGCATGCTTTGGAGTCAATTTATTATTGTTTTTAAATGAATCAGTACCTTAAATATTTCCCAGTTAAAATTTTTAATATAGTGACTGTCAATAGGTGTTCTCCATCCAAACAAAAGCTCTCGGGGTATCTCAATGATTTTTTTAAGAGTGTAAAGGGGTCCTGGAGACCCCAGCATTTGAGACCCACTAGTGTACATAAAGCAGTGCCATCGCTGGCATCGTGTTTAGATCTGTTTGTCTCTCTGCTTTGCCCGTCTCCCCCACGAGGGCCATGCTTTTCGCTCAGTTTTGTCCACTGCTGTGTTCCAGCATCTAGAAAAGCACCTGGCATACAGCAGGCACTCAATAAAGACATGCTGCGTGGATAAATGAATAGATACTAATTAGTGTCATTATGCTTTTACTATTAGTCACTTTTTTTGGGGCCAGACCCTGTGCCAAGTACTTTAGAAGCACAGTTGTGAAAGGGTTGTGCTTCAAAAGCAGTGAAGAACTGAGGCATCTGAATTTGAATCCAGTCTCCACACTTGCTACCATAGGCCACTAAGTTCACCTCCTGGAGCCTCAGTTTCCCATCAGCCATGGTCAGACATTGTTCCTGGCACATAAAGGCAGGAGCCATCATGCCTACATTCATACCTCCAGGCATTCATGTCAAATGGTCAGATACTGAGCATAACCGGCTGCAAGCTAGAAGCCGAGATAAAGCAGAAGCTGTCTGTTCTCTAAGTGGCCCCTATGTCATAAGGGAGGCACTGGCTAGCTGTGTGTCTTTGGACCAGGCACTTCACCTTATGTGCCTCAGTTTCCCCATTGGTAAAACGGGGGGATAGTAATCGTACCCATCTTTTAGGTTTGCTGGGAGGAGTCAGTGAGCGTTTGGCACAGAGACTTGTAGAGGATGCACTTCATGGATGTCATTATTATTCTTGGCAAAGCCATTCCCCTACCTCTGGGCCTTGGTTTCTCTCTCCAGGAAACAGATGTCAGGGTCCTGTGAAACCCTCAGTAGTGTACCTACCGCTTCTTGGCTATAAATCCTTCCTCTCCCCTTTGTACCCCAGGCTGAGGGGTGGTGGCTGCTTTCGACAGTTCCTACTAACTGAACTGCCTCAGTGTTCCCATTTTGCTCTTCCAGCCCTTCAACACATTTGAAATAAATCCCTGTGTTAATGCCCTCCATGTAAAATACCTTGAGTGGGGACTGACTTTGACTCAGGACCCACTGTGGAGTAGGGAGCCCCCATATGGGTAAGCCAGCCCATACCTGCAGCCTCTTGAGCTGGCTGTTGACAGTGGCCAAGTCCCCACCAGGGTCCACATCTTGCAGCTGGCTTTCCATGTGAAGGAGCTTCTTGTCCAGTTCTGCGAAGCTCTGCACAAGTTGGTCGGCCTTGCTGGCCTCAAAGAGCTGCCGTGCCTTGGCCTGGGTGGTGCTTTCCAGCTCTGCCCAGCACTGCCGGATCTCACCCAACTTTTTCCGCACTGAGGCCGCCAGCTCTGGCTTCTCTTGCATCAGTTGCTGGCCCTCCTGCCCCAGCCAGGTGGGAGACAGGAAGTCAGGGGGAGAGGCAGATAGTGAACAGGGACAGAGAAATAAGGGGGCAACAGCACACAGGGGAAGATGTGGAGAGAGAGACAGAGGCAAGAAATTGGAGACACAGAGAGATACAGAGACATGAGGGGTGGGTCCAGAGACAGGCCCAGAGATGGAAGGATCCAAGGCGTGGGAAGAGAGAGGAGGAGACAGAGAGATACCAGGAGAGAATGGGCAGAAGACAGGGAGAGACAGTCATAGAGTGATGGAGACAGAGATGTGCACATAAAGTCAGCAGATGGGGAGAGGGCCACAAGAAAGACAGGGGAAAGAGACCGAGACAGATGAAAGAAACAGAGAGAGAGAGAGAGGCAGAGAGAATAGACTTCTGTTAAACTCCAAGTCAAGAAGAGTAGCTTTGCTATGGGCCACTATTTATAAGGCACAACTGGCCATTTAAGGGTTTAAGGTTGACCTGGGTTTCTCTATTTGAATCAGAAAAGTGGAGCTGTCCAGGTCTAGGGGTTCAGCCAGAAAGGGGTCAGTTTGGGGACTGAGGCTTAGAGCAAAAATCTGCCTAGGTCCCTTCAAGAATGAAATCAAGCTCCCTGGTGGTCTAAGGCCACATATGTGGCCTTATTAAAATAATACATATTATTTTACATATTAAAAATAATAATAATTCCATAGCAATTACAGCTCCTAGATGCCTGGGCCAGAGAGGTTGGCAAATTCCCAAAGCCACCCAGCTGGTAAGAGACATTAGACACAATTAAAACCCAGGTTGTAGGAATCCAAAAATCACATTAACCCTGGGCTTCCCAGAGCTGCTCCAGGCTGTACACCTGACCTTTCATCTTAGATGCTCCAAAGAGAGTAGAAGGAAATCTAGTAGGGGAGGCCATAAGAAGGGGTGAAATATTTAACAACCTGGAGGCTATGAGCACCATTCAGAAGAGATGCTGTCCATTTTACAGAGGGTAAAACTGAGGCTCAAAGAGGTTACATAGCTAGGAGTAGACATGGAAATGATCTGGACCAGGTCAGAGTTGTGAGAACATCAGGATGGCAGTGGAAGGTGTAGGAGGTGAGATGTGGGCTCCCGGAAACCTCCAACACCTAGCATAGTCAGAGGGGCCTTCTCACCCTCTCAATCTTCTCCAGCCACTCCTTATTCTGAGCCAGCTCAGCCATGAATGCCTGGTGCCGGAGCCATCTCTTATGCAGCTTGTGGCTGTCTTCCCGTGTGCCATCCCGCGCCATCAGCATCTTCTCATGGATCCAGCCATCAAGCTGTTCAGGAGGGGGCAGGAGTTCAGCCAGTTCCCCCAATGTGGCACAGCACCCCCATCCCCTCCAGCAGGTCCCAGGTTTAGGGTTTAGGCTGCTACGTTGTGGAGAGAGGATGGAAAAACCTTTTCAAGTGAGGACTCTGTGGTGGGGACAGCTCAAGCTCTTTCCTAGAGTGTGGAGGCTGGATGGGCATCCACAGAATGTGCAACCTCTTAGCCCCCTATTCTCAGCGTGGCCCTTCTCAACTCCCCATAAGCCCAAGGCAGAGCTTCTGGGCCAGCCAGCCTCTTTCCATCCAAAGCCAAATCAACCCTCCAATTCTTCAACTTAATTTAGCTGAATTCCAATTCAGCCCCAAGCTGCCTCTCTTCCCAACAGCAACACTTAGACCCTTTGATTTAATTAGACTTGGCCACCTCCAGGACCCCAACCCACTCCCAAACACATCAAGTGAAGCTTCCATATCTAGGTTTAGCCCCCACATATGGCCAGATAAGCCCTGAAATGACCCCCCCAAGTAGTGCTGAATCTAGTTCCCTCCAATCCAGGTAGACCCAGCACCCACAACCCAGATCCAACCTCCCTAATGAGCCTACAGGACCCCCCAAATCCAGCCCTGGGATTCCAAGACCACAGTTCCCCAAAACTATGACTAGTTCCAGCCCCCAACTAAAACCAACTTCCTAAATGCAAACAGAAGGGCCGCCTCTGGCTCCTCCAAATGAGCCTACCCCCAAATCTAGCTCCAGACTCCCCAACATAGATCAGACAGAACGTCCCTAGCCACCCCTCTCCCAAATAAAAGCCAGTTCTAGTCCCCCGACTAGAACACAAGACCAGTCATCCAAAATGCATGCTCCAAGAGTGGGACCCCCTTTACTACCCTGAGCGGGACCAATCACAAAGCTGCTTTCTGAGCCCCCCTATATAAGACTGCCCCCCAAGCCGGAATCTCCTAGCTCATGACCAAACCTGACACCTGGGACATTTTGCTCCTCCCCCTCTTCCTTTCCCCACCCCCACCTTCCGTCACAAGATCCTCCTCCTCCCTTCTGGAAAAAAAAAAAAAAAACAGACTCCAGCTCTGAGTCCAGGAGGCAAATGCAGTCATAGCCAAGGACAAATCCTAAGCCGGCCAAACCCCACCCCATGTCCCCTGAGCATGGGCTCCCAGGGGTCCAGGATAGCTTCAGACTCTCACACACACACACACACGAGCCAAGTCCATGCACCAGCCAAGTCAAACGCTGAACCCCCAACTCAACTGACAGGTTTCCAACACACAGGGAAGAGCCACAGCACACTGTGAAGGCAAAGTGCCCAAAGGAGATGGCACTCTGTCATCAAGGTAAAGTACCCCAGGAGTGACTGACCTCCATCACTGTGGACAAAGCCAGAGACCCCAGCAGCCAAGGAAACCCCCAAAAGTCAGAGACCCCCCCCAAGCCCAGAGCAAGTCCAAGACCCTTATCGCCCAAACCAGACCCCCACAAAAGTGATTCGCCCCCATCATCTTAGGCTAATACAGATCCGGCAAGAACCAAGGAAGATATCCAAAAAAAGGTTTAGAGTCCCCCCAACCCCAGGGCAAGTATCAGATCTCCATTACCCAGAGGAGAGACCCCTAGAGAGGATGAGACCTCTTATCACCCAGGGCAAATTCAGACTATCCCAGGGGTAGCCTCAGAAGTCCCCCTTGCCTGCTTCCCTTCCTGGGGACCCGTCCCCTAAGTCCCGCCCGCACCAGCACCGCGGACAGCGCCCAGCGTCCCTGCCCCTTCCCCGGGCTGGGGTCCCGGCGCCTGGCCGAGCCGCCCCCGCGCCGCCCGCGCCCCTCCCTCCCGCGAGCACGCGCCCAAGCCCCTTCCACCCGCCCGCCTCTGTGGGGGTGCTCGTCAGCCCCTTCCCTTGGGCGCCGCGGAGACCTGAAGTGGCGGCGGCGTCGGCAGGGCGTCCCTGCGGAGGGCGGGCAGGCGGGCTCTCGCCGCTCCACTGCGACGGCGGCGGCAGCGGTGGCGACGGCTGAGGCTCCGGCGGACGCGCGCCCCCGCGCCCGCCCCCGCGCCGCGGCTGCGCGCCCGCCCGCGAGCACCTCCCGCCTGCCTCCATGCCCGCCTCCTTGCCAGGCCCCAGTGCGGGGTGAAGGAAGAATCACCACCCTCCTTAAAGCATGGGGTGGCGGGCGGGGGTTCTGCGCCATCTCAGATGATTGCCTCTTGGTCCAGAACAATCTCACGAGACGGGGAAGGGGCTCCTGGACCCAACCGAATGGCGGAAGGGAGGCCTGGGGCCTTGGCTACCTCCACCTACGTGAAGGTGGGGAGTATGGGAAGGGGGTGGGGTGGGCTCCTGAACCATCTCTAATGGGAAGGGCTCAGATTTCTGGCTCCCCCAGGAATATAGGGATAAGGGATATGGGAGGGGAACATGGGACATCTGTAAGACCAGTCCAGACTCATCTCCATTGGGAAGGATGGGACAGAGGGTTCCTGGACCCAATTCTAGTGGGCTTGACTACTATGTGGGGGTGGGAGATGTACAAGCCCTTGCCCATTTCATATGTGGGGAGAACAATCTCCCGTGGGAGTACACAATGGAGGGGATCACACCATCTCTAACTGGGGGGATTGGAACTTTGTTCCTAAACCATCTGTGGTTGGAGGAAACTTAGGTATTGGATCATCATGGAGTCGATGCTCCTGGGCCAGGTAGATGGGGGTTCTAAAATGTTTACCATAACAGTTACTATGGTATGCAGCCTGCCTCCTGAACCGCCTCTAATGTAGAAGGGGACCTGGACCATGTCTGATTTGGGGCGATTCTTACAGGTGTGTAGATCATCTCTAAATGAGCTGAGCTTGACTCCTGGACACTTTTAAAGGGACGAAGGCTTAGTTCTGGACCATCTCTGACCGAAGTCGCACTCTAGGTCGCTGGTCCACCCACGCCTCCCCCGCCCCAGCCCAGTCTCCCATCCTTCCCCGAGACCGGGCGCTTCTCGAAACAAATCTCAGGAGAGCAAGGTGAGAACAGTGCGCGTCCCCGCGGGACCCGTAGGCGCGGATACGCGCCGTTGCCAGGGGCGCCCAGGGCCCCTCCCTCCCTGCTTCCCCGGTGCCTGTGCGGGCGGAGCCCGGACCTGCGGGGCATGCGCAATGAAGCCTGGATCCGCGCGCCCCCTGGCGGTGCAGGAAAACTGCGCTCTGCGACCCACTTAGACGGGGCGTCCCCGCCCCCACCGCGCCTCTGCCCTAGAGCATTTCCCTTCCCAGGAAAAAAGTCACTGTGCCTGGCACAACTGGAGTTCCTACCTCGTTGCAGTCTCGGAGAAAGCGCTGCAGCCCAAGTTGGTCATGTAGCTTCTGCATCCATTGCTGGGCCCGTAGTTGGTTTTCCTGGCTCCTGGGAACCGGGAGAGAGGGGCTGGGGCACTGGCAGTAGGGCTGTGAGGGCATCTGGCCTGCAGGGCTGGGAACCGGGGCCATATATGTAAGCGCAAGGTGGGATGGGGGGAGAGGCAAAGAAACATCAGTGAGGGAGAGTCAGGGACAGAGCTAGAGAGGGAGAGAGAGCGAGCAAGAGGGGGTGGGGGATAGAGTGAGAGAGAAAAGGAAGGAGAGGAGAGAGTGCCAGCAAGACAGACACACAAGCCCAGAGAGCGAGAACACAGACCTGAAGCAAGAAGACCACAAGACAAAAACTTAGGGAGAACTCCTAAAGAGAAAGAGTGACCAGGAGAGAGAGAGAGAGAGAGAGAGACACACACACACACACCACAAAGAGAAACAGAGACCTCAAGAGGGACTGACTGACAGAGACCAGAGAGAGATGAAGAAAAAGAGACCCAGGGAGAGAGAAAACAGGGAAAGACAATAAATGAAGCAGGGGGAGCACCAAACAGACTGAGAGCAGCTGACAAGGACAGAGTGAGAAGGAGGCAGAGGGAGGGAAAGTGACAGGGTCAAGGCAGGGACAGTCCAGAGATGGGCAGGCAGAGAAGTGGCAAGAGGCCACCCATAAAAAGAGCCTGACAGAAGGGTGCAACAAAATTGGAGAGGGGAAAGAGAGCAGGGTGTATGGAGGGATGGGCTGGAGCGGTGCGGAGGGGGAGTGTGCAGGCAGGGAGGGGCAGGCCTTTGGCCTGAGTGAACTGGCCAGGCTGGACCCAGGCCCTACCATCCCATAGCTGGCCAGGCCCACAGCCCCAAGCAGCTTGGCCTGCTGCCCACAGTGCAGGGCAAAGTGCCCAAGAGGCCTAGTGGAGGGGGTGGAGACATCCCACCTCACTGTGCCTTGTACAAGCCACTCCTACCTCACTGGCTGTTCCCTTTGCCTGAAATGCTCTTCCCACCGATGTCTACTCAAATGTCACCTCCTTAGTGAGGCCCCTCTACTCACTGTTACTCCCTAACACCTTCTGGCTTTCTTTCCTTCTTTAATTTTCTCCTCTGCATTTAACACTATCTAACATGCTGTATATGTTACTCATTTGTCCATCCCCCACTAGGACTCCCCGATGAGGGCAGGAATGTTTCTTTTGTTCACAGCTGTATCCCCATTGCCTAGAAAAAGAGCCTGGCACACAGGCTTGATACATGTTTGTTGAATGAATGAATAAATGAATGGGAGAGAGACAGAGACAGGGAGAGGAGAAGACAGAGAGAGAGGCAGATAGATGGAGACAGAGAAAACAGGGAGAGAGAGAAGGAAACAGAGACACAGAGATACACAGATAGATGGAGACAAAGAGTCGGAGCACGTGAGGGAAAGTTACAGCGGGAAGGAGGAACAAAAAGGCCAGAGACAAACAAGCAGAGTACTGGCTCCCTCCTGCCCCGACTCAGCTCAGGAGCCAGGAAATAGGAAATGCCTGTGTGATGGAACTGAAACCAATCTCTCCAGGCCTTCACCAGCCAACTTGTCATGCACCAGTCCTAGGGATGCGGAAATACTCCGATCTCCCAGAGATGTGAGAAAATGGCAGGGTTCAAGTGCCACCTGTGCCACTTCCAGGCTATGACCTTGGGCAAATCAATTCCTCCCTCTGAGCCTCAAGTGCAAAAGGCACATGGGGTTGGACCAGGTTCCAAGCCAGGTGAGGCACAGAGAGAGACTGTGACTTGCCCCCAAATCTCACAGATTGAGGTCTGGAACTGGGACTAGGATCTGGCCCTGGCTTATCCCAGGGCCTTAGCCCCCAACCCTGCACGGTTTGTCCCCCTCCTCCCAGCGAATGGATGTTTCATTACTTCTACCAGGTGGGAAATGTGTCCCTAGACAAGTAAATGACTGGGACCTGGGGGTGAGGGAAGCAGGGATTGGGTCTGTCCCAATTCCTGCTGAACCTCCAGCCTCACCCAGCACAAGCCTGGGGCAGATACCCCCCAGGGATCCCCCAGCCCCTGTACTTCTCCCATCCCCACCCTGACTGCTCTGCCTGTGCTTGCATTCTGGCCCTGGCTCTCTGGGCCATCCTTGTCAGACAGCGTGTGAGCTCTATGGGGCAGGAACCAATTCTGTCCCAGTCCCCACTGCATGCCCAGCATTGCCCCACATGGGGCCAGGAACAGAGCCCAGCCAGCACTTTTCCCTGGCTGAAGAATAAATTAATAAACAGTAGACTGAACGGAGCAATTGATGGCAGCAAAGGAGTGGATCATAGAATGAGCAGTCCTCCGAGCTCCTCCCCCTCATTCTGCAGAGCCTGGCATACAACAGGCACTCAAGAAATGTGGGATAATGGCAGGAAGGGTCCAGGCCCTGGAGCTGGGGCACCCTCAGGACCAGAGTCCCCATGAAAGTTTCCTTTACAAAACTTCAGCTTGTTCCAGATGACTTTAGGAGAAAAGGACATTGAGCCCTGGACAGAAGATGGGCTGGGGCCTCAGGGCTGTGGGTGGTGGTGAAGTGACCAGGTATGCCCTCCATCAGGAGACAGGAAGACAGATGAGGGGCTCTGGCCTCTCTTCCAGCCTGGATCATGCCACAGAGGAGAAAGCTGGGGTCACAAGAGGGGCAGAAACAGTGACAATTACAGAGAGGAGCAGGCCTGGAGGAAATCCTAGAAAGGACTCCACGTGAGGATTGGGATTGGGGGGGCGGGGCAGGCAGGATACTCTTTTTCTTTCAGGGCCTAGAATAGCGTCTTGCAAACAGTAGATGCTCGATAAATGTCTTTGCTTGATCTGTGCAAGGACAGAGAAGAGACAGGGCAGGGCAGTGGTGAGAGAGACGGGGACAGAAGCAGAGAATAACAGTGTACAAGAAAAGCATGAAAGAGACAAACACACAAGCACACACACTGTGCAGGCTTCCTGGAGTACTGGGTGGCTGGGGCCCAACAGAGGTGCTCATTCACAGTACTTGACAACCACATGGCAGGGGACACCAGCCCATCTGGAAAGCTGGGGCAGAGCCTGTATGTGGCCTTTTAGCTGCTGGATCTGGGGACCAGCACAGCAGGGCAGATGCTGGGGCATCTAGGAAAAGATGTTAACATTTTAACAAGCAGTCCAGCTATCCCAGGCTGAGGGCTTGGGAGACAAACTTCTCATTGTGCATCCTTGGGATCTTTGGGGTTTAAAATCACAAGTTACCTTTTCACAGAACAGCAATTTAAATAAAATTTAAAACAAGGTGGAATTAAGTAGAAGTCGGAGAGGTGCGGAGAAGCAGAAATCATGGTGGAGAGGAGTGGAACTCTGACCTTCCCTCCCCTCCCCTATGGGGAGACTGCCCACCCATGTCCCTGGGGCCTGAGGGACCTACTTCTCTAGCAGCTGGGACACAGCCTCCTGGGCCTGCTCCCCATAGGCGTTGCCCTGCCTCAGCAGGCCCCCAGCAGCCTGCACGGCCACCTGCATCTTTTGCTGGTTCAGCTCCATCGTGGTGAGAAAATCCCGGTGCTGTTTCAGTGCCTCCTCCACTGATGCCACTGTGCCCGGAAGCTCCAGACCGGACAGTGCCATCTCCTGGAGAGGGAGGGGGTAGTGCTTAGGTTGGCCCTGCTCATTCCAGGACCTGGGAGAGGCTGCCAGCCTGGTTTCCTCCCCCTTGCTCACTGTGTTCTAGCATCAAACATGTAGGCATGGTCCCACCTCAGGGCCTTTGCCCATGCTGGTCCCTCTGTTTGGCAGTCTCTCCCTCTAGCCATCCCCCCAGATATAGCTGGCTCCTTCACTTTCTTCAGGTCTCTGACCGTCTGCTAAAAAATAACCCTCCACCCCAGCCAGATCCCTGTACCTTGCTTTATTATTTTTCAAGCATATACCTGATATGATATCACATATGCATTAACTTGTTTATCATTTCCTCTCCAACATACACACACCCTAAAATGCCAGCCACATGAAGGTGGGATTCTGTGTTTTGTTTCCAAATGTGTGCTCGCCCTAGCCCCAGAATAGTACCTGGCACAGAGGAGGCGCTCAGTAAATGATGCCTGAAAGTTGATACCTATGCTTGGACAAACCAAAAACTGGGTGTTCTGTTTTGTCCAAATCCTCAAACTTGGTTCCCATCCCAGAATGATCTCCGAACTGGATCACAACACTTGATTCCTCAAGCCATAAACACAGTTACCCTCTCCAGAGGGTGTGCAAATTGCCATCCCCAATAAGATAATCTGCGGATTTAGGCACCCACAACCACATAATCTACAATCACTTACTGATCCCAACAGTCTCAGCCTGAATTACTTACTTCCCTAATCTTTGCCCTCTGTTGTCCACCCCAGGATCTTCTTTGAACCCCATTAACATCACCAATCTCATACTCTTATTTCCTTCCAGACAACCCACAGACACAGGAAGCCACTGTAATGAATATCCAAGTGTATTCATTATTCCATCCTGATAGTCCACAAACTGTTAGTCATCTCAGATAAAACACCAACCCACCCACCATAATCCTCAAATTCTGTAACATACGCCCACACGTGTTCCAACTGGATTATCCACAAACCCAGCTACCCATACCAGATACTCTCCCCACTCCCACTGACCTCAGATAAGCCACGAACCCAGTGGTCCCAGCAAAAGCACTCCTCCATACAGTTCCCTGCCCCGGAAATCCCCTGCAGCCTCAGACCTCCACCGCGTGAACCCCAAAGCGGGCACCTGGTTGCGCAGCACCGCGTGCGCCTGGCGTAGGTCGCGTAGAAAGAGCTGGTAGACGTGCGCCTGGACCAGCGCCTCCCTGCGCGCCTCCCACAAGCCGAGCAGCTTGTGCCAGCCAAGTTCGAGGTGAGGCAGCCACTCATCGAGCGCCAGGCCGGGGCCCAGCTCTGCGCCGTCGGCCGCCAGCAGTGCCTCGCTGGCCGCCACGATGCGCGCATAGTCCTCCTCGCGCTGGTCCACTTCCTCCTTGAGCGCTGCGTGGCGCGCCAGCAGCGCGTCCGCCTCTTCCAGGCTGCCTGGCAGGGGCCCTTCGTCACCGCCCGCCGCCTCTTGGGCTCGCACCAGCCAGTCCAAGAAAGCGTCCAGATCGTGCAGGAAGCGCTGCAGGCGCCCGGCCGCCGCCACCGCCTCACCACAAGCCTGAGCCGCGCTAGCCAGCGCGCCCCACTCAGAGCCCAGTTCCTCCGCACCCTGGTGCAGCCGCGCAGCCTGCCCCGGGAAGCGCGCGGCCAGCAGGGCCGCCTCCTCCTGGAGGGCCGCCTGGCGCGGCTCCAACGCTTGCAGAGCCGCCTCCAGGCCGCTAAGGCGCCACTGCAGAGCGCCGCTGGCTCGGGGTGCACTCTCCACAGCCCTCCGCTTCTCTCGTACCTGGGCACGCACCTCGGCCACCTCCAGCACGTGGTTCTCCACCAGCAGCACCGCGCTCACTTCCTCTTTGCGCTGTTCCACCAGCTCCACAATGCGGTTCCACCTGTGCCCAGGGGAAGGAAGGTGGCTTGAGAAGGGCAGGGACTCTTCTTGGGCTTGGAGGCACGCCCACCCAGGGTAGAGCCCAGACTCTGTGTGACTTTGGAGAGCCACTTTCTCTCACTGAGCCCCAGTTTCTGCCTGTGTAAAATGGAACCCTAACCTGCACATTTGTTTAGAGCAGCGGTTCTCAAAATGTAATCTGAGCGAGATCAAAACCATCTTCACAATAATGCTAAGACACTACTGCCTTTCACTCTCTCTCTCTCCTGAGTGGAGTTTTCCAGGGCTTCCAGTTACCTGCTGTTGAGGTGGTCCTGGCAGGAGCGCACCTCATCTGAACTGGGGTGGCCTCCTTCCACCAGCTCCTGGACTGTGTGGTTCACATCCAGGACACGGCCCATCAGACTGTTCATCTCCTGGTCCAGACTTTCAAATCTGCGGAAGGAAGATGGATGTGCTCAGAGGGGCCTAGAACCTGGGGACCAACCCACTTCTTGGCTTTTATGAACCTGCCTTCTGAATCTCCTCCTAGTTCTCCAACCTCACCTTGTTGGCATCCTTTCCGAACTCTTCTTCCTTGTACCTGCCACTGAGATGTTAGATTCTTCTGGGCTCTGTCCTGGGTCCACTTTCTCCCACACCCTACTTGGGCCTCATCCGGCCCCACAGCCTCAGTCCTCATGACCCTGAGCTCATGATCCCCACATCTGACTGCAGCCCAGCCTTGCTTCTTTTGAACCTGTCTCCAACCTCAGAGCCTACTGTGTACCTCCTTAGGGCTCTTCACATCCACTGTGACTCAACCTGGCTTCAGCACCTCTCCCCAGATTCATTCTTCCTCTGGGTCCCTATCTCAAGGACAGCTTCACCATCTCCTAGGCCAGAGCCCTAAGCCGTGTTTTGGACAATGTCCCTCCCCGTCCTGTCCATCCCCATGGCCTGTCCACTTGCCTTCCTGGTCCAGTCCTGTCCCCACCCCAGCTGCCTCTTGGGGCTCCCACCCACCATTCTCACCCCCTCCAGCCTACCCTCCACATGGCAGCCAGGGAGATCTTTTGAAAGCTGGGCATGGTCCTCCCTTTTTTAAAGCAATGCCCAAGGCTATGGCTTGGATAATTGTGAGCACAGTAAGGGCAGGGACCAGGCCAGGGTTTCAGCAATGCCCAGCACAAAACCTAGAACCACGCAAGAGCTCAATAAGTACCTGTTGAATGAATGAATCAATGAACAAGATGCTGAGAGAGAGAGGTGCAAAGGGGTCATCCACTAATTTGACAACTCATAACGAAGTTAGCCAACAGACAAATCGGCATCTAACGTGCCACAGCATGGTAAGCGCAGTGCAGAAACATCAAGTCGGGTGAGGGGAAAAGAAAGTGACAAGGTCCAGGGCTATTTTATCAGCTAGGAGATGACATTCATGAAGGGGCTGTGGGCATCCTAGAGCACCCACCAGGCTGGGGTGTCTCCGGAGGAACTTAGGTTAACTTCGTGGCTGGTGAATATAAGCCTAATAATAATAGCAAACATTCCTGGAATGCCCCCTGCTCCCAGGCACTTGCTAAGTGTTCTGCAGTATTCATGCACTTACTGGTCACCACAAGCCTGTGAGGTAGGAACAAATATTCCCATTTTACTGGAGTTCCTGGTTCCAGTAAAATGTCCTGAGCGAAAATGGGAAGTGTTGAGCCTGTGAAAACGAGGCTGTGTGCATGAGCAAGGAGACCTGGGAGTCCCATAAGTGCGTGCTCACCGGTGCTGCACCACCTCGACGTCGTCGAGTGAATCGGGCACACGCATGGCCAGCAGCCACTGCTCCTTCTCACCAATCCACAGCTCGCATGCGTGCACCTCGCCAAACATGCGATAGACAGCCAGGGCATCTCGAAGCCATTGGCGCCTCAGGGCAGCCACCTCGGTCACCTCAGCGAACAACTGCTCGGCCTCCACCACGCGCACCTGCAGCGCCACTACTAGTGGCCCAGCGCCGCTGGCGCCCCCCAGTGTGGCCAGCTGCCTCCGCAGGCCGCCCACCGGCCCGCGATGCGCTTCCACCTCCCCGGTGAGCGCACGATGCTGCCGGGCCAGGCGGCGGCTGGATGCTTCATCGTGGCCAAAGTCGCCCGCGGCTGCCAGACGGTAAGCATCGCGAAGCCAGTCCAGAAGCCCATCGAGATCAGCGCCGAACTGGTGCAGCGCCCGCGCCTCCTGCAGCCGCCGTTCGCGCCGCGCGGCCGCCTCCTCCAGCCGCTGCCAGCGCCGCCGTGCGCTCGCCGCCCGCTCCTCCAGGCCCACCAGGTGCACCGTCTCGGCGCCTGGGCCCACGGCGCCGCCGGCCGCAGCCAGCTCCTCGCCAAGCCGCAGGGCCTGCTGCAGCAGCGCCCGCCGCCCGCCCAGCTCGCCCTGTAGGATCTTGTACTGCGCCAGGAGGCGCGCGGTGCTGAACAGGTCGTGCGCGCCGCCCGCCGTGCCCGCTGCGCCCGCAGCGCCCGCCGCCCCGCCGCCGCCCGCCGCCTCTAGGAGGCGCTCCTTTTCACGGGCCCAGCTCTCGGCCTCCTCCAGCTCTTGCAGCAGCGCCCACAGGCTCCGCGAGGCCTCCAGCTCCGCGCGCCGCCGCGCCGCCTGCTCCTGCAGCTCCGTCAGACAGCCGTGCACGTGGTTCACGCGGTTGCAGATGATCTGCGGATCGCAGGGTTGGTAGCCTGGGCCAGGAGAAGGGGACGATCCTGGGTTGGGCACGGGTCAGGGGGCACCACGAAAGAGTGGTGCGGGCTATCTAACCGGTCCTTGGCTCGGCTTCATCAGGGGCCAGGTTAGGTGTCCCCTCCTCCAGGCAGCTGTCCCTGACTCCCCAAGTATGAAGCAGGCACCTTCTCTGGCTCTCCCAGGCTTCTCTGCTTCCCCCATTCCAGCCCTGACCCCTCTGACCTATTACTGCCTGTTCTGTTTCCCCCACTGGACTTGGAGCCCCATGAACACTGAGCCTGGGCTTGTCACACCCTGTCCCCAGCATAGCCAGGCATAGGGTGGAGCCCAGAGCAGCCACCTAATGAAAGGCGTGACTTACTGGTTGAATGATGGGTGGAAACTGAGATCTGGAGAATCCTAGACTCCATATACTTTTGTGCAAATTATTGTTTCCTTCAGAACTGGACCAAATGAAACTTCTCTACTCTTAAACCATTTTGGGGACTCCCACTGTCATCCTCTTTTGCCTTCTTATCCATTAATCCCAGTGATGACCTGAATTCTTTTTCTTCAAATATTTCACCTTCCTCCTAGACCTCTAATTTGTACCCAGAGAACTGTGAAATTAACTTAATGGGTCACAGCCAGCATTTCATTAATGCAACAGAGTAGAATGAATAGAAAACATCAGAATGCAACATATGAGGCAAGGCAGAGTATTGTTTCATAAAACCTTTATGTCAGTGGGTGTGTGTGCGTGTGTGTATGGGTGTGTGAACTCTAGGTCACAAGGTAACTGTATTTCTTACTGGGTCAAAACAATGTAAAAGACACCGCCGTAGATGGAATGTGGGGTTTCTGTAACTCTAGACATTGAAATTGACCCAAATACTATGGCATCCAACTGAATGGTGTCCATGTAGCCAGTCCTTCCTCTGACACAATGTCAGTTAGTCCTCACAGCCATCCTCTGAGGCTAGTATGCTTATTAGCCCCATCTTACAGATGAAGAAACTGGAGCCCAGGGAGGGAAGCCACTCGCCCAGGATCAGCTGAGAACTGGTGGATCAGGAGGCCACACTGGGGACCACGTACCAGGCAGCTCTGCCTCCCATCGCCATGACAACACACCCTACACTAGCTTCTTGGCTGTTTTTGCGGTGTGACAGTTGTCACCAGGCACCAAGATCTCACAAGCAAAGACAGAGGGGGCCTCCTGGGGAAAACAGCCATAAGGAGAAGGACAGGGTCCCAGCAGCCTCTCCTGGGGTTGGGATGTGGGTGACAGGGGCTGAGCCAGGATGGGGATATCCGTACTGGGGCTTGGAAGGGGACCTCAACACTTGTTCTTAGGATGTGATCCAGCACATGACAATGAGACACTCCCCCATCCTCCAAACCGATAGGCTGCACTTTTCTAACAATGCTCAGGGGTTCCAAAGGGCCGTGTCTTCAGATAAAGGAGTGAGACAGGCCAGCTTCAACACCCTCTTCTCAGCTCCATGGTTCTGATTCTCCTCACCAGCAAGAATGAAAAGCAGTCCTGATGGCCATCAGCACCCTCACAGCCAGAATACACAGTTTCACAGAACACAACTTCAGACAAGGCCGCCCTGTGACCACGATGGGGTGGACAAAAGCAAGGCCTCTCCATAATCATGTCTGAGCACACACGAAAACAAGGTCCCTGCAAACCACAGAAACGGCCGCCCATCCCCATCAGCCGGCTGAGTAAACGACTGCTGCCGATTCCTGGTCCTCCCACCACCTGGATAAAAATGATTAAGATGCACAATCATCTAATTACCCCATTTCCTGACAGAGTCCAATATACAGCAAAACACACTGCACAAATCATCCCCATGTCGCCTAATGCAAGCCCACATCCTGTAACAAGCCCTTCAACGCCCTCTTACTGAGATGCCCCATGGTTCCCCATGATGCATGCAAAGGGCCGACAAACCCAACTTGGTTTGACTCCAGGAGGATTCCTGGTGGTCTGGCTGCAGGGCATTAACATCGGTAAAATGAGAGCCCCATCAGAGCCACAGTTTTACCTATCAGCATCCACGGCCCTGCCTCTGCTAAAAGTGTCCAGTGGTCCCCTCTTAGTTCATGTCTCTGGCTGGAGCAGACCCCACTCTTGGTCCTGAGGCAGCCATGACACATAGATGTGGCCAGTTTGATCACTGTGTAACAGGGGGTCAGGATGCTTGGGTGAGCACGGATCCCACAATGGGCTAATGAAAGCTTTCCTTGGACCTTTTGTGAGAATTACTGGGAAAAGGGGGCCTGTCTCTTTCTACTGGGTCTGCCAACCTGCTGAAATGTAAACTGGGCTGAATGATCCCAGATTTACATCCCAAGGGGAGGGGCTGCCCAACAGGGACACAAAGAGACTAGAGTCAGAGAGAGATGGAGTCTTAAAAGCATCATCGAACCATCCCTGGATCCAGCCATGCCTGAAGCCAACGCACTTTTCCCTGCACACTGTAGTTACATCAGCCAATATACTCCCCTTCCTCCCTAAGCTAATTGAATTGAGTTTCCATCACTTGCTACTGAACAGGCCCTGACTGGATATTACCTTCCATGGTTTTTTTATGGTATTTACTGACATTGAGCTATGAAAGCCTTAGCACATAACAAATGTGCAATAAATGTGCCCCATTACTGCAGAATCTCAAAGTAGGAAAAAGTCGTGTGGTCCAACCTCCCACTCAAGGCAATAATTCTCCCTGTGCTATCCCTGATCTTAGTCTGGGCTTGGATACCTCCAAAGACAGGGAGCTCACTCCTTACTACTGTCTCTCAGCAATAATTCTGCTTTTATTTGCACCAGCCCTGAAAGTCTCCACCCTAACCCCCCTCCAAACCCTAGACTCACCCTGCAGCTGAGAGAAACGCAGGGCGGCAGTGTTCAGCGCCCCCACCCGCTCACTCTGGGCAGCAATATCCCCCTCCAGCAGTCCGTGCTTCTGCAACAGGTCCTCCGCCTCCACCAGGTGCTGCCCACACTCCCGGGACAGCAGGTGAGCCTACGAGAGGGGAGACATGGAGCCTGTTTTTGTCTTTGGCTGTCAGGCTGTGCCCCCCTCCTCCCATGGTCTGTGACAGTCTCTGTTCCTCTTCACTTGAACTCTGATCTCTGTCTTGGTCTCCTTGTCTCTGTCATCATCTCTCTGTACAGAGAGAACTTTCTGTCTTTCTCTGAAGGTCCATCTCTCATCACCTCCACTCTAGGTTCCATCTCTATCACAGTGTCTCCCTCTCTCTGCCTCCATCTCTATCTTCTTCTATCTCTTCCTCCACCTCATTTACACTTTTTTGTCTCCATCTTTCCCTCTGTCTCCATCTCTACCCCTGTCTCTTTCTCTCCATGTCTCTCTGTTACCGTCTTTCTTGTCTCCATCTCTGTGTGTCTGTCCATCTCTGGTCGTCTCTCTCAGATGGATCCCATCTTCCTATGTGTCTTTCTTTGCAGCCATTCAGATTTCCATTGCTCACGTTGTACCTTCCTCTCTCTCTCTTTTCTCTTTCTCCCCCCACCACTCTCTCTGATTTCCTTCTCTCAACCTGTCATCATCTTCCTCTGGCTTAATCTCTCTGTCCCTGCCTATGTGTAGCTGTATATCTGTATCTCTGTGTCTTTTTATCTATTTCTCTGTCTTAGTCTCTCTCTTACTCTTTTTCTGCCTCTCTCTGTATCTTTTTCTTCCATTTTGTCTCCCTTTCTCTTGAGCTCTCTCTGTCTCACTTCCTTCTCCATCTCTCTGACAATTCTCAGTGTCTATCTCCCCCCCTCCCCTCCCACACTCCATGCCCACCCTTGGTCCCTGGCCTGGGCCTCACCTGCATCTCCTCCATCCAGTCCACCATGTACACCATCTCCTGGAAGACCTTCTGCAGAGCCAGGTTCTGCTCGAGCCGTATCCGCCGGGCACCTACCAGCCCAGTCAGCAGGGCCCACTGGCGCAGGACACTGTCACGCTGGGCCGCCACCCGCCGGGCATCATAGTAGCCTTCAGTGGCCAGTGCCTGGGCCAGCTCTGCCACGCCCTGCACCCGCTCTTCATAGGCTGCAATGTCTGCCTCAATCGCTTCATGCTTCTTCATGGCTGCCTCCACTGCTGGCAGCTCATACCCAAAGTTGTCCTAGGGCAGGGCAGGCCACAGACACTCACCCATGATGCCTCAGCAGTCTGCCTGTTACCTGGACCTTGTGTCACCCTGGAGACCATCCCCACCATCCCGTTACCCTGGGGACGAGCCCTATCCTCCCTGTTACACCTCTAACCCTAAACTTGTCACCCAGGAAACAGACCCCGACCTTCCATTGCCTAGAGACTGGAGATGAGGCCTACCCTATCCTGTTACTTAGGAGACCAATTCTATCTTCCCAAGTTACCCTGGACACCAGATACAACCTCCTTTGTCACCTGAGTCTACTTAAATACTCTCCCTATTCCTGAAGAGACTAATTCTGTCCTCTCTAGTTACCCTGGAGACCAACCTCACTCCCCTGTTACCCTGGAGATCAGGCCCACTCCCTTCCCCCACCACTCACTTCTCCCTTCCCACCCTCATTTGCCACCTAGGAGAGTAACCCAACACTTGGCTGTTGCTCAGGAGATCAAATCTCCCTCTCTGCTCTCAGGGCTGCCAGCTCCACCCTCCCTCCCTTCCCCCGCCCGGAGCCAAGCCCTGCAGCCTGTACCTGGGAGACCAGACGCTGGTTCTCATTCAGCCAGCTCTCCCTCATGGTCACCTTGTGGTCAAACCTCTGGGCCAGTAGTTCTAGCTTCTCCTGCCGGATCAGCTCAGCCCGTAGGGCAGCCTCCCGCTCGTGCTCTGCCTTCTCCAGCTGGCCCCACGCCTTGGGGAGACAGGAGGAGGCAGTCAGACTCCAGCAACTCCCCACAGTTTCATGGCTTCACTGTCTGAGGTCACTCTTGGCACTTATGGCACTTTTGTGCAAATCGGAAAAAAAATATTGCTTCCTCATGACACTTTCCTGCTAGAAAACTGTCAGAATGAATATCCAGTCCATGATGTCTGCAATGTGAATGGCTCCCTTGAGCAGTGCACAACCTGCACAACTCCACAGAGCAACCCTGCTTCTCCCCCACCTTCTCGACCTCACCTTGTCGATATCCCAGATGCCACAGCCCTCCCGAGGCACAAAGAGGCGACGGTTGCAGGCACGCAACTTGCTCTGGATGCTGAAGAGCAGCACCTCCAGGTTCCCCTTTTCCTGAAACCTGAAGGGGCTTTGGCTCAGGAACCCTGCCTCCACACCTCCACCTGCTGCCCTCCCTCCAATGCGGGGCCTCACTTGACAGGCTTCTCCAGCGTGCAGTAGGCTGTGAAAGCCTGAAGCTGCTGCTGCACCCCACTCAGTGAATTGGCAAACTTCTGGTTGCTGATGAGGCCCACGGTGCGGTGGATCCAGGCCAGCAGCCCGGCTGCCAGCTCCTCGTAGCGCTCAATGATCTTCCCCACCTCCAACACCTGGTCCAGGACCTGACGCAGCACAGGAAAGTGGGGTCGGGTTCACCCCAGATATGTCCCCAGGTGGGTCCCAAGCTCCCACCCACCTCATTCCTTGTCTCTTCCTACCTTCCCAACCCGCTTCCCCTCCACAGCCAGGGCCTTCATCTTGGAGAAATAGTGGTAGAAAGAGACCACGTAGGTAATGATGGACTTCTCATCTGGGGCCTCCATGTTCACATCTGGGGAGTGTAGGAGTGGGACAGCATGGTGGTAAGAAGGAATGAAGATTGAAGGGAATGAAGGTACGGGGTAGAAGGAGGGAGAACCTACTCTTGCTAGCTGTGTGACGTTGGTCAAGCTAACTAACCTCTTTATTCTTTAATTTTTGTTGTCTACCAAATGGGTATATACCTCATGGGATTAAATAGTACCTGACATATATAAGGTAAATTATCTATAAATTATTTTTAATTATTTATAATTAAATTTGTAAATTATCTATAATTATTTCTCGAACACACATTCTACCCTCTACCTCAGGGCCTTTGCACATGCTGTTCTCACTGTCCGGAACAATGTTCTCTCTTCTGTGTGCCTAATTCCCATTCATGCTTCAGGGCCCACCTCAACTTAAATTTCCTCACAGAAGCCTCCCTGTTCACCCTGTGTAGAGCTGGTCTTCTCCTGTTATCCTTCCTCATAGCATCTTATCATTTCTTTCTAGAATTTACCATAATTTGTAATTAAATATTCTTATGTGATTATGTCCTTATCTAGAGTTCGAGCTTCATGAAGACAAGGTCTATGCCTGTCTTTTTCCTTAACCACTGTTGCTACCATGCCCAGCACACAGTAGGAGCCCAGCAAATATCTACAAAGTGGATGGATGGTGTACAAGGTTTGAGGTCAAGGACATGGGCTTTGGAGGAAGCGTGTGCTTGAATCCCCACTCAACCACTTACTCTTTGCATGTCCTTAGAAAATAGACTTAAATTCTCTAAGCCTCAGTTTCCCCACTGTAACAGTAAGGACAGTCACAGGGCCTGACACTTAGGAACACCATAAATTATAGAAAGAATAGCCTGGCACAGGGGAGAAACTCAACAAATTTCAATCATCATTTTAATTTATCCACTGAATACACAATATTATTCTTGGACCTTATTGTTCATCACCTGATGAAACAGACATCTGCTAAACACCTACTATGTGCCAGGCACTGATCACAGAATACAGCTACAAGAGGCAGGAGACAGGGGTGATTAAGACCATGAATTCTGGAATCAGAAGTCCTGTTTACTGGTTTTCAGTGCAATGCTGGGCAAGTGATTTCACATCTCGGCGCCTTCCTTTCCATCACTTAAAACAACTGGGTCAGGGTGAGGATGAAAGAGAACAGTTTTGATAAAATTCCATCATGAGCTTGGCACATAGTAGATGCTCAGAAAGAGGGACCAGCTGTTAGTCCAGAGATTGGAGACTGGTGTTGGCCATGCTCATGAATTATGAATGAGGCCAAAGTTAGGCGTGGAATTGGGGGTGGACAGTAAATGGTAAAGGCATTGGGGATGAGGGTGGAGTTGTGGATAGGGATAGACACAGGGGTGAGATGGGGTTAGGAATAGGGTTGGAAATGGGTTTGGGATGTAATGGGAGTTGAAGATGGGGTTGGGAGTTAAGGATGGCATGGGGTTGGGATTAGGTATGACATGGGGTTGGGGTTAGGGATGGCACAGGGTTCAGGTTGGGGTTAGCCTTGGGGTTGGGGAGAGAGAGGGAGCTGAGTCTGGAGGAAGATGATTGAGGAAGGCTATGAAAGGAGAGGGGGTTAAGTTAGAGACAGGGACTGAGAAGGGGTTGGGATTAGAGATGAAGATGGAGAAAGTAAGGGACGTGGGGATGGAAGGGGGAGGAGGTGGAGATGAGGAAGGGCAGGGGACTGGGAGGGATCTGGGATTTGGGACAACCTTGGGATGGTGTTGTGGTAGGATGGAGGTGAGTTTGGGATGGCACAGGGGTTGGAAGTCTGGGCGGGGCCCGCAGGACTCACCCTCGGGGTCCAGCAGACGTGCCAGCCCCAGGTGCTGCTCAGCTGTGCGAAAGGCTCTCTGCAGGTTGTAGTTGGCGTTGGACTTGGTGAGTTTGCTGAAGTCCACGAGATCTGGCCTGGGCAGGGGCACAGAGCCGGCGGGCAGCAAGCAGGCTCCAGAGCCAGTGGGCACGTGGGTGCAAAGACATCTTTGTCTGAGCCCCACCCAGGGCGAGGCGCAGGAGGGGCACAACCCAGCCGGGGGAAGCTGTGTGTGCTGGTGCAGGTCTGTGGGTGTGAGGACCGTGTGAGGGCGTGTGTGCATCTGTCATCATGGCATGCACAGCCTGCTTGGCTGGGTGTCTCCACAGTATTATGCAGTGGTTGGAAGTGTGAGGTCCAGAGCCAGCCCACCCCCCAGCTCAGCCATTTCCTGGCTGTCACTCTGGAGGAGCTATTTCATCTCTCTGTGCCTCAGTTTCCTCATTTGTACAGTTGGGATAATAACAGCATCTGCCACAAAGGGTCATTGAATACTCATGACTTATTGGAAAGCACTTAGAACACTGCCAGGTACACAGAAAGCACTCAATAGATGTTACTATTATTAGCCTGACACCAGTTACAGCTTGTGGGTTTCTGGGTGTGTACGTGGGGCTAGTCTTTCCACATGTGTATGAGTAGGTATGTGTGACAGGCAGGGATTGTGAGTGAAAGCATGTCCTAGCAGAAAAAGCTGGGTTCCAGCCTCTGGCATGCCAAAGAAAAGTCCCTTTCAACCTCTAGGCCTCAGTTTCCCCATCTGTCATGGAGATGATCAAGACGTGAGTGTAATTTGTCTAGGTTCCCATCCCATCCCATTCGGTTCCAGGCCCTGGGGTATGAATTTGGGTATGCAGGGAGCCAGAAGAGGAGTCTGGGGGGCTCACCTTGAGGAAGGGCTTTCTGATGGAAGAGGCACTGTGCATACATCAGAGTGGACCATCCACGGGCGGTGAGCTCTCCCCAGCAGGGGGGCACTGAAGCAGCAGGTGCAGGCTGTGTGTGTGCGTCTGTGTTTCCGTGCATGCAAGGGTATCTGGCCTGGACAGGGGTCTGTATGGGTATGTGCACCTGTGTGTAAGTGTGCAGGCCATGTGTGTAAAAGGAACTATGACTATGTGCACAGGGGTGAAGGGCGGGTCCTGTGTTTGTGTGTGTCATCTGTATATATACGTATACAGGTGTGTACCTGAGGGATGTGGGTAGGGTGCAGGGCAGGGCTGGGCTGCCCCAGGCCAGGTGGTACCTGTGCCGGTGAATGAGGGCATTGAAGGCCAAGCCATCCCGCCAGCTGGTGGTGAAATTCTGGATGTTTACCTCAGGGTAACTGGCGTGTGGAAGGGAGAGACAGAGGCAGAGACAGAGAGTCAGGAAGAAAGAGGGAGGGAGAGACAGAATAAAATGGATAGATGGATGGATGAAAAAGATAAGTAGATAGAGAGAGAGAGAGAGAGAGGGAGATGGATAGACAGAGAGATACAGGCGAGGAGCCAAAATGGGAGAGAGGGAGAGAGAGGAGGGGAAGGGAGAGAGGGAGGGGAAGGGATAGAGAGAGAGCACAAGGGACAGACAGAGATGGGGAAAGAAAAGAGGGGGGAGAGAGGCGGCAGGGAACAGAGAAGGGAGGGAGAGAGAGGGATGAGGAAAAGCAGATGTAGAGGTAAAGACAGACATACGGACAAACATAACATTGCAAAACAGACAAAAAGCCCCAGAAGGCTGAGTCAGAGAAAGCCCAGGCTCCATCCGCACCTGCCCCCTCCCAGGGGCTGCTCCGCAGAGGGCACCTGATTCCAGGCCACGGCCCTCCCCACAGGGCAGAGACTTGGGGACCTGTGTGCCTTGCTTCTCAGCCCCACTGAAGGTACCCAGGACCCCCATCTTCCCATCCGAGCTGCCTGAGGCCTGGTGTGTGCCTCCTAGGCTGAGGGGTGGCTACTTTCAGGGCCAGGGGTGGCCAGAGACGGGGAATAGGGCTGGGGGCCCACCTAAGTGCACATGAGGCCCCTTGGGGTGCAGGCTGAGAGTTGGGGAGAGAAGGAGCAGGCTGTGGACAGTCCACCACTTTCCAGCATTATTCTGTGGGGAATCCTGAGTTTCTAAATTTGAACCTGGCCTTCCAGATTGTTATACAGGTTTACTCGTCAAGCTTGGAAGAGTGGACATATTTTATATACCAGTTCATTAGCTTCACATGTAGCTTTTGACACCAGGGACTTGGGCTGCTTGCCCCCTGCACTCTTGGCCGGGGAGGCACCCCCGAGGTTGGGGCCGGCCTGTCTGGGGGCTGGGAGCTTACCCAGCTGTCTTCATCTGACACCACAAGAGCAGCGCGTCCTTGGCCGAGCGCGTCTCTCTGTTGTCCTCAGTCTCGATTTTGATGACTTGAATCTGAGGACAAAAAACATGGCTGCTGGGGCCTGGAGGGCTGCCAGGGAGGGTAGTCAAGGCAGCTTCAGGCTGGGGTGGGGGTTAGGAGCACGAGGATGGGTTCTGGAGTGGGCCAGGACATCCACAATTAGGGGAGGTGGTTGTGCATTAGAGTCTCAGTTTCCAGGGAAGCCTGAATTCTCGGCATCTGGGCCACCTCATCTCCTGTCCAGGCTGCTGCAGTGGCTTCCAGGCTGGTCTCCCTGCCCCTGCCCTCACAGTCTATTCTCACTGGGACTCTGTGAACACCCAAATCAGATCACATGCATCCTGTCCTCAACATCCTCCATGGCTCTGTCTCATTCATGGTCAAAGTCTTTTCCATCTCCACTTGTTACCTCTCTGACATCATCTTCAAATCTCACTCCGCTCCAGAGACCTGCTGTCCTCCTCAGCTACTCACTGATGTCATCCCACCTCAGGGCCTTTGCACCAGCTGTTCCTTCTGCCTGGGACATCCTTTCCCCCCAGATCCCCGCATGGCTCCGCCCCCACCTCCTTGAGGTCTTTACTTACATGTCACCTCTTCACCAACCACTTGATTTTAAATCTCAGTATGTCCACCCAAATTTCACCTCCCCCTTCCCACCGTATCATCTCCTTAGCATTTACCACCACCCCTACATTTTATTTATTCATCTGGGTTAATATCTTTCCCTGTTGTGGACTGAATTATATCCCCAAATTCATAGGTTGAGGTTCTAACCCCCAGTGTGACTATATTTGGAGACAGGGCCTTTAGGGAGGTAATTAAGGTTAAATGAGCCATAAGGGTGGGGCCTTAATCCCAGGGGACTGGTGTCCTTATAAGAGCAGGAAGAGGCCCTAGGAATGTACACACACACAGAGGGAAGACCATGTGGGGATGCAGAGAGATGGCAACTGTCTGCAAGCAAGCCTCAATTGAAACCAGACCTGCTGGCACTTGATCTTGAATTTCCAGCTTCTAGAACCATGAGAAAATAAAATTCTATTGCTGAAGCACCCAGTCTTTGGTATTTTGTTACAGAAGCCCTAGGAGACTAATACACTCACTGACCTGTAAAAGCTCCAGGACCGCAGGTTTTTTATCTATTTTGTTTTCTGCTGCATCATCACATATAGTAGGTGTTCAACAAAGTTCTGAATGACCCAGAATCTAGAGCAGGTTTGAGAGCCTCAGGTGGATATATGAGACTTGGGTCCTAGATTCAAGAACTGGTATGGTGTTTGAGTTCCAAGGGAGAGAACTAGGTTCCGAGGAGGTCCCCGACACCGGTGCTGTCCCCACCCCCCCTGCTCTTATTCCCTGGTTCTGTAATGGTAATGCTCAGACCTGTCTTTAGCCCCACCCCTCCTCTGGGCTCCATTCCTAGGAGCCACTGGACTCCTAAATGCCTCCCCCTAATGTCACAGACCCCTTCCCACCACCTCATCCCAAATTGGCCTCTATCTTCTTTAACCCTGCTCCTCCTCCCCAGCCCTGTCTCGAGGCCCCACCATTCCCCAGTCCCCAGGCTAGAGCCTTGGGTCTCAGCCTGAATGCCACCCTCTCCTCCTTTTGCCCCTGTGGCTGCCCACTCCCCATCCTGGGGCATCTTTCCTACTTGCCCCTCTCTTCATCTCCCTGTGACCCCACCCTGGTCCAGCTCCAACCTCTTCGCTGGGATCCCAGCCCCCAATTTTGGAGATCACCCCCAGTCCAGAGGGATCCTTCTAAATCTGATTATGCCTTTCCTCTTGATAAAACTCTCCAGTCTCTATCTCAAACAGAATAAAATCCGAACTGCAAGTCACAAATCACCTAGGCTCTGCCAGTCCTTCTGACTTCATCTCCTCCCTGTCTCCCACTGGCCTCCTTTTCTCTAGCCATATTGGTCTTTCTGTACTTCCAAACATACCAGCTCATCCCCACCTCCGGGCCTTTGCATCTGCTGTGCCCTCTGCCTGGACTGCTTTCTCCCTTCATCTTCATAAGTCATTTAGCCATCAGCTTCTCAGAGATCTATCTTCTGATTACCAAATCTAAAATCTCAGCACCATCAGCCTGATATCTTGCTTTACCATAATCTATTCTTTTCTGCTGAGCTCTTTTTACTTCTCCGCCTAGAACTGGTCTTTTTTCCATACCTCTCTTGTTTATGTATTTATATGTGTCTTGTCAGTTTTCCTCACCACAGTGTAAGCCCCATAAAAGCAGAAAACGTGTCTGTTTTGTTTCTGAACTGGAGCAAGATTGCCTAGATTCGAATTTCAGCTCTGCTACACAGCTGTGTGACCTTCAGCATATTATTTCACCTCTCTGGGCTTCAGTTTCCTCACTGGTAAAATGAAATAAAAATACCTCATTTTGTGGTTATATGTGTTAAATGCGGAGTGCTTACAACAGTGCATGGAACAAAGTAAAAAATACAAAAATGATGATCATAGTGATGGTGGTGATAATTATTACTGTCATTATTTTCATCCTTACCACCTAGAACAGGGTTCCTGGAGCAGGTTAGGAACATTTTTGGAATGAATGAGTGGGTAGGGAACGCCCTCCTAAAGCCCCACGGCGGGGGATGGGTTGGGCAGGAGTCACTTGGGGATCACCTGGAAGCGCAGGATGATGGTCCAGACCAGCCCCAGGGTCAGCCGGTGGTTCCCGTCCACGATGTCATGAGAGCCCACGTTCTCCAGGTGCACGCGCTGCTCCTTCAGGAACTGCAGTGCCTTGTCCACGTTTTCCAGCGAGTGGATCCTCATGCGACCGCGCGTGGGTCTTGGCTAGGGCGGCAGGGGCGTTGGGACATGGAAGACCTGGCCAAGAGCACTGTGCCCTCAGCCCCACCCCGGTCAAAGAAGCCCGCCCTACAACCATGCCCCCTGGATGTCCAAGCCCAGGCCACGCCCCTTCAGTGTTATCAGCCGCTTAGGGTTCAATTCTTCTAAAGAAGCCCTGCCCCTTCCCATAGCTAGACCCTTTCGAATGCCCCGTTCCTTAGTCCCTTTGTGCCTTACTCAAATTTTTGTCCCCACCCCTTCTACTGAAGATCCACCTCCAACCTGATAACCACACCCCTTACTAAGAACTCCACACCCCCGCCCCTTCCACTCTCTGCCCCAGTCTACCAATGTTTAGCTACCGGTAGTTCCGTGGCTACACCCCTCACTGCCACCTGTTCACGCCCTTGCGTAGAGCCACGCCCGTTCCCAGGACTCCCCAGGACTCCCCAGGACTTCCCCAGGACTCTTCCCTTGTTTATAGCTCTACTTGTTTATATTCTTTAGCCATTCCCCTCACGACTTCTGAGCTCCAGGTCTGATCCTTCAACGAATCTCTAGTTCCATCAGAATCCCACCCAGGCGATGAAGCCCCATTCAAGCCCAGAAATACAACTGCAACCAGTACAGCAAGCCACACCCTACAAGAGTTCTGTCTGGTCCCCCAGACTCTAACGACCCCTCGCCTTTCAAGGATAATCGCACCTTCATCCATAGACCCCTGTTCCGAGCGTTTTGTAAGCTCGCCCTTTGCCATAGCACTACCTAGGCCAGACCGTTAGAATAAAGTTCCGCCCTTCTCCAAATAGCTCCACACCCTTCCAGCGGAGCTCCACCCAAGCCCAGAGTCTCCCCCCACCCAATCGTGGCCTCGCTCAACAGAATCCCGCGTCTCTTCCAAGCCACGCCCCCGGGCTCCTCACAGCCAAGCCCCATCTCGGTGCCGTAGCCCCGCCCACCCAGGTGGACTGGCCCTTACACACCCCGCCTTCGAGGACGTTCCACCCGTCCTTTAGTGCGCCCAGCCGGATACCCCACCACCCCTCGCCCCGCCCTTCAGGCCCGCTCACCAGCTGCTCCCCGGACAGCACTTCCAGGAGCCGCGTGAGCACAAAGCCGTCCCGGAGGTCTGCATAGAGGTCCCCGATGTGGCAGCCCACGCGGGCGAGGTGCGAATTCACCCACTTGGTGAAGGTTTTCTTCTGCACAGCCTCCCGCTCATCTGAAGGACAGGCCTTGATGAGCCCCGCCTCCCTCAGGGACCCCCCCTACCAACTTCACCCCAGCCCTCCACGGCCCAGACAGACCCTGTTCAGGCCCAGGTCTTTGCAACAATCCGATAACTTCGCACAGGCGGTTCCTCCCACCTGGGGCGCCCTCCCCTCCCCGCCCCCGCTGCCCACCTGAAAGTTTTTTGCTGAAATATCACTTCCGCAAGGAGCCTTCGCGGTTTCCTACCCAGTTCATTCATGCCATAAACATTGAACGCCTACCATGTGCGCCGCACTGTTGTAGTACAACAGAGTACCACAGCCCTCTGAATACAGGCAGAGCCTTTGCCTCACAGAGCTCTGTTTAGTGATGGGGAGCACAGTGAATACACTAGGGGGCCCTAGAGGGTTGAGGGGGAGAGACAGGATGTGTTTCAGGAGCATCCCTGCCTGCTGGGGGGTGTGGGGGGGTGGATCAGAGAGGGCAAGAATGACAGCCTAGGGAGGAGACTGGGAAAAGGACTCGGGAGAAGAGGGGCCGGCAGGGAGGAGGGGCATATTGGAGAGCTACTGAAAGCGGAAAAAGTAAGATGGGGCAGCTGACCAGCTGGGGGGTGAAGAGCAAGGAATATGCTAGACTGAATGCTCCTTGAGGGCAGAAACCACGTACCCCCACTCTGTGCCAGCTGGGCTGCCAGCTAGCCACTGCATTTCCCACATCCCTGGGCGAGGAGCAGGCATGTGACTGCCAGTGGGAGGCAGTGGAAGAATTCGTGAGACTTCTGATTCACTTGCTTACAAATAAATTGTTTGGGGCCTCTCTTTTATTTATTTACAGCGTTAGTATGAGCTATAATTCATATACTATAAAATGCACCCTTTTAAAAGTGTAAATTCAGTGGTTTTAAGTATATTAACAGGGTGTGCAGCCATGATCACTATCGAATATCAGATACTTCATCACCCCTGAGAAGAAACCCTGTACCCGTTAGCAGTTACTCCCCACTCCCCCTTCTCCCAGCCCTAGGCAACCGTTGATATACTTTCTGTTTCTATGGATTTACCTATTTTGGACATTTCATATAAATAGAGACATACCATAAATGGCCTTCCATGTGTCTGGCTTCTTACACTTAGCATAATGCTTTCAGGGTTTCATGTCGTGGCATGTGTCAGCGCTGCATTCTTTTTTTCTTTACGGCCAAATAATATTCTATCATGTGGATATACTCCCTTTTACTTATCTAGTCATCTGCAGATGGGTGTTTGGGTTGTTTCCACCTTTTGGCCATTATGAACATTCAGGTACAAGTGTTTGTGTGGACACATGTTTTCAATTATCCTGAGTTCCTACCAGGGAAGGAAACAGCTGGGTCATATGGTAAGTCTGTGTTTAACCTTTTGAAGAGCTGCCAGACTATTTTCCAGAGTGGCTGCACCGTTTTACGTTCCCACCAGCAATGTACAAGCGTTCCAATTTCCCCACGTCCTCCTCATAACTTGTGATTATTTTTTTTGTCACGGCCATCCTAGGGGCTGTGAAGTGGTATCTCAGTGTGGTTTGGATTTGCGTTTCCTTAGTGACTCATGATGTTAAGCATCTTTTCACACATTTATTGGCCATTTGGTATATCTTCTTTTCTCTTTGGATAAATATCTATACAAATCCCTTGCCCATTTTTAAATTGGGTTAGTATTTTTATTATCTGTACTATCTTTGCAGCTTCCTGTAAATTCATAATTATGTCATAATTTAAAGCTTTACCAAGAAAAGAGATCTGTAGCTGGCTTTCCACTCTCTTCCTCTGACTCACAAGCCTGAACACCAAAATCCACAGGGCACAGGGTAGAAGGAACCTGGAATCCACAGAGTGCTCGGAGCAGAGCCTTCCTGCCATCTGGTTGCTCATCTCAGGACTACCCAGGAGAGAGAAATAAGCTTCTCTCTCCTTCAAGCCACTCTATCGTTGGGTCTATTTGTTATAGCAGCTTAGCCTGCACAGTATTCTTAGCATTCCATTACTAAGTAACTTAGTAATCGCACTTTTAAGTTTTACTATTAGTGTGAGAATCAAGATTTATGTTGCCAGTCTGTTTCCCTTTTTAACCATTAGCAATCTCACAAGTTCTTTTTTTGTAACATTTACCTTTTGTAATATTATTTAAAATCTTGTTCTTGACTGGCAGTAGAAACATACACTGCTAGAAAATGTGTACTGACTGACCTGTTTTTTTGTTTGTTTGTTTTTACTTCAAGCCAGATCTTAAGTGTTTACCTCTAACTGAAAATGAATAGGCAGAAGTTAAAAGTACGTCCAGGTGAGACATCTTGTTTGTTTAAGGTGGTTTTGTGCTGTTTGGATAAGATGGACACCTGTGTGGACTCATGATATCAATCACATATGAGGAAGCGATGACAGAAAAGGGGTTGAATTGGATATTTGGTGACTCTGCCTTCCAAAGGCTGATGCCCACACCACACAGCAGGTTCTGGCCAATGCTGAAGCCAAAGTGGAACTTTGGTGCATCCCAGAGTGATGCCAGAATGAGGACAATTGGGTCCAGGCCTGCCTTTATTATTGACCAGCTATGTGAGCGGTCATCTCTCTTTGGGTTTCCATCTTTCCATTTGCAAAATGACAGGCTGGGACTAGATCCGGGTTTCCTCAAGGGGTTCTGGGGGACCCTAGGTGTTTGCAAACTCATGCTTGGAGGACAGGGATCCATGAGAATATTTTTTTTATCTTGTAATACCTTTTCAATGCTACTCAAAGAAAATTAATAGAAACACGTCCTGGACCATCTGAATTATTTCATTATGGACTGTGCCGTGAGAGTTTGGTTTTTGTGATTATGGTCTTGTTAGCGTGGAGCTGGGGTCCAGAACTGAAATGCCCACAGATCCAGCCAGGTGGGCTCTGAAATTGAGAGAAAGAGGCCATCCTAAAAGAGGGCAGCAGCCCCACAGCCCCTGTGCCTGGAGCATGGCAGGAATGCAGGCCCAGTGTTGCCATACCATGTGATATCCCGTGAGGAGCCAAAAGTCTGGATATTTTAGAGACAAAATCTCCCTATTTTTAAATGTTTGCAACTGATTTATGTTTTTCTAAAACACAATGGGTGAGAAAACAAAGATGTTTCACAGTGCCACTTCTGACCTAAGATACCACTGAAGGTTTACTGTGTTGGTGAGTGTGTTTGGTTACAATACAGGGTGTCTTCCATTTGCCCCTTGCTGCTACCGTGACTCTTCGGCAGCTGCTCTGGGCCCGGGCAGGCTTGCCGGTATGGACTGTATGGATGGACTCCCCAGCCCTCAGAGACCTTCAACATTCTGATGGGCTTGGCTAGCGAGAGCTGAGGGCAGAGAAGGACTGCGGAATTTATTTCCTACCTGGCTGACCCAGTTTCCAGCACTGCCTGGTTTCTCTCTCTACATCCCCTGTCACCACTGCCCCTCCTGCCCCAGTCCCCGGGGGTCTCCACCGCCCTTGCATGCTCCCATAGCCATGCCCACACCTCTGTAAATAGTCCCTTCATTAAACTCTCTTAGCCCCTTGATGGCGGCCAGCAGCTTCCTGCCAGGATCCTGGCTGCACGCATACCTTTGGTTTTCAAGATGCCAAGCCAAGTGACATTTGTCCTACCTCTATCACTGAGCTCATATTCAGCTATTTTATCATTTATTTATTCTTCTCCACTGTGGTAATCACCAGTCACAAGTGAAATATATTTCCCTAGGATAAGACTTTAATTTATTTAAAACTTTAACTCGCTGAGACTTTCAGCGAGCAGAGGAGTAACTATGCCTTTATCCATTACTGGTTAAGGAGAAAGAATAGAGAGAGACTTACTGTATAAATGCTGTGCTTGGCTATTCATCTTGGGAAAGTTAGGAAGTCAGAGAATACCAAGTATTGGTGGATATCTGGGGACAGCATAACCCTCCTGCCTGCTAGTGGGAGTTAAAGACTGGGAGAGCTGTTAGGAAAGCCCTCTGAGTCAAATTAAATTAGTGTGGGCCCCCATGACCCAGGAATTCTTTCCCTGTATATGTGTCCCATAAGCTTTATCACACTGGTTTATAAGGACTCTGTATGATGATGTTCAGTGCAGTGTTATTTGTGAAGAGGGGGCTGGGGCAGCCTGGGGGTGGGAGACAGCCTGGTTGTCCAACACTAGGAAAGTTGAACATGGTGAGTGTACACCATAGATTCTATGCAGTGGTTAGAAGGAACACAGTAGTTGTACACAGAGCCACATGGATGGGTCTAAGGCATAGTGCTGTGGGAGAAAATAATGCAAAAAATGCAATCTACAATAGGACAAAACTTGAAGCAATTAGCAATGCACAAATCCATACATAGTGGGCTCCCAGATTTATGAGAGAGTGAAATTGCAGTTCAGTAGGGAAAGGAAAGTCTTTTCAGTAAATGAAGCGGAGTCAACTGGATATCCATGTGGGGGAAAAAGGAAACTTGACCCACACCATACACAATAATAAATATAATAAATATCATTTGGATTATAAGTCTAAATGGGAAAGGAATACAATAAGGCTTTTAGAAGAAAACATCAAAGTCTATCTCCATTATCTTGGCATAGGCAAAGATTTCTTAAACAAGGCACTAAATAAATATTAGCCACACAGGAAATCATTATTAAATAATTATCAAATTAAACTGCATTTAAACTAAGAAATACTGTTGATCAAAAGGCAACACTAAGTGAATGAAAAGACAAGCCACATAGCCCAAGAAATGATTCACAGCATATATATCCAGTGTTGTAAAAGACTTATACCCAGAATATATAAGAACTTCAGCAAAGCAATCAGAAAAAGGCAAAAAAATTAATGGAAAATGTGAAAAAGATTCAAATGGGCACTTCACAGAAGGCTATCTGGGGGAGAGGGATTAAAGATGGCGACGTGAGAGGTGAGACAGAGGCTTCCTCCTAAAACCGCATATAATATGAAAATAAAGCTACTACAACTACTCTTGAAAGAGCAACAGGAAAGAGAACTACAATAAACTGCATACACCTGGAGACAAGAGCAGCCCTCACAGAAAACGGTAATGTACTAAAGCTGTGGTCCTGCGGGATCCAAGCCCTTCCCCCACCCCACCTCACTGGCAGGAGGAACAGGAACAGAGCAGAGAGGGAGTGGAGAGCAGGGACTGCTGAATACCTAACTCTGGAGATCTACTCTGGGATCACAAACCTACATTTCATGGTGCTTGCGTGATACTCTTGTAATTAGGAGCTTGGAAAGCTAAGACAGGCGGAGTTCCTGGAGAGACTAAGATCCCGGCTGCTTGTGAGATCAGGGATCCATACCCAGCTGCTCTGGGACGGGGGAGGGGAGGGCAGTCTGAGAGACTTCCTGGCAGGGAGGACCTTGGCAGGAGGCCTGCTGAGGGGGCAAGGACAGCACAGAGCTTGCTTCTCGGGAGAAAGGACAGGTGGACAGGATTGTCCGGGTGTACTCTGCCCAGTAGTTTGGGAGTTTTCTGATCTTCAGGTGTGCCAGCTCCCTGGCTGCCTGCATGGCTCCAGGAACCCCTTCTGTGACAGACAGACTAGTGCACCTTTCACCTGGCCAGCCCCACCGGGCTTGCAAACCTGGAAGCCCTTCCCTGGTGTTGGGCCAGCCGGAGGGAGGATCTGTCTACTGCAACTAAAAAGGCAAAGCACAGAGGCTTATACCTGTGTGCTCAGCCCACCAGTTCAGACAGTGGAGACAGGCATAGCAGCCAGGAACCAGGAAACAGCCCTTTCCTCCCCCGAGGCACCAATACCACTCCCCTACAATCCCTGACATTGCTTCAGGGGCTGAGCAGCTCCAGAGAGTAGAGCTTCTGGGCACTAGAGGGCTCCATACACAAATATGAAACGCCAAAGGAACCTGGTCCAGAGTAAAATTATGAATACAACTCCTGAGAAAGATTTTAATGATATGGACCTTATGACTCTCCCTGAAAGGGAGTTCAAAATAATCATTCACATGCTCATGGAGGTACGGAAAGATATTCAAGAACTCAGGAATGAATTCCAGTAGGAGACCCAATCCTTGAAGAACACAATGGACGGTATTAAAAGCAGATTGGATACGGTGGAGGAGACGATAAATGAAATAGAAACTAGAGAAGAGGAATAGAAAGAAGCTGAGGTACTGAGAGAAAAAAGGATCTCTAAGAATGAAAGAATATTGAGAGAACTGTGTGACCAATCCAAACGGAACAATATTCGCATTATAGGAGTACCAGAGGAAGAAGAGAGAGAAAAAGGGATAGAAAGTGTCTTTGAAGAAATAATTGCTGAAAACTTTCCCACACTGGGGAGGGAAATAGTCTCGCAGTCCACGGAAGCCCACACAACTCCCAACACAAGGGACCCAAGGAAGACAACACCAAGACACATAATAATTAAGATGGCAAAGGCCAAAGATAAAGACAGAGTATTAAAGGCAGCTAGAGAGAGAAAAAAGATCACCTACAAAGGAAAACCCATCAGACTATCATCAGACTTCTCAACAGAAACCTTACAGGCCAGAAGAGAATGGCATGATATATTTAACGTAATGAAACAGAAGGACCTCGAACCAAGAATATTGTATCCAGCACGATTATCATTTAAATATGACGGAGGGATTAAACAATTTCCAGACAAGTGAAAGGTGAAAGAGTTTGCCTCTCATAAACCACCACTACAGGATATCTTAAACGGACTGCTCTAGAGGGAAGCACCCCTAAGGCTAAAAAGAGGTCACCAGAGAAAATAAAATCATAGCAAAGAAAGCAGACCACCCAAATACTAACTAAAGGCAAAAAATGAAACACCCAATATATAAAGAATGGAGGAGGAAGAATAGGAAGGGATAAATAAAGAAACAGAAGGCGTTCACAATAACTTAACAAGAAAGTTAAGTTAGATTCTTAGATAGTAAAGAAGCAACCCTCGAACCTTTGGTAACCACGAATCTAAAGCCAGCAATGGCAATAAGTACATATCTATCAATAATCACCCTAAATGTAAATGGACTGAATGCTCCAATCAAAAGACACAGAGTAATAGAGTGGATAAAAAAGCAAGACCTATCTATATGCTGCTTACAAGAGACTCACCTCAAACCCAAAGATATACACAGACTAAAAGTGAAGGGATGGAAAAAGAAATTTCATGCAAAGAACAAAGAGAAAAAAGCAGGTGCTGCAGTACTTGTATCAGACAAAATAGACTTCAAAAAGAAGAAAGTAGCAAGAGATAAAGAAGGATATCATAATGATAAAGGGGTCAGTCCAAGAAGATATAACCATTATAAACATATATGCACCCAACACAGGAGCGCCAACATATGTGAAACAAATACTAACAGAATTGAAGGAGGAAATAGACAACAATGCATTCATTTTAGGAGACTTCAACACACCACTCACTCCAAAGGACAGATCAACCAGACAGAGAATAAGTAAAGACACAGAGGCACTGAACAACACACTAGAACAGATGGACCTAACATATATCTACAGAACTCTGCACACAAAAGCAACAGGATACACATTCTTCTCAAGTGCACATGGAACATTTTCCAGAATAGACCACATACTAGGCCAGAAAAAGAACCTCAGTAAATTCAAAAATATTTAAATCCTACCAACCAACTTCTCAGATCACAAAGGTATAAAACTAGAAATAAATTTTAGAAAGAAATCAAAAAGGCTCACAAATACATGGAGACTTAACAACATTCTCCTAATGAATCAATGGGTTAACGACCAAATCAAAACAGAAATCAAAGAATATATGGAGACTAATGACAACAACAACACAAAGCTACAACTTCTGTGGGACGCAGCGAAGGAGGAAAGTATATGGCAATCCAGGCCTATTTAAAGAAGGAAGAACATTCCCCAATGAACAGTCTAAAGACACAATTACTGAAATTGGAAAAAGAAGAACAAATGAGGTCCAAGGTCACCAGAAGGAGAGACATAATAAAGATCAGAGAAGAAATAAATAAAATTGAGAAGAATAAAAAAATAGAAAAATCAATGAAACCAAGAGCTGGTTCTTTGAAAAAATAAACAAAATAGATAAACCCCTAGCCAGACTCATTAAGAGAAAAAGAGAATCTAAACACATAAACAGAATCACAAATGAGAAAGGAAAAATAACGACGGACCAAAAGAAATACAAAGAATTATAAGAGAATATTATGAGCATCTGTATGCTAACAAGCTGCAAAACCTAGAAGAAATGGACAACTTCTTAGAAAAATACAACCTTCCAAGACTGACCAAGCAAGAAACAGAAAAACTAAACAGACCAATCACCAGCAATGAAATTGAATCAGTAATCAAAAAACTACCCATGAACAAAACCCCCGGACCTGATGGATTCACCTCTGAATTCTACCAGACATATAGAGAAGAAATAACACCCATTCTCCTTAAAGTTTTCCAAAAAATAGAAGAGGAGGGAATACTTCCAAAACTCTTTCTAAGAAGCCAGCATCACTCTAATACCAAAACCGGGCAAAGACCTCACCAAAAAAGAAAATTACAGACCTATATCCCTGATGAACGTAGATGCAAAAATACTCAGCAAAATATTAGCAAACCGAATTCAAAAATACATCAAGAGTATCATTCACCATGATCAAGTGGGACTCATCCCAGGGATGCAAGGATGGTACACATTCGAAAATCCATCAACATCATCCACCACATCAACAAAAAGAAGAACAAAAACCACATGATCATCTCCATAGATGCTGAAAAAGCATTTGACCAAATTCAGCATCCATTCATAATTAAAACTCTCAACAAAAGGGGTATAGCTGGCAAGTACCTCAACATCATAAATGCTATATATGACAAATCCACAGCTAACATCATACATAACAGTGAGAAGCTGAAAGCTTTTCATCTAAGATCAGGAACAAGACAGGGATGCCCACTCTCTCCACTGTTATTCAACATAGTACTGGAGGTCCTAGACATGGCAATCAGACAAAGCAAAGATATACAAGGCATCCATATTGGTAAAGAAGAAGTCAAATTGTCACTATTTGCAGATGACATGATACTGTACATAAAAAACCCTAAAGACTCCACTCCAAAACTACTAGAACTAATATCTGAATTCAGCAAAGTTGCAGGATACAAAATTAACACACAGAAATCTGTTGCTTTCCTATACACTAATGAGGAACTAACAGAAAGAGAAATCAGAAAAACAATTCCATTCACAATTGCATCAAAAAGAATAAAATACCTAGGAATAAACCTAACGAAGGAAGTGAAAGACCTGTACTCTGAAAACTACAAGACACTCCTAGGAGAAATTAAAGAGGACACTAACAAATGGAAATGCATCCCATGCTCTTGGCTAGGAAGAATAAATATTGTCAAAATGGCTATACTACCTAAAGCAATCTACAGATTCAACGCAATCCCTATCAAACTACCAACAGCTTTCTTCAATGAACTGGAACAAATAACTCAAAAGTTCATATGGAACCAGAAAAGACCCCGAATAGCCAAAGCAATTCTGAGAAGGAGGAATCAAACAGGGGGAATTAGGCTCCCTGACTTCAAACTCTACTACAAAGCCACAGTAATCAAGACAATTTGGTACTGGCACAAAAACAGACCCACAGACCAGTGGAACAGAATAGAAAATCCAAACATTAACCCAAATATTTACAGCCAATTAATATTTGATAAAGGAGCCTTGGATATACAATGGGGAGATGACAGCCTCTTCAGCAGCTGGTGTTGGAAAAACTGGACAGCTACGTGTAAGAGAATGAAACTGGACTACTGTCTAGCCCCATACACAAAGGTAAACTCAAGGTGGATCAAAGACCTGAATGTAAGTCATGAAACCATAAAACTCTTAGAAAAAAACATAGGCAAAAATCTCTTGGACATAAACATGAGCGACTTCTTCATGAACATATCCCCCGGGCAAGGGAAACAAAAGCAAAAATGAACAAGTGGGACTATATCAAGCTGAAAAGCTTCTGTACAGCAAAAGACACCATCAGTAGAACAAAAAGATATCCTACAGTATGGGAAAATATATTCATAAATGATGCATCTGATAAGGGGTTGACATCCAAAATATATAAAGAACTCATGCACCTTAACAAACAAAAAGCAAATAATCCAATTAAGAAATGGGCAGAGGACATGAATAGACACTTCTCTAAAGAAGAAATTCAGATGGCCAACAGGCACATGAAAAGATGCTCCACATCGCTAATGATCAGAGAAATGCAGATTAAAACCACAATGAGATATCACCTCACACCAGTGAGGATGGCCAACATCCAAAACACAAACAACAACAAATGTTGGCGAGGATGTGGAGAAAAGGGAACCCTCCTACACTGCTGGTGGGAATGCAATTTAGTTCAACCACTGTGGAAAGCAGTATGGAGGTTCCTCAAAAAACTCAAAATAGAAGTATCATTCAACCCAGGAATCCCACTCCTAGGAATTTACCTTAAGAATGCAGCAGCCCAGTTTCAAAAAGACACATGCACCCCTATGTTTATTGCAGCACTATTTACAATAGCCAAGAAATGGAAGCAACCTAAGTGTCCACCAGTAGATGAATGGATAAAGAAGATGTGGTACATATACACAATGGAATATTATTCAGCCATAAGAAGAAAACAAATCCTACCATTTGCAACAACATGGATGGAGCTAGAGGGTATTATGCTCAGTGAAATAGGCCAAGCCAAAAAAGACAGGTATCAAATGATTTCACTCATATGTGGAGTATAAGAACAAAGAAAAAAACTGAAGGTACAAAACAGCAGCAGACTCACTGAACCCAAGAACGGACTAATAGTTACCAAAGGGAAAGGGACTGGGGAAGATGGGTGGGAAGGGAGGGATAAGAGGGTAAAAGGGGCATTACGATTAGCAGACGTAAGGCAGTGGGGGCACGGGGAAGGCTGTACAACTCAGAGAAGACAAGTAGTGATTCTATAGCATCTCACTACACTGATGGACCGTGACTATAATGGGGTTGGTGGGGGGGACCTGATGAAGTGGGTAGTTTAATCACCTTAATATTGCACATGTAATTGTAGGTTAATGATACCAAAATAAATTGTAAATAAAAAAAAAAAAAAAGAAGGCTATCTGTGGGTAATGTGAGGTTCCTATGGCCAGGATCCTCACTGAACTTAAACCACCTGATGATGTAACTGGCCTGTTGCTATGCTACCACTTCCACAACTTTAGGCAATAACCCATTATTGTGTTAATATAAAGAGTTCTGCCCACTGCTCTGCGCGCAACGGGGTGGCGGGGCTGCAAGGCTGGAGGAGAGCGGAGTGGAGGCTGGAGTGGTGGCAGCACTGAGGGACTGACCTGCCACCTGGAAATAAAGTTGGGTATAACCTTTTCACCCCAAGAACCCTTTGCTGTAAATTTCTTTGGTCACAGTGAATCTATAGTGAACTTGCCTGGGCTGAAACTCATTTGCAAGACACTATCCAAATAATCAATAAACATAGAAAAGGTGTTCTTCCTAATTAGTCCTCCTAATTGTTACTAGTTATCAGGAAAATGCAAATTTAAACCATAATAGAATGCCCACCCATCAGAATGGCTAAAATTTAAAACACTGACCATATTAAGGGTTGGGTATACAGCAACTGAATTGCTCATACACTGCTGGCAGAAATGTAAAATGATTCAAACCGGCAGTTTCTAATAAAGTGAGATACACGCCTACCATATGACCCAACACTTTCACTCCTGTATGGCTCTAAGCCACCAGAAATAAGCATTTATGCCAAGAACATGTACTAGAAAGTTTAAAGCAGCAACCATTTACAATGGTTTTGTTTGTAACAGTTTGTAATACTAGCAATTACCAGTTTGTGATAGTTCATTAGAGCCCTAACTAGGTAAGTAGATTAACTGTGAAATCGTTACACCATGGGATACTATACAGCAAGGAGAAGGAACAGCCTACAAGGACAGGTAGACACGGATGAATCTCACAAGCAGAGGGTTGAGTGAATGCAGCCAGACACAAACGGTACACATGGCATGATTTCATTTACATGAAATTCAAACACTAGCAAGACTGTATGCTGTTAGAAGTTAGGACCATATTTACTCTTGGGATGTAGTTATAGAGAGGTGGCCCACGGGGGGGCTTCTCTGGGACTGTCATTATGTTTCCTTGTCTGGGGTCTGGTTACCAGAGAGTGCTCATTTGTGGAAGTGCTGGACACTCTTGATTTATCTGCCTTTCTACATACACATAATACTTTAATAAAGGGTTAAAATATATGTATACACACACACTAATTAGCAATGTACATATTGCAAAGGGAAGGATGCATCAAAACTATCAGAATGGTTGCCTAGAGCAGAGAAGGCATAGGTGTGAGATTGGGACTAACAGAGAATGAATGAATAAAGAGGAGGCGGCCTCACACAGACAGATGGCGACAGCGAGCCACCAACTGGGGAGCGTGATTAGGGAACTCACTGAGCATGGGGTCCAGACAATTTTTTTAAATGTCTTCACAGAAAAGCATGTTATGGAGGACTCTACTCATAGGTCTGGCCTTAGTTTGAGCAGAGAAAAAACATGAGAGAAGTGGGCAAAGGGATGCAAAAGGAAGTGAACCCTAGCGGTCTAAGTCAGATTAGCATTTTGAGCCGCAGCAGAACAGCATCTGGAAGTTACTAGGAAGCTGAGTGTTGCTGGTTTTGTGGTTTGGGTCTGGAGTCCAGTATAATGTGTTATAACTGTAGAGAACTGCATAGGAGATATGAACAGAGTCATGGGTTTGTATGCATTTAGGAAAACTATATAATAATTTAAGTAGACACTGAATGTATGAGGCTTTTTTTTTTTTTTATCTTAAAGGGGATTTCTACATTTCTCTGGACTGGATGTCTGTCTGTCTGTGGTGTCCAGTTCTGATGTTCTGTGAATCAGCAGTTCTATGATTTAAAGAGTCCTTGATCTCCATGTTGTCACATCCCACCTCTGCCTAAAATCTTGCTGGAGCTCCCCAAGGCCCTCATACCCTGCATGGTGGCCTACAAGGCCCTTCAATAACTGGCCCCCGCTGGCTCCTGTCCCATCATCTTTTACTCCCCATCTCATTCAAGCCACTCCCAACTTTTAGAGGTTTTGCATATGCTGTTCCCCCGGCCTAGAATACTCTTCCACTCTCCACTCCAGGTTTCACTCCTATTTACCCTTTAGGCCTTAGTTTAGGCATCACCACCTCCAGGAAGTACTCATACTCCCCAGGCACCTCATCTGGGTTCCTACAGGCCTTAGGGTTCCTCATCACAGCCCCCTGCCTGAGCCTCACCCATCCTGGCCCTGACCACTTTGGGTCATCACTATCTGGATGAGTCAAACCCTCTCACTGGCCTGGGAGCCCTGAGGGGGCAGCACCTGAGCTGGTTCAGTCACCATTATGTCCTTCATAATGTCCAGCACAGGCCAGGCACAGAACAGGCATTGAATTAATATATTGTGGATGAAATAATAAATTCTAGCATTCTCTCAATATGTACCCAAGTTTTTAAGGCTCTAAGGGTCTAAAAGTATGATTTTAAGTTTCCATGAGTGTATATTTGTATTATTCTAGGTTTCTAAATCAGAAGCTGGCAATCCATGGGTTTAATCTGATTCATATTTTGTGGCATATACAGATTTTTTTTAATTAGGAAATTGCAGATAAACATGAGAGCTAACAGCTTGGGGCTCCCATTTCCCCATGGCTAGAGCTGGTAACCAGGGCATTGTTCTCCAGTTGAACATGACCCCTAGTCCACTCTCCTTCAGGTCACCTGCTTCCCAGAGGCCTTGGAGTTTGATACCACTGCTCAACATCATATAATTAAAAAGTTCCAAGAATTTCTATGGAAGATCCCATGATGATCAAATGCCAAGTTACTAAAATTCTGAGATTCTGAGAGAATTAATTCTGACTTTAGGATTTTATGATTTCATGATTTTAAGAATCTATAATTTATGTTTATAACGCTCCATGTTTCTGAGATATTAAGGTTCCATGGGTCAAAGTTGCCAAGGGTCTAATGTTTTAAAGGCGTAAGGCTTATGATTATGAAGTTACCTGTCTCTGAAGGTTCTCAGGGTCTTTGCTCATAAAGTTTTAATGCTGATGATTAAATGCTTCTGAGGTTCTAAAGCCTTATGAATATAAAGTCCAAGGTTCAAGGTTCTACAATTTCGAAGGTCTAAGGTTCTAAGATTATATAACTATACAAAGATTATATAACTATACAGTTCTCTGGTCTTTGCTTATATTGTTCTAAAACATCAAAGTAGGGTGGCCAACCATCCTGGTTGGCCCAAGACTGAGGGTTTCAGTGCTAAAAGCAGGGAGGTGTGGTCACTCTATCTCAGAGTTCTCAGGATCCACATTCTAAAAGTTTTAGGATTACAAACCCCTAAGGACCTATGTATATAGCAGTTCAGGTTTCTAAGGGTCTATGATCCTAGGGCCAATAATTAAAATGTATAAGGTCTGTGATTATGAAGTTCTAAGTTTCCAAGAGTCTTGTCTCTAAAGGTCTCAGGTTTGAAAAAATCTCAGAGTATGACATTCTAAGATTCTAAATTCCAATGTTTCAGCATTTTGAGATTGTAAGGAAGCACGCTTGCAAAAGCCCCTGTTTGTCAGATAGTACATCCCAAGGTTGTAGCCACAAACCACAGCAGTTATTTAAATGTAAATTACTTTAAATGAAAAAAGAAATTAAAAATTCAGTCCCTCAAGTAGCACAGGCCACATTTCAAGTTCTCACAGCCACAAGTACTAGCGGTTAGTATATTGGACGTTACACACAGAGAACATTTCTCTGTCATTATAGAAAGTCCCACTGGACACTGCTGGCCTAAAGATTCAAGTTCTAAGTGTCTGTAACTCTGTTCCTATCCTCCAGGCCATCAAGGTTTTAGGCACAAAGGCTCACAGACACCCCCCTGGCAGGCTTCTCCCTTCCCTCCCCTTGTCCCACCCCAACCCTCCTCCAGGTACCGGCCAAGGCCTTGATCCGGGAGCACTCGAAGAGTGAGGCAGCTGCAGTGGAGAGAGCAGGCTGCTCCCGCTCCCAGCCCCGATCAGGACTCTCCCAGCGGACTGCAGGGTTGTTGTTAGGGGCTGGCAAGCCTTCCATGTTGTCCACGTCACCTGATACCTGCGCCATTCGGGAAGGTGAGGCCTGGGGATAGGCAGAGGTAGGTTAGAGCTGGAAACAGTCTGAGCTCAGAGCTCCCACTTCTAACAGTCTATCCAGTCTCTCACCCTCAGTTTCCCTGCCTGTAAAATGGACATGATAATAATGACAATAATGTTCGTCTGCTGAGACAGTGACTGTAATGGGGTTGGTGGGGGAGACCTGATGAAGGGGGTCGTTTAATAACCATAATATTGCACATGTAATTGTAGATTAATGATACCAAAATAAATTATATATAAAAAAAATAATGTTCATCATGACTACTTCACTGGGCTGTGGTAGAGCGCCCAGCTTAATGCCTGGCACAGAGTAGGGGCTCAGAAAATTGTCAGTTACTATTGTTGGAACAATAACATTGTTATCAATAGAACCTCTATAATGCAGTAATAATAATTTACATTTACTGAGCACTTACACTGTGCTCAGTACTTTACATGCATTATCTTCTTTAATTCCTTGAAGATAGGCTATTATTAGGCCTGTTTTATACAAGAGGAAATTTGAGGCACAGAGGGGTTAATTCATTTTCCCATGGTCATACAGCTAGTGAGCAGCCAGGATTCAAATGTAGGTACTGTGATTGAATGATTACATTAAACGGCCCTGATTTTTCATCCTTATAGCCACATGTTTTGCCACATAACTCTTCAGTGTTCTACTGTTGGGATCGGAGGGATGGAAGAGGGTTCCCCCAACCCCTTGACTCTAGGTTTGACCACAGACTTGCTCTGACCAAAAGAATTAGATGGAAGTGCTGTGAATTCTAAGCCTAGGACTCAGGAAACCTTGCAAGTTTTTGCTTGTGCTTGACTGTAGCCATGAGAAAAACACTCTTAGGATGGTCCAGGTCAAAGGCCCCACTCATTAAAGCCAAAGCCAACTAAAGCAGTCATCGCCCCTCACCATCCCGACATGTGAATGAGCCCAGCCACAACCAGAAAAGCTGCCCAGGGGAGTGCGGACTAAGATGCAGACCTGAGACTTGCTGGTGAGGTAATACCCAGTTTTTAGACACTGAATTTGTGGTGGTTTCGTATGCAACATTACTGTGGCAATAGTTGGTTGACATATTGTCTGACTCCAGAGCTATGCTCTAGAATACTGCCCGATTGTAAATATGAAGTTTAAGGGAGTGGGAGACATCAGATACATCTGTTTCTCCTTCCAGGCACCCAGGCTCGATTCTAAGACTAAGAAAGGAGGAAACTAGGAGGAGGTCAATGTCCTCCTTCCCAAAGACCCAGCCAGTTGCCCACCCACCAGCTTCTAGGAAGGCAGGATATAGGTCTTGGTCAGTATAGAAAAGACTGTCCCTTTTGGTGGACAGTCCAAAACCCACTGTTACTCTTCCCTCCTTCCATGGAAGGCTGTAAGTGGGCACATGGCTACTTACCACCTGTGCCACCTTGGCCAAGCCACTTCCCCTCTCTGGGCCTCAGTTTGTTCATCTGTAAAATGGTAATGATAATGGTACCCATTTCCTAGATGAAATGAGTTAAGAATGCAGGGAACATGGTGTCTAGTACCTGCAAGCCCTCAGTACATGGTCCTTGCATCTGCTGGTCACGTATCTTAGCAAATCAAAATGCCTCTGCTGGAGTCAGAGACAAATGAGTTCAAGCCCTTTAGTGTTGCTGTATCTTTAACCCAGTATCTTTAACTTGGCCTCTCTCTGCTTCAGTTTGCCTCCCTGTTAAATGGTGATCACAACTGTTACCTCAAGGAAAGACACTTGGGGATGGGGAAGGCGCTTAGCACTTGGTGAGCTCTGGGTCAGGCTGCCTGGGGAAGAGCCCTGGCCTTTACGTGATTGAATGGAGAAGAAGGCTATGGGGGAGGTGGGAAGGGGTGTCCTGCCGATCCAGAAAAAGGCTGACCCCGCGGGTGAGGCTCAGGGTAGGAGCGGATGCGTTAACCCTTCCAAGGCCGCGCCTCTCTCCCCGCAGTCTAGTCACGGTTCCCAACGAGGGGGCCTGGGAAGGACAAGGCCTGGGTGGAAGACCCACGCATGGTGCGGAGGCTGGACTGGGCTGAGCGGTGGGGGCTCGTTCTGCCTCGACCCTTAGCCCCCCCCAGGCGAGGAGACCCTGAGGGCTCAGGCAAGGCCAAGCGCGAGGGGGAGGGATGCTCGAGCAGGTGGGGAGATGCCGCAGGGAAGGGCTGCCGCCCCAACGCCGCTCACCTGGGCCCGCGGCCGCCGGCGCCGCTGTCCCCGCTGCTCGCCGCGCCCGACCGCCCTCCCTGTGGGCGTCCGCGGCCCGGCCCAACCCGGCCCGGCTCTGCTCGGCCCCGCCGGCCCCGCTGCTCGGCCAGATCCGCATGCGCCGCCGCCGCCGCGCCACCCCCGCTCGCGCGGCCGCCGCGCACGGCGCGTCCCCGGGACCCCCTCCCGCCGGCGGTCCCAGTCGTCCCGGCCGCCTGCAGCCCTGGCCCACGCGCCGACACACACCCGGCCCCGGCGTGGGATACAGCGCTGCGCTCGCGGAGCCAGAGGTAGCGTCACACACTCCCACACTGTAACACACAAGGCCACATACAGCATCACAAACGTTATCCACGGCACACACTCACACAGTGTCACCCCTCATATGCGGTCACACAGGGTCAAACATTCAAACTCACACGCAGTGACACACTCACACGGGGTCCCACACTGGCACAGTACCTGATGGCATCACACACGTGACACAAATAGTGTCACCACCACCCATGTGGTGTCACGCACAACACATATATGTCACACACTGCCGCACACTCCCATGGGATCAGGGTGTCATATACTAACACATCACACACAATGTCACACTTTTTTACACACTTAAACTTATACTAGTCACATATTCACATGGGGAGTCACACATCCTGCACTGCCACACACTCATACATCATGCAGTCACGAGAGGTCACAAACATCATCACAACTGTAACATGCACAGCCACACACTCAAATGGTGTCACAGTCGCACAACCTTACATGACACATGCAGTGTCACACTGTCACTAACAGTCGCACACTCCCATTTAACACATCACACGTCCCACACCTTATTACACATTGACACAGTGTCACCCACAGTGTCACCACAAGGTCACACAGGAACAGCATCCATGCTTGCCATACGTGGTATCACAGTTTTACTGTACACCGCTACACACAGAGTTGGGCACATGGTGTTACCCACAATCATGCTCTCCCTTGGGGTTACCTAGTCACACGGGGTCACACAGACACAGATTCGCAGTTATGAGGGTCACATCCCCACACCCACACTGTGTCTTCCCTCACTTTCTCGCCCCGGTAGCTTCGATTTGGCCCTGTTGTGTAGTGTGAGTCCCAGGTGGGTCCCAGACCCTGGGAAAGGGGGCGTGAGAGAAGGGTGGGCGTGTCCCCTCTTGCCCCGCCCCGGGCGTACGGCACGGAGGCGGGGCCGTGGGTCCTTCCCCGTCGGCCAGATACGGCCACGCCTCCCAGTCTAAGTGGCGGGCGGAGGGGGCGGTGCTGGGCAGTAGGAGGAGGCCGGCTGACTCCTGCCCCGTCCGCTGCAGTCTTTCCTGATGGAGGCGTGGCCTGTTTGGCCCCGCCCATGGGGCTGACCGCGGGGCTCAGGCTGAGGCGTGGACCTCTGTGCCAGTCCCTCCCCTTCCCTCCCGCTTGAGAAGGACTGAGAGGGCCCCTATCCGCCAGTCGGTTCCCGCGCGTCGTGCGACTACACGGCCTCGCTCCCCCACGACCCCGCAGCATGGACGTCAAGAAGATTGCCATCTTCGGCGCCACCGGGAGGACCGGGCTCACTACTCTGGCGCAGGCGGTGCAAGCAGGCATGAGCTGGGGCGGGCTGGGGATGTCACGGGGGGCACAGGCAGAGCATTAGGAAGGGGCATCCACGGGCCAGGGCTAGGCTGCTTGGGGCCATCAGTTCCTTGATGTGTTGGGATAAAGCAGATGGCCACAGGGGCACAAATGGGGAACGCTGTAAAATCCAATTTTATGTAAGCCCCAGGAATAGGAATTGGCCCTGGGAGGCTGCGGGACTCCAGTGACAGATAGGTTTAAATCCAGTGCTCTTATGAAATGTGGTGGTTATGGTAGTTGTGGTGGTGAATACATCCAGCGAGGGCTTACTAAGCCAGGCATCGGCTTGCCTTCCAGCACTGCCCTCCCTTCACATGTGTTAAATACTCACAGAACTCGTGTGGGAACAAGTATCACTTCACTTGCTAGTGAGAAAACTGAGGCTCAGAGAGTTCTTGCCCAATATCGGACAGCTGGAAAGTGGTAGTGCTGGGATTTGACCCCAACCTGTGCTCTTACTGCCTAAAGTCCACTGGCTCTTGGCTTGGGCACCAAGGCTGGAAGTTGAAAAGGCTCAGGGGCGGGTTTGCTGTGAGAACCTAAAGGAAAGAGGATCATGGAGACGTAGGTGAGGACTTGGGGACACCGGTCCTGTAAAGTGGATGAGGGTTGAAAATTCTGAGTTGCCACAGGAAAAGGGGATAAGCATCTTGCTGTAACTTCTGCCCCCACCATCCAGACTTCACCAACCCCCAGTGAGGCCTGGGAGTTCCAGATATAGGGCTCCACCCTTTGGTGGCCTCAGTGATTATGAAGATACTGACTATCTGGGGGCTCCAAAAGGGTGCAGGCTGCCAGGATCTTACTTTCTGCTGTCCCCTACTTTAGTACCCCCCGGAGGGATTCTGCCTGAGCATTCCCCATTAGGCCCACTCTTCTCCCCCTCCCGCAAAAGACCTAATGAGGATCTTGACTTGTGGGGAGGGGAGAAATAAATTTGCTGCTTAGCATTTCTGAAGGAGGAAGAGGGAGAAGTTGAGAGGTGCTGAGTCACTCTGAGATTTGGGTTTCCTTGTTACCTTTCCCTTAATCCAGAATTCCGTTGAACGCCACTCATTCACCCTGCTGGTCATACTTGGGACTGCACCCTGGGGAATAGAGAGTTGAGGCCTAAAGGAGGCCTGACCTTCTAGAACATCTGGGCTCCGATTTCTTCAGACCCTCAGTGAGCCTCTGAGCCTTGGTGTCCCCATCAGAAAAAGGAAGGGCTTAAATGAGCCGGGCTTTACGTACTTCAGTCGTTCTGCAGGACTGAGCCCTGACAGGCACCAACTCTGGTGTCAGACTGCATTCAAACCCCAGCTCTGCCACTTGCCCACCTGTGTGATCAAAGTGCCTTGACTTATGTGTACCTAGGTATCTGTAAAGTGGGGATAAAACTATTAGCTCTTGCAGTGTAGCACAGAGAAGACAAGTAGCGACTCTGTGGCATCTTATACACTGATGGACAGTGACTACAATGGGGCATGGGAGGGGACTCGATAATATGGGTGAATGTAGTAACCACATTGTTTTTCATGTTAAATGTATATCAATGATACCTTAATAAAAAAAAATTCCGGAAAAAAAAACCTATTAGCTCTTGCCCTTGGACTTTCATGATGATTAGATGAGATAATATATGAGACAGGCTTAGAACTGTGTCCAGCACATAGTTGGTGCTCCATAAGCACTCCTTGGCTGAGTGAACTCAGATTATAGCTGTGTGATCCTGACCCAGTTGACTAAGATTGCCTTAGTTTCCCCACCCTCAAAATGGGCATATAAAAATACCTATATTGTAGGGTTGTTACAATCTGGTGCTTTTCAAAATAGAGGTCATAGTGATTTCTAAAATATATTTAATTGGTCATAACTGTGTCAGAATGTATTGATGCTGGGGTTCTTGTTCACGGAGTCGAAGAATGAACTTCGCAAACACTCAAAGTAGGAGAGCCAGTGAGAGGCTTTTATTTAGAGATAATGTAAGAGAAAAGAGCTCCTGGGTCATGCTGGGAGGGGACAAGAGAGTCTGGGGTGGTGCGTTTTCTAGAAGATTTATAGGCGGTTCAGAGACAAAGAGCTAGGGATGCAGACCTGCTGGATGGTCCCAAAATATTTATTTTTGAAGAGATACTAAGTTTCTTATCAGTGGATTATTCTTCAAAGTTAGCTTAACAAGAAATTTACTGCTCTGATTTTTTCCCCGGTATAGCCACTTTTTGATCTGTGAGCATATCAGTTAAGACTTCCTGCCTTATTTCCAAGATGGGCTGAATTATTGTTTGTTTGATTAAAATGCAATCTTACCTTTAAGATAGAATTTTTCCTAAACAAGCTGGGCCTTTGAGCAGGCTAAAGTAAACCTTACAATGGTATGCTCTAATTGACACAGTGAAAACATAGGCTATGCTGAGGTACTTTTCTTTATCTGGGGAGTATTCAGACTTCTAGGCCAAGTTGCTCCTGGCTTTTTAGTTTTAACTAATCTCACTGAAGAATGCTTATATTCCTAGTTTGATATTTTTACTTTAGAGAATTGATGTGACTCTGGCTTTGCTTATTGTTTAACATGGAATTTTGGTAGGGGTCTTTTTCCAGAGGCCTTCACCCTGCTTTGTCTAAACCCATGGTCCCTGTCTCAGTCACATGTTAAATACTTGTTTTATGAAACTTTTGTTTCCACTACTGTGTATATGGGTTTATGTACAGGGTTAGGCTGTGAAATCTATTTTGTATTGAGGGTTGAGATTAAAAAAACAAAAAGAGCATGACTTTTGCAACTTACTCTCAAATACTTAGGAAAAAACTTTTATATATGTATATAATTACATATGTATATATAAATGTATTTACATACACTCATGTATAATTATATGACATATATACATCCTATAAACACACAAAGATAAAGCAAATGTGAGAATCTAGGTATTGCAACTTTCTATAAATCTGAATTTGTTTCAAAATTTAAAATTGACAGAGAAATATAAAGGATTTGTAAAAAACATGCTTGGAAATATAAATGCTCTCGTTCTCTGTAGAGGGTAAAGTCTGGTAATTCTAAAACTAACAGTAGTATGTGGTAGCCACTAGCCACATGTGGCTATTAAATTTAAATGTGGCTATGTTAAAAATGTTGTGAAAAAAGAAAAAACATTCATCTGTGGAAAGAGCTTGGCATAGAAAGCACTTGGCACATAGGAGGGTCTCTGAAAACATTACTAATCACCAATAATGTAGCACTAATTGCACTGGGCCTGTGTCAAAGCTCTCACTGTGCAATAGAGCATGTTTCTCCCCCAAAATACTCACAATTTACTAGGGTTCATTTAACAAGTGGCAGTTAACCAATGCCCACATTGGCATCCTGAAAGCCCCTGCTGCTTCCACACGAGTGTGAGGGCAGCCCAGGTTTTGTGTCATTCCCTTATGAAAGGTGGTCACATCACACAGGATGGGGGCGCTGGGGATTGTGATCCTCACTTTAGAGTGGGTTCAATCAGGGAAGGTATTTCCTGAGGTTCCTCAGCCAATAAGTGGAAGAGCTGGAGTTTGAACGCAGGTTTATGGGGCAGTAAAACCTATGCTTTTGCATTTATAAAAAGTCAGGGGGATGGTTGCAAGTGTGATAAGGTCCCTGGACCTGAAGGGCCATTGCTTTACTCCAGGTCAGCATAAGTAGGGCCATGACAGAGGAAGCACAAGTGGCAGAGAGGCCTGGGGAAAGAGGATAAAGAGTGCTCCAGGCAGTAGGGACAGCGTGTGCAAAGCCAGAGGGCAGCAGACAGCAGGACACATTTGAGGAACAGAAAGAAGTGCAGTGGGTGGAGAGGGCAGAGGCTCCAGCACTGGCTGGAGGGAGGAGAGGGCAGATCCTGAAGGGCCTTGAAGGCTGTCATGAGAAGTGTGGTCTTTATTTCAAAGCACTGGGGCATCAGGGGAGGGAGCTGAGCAGAGAGCAGTTCAATATAACTGCAGATTCTACTCCTAGGAATTTACCCAAAGAAAACAAAATCTCTGATTCAAAAGATATATGCACCCCTATGTTTATTGCTACACTATTTATGATAGCCAAGATATGGAAGCAACCTAAGTGTCCATCAGTAGATGAATGGATAAAGAAGATGTGGTACATATACACAAAGGAATACTATTCAGCCATAAAAAGAAAAGACGTCCTCCCATTTGCAACAACATGGATGGATCTAGAGGGTATTATGCTCAGTGAAATAAGCCAGGCAAAGAAAGACAAATACCAAATGATTTCACTTACTTGTGGAATATAAAAACAAAGCAAAACAAGGAACAAAACAGCAGTAAACTCATAGACACTGAGAAGGGACTAGTGGTTACCAAGGGGGAAGGCATTAGGGTGGCTCTAGGGGAGGGTGAAGCAGATAAAGGGGAATAATAATTCACAGGGATGGTACAGCATGGAGAATATAGTCAATGATTCTGTAACATCTTTCTAAGAAGTTGATAGATAGTTACCGCACTAGAGGGAGTGAGGATTTAATAATATGGGCAACTGTTGAACCACTGTGTTGTATATTTGAAATCAACATAAGATTGTATATCAATGATACTTCAATTTAAAAAAAATATGTATCTCAGTACACCTGAACCTAATAAAATGTTATGCACCAATTATATCTCAGTTTTTAAGAAACACTTGAAAAAACATATCTCTTATGTGAGTCTAGTGTTTTATAGCAATATTTATACAAAATTGCCAGCCCTCTTTAACAGTTTATATATTAACCTTCTGGTCAGTCATCACACAGTTCCAGCTAATATAGTTACTTTGAATAAAGGAAAGTGCACAAATAAACATATTTAAAGACACACAAAAATATATATGTAACTGCAGAAAGCTCTGTCTGGCTGCCATGTGGAATATGGATTGGAGGGGGTGAGATGGACCAGGAGCCCAGGGCTAGACCAGGACAGGCAAAAACGTTATGAGAAGATTGAAAGGCATAGGAACAGCCACCACCCATATAGCACTCCTTCCTGTGCCATGCACTCCCTAACTTTTCATTTGTGTGTGTTAGCTCTGCATTTTATATAACAGCTTGATTAAGATATAATTCATCCATTTAAAGTATACAATTCAGAGCATATTCGTAGAGCTGTGCAAACATCACCGCAATCAATTTAGAACATTTTCATCACCCAAAAAGAAATCCCGAGTCACCCCCCATTTTCCTGCTTAACTCATACTCCAGCTCTAGGCAACCACACATCTACTTTCTGTCTGTGTGGATTTGTCTGTTCTGGACATTTCATAGAAATGGAATCATACACTACATTTTTCTTTGTGACTGGCTTCTTTCCCTCAGCAAAAAACATTTGTTCAAAGTTCAGCCTTTGTAGCATGTATCAAACAGTCATTTCTTTTTATTGCTGAATATTATTCCGTTGTGTGGATGTACCACATTTTATTGTTCCATTCAATTGATGGGCATTTGGGTTGTTGACATTTTTTTATGAATATATAATACATAATGCCTCAATGAACACTCATGTACAAGTTTTTTTTTTAATATGGAATGCTGCACAAATTTGCGTGTATTCATGCACAGGGGCCAGGCTAATCTTCTCTGTGTCATTCCAATTTTAGTATATGTGCTGCCGAGGTGAGCACATGTGCACAAGTTCTTGTGTAAATGTGTATTTTCATTTCTCTTGGGCATATACCTAGGAGTGGAATTGCTGAGTCATATGGTAACTCTATGTTTAACCTTTTGAGAAACTGTCAGGCTGTTTTTCCAAAGCAGCTGTTTATCATTCAACATTCTCAACAGTGTGTGAAAGGTCCAGTTTCCCCACATGTGCACCAACATTTATTGTCTGTCTTTTTGATTAGCCATCCTAGTGGGTATGAAGTGGCATCTCATTATGGTTTTGATTTGCATTTCCCTGATGACTAATGATATTGAGTATCTTTTCATGTGTTTATTAACCATTTGTATATCTTTGGAGAAATGTCTATTTGCATAATTTGCCCAGTTTTTAACTGGGTTATTCATCCTTTTATTAATGAGTTGTAGGATGTTTTTATGTATTCTAAATACAAGGCCCTTATCAGATGTATGATTTGCAAAAATTTCCTCCCATTCTGTGAATTGTCTTTACACTTTCTTGATGCTGTCCTTGAAGCACAGAAGTTTTTGATTATGGTGAGGTCCAGGGTATCTGTTTCTTCTTTTGTTACTTATGCTTTTGGTGCCATAGCCAGGAAACCCTTGCCTAATCCAAAGTCACAAAGATTTATACCTATGTTTATTTTTTTTCTAAGATTGTTATAGTTTTAGCTCTTACATTTAGGTCTTGGATCACTTTGAGTTGATTCTCATATATGATGTGAGGTAGGGATCTGGCTTCGTTCCTTTACATGTGGACAGCCAGTTGTCCCACTAACATTTGCTGAAAAGACTATTCTTGCCTCACTGAATTGTCTTGACACCCTTGTTGAAACAACTGGCTACATTAGACTTTTAGGTGTATTATTGAACCTATAATAACCCCATAAAGTAGAGACTATTATCAGTGTCACTATACAAATGAACACCCTAGACCCAGAAAGGTTACGTGACTTGCCCATGTCATATGGCTAACTGGTGATAGGGACAGAATTCAAAGCCTAGTTTACTTTCAGCACCAAATGGATTAATATATGTAAGGCACTTGGTACCTGGCACGGAGTGAGTGGTCCAAAAATGTTTATCATTGTTATCATTATTGCCTCAGAGTATACAAATCCCCCATCATTTGTTTTTGCAACATGTGATGACAGCTATCAAGAGAAATGGAACAGTGTTACTGTTTTTCCTTTTCCTCTATCATTTTCAGAAGAACAGATTCAGAGGATTACTCTGATAGCTGCCAATGACAACCAGAGAGGTTTCTTTGTTAGCGTTACTATGAACTCAGGGATTTTTATATATTTGATGTGTTTCAATTTTTTGCCGTCAATATCTTTTGGACAAATCAGATTGTCCCTGATTTGTCCAGTGAGAACCCTTTCAAGTGGCTCCTTGACGTGGCCCCATTAGTCTTTAAGCACTGCCTTACCAACTGACAATATAATGCACATGGCTGCCTTGTGGCGGTGTCCTCGGGGTGGAGAGGGTGCGAGCTCTGGTCTCTCTTCCTTTCCTTGTAAGGACAATAATTTCATTACGGGGGCCCCACCTTCATGACCTCTTCTAAAACTAATTACCTCCCAGAGGCCCCACCTCCAAATACCATCACACTTGGGGTTAGGGGCTCAGCATATGAATTGTGGTGGGGACGCAAACGTTCATCCATAACAGAGACCACTATTAATCATTTGTTTTGATATCATCATTTGCAATACACCCAAACATTAACATCCTTTGCCATTGTTTGAAACAGGAAGAAATACGTTAGCTGTGAACTTTAAAATGTGTATGTGTGGGAGGTGGGACACAGTTATCCAAAATTCTTTGGGAGGGGACATACCAAGGCAACATTCAAAATGTTCAGTGACCACTGAGACGGCCCCTCAGAAGGCCTGGGGAACCAGTCCCAGCGCTGGGCAACCCTTGTGCAACTCATATCCTCCTCTGTACCTCAGTTTCCTCGGGACCTGTGGATGGGGAGCAGAGACCAGTGTGATGCCAGGCATTAACCTTTTAGCTGCTGGAGGTTAGAGAAGTCGGGCGGGGTGGGGAGTTGGGTGAGGAGGGCAGGGGAGAGGCATCAGTGCGGGTTGTTTATGAACCAACATAAAGGTATTGCCCTGTTTTAACAACCAGTTGAATATCAACCATGGTTATGCCTGCAAATATGTTTGAAAGCCATTGCCCCAGTGTAGGGGGGCTGGGGATGGATTTGGAGTTTGTGGCACCCTCCAGGACCCAGACCCCAGGCCCCAGAAGTGCGAGCCCGCAAGCCCGCTGACCTGCCTCCCTGCCCCTCTTTGCCCACAGGTTATGAGGTGACAGTGCTGGTGCGGGATGCCTCCAAACTGCCCGCAGACGGACCCCAGGCAGCCCATGTGGTAGTGGGTGACGTTCTGAAGGCGGCTGATGTGGACAAGACCGTGGCTGGGCAGGATGCTGTCATCGTGCTGCTGGGCACTGGCAATGACCTCAGTACTGGGCCCCCCCTCTGCCCGCGGCCGCCCCCTGAGCCTCGACCCCCAGCGCCACCCCCGCCCCCGGCCCCCCCCCCTACCGCCAACGCCACCACCACCACCGCCTACCAGTGACAGCTGCTCTCTGTCCTCTCTAAGGTCCTACCACGGTGATGTCCGAGGGCGCCCGGAACATTGTGGCAGCCATGAAAGCCCATGGGGTGGCCAAGGTCGTGGCCTGCACCTCGGGTGGGTGGTGGGATCATAGGGGTGGGGCTGAAGGGTGGGGCTTAGGAACCGGACAGGCAGCCCGGGGCTTCTACAAGGTGGCGTTGGAGTTATTGTGTATTAATCGAGCACCACCGGTGTGCCTGAACCATGCTGGGTGATACCAGAGATTCAGTGGTGACCAATAGAGCTCTGGGCCCCACTCATAGGTCGACCAGATGGAAGGGAAGTGGTAAATAGAGCCGTCATCAGTGACAGTCCAAAACAGTCAGGGCCAGGATGGAGAGGCACCAGCAGAGGGGTCAGGCCTGAGATGGGGGAAGCCTAGAGGACTGTGTAGGTCCAGAGAAGGCCTCTGACTCAGCCTGAGAAGGACTCAAAGAGAGTCTCCTAGAGGAAGTAACAGAGCCATGGATACAGATGGCTCTACCGTCACTGAGCTCCCAATTCATGGGGAGATAGACATCAGACAAATGGTTGCCCTGAATAACCCAAAAGAAAGGGTGCAACATGTGTAACTAGAGCGTTAATGCTAATAGCGTTTACTGAGCACTTACTGTGTGCTAGGCACCATCTGAGTACCTCAGGGATGAATGCCACTTAATCCTCACAAAATACTTTGGAGTACTTGTACTTGTGGTGGACACAGTCGATGCTCAGTAAACCTGGCTGTTCTGCCATCTCCCTAGAGCTGAGGGAGCGGAGGCTCCGGGAGGGCCATTGGCATACCAGCGTGCATGCAGCTCAGGCTGGCAGAGCTGGGGGGCCCAGGCTATGTCTCGGGTCTGCACTCCTCACGTCTACCATTCACAACACCAGTTGCCACCTTGGGACGGGAAGTGAGATGAGGAAGGCTACATGGTGAGAGTCATGGGACTCCAAGCAGAGGGATCAGTGGTGGCAAAGGCTATGAAGAGGGTCATGACTGAGGCAGGGTGAGCGAAGGGGAGAATTGGGTGGTGAGGTCAGGGTGCAGATGGGGCCAGATCAGGTTCAGCCTTATGGGCCCTGATGGGGACTTTGCTTGCACCCTGAGTGAGATGGAGCCACTCAGTTGGGTGGGTTCAGACCCCTCTGGCTGCAAATGGGGAACAGATTGTGGGTGGCAGGGGCAGGGAGATGAGGGAGAAGGCTATTGCCATATCCAGGCAGGAGGTAACAGTGGACAGAATTAGATGGAGTCACAAGTGATCAGTTTTTATGTGGCTATGAGGGAAAGACAGGAAGCAGGGATAACGCCCAGGTTTCAGCCTGCAGCAGCTGGAAGGCAGTGGTGACCCCCTGCAGGGTTTTGCTCTGGCACAAAACACAGGCTGTGGGCCTGGCCATGCTGTCCTCAAGCCTTGGCTGACCCTGCGCTCTGTCCCCCCAGCTTTCCTGCTCTGGGACCCGGTCAAGGTGCCCCCACGGCTGCAGGATGTGACCGATGACCACATCCGGATGCACAAGGTGCTGCAGGAGTCAGGCCTGAAGTACGTGGCTGTGATGCCACCCCATATAGGTGAGTGGGGCTGGGACCCAGTGGCAGGGTCGCCACCGCCCTGCTCCCTCGATTCCTCTTGGGAGATCTGCCGGGCCCTTCTTGGCCAGTCTGGATCTGCAAAGCTTCCTTGTACACTTTGTATCCTCTTTTCCTGCTTGATTTTATCTCCTTTCTAACATACTTTTCAGTTATCTCTGTTGAACAAACCACCCCAAATTTGTCAGTTGTAAACCCACCACCCTCATCTGTTTGGATCAGCTTCCTCGGTAGCAGGAGCGGCGAGGCTTGAGGGGCAGTCCTTGCTGAGGCTCCCATGTGGTCGCTCAGCCGCTGGGGATGGAGTCACGAGGAAGACTTCCTCACGGATGGCTGGTGGTTGATGCAGGCTGTCACTGGCAGGCACACCTGCATGGTGTCCCCCTTAGTGTCACATATGTCAGGGCTGCTTCCACTGCATTCTGTTCCTTAGAAGTGAATTACAGGGCTGGTGCATATTCAAGGGAGAGGGACTCCCACTTCAGCACACACATCATAACATTGCTTTCTTTATCTTATTTCCCGTGTGTCCCCTCACTAGACTGTCAACTCTTTGAAGCCACAGATTTTGTCTTTTGATCGTAGCTTTGTTCCCAGTTCCTAGAGCAGAGCTTAGCATGTAGCAGATGCTCAGTAAATACTTGTCAGGCAAACTAATGCAGAGACTCACACCTCACGGTGGTGTTGTGGAGTGAACCAGTAAACTACATCTAGCCCTCTTTTCCTCTCCCGGTCTGAAATCCACATTGAGAGAGACACAGTCAGACAAAGGGAGAGATGCATTCATCCAGCAAATACGCTTGCATATGAAGTATGCACCTGGCCACCATTACAAGTCAGGTAAAATAGTCTCTGCCCCATGAAGCTTACGTTTCTAGCAGGGCAGACAAACGAAAGATAGACGATCACTCTTGCTCTTGGGTAATACTATGGTGAATAATGAAAAGGTAAAGCAGTGATGGGAGCTAAGTGCTGTTATGTAGCATAGACTCTTTAAGGAGGTGGCTTGGTGCCTGAGGGAGTCAGGTGAATGTCTGGGTGTGACAGCTGCTCTGTCTCCTTCACGCCTGCCTGCCCACTGGGCAGTTTTGCTTTGCCCTCCGCCTTCTGGGGCTCCTGACTAGAGGAGGCCCCCACACATTATAGAGGCTCAAATAAGATTCAGTTCAGGAACCTCTTGGAACCTGAACGCTAAGCTTTGAATCGGTGGTGAAACTGCATGGTGGAGAAGCTGGGTGAAAAATCCAAGCCCAGCGCTGGGTGGGCTTCAGGCCTCTGGTCTCTGAGCCACCGTTTCCTTATCTCGAAACAGGGCTCATAATACATCTTGAAGTGAAGCTCCCAGGTTGGACGTGAAACCCAGAGATCATACTTAACAATTGTTTAACACTGACTACTCTTTTTCAGTTTTTCTTTTTTTGTATGTGTGTAAAACCTTTGAAACCTCCAGAAAAGCTGAAAAAATTAAAAGTTAATGAAGACTCATGAACCCTTCATATTGTTAACATTTGCTTTGCTGTTTGCTTTATCTAGCTATCATCTATGCATGCATCTAATATTATATTATATAAAATAAAAATATATATGTATATAATTTTTTTTTTTTTTTTTTGCTGAACCATTTTAGAGTAAATTCCAGCATCATCACACTCACTCCCAGAAATTCAGTAGGCATTTCCCAAGAAGAAAAATATTTGGGCATGAACCACATTACCATTATTGCACCAAGGGAATTGACATTAACTTTATCACATCATTCGGTATCCACTCCATGTTAAAATTTCCCCAATTATTAAAAAATATCTTTCCATCTCCCCCTTCCCCCAAAACCAGGATCCAATCAAAGATCATGTGTTGTGTTTAGTCACCATGTTACCTTTAACCTGGAACAATCCTCCATATCTTTTTTTTTTTTTAATATTTCCCATAACATTAACCAGGCCATGTGTCTGTTGAAATATCCCACCCACATTCTGGATTTCTCTGGTTGTTTTTTCACAGATTCAGATTAAACATTTTGGGCAGGAATGCCACATGGGTGAGGTGTGTGTTTCTTACTGCACCTGATTCCAGGTTGTCCCTGCATATATCCCTAAGTTAAGTTGGTCACTGTCAGATATTATTTTTAATTGTCATAACAGAGCCACTAGATGCCCTCATAACAGCCACATCATGCCTCCAGACCCAGAGTAGGTCTAGCTATTGTCGCTGGCAAGTGACCCTTTGCAAGTGACTTCCTCTGTCGAGTCTCATTTTGCCCCTTTGTAAAATAAAGTCAATAATAGTTCTAGCCTATTCTCTATTTTTCTCTGTCTAACATATTGCCTATTTTACTTTTTGATCATTGCCTTTTCTTGTTGAATGTCTGCATGCTAAAGGTAGGGATTCTTGTCTACTTTTGTCCCTTGCCGGGTGCCCAGCACCTGACATATAATAGGTCATCAATATGGATTTGTCAAATGAATGAGGTAGATGGTATAGATGAGCACCCTGCACATGGGAAGGGTTTCATACATTGCTGGCTCTTAGACCATCTGGGCTTGGCACCCTCGGGACAAACCTGGGACAGTCATTGGAGTGGTTATGTGTTGGGGGAGGGAAGGGACATCTGCTTCATCAGGCTTCTCTGTCTTTACTTCGCAGGAGACCAGCCGCTGACTGGGGTCTACTCAGTAACCCTGGATGGACGAGGTCCCTCCAGGGTCATTTCCAAACATGACCTGGGCCACTTCATGCTGCATTGCCTCACCACTGATAAGTATGATGGTCACAGCACCTACCCCTCCCACCAGTATGAATAGGGCTCTGGCAGAGGACGGCATCCTGGGAAATGGAGAACAAAGGAAGAGAGCAATAAATCTTGGGCCAAGAGCTTCAGATTATACTAGAAGACCCAACTCTGTGACTCTGCTTCCCTTTGGCTTTGTCTGCGTGTCTCAGTTTCTCTGTCTGCCTCTTTGTAAGATTTTCTGGGTATTTATTCATTCATTTCCTCACGTGGCCCCATGCCTGGGTCCCAGTGGTGGTGACCTTGCCTTCTCAGATCTCAGAGTCCAGTGGGGAAGACAGCCCTGCCTCTCACAGTGACAGTGTAGAGTGGCCAGGGCTCTGAAGGAGGAAACACAGGGGGCTGGGGGAACTCAGAGCAGGTATCTGAACCAGCTCGAGGAGCAGACAAGGCTCTGTGGAAGAAGGGATATCCCACCTGAAACCTGGTTTGGTATGAATAAGCTGGGAGAAGGTTCTAAGGCATGATGGAATTGTGGGCATATTAGCAAAGGCTAGGAGGCTGGAGAACACATGGCCCTTTTGAAGCACCAAAATCCATCCCCTACAGTTAATAATACTTTGCTTGGAGGTGAGGAGTTGTTAGCCCCAAGAAGCTGTTCCATGGAAGCTAAATTGTTCAGAGTCATTGTAAAAAGTTTGAGTGGAGTAAGGGAGAGGTGTGGAGAGGCACAGTCAGGTCTGTGTTTTATATAACTTCCCTTGGCTACTGTGTGAAGGTGAGTCAGAGCTGGGCAAGAATGGAGGATGGAGCCCTTGAGGGGAAGAGAGGATGGGCGTGAGCCTCAGTGGACAAGTCCACGAGGGAGGAGGCATCCAGGGAGAAGCATAGGGCTACAACCTGGGGACAGTGTTACAGTAGGGTCATCTTGAGAGAGGGACCCTGGAGGAGGGGCAGGTTAGGTAGGGGAAGGGTTACAAGTTCCCCAGACATCTTTCTCAGGTTTGAACAAGCCACTCCTTTCCCCCAACCTCCTGCTTCCCCTCCAGCTGTATGCAGCAACGCTGTCTCCTCCCTCCCAGAAAAAAAAAAAAATCCATTCGGATCCTACTCTGCTTCAGCAAATCGCAGGATGACTTGGTTGGCAAATTCCAAAAATTCCAACCAGCCAGAACTGGTCTGAGGAGCCTTAACCGTCCCTTCCCAGGGGTAGCCTGGAGAAAACTGCCTACCCCTCCCCTTGATGAAAACTTGTCCGGGTCTGGGCACTGCTGATTGAGGCTTTCTGGGCCCTACGGCAAATGTTTATTTCTCACGTTGGGCATTTAACAAACTTCACTAGGTGCCTGTTTTGTGTCCAGCCCTGTGCTAGGGTGATGCTGTGGAGAAATAAACTTGGTACCTGTCTTCAGGAGGCCCACAGTCCAAACAGTGACCGCCAGGGCCAGGAGGGGGAGGCACGGGCAGAGGGGACAGGGCCAGGATAGGGACAGCAGCACAGTACACCGTGGGAGGCCAGCATTGGTCGTAACCCACCCTGGAGCATCAGGGAGGGCTTCTGAGAGGAGGAAACCTTTGAGATGAGTTCAGATGAGAGGCAGACTGGGAATACACTGAAGGTGTATTTTCAGGACAGGGAGACAAGTTTAAAACTCGGGAGATCTTTTGTTCTCATTTTTTAGAACTTGCTATATACCTGGCATTGTAGGCACTGGGGAAGGCAGGGAAGAAAACAAAATCTCTGTGTTGGAGTCGAGAACGCTTGAAGCCATTTTAGCAAAACTGAAAGTTACTCGGTGTGGGAGGAGAGTAGGGGAACACGGAGTGGTCATACCAGACAGTTAAGGGCTTTTGTAGCAAAAGTAAGGAGTTTGGACTCTGGCCCCCAGGTAGTGAGGAGCCATGAACCAGTTCCCAGCAGCCAAGGTACCGTCCTGAGAGGATGAAGCATCAGAAGGACGCAGCAAGCACCGCCGGAGGACGCGCTGAGAGATCCTGAGGCTTTCGAAGGGAGTCGCGGGGTAGAGTGTTGGGAGGAGCTGCAGGAGAGGGGCGGTGGGGAGAGGCGGGGGAGCGCTGCGAAAGTCCAGACAACGTGGGTCGCGCCAAATTATTGGCTGGTCTTCAGCTACGGCAGCGTCCGCCCCCGGAGCCCCCAGGGCACCGCCTCTGCGAGGGGTCAGCCCGGTCCGCCCGGAAGCAAGGTGGAGACGGGAGTGCCAGCCAGGCTTGTTCCGCGACAGGGGTCCAGGCCTGGTGTGAGGGAATCGCAGAGAGTGTTGCGACGATCTTGGAGCTGAGTTGAAGGAAACAGTTTTGATGTCCCAGCCACCCTCCACCCTAGAGATGTGGCCCGCCCCCTGGCGAGTCGGAATCCTTTAAATGTTCGGGGTTACAGGGGCGGGGAGGGCGAGTCGGGCGTCTCCTGGCGACCGGCGGCTGGCTCCGCCCAGCCAATCCGTGCTCCGCGGCGGGCAGGACTCCAGCCAATGGCGGCTCGCGGTTCAACCCGGGGAGGAGCTGGGTGCGCCGGAGGCCAGAGGGAGAGGCCCAGGGGAGGTGAGCGGGGCTCCTACTCCAAGCTAGAGGGTCGCAAGGCAGCGGACGTCCCAAGAGGTGGTCATCGCGAACCTGGCAGCCAAGGTAAGGGGTGGCTGCTGGGCTTGAGATGTGCCTTGGGTTGGGGAAGTGGAGGCGCGTCACGGAGAGCTGTGGAGGCGAGGTTTGGGCTACGTGTGGGGGGCGCAGATGAAGGGTGATCATAGGTTTTGGGGGGACCTGGGGGGACCGGTGACTTAGTTCGAGAACCTGGAAGGCGAAGTTGTTGGGGCAGGATCGTCAGATGGAGGGAGTTTGAAGTTGGAATATGGGGTGTTTTGGAGGACGAAAGAAGCAGGGAAGGAACTTTGGGGACAGGGAAACTGGAGATTAGGATGGTTTGGATCTCGGACGGATTGAATTCGAGGCTCTAGAGTTCTGGAAAAGGTGTGAGAGGCTGGGGCTGAGATCCGGGGCACTTGAAAAAGCGAGAGAACTAGAAGCAAGAAATCTTGGTCTCCCAGATGCAGTGGAGGGGATCCGGGAGAGTTCCCTGTTCAGGTCTTACAGCCGGAGGGGGAGTTTGGACATAAAAGTCGAGAGCGTTTGAAAGACTAAGAATAGGGGAAAGTTAACGTGGGAGGGTCTCAAAATTGAGATACCTAGTCGTCCGGAGGGGCTCGGAGAGCATTTGTAATCTTTAAGCCATATGTTGGAGTCTCGGTGTCTGGACCGGAAAGCAGTTTGAGGGAAGAATCTAGGACTTCTGGCGTCCAAAGGCTCCGGAGAGCAGTTTTAAGAGCCGGAGCCTGGGGTGGGGGAGGGGTGTTACGGGCGTGGAGCTCAGACCCGCAGCCCTGGAGGCTGCGGAGGGCGGGGCTCGGCAGCCGCCCGGCAGCTGGATGTCCGGGTTCCCTTCCCCCTCCTACGCCCGTCCTCTTGTGCGCATGCCTTGAGGGAGGGCGGAGCATGTTCGTCCCTACGGTGTGCGGATCCCTCTGGGGACTGTAGTGCGCTCAAAATCTATTCCTGTATGGCCCGGCTATTGGCCCACATTTCCCAGAAGTCCCTGGTCCAAATTGGAGTGTTCCTGAATGCTAAATACGAGTCGTGGGGGGGCGGGGCCTACAGGGGGCCTTGGTCTGGTTAGATGGTCCTGGAGGGGGCGGGGTTTGGAGTTGCGTTCTAGCAAGTTTTCCTAAGGAGAGTGCTTTGAGGGAAGTAGAAGGCTCTAGCGGAGGGAATGAGGGAGGCCCCATCCCTCATCTTGGGAGCGCTCATGGAAGAGGGCATGGACAGAAATATCCTCCCTGTGAAAGAATTTCAACAAATAGGTGCGCAACAGGCCTCCAGGTGGCTCAGATCTAGTAGGGACTAAAAAATACTGAACAGGTGGCAGGTGACTCTTGTTCATTAAACATTTCCTGTGGGGTGGGCCCTGTGCATATTTTACGTGGGATCTCCCTGACAATATGGTGAGAATTTTTATAATCCTCATTTTACAGATGAGCGAACTGAGGCCCAGAGAGGTAATGGCCCATCACTTACCAAGATCACAGAGTTGAGCAGTGTCAAGGGCACAATTCAAACCCAGGCTCCCTACTTCCAGTCCAGGTCTGTGTACTCCACACCTTTCGTGTGCGACCCTTTCAAAGAAATGAATATTATGGAAAGAACAGTTTTAAAACTCAGAGAGACTTGAATTAAGACCCTCATCTTTCAGATGAAGAAGTTGAATCTCAAGGAGGTAAATTCACTAATCGAGGCTACACAGGCTAGTAAGTGGAATTCAAACACAGCTGTGTTTAAATCTCTCAGTCACATACTTTTACTCTCCTTAGCCTTGTGGGATTCATACTATCACTTTTATAGAAAGAAACTGAGTGTCAGATCATAAAAATCAACAACAACCATACGGGAAATTCAGGATTTGACCTAACCCTGCTGTGTCTGATATGCCCTCTTTTCTCCACAGGGCACCATGGTAGGAGGCTTGAAGAGGAAACACTCAGATTTGGAGGAGGATGAGAAGTGGAACTGGGGTCCGGCAGGCCTGCGGAGCTACCAGCAAGCCCTGCTCCGCATCTCCCTAGACAAAGTCCAGCGAAGCCTGGGCCCCCGAGCACCGAGCCTCCGAAGACATGTCCTTATTCACAACACCCTCCAGCAGCTCCAGGCCGCGCTTTGCCTCGCTCCTGCTCCTGCTCTGCCCCCTGAGCCCCTATTTCTGGGCGAGGAGGACTTCTCCCTGTCGGCCACCATTGGCTCTATTCTCAGGGAGCTGGAGACCTCCATGGACGAAACTGAGCCCCCTCAGCATCCAGTGGTTCCCACAGCCCCACAGCATGAAGTTCTGCCCCAGCCTGATCCAGTCTTCTTAGAAGCTCTGAGCTCCCGGTACCTGGGGGACTCTGGTCTAGATGACTTCTTTCTGGACATTGACACATCTACAGTGGAGAAGGAGCCTGTACTGGCCCCGCCAGAGCCTCCTCCTCACAGCCTCTTCTGTGCCCCAGGATCCTGGGAGTGGAATGAACTAGATCACATCATGGAAATCATTCTGGGATCTTAAAACTTTGATGGGGGCTCTCATCTCAGCCTTGGTGGGCTTGATCTCTCGACGCAGCTGTGTGTGTGTGTGTTTTGTTGGGGGCTCTAAGCATTGCCTGTGGCCCCCTTTCCTCCTGTTTCAGGGTTCCACACCATCTTGCGCGCGCGTGTGTGTGTGTGTGTGTGTGTGTGTGTGTGTGTGTGTGTGCGTGTGTGTGTGTGTGTGTGTCTGGTTACCACAGCCTTCTGTGAAGGTAGGTCTTCCAGAATTAATTTATCTGTTCCAAATGCCTTAACATGACTCTGTTTCTGTGAGTCTGATTTCCCACTTCCACATTTCTAAGGCCTTTCCCTCCAGTTTCTACTCCCCTTGTGACCACTGGGGCCTCAGGGAAGATAAAGCTGGGCCTGTCAAAGATGACAGGGATGTGCTGTCTGGTTGCTATGGAAACCCTGGCTCTGCCTCTTGCACCTTGAGGGAGTGGGAGAGGCTGGCCTCCTCCCCCCAGGCTGAACTCCACATCCTTGGCAGGACCCCAGTTCCAGCAGCCTCCTGATTCATAACCAGGCCGGACCACGTGCAATAGGGTGGAAACCAAACTGCTCCATGCAGCATAATTTAAGAGAGGCGGGTTTTATGGTGGCTTTTTTTTGTGTGTGTGTGGTTGTAATGATTTTTTTTATATAATAAAATATTTTGGAAGGGGTGGTGTGTTGCCTAAAGTTTTTTAAAACTTAAGTGGTTCAATGGGAAGGACTTGGTAAGTTCCTGACACCCGTACACTTTCCCTGCCAAAGTTGGGGCAGGCATATCATTAAGCATAATATGTATTAAGTGTTTTTTAAGAGTGCTGTTCTACCCACTTTATTTGAATTAAGTCATTAATGCTCACAATAATTTAGAAGTAGATACTTTTACCACATCTTGTGTAGAGGGGCCTCAGGTTCAGAGAGCCCAAGTCATTTGCTCAGGATCTCATAGCTAGGAAGACCCAAGGACCAGGAAGATAGGACTCAGTCTGCCTCCAGAGCCTGGTTCTTAACCATTCTGTTTGTTGCACACACACATGAAGTATGTGTCAAAAGGAAAGCGCTGTCTTAAAAGTCAATCCTTTAATTATATGAAATGTGCATGTGCTGCGGAGGCCCAGAGGAGAAAAAATGCCGAAGACCCCCTGTATAAAAAGCAGATCTTTCTAGAAAACTTGGCTAGGAAACAGCCTAGGCGAAAGAGTACCAATGATTTATTTGGGAAGTGCAAGTCCAAGCTGGTGAGGAAAAGAGAAGGCCAGGGAATATGATCCGTTGCACTCGCCATCTCTCCACAGACCTTTGAAGTCCTCCAGTCAGGTGAGGTTGCACGGCATTAAGGACTTCTCTGGAAGGCTTGCAAGGAGGAACCTCACCTGGTTGGAGTCCACTGACGGGAAAGGAGGGAATTTTGCCTGTGTCTTGTTCAAAGCCAGATTCTCACTAAGGGATATTGGATGAAGTCCAAATGCCGTGGGGTAACAGTGGCCGAGAGATTTGGTGATTAAGAGGATCTGAAGAAGGCGCATGAGACCTACCTCTGAATATTGATGCCCACTGGATCATGTTTTCCTCAAAATTTGCAGTGACTCCTAACAGTACAACCCCAACTTCACCAAGGCCTTTAAGATTTGATAATCTCATTCCTAATTTCCCTAATATCCCTCTCCTCACCTCCAGTCACCCTGATCGCCTTTGACCCAAAGCTCATTTCTACCCCAGGGCCTTTGCTCTTGCCTGAAGGATACTTCCCCCCATAACTTCAACCCAAATGTCTCCTCCTCAGGTCTTCTCTGCTCTTCTCAGTGTGTGTAGGTGCACCATGCCCTGTCACATTGTTTGATATGCTTAGTAGCACCTATTCAATCTCAAGTTACTGAGTTTATGCTTAGCCTCCTGGTCTGTTAGAAACCCAGAGGATGGGATTTTGTCAGTTTTGCCCAGCTATAACCCCATGCTTGTCTCTACCATGTTTGGCATGGGTAGGCACTCCGAAATTGTTTTTGGTATTGAAAAAATTAACTCCCAACCTTGCCTCCCACCTGTGTCCCTCATTCTTCTTCACACCACCATGTCCCAGCCTCAAAATCTGCTGCACTATCTGCCTCACTGAGTGATGGTGCCCAGGGGACCTGAGGCATCCCAAGGATTCCAGTAATCGCTCAAATTTTATTGAGTGCCTACTGTGGGCCTGGAGCTCTTGAAGGCACGTGAATAAAACAGTTCCTGCTCTCATAAAGCATAGTAGTGGAGGAAAGCTGAAATAAGCACAAAAAATAAGTAAACTGTACAGCCTGTCAGCCTGTCAGGTGGTGATAAATGCTGAGGAGAAAAAGAAAGCAGGGAAGTAATGGCAGGTGTTGCTATTTGGATGGGATGGCCAAAGAAGGCCTCATTGACAAGGTAACATTTGAGTGAAGACCTGAAAGAGGGGAGAAGCCATGTGAATCTGGGGTAGGGAGCATGCCAGAGGGAAGAACCAGTGCAAAGGCCCTGAGGTCACAGCAGGTGTTTGAAGAATGTTGAGGGCAGTGTGGCTGCAGCTGACTGCAAGCGTGAGCATACTGGGACGCGAGGTGAAAGAGCTGAGGGGGTAAAATCAAGCAGGGTCTGCGGGAGTCCCACAGGGAGGACTTGAATTTCACCCTGAGTAAAGGTGGAAGCCATGGAAGGGTGCTGAGCAGAGGAGGGAGGAATTTTGACCAACCTTTTTATAGGCTCTACTTTGCCCTACGGTTCCCAGAGGGAAGAGGAAGCCACTCTTCCTCGTTAGTACCAAGTTAGTTAAAGTACCAGGTAACAACACAGCGTAACTCGTTCATACTGCGGTGAGGCCAGTATGAGGAGCACCCCTACTTTCCAGACGAGCAAATTGACGCTCAGCGGGGGCCCCAGCACTTGCCCAGCTAAAGTACTGACGAAAGGAGTGGAAAGGCCGGCCCTGCAGAGGGAACTGGGTCTCTGAGGGCAAAGTTCACTCCCGCCAGCCGCCTCCCCAACAGCCCCCGTGGGGGATGGGCCGCGGCCGTCTGGGGGCGTGGCCGGGGAGGCCGCCCATCCCACATGCCCACCCTCAGCACGGCTCTGGCGGCCGGCGGGGACCCGGGAGGCAGCAAAGGCCCGCCCGCCCGGCGCCTGCTCCTTCCCCAGAGGCCGGGTGGGGCGTCGGCCGGGGGCGGGGCGCTTGCCTAACCCCCTCTCTCCCGGGCTGGCCGAGGCTCCTCCCCAGGCCTGCCGGCCTGGAGGCTTGGCTTCTGGTTTCATTTCCCGAAGACCGGCCTCTCTCCGCTCCCTTCCCCCAGCCCTTTGAATTCCTGGCTCCTTCTTCACTTTCTGGTCTCAGTCCCAGTGTCACCTCCTCAGGGAGGCTCTCCCAGCCCACCCTGGTTACAGGGACCTCTCCCAGGCCTCTTTATTATCCCGTCCTATTTCGTTTTCAAGTCACTGAACAGAAGCAGAAATTATCTTCCTCAGGTCCACAGAGTGCTCTAAATGGCCTGAAAACTCCCCTGACCCCCTGCCCAGCAACATACGGTCCAGCTAGGCTGGCTAGCACACTCCCACCCCAGGGCCTTTGCACTGGCCCTTCCCTTTGGCTGGACACTGGTCTGCTAGAGCATTACTGGCTCTCATTGCATCGGGTTCCCACTCAATGTCATCTCTTCAGAGAACCCTCCACCACCACCAGCACCTTGTCTAAACTATACACCCTTTCTTGCTCTCCTCCTGCTCCACTTTATTCTTTTCCTTTTTATTTGTCACCATCTAAAACAGTGAATAATTTATTAAGTTTATTGTCCTCCTCCTCACAGTAGGGATTTTTGTCTGTAGTTGCACAGGCCTACGACAGTGCCTGGCACATAGAAGGTGCTCAATCCATGAATGTTTGTGAATCAATGAATATATTTGTTTTTGTATTTATTTTCTCTCACCTCCTCCCCTGATCCATGAGAAGAGAGGCCCTGTGAGGCTTATAAAGATAGGTTGGGGGGGAAATTATGTGAATTTGCCTAGCAGGGGCCTGCTTCTAATTAGCATTTTATCCTCATTATTATGAAGAATTTCAAGCACCTAGAAAAGATGGTAAAAGTGTGTATTCTGAGCACTGCTTACCCTCCCACCCAGACTTAATGTGAACATTTTAAGTTTCCTTTATCTACATATGTTTATGTGCATATGTATATTTTTTTCTTTTGCTGAACCACTGAAGAGTAAATTGCAGACATCTTAACATTATACCCCATCAGGCATTTCTTAAGATTAAGAACACTCACCACCTACAAACCACAATATTATTTTACATCTAAGAAAATTAAGAATTTTGTAAATCATCTACTATCCAGTCTATATTAAAATTTCCCCAGGAACATCTTTTTATAGCTGTTTCCTCTCCACTAAATCAGGCCTATTTGGTTGTAATAAGGAAATTACATAGTACCTTTTATTCTGGAACACCCCTCCCCCAAACCTCACCCCGCCAGTTTCTTTTTGTGTTTTTCTGAATTTGAATTTTTGGTCGAACAGCCCAGTTGTACAGTAGATGTCCCACATTCTGTATTTGTCTGACTGTGTTTGTGTTTAATTTGTTCCTCTGTTTTCTCTAAGCCAGAAGTTGAGTCTAGAGGCTTGATGAGATTCAGTTTATGCAATTTCACAGGGAGACTCCACAGGGAATGTTCTGTACTTCCTAGTGCATCATATCAGTTGGCACCCAGTGTTGGGATATCCCATTATTGTGCATGCGGATTTTCATTACATGGTCAAAGTAGTGAGCACCACATCTCCACATAATAAAAGGATATTTTCCTCTTTGCGGTGAGCAAGTATCCAGTGAAGTAATGCTTTGGAGCCTGTCAAAATCCTATAACCCACTAACATTTCACCCCATGGTTTGAGCATCCATCGAAAAGATCCCTGCCTGAATTACCTAGTATAAATAGCATATTTGAGAGTTTACTTTGATCAGGAGTTTTATTCATAACTAACAGTTCTTCCCATAGCTTCAGAAGAGTTAGCAAATATGCTACCTGGAGAAGGTAAATCCCATTGTCAGTTTACTGGACGGGTATTAAACTCCGGTCTACCTATACTCCACCCTGTGTGTTCCCCCTTGAACTAAGCGCCTGTGTTATTACCCCAACAACCATTACTACTAACAAGAAAGAAATATTACCCACCACTCTGTTTTACTCAAGTTATTCTGTTTAATCCTCAAAACCATCTTCTGGCCAGACACTATTTTTCTCATTTTAAAGGTGAGGAAACTGAGACCCTAAGGGGTTAAAACACTTGTCTAAGTTCACACAGCTGGTTAGGGGATCCAGGATGTGACATCCCCACACCCTCCAATCTCTAAGCTCAAATGGGTCCATCAGCCGAGCACTTGCTGAGACTGATATTAATGCTCTAACAGATACAACCTTATTTTAATTTTCCTAACTCCCAAGAGATAGACAAGAAGGTCCCCATTTAACAGACTTTGTGTGACTTAGAAATGTCAAACATTATTACAAGGTCTCACATCGAAGGAGTGGTTAAGAATTTGAACCCAGGCCTACCTGGCCTAGAGTGTAGATCCCTACTGGGGTTGGGTGCGTAGGAAGTTGTTGGGCTTGACAGGTTCTTGGATAGGTGTGAGGGGCACGCACACACACACCCCGCCCCTACCACTACCACTACAACTGTCCCGCAGGGCAAATAGCCACCCCGCCTTCCTTCCGCTCCTCGCGCAGCCGCCCAGGCATGCGCTCTGAGACCAACAACCCCTCCCTTCCAATCAGCCCCCTACAGACTCCACCCACCACCATCCAGAGCCAATCCCTGGGTTGAGGGCGGGTCCGCCACGAGAGTGGGCGGTATGTAAGAGGAGTCCGGAGCCTGGAGTCGTGCGACCGAGTCAGAACTGCGTCTCGCGACTCAGGCGCCGGGTGTGGAGGTAGAGCGGACGAGCGATGCTGCCTCTGCCGCTTCCTGATTGGCTGCGAGTGGCTCCCTCTTCATTCTGATTGGTAGCTGTTGAACTAGGTATGTAAATGAAGGTAGGGGCCTGGGGAGTGAAGGGGTGCCGGTGGCGGGGGTCTCTTGGTAGGTTCGATTCCCGGGTTCGGCAGGTGAGCTCAGGCTGCCCGGGATCAAGACGTGCGGGCCTTTTAGTGCCACCCGACCAGGCCGGGTGAATCACGCCGCTGCACGGGAAAGGGGGCGGAGGCGCCGGCTCCTTGGCTCCGGCTGCGTGACTCACCCGCCCCCGCCGCCGCCGCCGCCGCTGCCGCTTCGGGAGGAGCCGCCTCCACTGCCTTCCAGAAGCTAGTGGAGGCCGAGAGGCAGAACAGCCCTCCGGCGATCTCGGCCTGTGTTGCCCTGGGCAGCAGGCAGAAACTACAACCTGAACGCGGGCAGTGTAAAAGATCCCGGGGTCTCAGGGGCCCGAATGCCTCGGGAGAAAAGCGGGCCTGGCGCCGCTAGGGGGCGCCGCGCCCCGGCGAGGGGCGGAGTCGGCGATGGGGGTGAATTCCTGCGGTTCTGACTCCCTGGTCTGCGGCGAAAGGACCGTTTTGAGTAGTGTAAGGGGTCACTCTTAAGGCTCTCTGGGCAAAGGCCCGGGGGCTGGAACCTGCGGGCTGCCTGGCTTAAAAAAGCAGATTGGGCCAGGGGTCCAGAACTCCAGAGACTCCCACTCCGGGGGAAGTGTGGGTCCTCAAAGTTCTCTCAGCGACTCCCGTGCCTATTCGGATTTGTTGGCAAGCTGTGTCCACTCTGCCTCACAAATAACTCCTGAATCCACCAACTTCTTTCCATACCCACCACCACCATCTAGAAACTCCAGGCCACCATCATCGCCTGCCCTAAAGAGTGGCAGCAGCCTCCGAATGGATCGCACGGCCACACTCCCCGTCTACCCATCCCCCATCTTCCTTGAAGCAGCCAGGGGTATCTCCTGGAAGCCTAATCAATTCACACCATTATCCTCCCTGTGCAAAACCCTTCAATGCCTTCCCACGATATAATAAAATCCAGACTCCTTGACTCTGAGTAAATCTCCAAACACTACACACACCCCGACCACCACCACCATTAGCACTCTGTGCGGCTGACCACACTGGCCTCTTAGTTCAAGCTCATCCAGGCTCCAGATTTTTCTTTGCCTTTGCTGTTCTCTTCCCCAAGTGCTTTCTCCCTGGTTCTGTGGCTTGCCCTTCTCTTGCTTGAGGGCTCAGCTCAAATGTCACCTCCTTAGGAGCCTTCCCTGACCACTCCCCAGAACCTTTTAGTATCTGCCTAGCACCATCCCTACAGTTCCTGTTTATTTATTGTCTGATGCATAGTAGACACTCCATAAATGTTAGATTCAACTATGTGAAACAGCCACTCTCATAAATAAAAAAAGTTGAATATTGAGCATTTTTGTTCAACAAACATGGTTTGTTGAGATAAAAAGTTATTATCAAGAGTACTTGTCAATAAGAATAATTACTATGTTCAAGGCACTGTTGTGTTTTGTATATTATCTCATCCCATGATATACCTCTGTGAAGTAGATATTATCATTCATATCTGAAAGTTTCCCTTGTAGCCGAGGCTCAGAGAGGTTAAATGATTTGCCCAAGATCATACAGACATCAGTTGTCAAAGCCAGGGTTTGAACTTAACATTGGCTTTCCATGGCTGAATGACTCTTCCCTCCCAACAGATGATGCTGAGCAAGGGCCTTAAGCGCAAGCGGGAGGAGGAGGAGAAGGAAGCCCTGGCTGTTGATGCCCGGTGGCTGGATCCTGGTCTCCCAGCAGTGACACAGGCACCACCAGCCGTGGCCTCCAACTCCCTCTTTGACCTTTCGGTGCTCAAGCTGCACCACAGCCTGCGGCAGAGTGAGCCGGACCTGAGGCACCTGGTGCTGGTAGTGAACACACTGCGGCGCATCCAGGCATCTATGGCACCGGCAGCTGCCCTGCCACCTGTGCCCAGCCCACCTGCAGCCCCTGGAGTGGCTGACAACCTCCTGACCAGCTCAGACGCTGCCCTCTCAGCCTCCATGGCCAGCCTCCTGGAAGACCTCAGCCATATTGAGGGCCTGAGCCAGGCCCCCCAGCCTATGGCAGATGAGGGGCCACCAGGCCGCCCCACTGGGGGAGCCCCACCTGGCCTGGGTGCTTTGGACCTGCTGGGCCCAGCCACTGGCTGTCTGCTGGACGATGGGCTTGAGGGCCTGTTTGAGGACATCGACACCTCCATGTACGACAGTGAACTTTGGGCGCCAGCCTCTGAGTGCCTCAAACCTGGTCCTGAGGATGGGCCTGGCAAGGAAGAAGCATTGGGCCTGGATGAGGCCGAGCTGGACTACCTCATGGACGTGCTGGTGGGCACACAGGCACTGGAGCGGCCACCAGGGCCAGGGCGCTGACATCCAGGGCTGGGATGGTTGTCTGTTGTCCAAACTGAGCCTGGTGGCTGGACCAACTCTCCTTGGAGAGATGCACCTGTTTCCCTAAAATAGAGCGAGGGGCTCTGGAGAGACAGAATCTAGTCCCGGGTGAACTTTACCTTCATCCTCTTGTCTCAAACTGATGGGGGTAGTCTGGGATTGGCACTCATGATAGAATGACAGGGCCTGGTGGCTAGAAGGTGACTGGGCCAGGCCCTGTGCTGGACTGAATCCCCGGAGGTCATAGCCTGGGATATTGTTTCCCTCATGGGGGAAGAGAACCCAGACAGTTTTTTGACATTAAAACCAACCCTGGGAAGTCTCAAGTCTGTGTGTTTCTTTGTGAGCTAAGACAAGGGTGAGATAATCGCCTCTACCATTTATTGAGTGTGGACTGTGTGCCCAGCACAGTGCTAAACTCTTGATGTGTGTTAACTCATTTAATTCTTATAACAAGAATGGTATTATTCTTACCCCCTTTTTACAGTCAAGAAAACAGCCTCGGAGAGGCCACATCTTGAGCAGGTGGGCTTTAAGCCATGAACTTTTCTGCTTTATTGGTCTGAGCAGTTAGATCTGGTACTGGCCCTTTGGAAAATTCCCCAGAACATACTCAAGACAGGTTTCTCTGATGTGCCTGCATGATGTACATAATAACGGAGGTGGTGCTGATGGAGTCCCTGGCCACTTTTTAAAAATGAAATCTAGTAGTTGCGTGAAGCCTACCAGTGTTGTGTGTCTTGGGGGCTAGACGTGGGGGCAAAAGGAGCTTTCAGAATGAGCCAGAAATAAAAGCACAATGAAACCTTTCCAAGAAGCATTGAGAGCCAGCTCTCCAGGAAAGTGGTGAAGAAAAAAGGGAGACTCTAGCAAGTTTTAAAAAATAAAATCCACTCCGAGTCTGAAATCTCTCTTTGAGCAGGGGAGAGCGCAGCTCAGAGGCCAACTCCAAAATAAAGCCACCAGCTATGGCGGCTTGACTGAGCGGCGACAGGCGGTCCCGCTTTCCTTCTAGAAGAAACCCAGGCCCGGCGCGCTGGGGCCACCTGCCTGCCTGCCTGGTTGATAGGCCCGGCCTGAGCGCCGGGTGTCTGCGCCGCCCCCGCGGTCCAGCTGCATTCCTGGCCCGGCTGGGAGGGGCCGCACACTCAGAGGCCTGGCACGGGACCCAGGCAGCGTCCTTCCTGGCGGCCGTGGGGGCAGGGCAGCGCCCGGGGTGCGGGGCGGGGGGAGAGGCCCGCTGGAAGCAGTCGGCGGCGGGGTGGAGGGAGGAGCCGAGAGCCGCTCGGTGACCTGAGCGGCCGACTGGGCCTCGAAAGGGGAATCGCCCGCAAGGGGACACCAAAATCCTTGGGTCCCCGTGCCTCCCCTCGGGCCGGAAGCTATGCGGAGGCTGAAGCTGGGGGTGGAACGGGGGGAGGCGGGCAGCTTCGGGCCGGCCCCTCGGGCCGGGAAGTGGAGGGCGGAGTGGTGCTTCCTGGAGGAGCAGAGGAAGTTGTGCCCATTTCTGGAAATAGATGAGGCGGCGTTGAGAGGAGAGTGGAAATGGCCTGAAGGGACCTGGTGCCCAGGCGCAAGTGTCTTGCGAGTGCCTGACGCCAACACCTGGTGGCTCTAAACCCTGGGCAGTGGGACTCAGACTCAGTTTTGACCCAGACCCAGCCTTTGGGAGTTTATGATGAGCTCAGCAATGCCCCCTGGTGCCCAGTCTGGGAGTCGGGGGTGCCACTGTCTTAGATTCCCCGGAGATTTGTCCAGTGGCCAAGGAGTCCCCAGTGAGGGGTCAGCAGTGCCCTCTGTTTATCACACCCCGAGGGCCTGTTTCTGATGTCTCTCGGTACCAAATAATTGGGGATAAATGGGGTGGAACCAGGGGATGCACACAGCATATCTGTCAACGATGTTCCCATCTGCCTCTGTGCCTGCAACCCAATGCCCCCTTTTCCAGAGACTGTGTACAGCTGCACAGGTTGTGCACTGCACATAGGCTCCATGATTAGCGGCTATGTCTCAAACACTATTCATTTACATATTTACTACTACAGTTTTGCAGCAAATGAAAGTCAAGTGCCTTGGGGGAAGGGACATGCCTTTTGCTTGAAAGCAACATATGGGCTAGATCAGCTCTGGTCCCATCTTCCTGGTGCCCTGAGGTCCTGCCCCACTCTCCCCATGTGTGACCCCCAGATGATTGTGCACGCTTCCTGGCCCTGGTGTGTCCCTCTGCCCTCAGGCTCAACCCCAGAAGGCCATGCTACCTCAGCCAGTAGATTCCAGGACCCACATCATTCCTAGCAGAGCCACCAGCCTTGGCACTGCTTTTGATTTTTACAGAGCCTCTGTGTGCCCCACCATGACAGTCCCCAGGTCAGCTTCCCTCCATGGGCATTGACCGGGACCCCCATCACACACACATTTTCCTCCGACACTTGGGAGAGCTGTCCTTGGTCTCCTCGCTGCCTCCCTCCCTTCATCCCTTCCCTCATTCAGCGAAGATTTATGAGTATGTGCTGTATGTCTGGCCCTATATAAAAGGCAAACCTGACCATGTTTCTCCCCTGCCTCGGGCCCTCAGAAGGTATGGCAGTCCTCTGGGATCCGAGCCCTGCACCTTCTAAGGCTCATCTTTCATTCCTTTCCCATTCGCCCATTCAGTGAACATTTACTGAGCACCTACAGTGGGCAGTCCTGGTGCAGAAACCTAATGATGCTTAGTCAACAGGATGCAATAAGCTGTAGAGCAGAGGTGGTGCTTGGAAGCCAGACCACCTCTGTTTGAACCTCTGCTTTGCCATTCTGTGGCTGTGGAACCCTAGGCAAGGTACTTAATTTCTCTGGGCCTCAGGATTCTCATCTGCAAGCTGGAACAGGGACAGTATCCACCTCAGAGGGCTGTTGTTCTGTGGGGAGAGTGTTTTAGGCAGAGGGAACAGCTAGGAAAGGACTCTACAACCTCTTTAGGGGTCTGTAAGCACCATGTTCAGCTGGAAAGGGGGATACCAGTAAGGGGAGTGATGGAGCTGGAGGGGATTGAAGAGTCCAGGGCAGGTAAGGCCCACTGAGAAGGCACCAGGGAGCCGGCAAGTAAAGGGATTACTCTGGCTACCATGTGGATGTGGTGGGCGGGAGGGAAGACTGGAGGCCAGGAGCCCTGGGGGAAGACCAGGAAGAGGCATAGTAACCAAGGGGAGAGGAGGTGGAGGGGAGGGGAGAGATGCTCAGGAGGCCAAGAGGACAAGCTGTGGGAGAGAGGAGCAAAGGGGCAGGATGAGCCCCAGGACTCCAGCCAGGGGACTGGGGACAATGAGGCCAAGTTGCGATGGTGACTGGAAGCTCAAACAGGTCTAAGGTTGGTGCTGAGGCCAGAGAAGGACACAGTGGGTGCAAGGGACTGGGGGACACCTTGGGGAAGGCATCCGGGTGGCTGTGGCTGTGGGACTGGAGCTCAGTAGAGTGGGCAGGGGGCAGGAGCAGGGAGAGAGGATGGGGGTGAGGGAGATATTGGCCGCACTGGTTGGGACCCAGCTCCCACTTGACTCAGACTAGGCTGGAAGAGGGTGGTCCTGATCCTGAAGAGAAGCTTCCTTTTCTTCCCACAGCCCCGCAGGATGTCCTGTGTTTACTGAGGTGGCCTTGGCCAGAACCAGGACACTGGTGCCACCCGCGAAACTCAACTTCTCATGACCGTACCCCCTCGGGTGAGGGAAAGCACGAGGCCCAGAGAGAAAGAGACAGACAGGGAAAGAGAGGAGGAGACAGAGTGACACCTAGAGAGACATGGAGACAGAGACAAGGAGTGAGGACAGAGACAAAGAGAGGAGCAGAGACATAGAGGGACACACAGAGACAGAGACACAGAGAGACACACCATTCGTGTCAAAAAACTCACAACAAACTAGGAAAGGAAGCTTCCTTAAACCGCTAAAGGGCAGCTTCAAAAAACTTACATCTAACATCTTACTTAACAGCAAAAGGCCCAATGCTTGTCCCCCGAAATGGAGAAGGAGAAAAGATATCTACTCTCTGAGATGCAGAGACAGAATAGCAGGTACCCGCCTTATCTGCCTGACCCTGAACAGAGAGGTGTGGATTTTCTTCCTGACTCTAGCCTGGCCTCTAGTCAGACTCTTTCCACCCTCCAGTACTTAACCCAGTGATGACTTTGTCCCTCCCGATGGTACCCAAGGCCCTCAAGATAAGGTCTTTGCCCCTCCCTTGGCGTCCTGCTGACTGCAGGCCTCCCCTCTGGTTCCCTTCACACTCCCACATTCACTGGTTTCTCAAAGGGCCCTATGCACAAGCTATTCCCTCTACCTGAAACCCATTCTAATTTGTCCACCACCCACAGCACAGCTTTGCATGAACGCCTACTTTTCTGCAGGTACTAGCTCAAATGTCACGTCCTCCAGGAAGCCCTCCATGCATACTCTGATAGTACCAAAGTGCCAGATCCTTCTTAATAGACCTGGATCTGCCTCCTGTAGCCCTTAGCTCAGTGTGTAATTATACACTTGTTTCCTTGATCCCTTCTCTAATGCCTGCCCAATTGTGAGTCCTGTGAGGGCAGTCATGGTCACAGCGGTGTCCCCAGAATCACCCAACCCAGAGATGGCTACCAAGGCAGTGTCTGCGAATAGCTGGTGATTAAATGTAATAAATGAGAAGGAGCTATAAGGAAGGACATGTTTGGTCCTGGGAACACAGCCATGAACAAGGACACAGTTCTCATCTACAAATATCATATGTGCTGAACTCTCTCGATTCAGGTGCTTTGCACAGGCTGTTCCCTCTGCCCATAACACTGTTCCCCTCCCCCTTCTCTTGCCTACCTCCCATATGTCCCCTCCTCCAAGAAGCCCTCTCTGACCTCCCTTTCTGGGCTGGAGCAGGCACCTTTCCTGGACTCCCCCTTCAAGGCTCTGACCTCTCTGTCTGTGATTCTCCCATTGCAACCCTGGCCATTCTGGGTCTGTCTCCCTCTTGGACTGTGAACTCTGTGAAAGCAGGCCCAGGCTATCTCAGTCACACTGTGTCCCCAGCACCATCCAGCATGGGGCTGGGCACAAGCCCAAATACTCATTGATTGTTTGCTGACATTGGAGAAACGCTGCTGCCTTTCTCTCCGGAGCTTTGGCTGAGTTTGTCTCTCTGACAAAAGTCCCTTCCCTACTCTTTAACTTGGCTCCGTCCTCCTCAGTCCTCCAGTTGGATTTCAGAGGTCGCCTCCTCCAGGGATCCTTTCCTGGGCCTACCTCCCATACTGAATTTAGGTCTGTCAATGTCCCAGCAAAGGGCCTGCCATCAAGGGTTTGTGAATGTTTGTTGAATGAATAAACGAACAGATGAATGCTGGCAACAATGAATGAATGAGAAAGTGTGATTGCAAAGGGATGAGGGTCTCCTCAGGCCCACCAGCAGCCCTGACCACACTGTCCCTTCCAGCCCTTCTGGGAGGGGGTTTCTGGCTGGGTTCCGGCCACACCCCAACCCCTGGTGGCTGCCAAGCCTGGAAGGCATTTCCCAAGCTCAGCACATTCCTGCCTTCCCTGGCGTCTGAGAGTGGGCAGGGGATATTTCAGAGAGACGGTGTTGGGGGCTAGCATTCTGGGATCCTGCCAACCTGTTCCTGGTCCCTGTGCCCCCCGGAGTAGCCTCCAACCGCTCAGTATGGGGATGGGTATGGGTCCGCAGAGGGGTCACCGCAGTTGGTGTGAGGGTGAGGGTGACAACTGAGGTGAGGGCCTGGTGGGACAATGGGGAAGAAGCTGCTGACTCGCATTTTGGGGGTAATCCCCGGCCTCACCCCAGCCTGCGTCCCAGGCCTGAGCGCAGAGAGCCGGGCGCATCCGAGGAAGCAGCTGGGTGGGTGCAAGGGGCATGTGGGGGTATTTGTGCTCCCTCTGCCACCCCCCGGGCTCTGGTGAGTGAGGGCAGGCTGGGGGCTGGGGGCTAGGGGATGAGGGTAAGGCCTGGTGGCCTTGGTTTGAAAGTTGGGCAGGTCTGGGTTCAAATTCGTCACTACCAACTACCTATAGTAGTGACCTTGGGTGTCACTCACCCTCCTTGAGCCTCCGTGTCTATCATATGAAGGGGACAGAAGAGTGTTGCAAGGTCTTTGGGGTCCAGCAGAACTGGGGTTGGACCCCAGTCCCGCTAACTCCTGACCATGCATACAGCTAAAAACTGGGCATAATATGCTCAACGTGCACCGTGGATTCCAGAAGCTGAGCTTTGGAGACCCAGCAAAGGAAATAGCACATGAAAGGTACTCCCCAATGGCAACTCCATTAATCAGAGAAGTGGGGCTCCCCTGTGCAAGTCTCCCTCAGGCCAAAGACCCCTGGCAAGTGTAGCTGGCCCCCTAATTTGTGTGAATAATAATATAAAATCCTTATAAGTAGCACGCCCTCTTGTCAGGCACTTTGAAAAGTTCTGGCCTCCTTTAACTCATTTAATCTTCACAGCAACCCAATGAGGTGGGCACTTTTACTGTCCCTGTTTTAGAGATGAAAAAACTCAGAAAAAAGCCCAGAAAGGTGCTGTGACTTGCCAAAAGGTCACACAGCCAGGGAGTAGCTGAACTGGGATTTGAGTCCAAACTGACCAGGAGAGGGAGTGGAAGGCATTTATTTTAGGGGCCTCAGGAACAACCAGTGGGGCCACCCCTAGGCCTGGGATGCTGAGTCTTCAAGTGGTGGTAGCAACATCCAAATCTTTGGAGTGGGGCTCCCGGTGGAGATGTCAGCCCCAGCGAGGGCACAGCGGCCCTTGGGTCTGGGCTGTCTTGTGGCTCCCCACCCCCTTGGGGGTGGATGTAGCTGGGAGAGGGGGATGTTTGTTTCCCCACCATCCACCTCCCGGTGATGTCATGCCCCGGCAGCCAATGGCTGGGGTCTCCCCTTCCTCTCCCTCCCCATTCCTTTTGCCCTCCTGCCAGGGCTGGGCCTGGGCAGAAGGACGGAGCTCTCTCGAGGTGTCCAGAGGTCCGGTGGTAAGAGATCAGCTGGTCATTTCCCTCCCTGGCCACCTGAGAGGCCATGGGAAAGAGAGGCAGGGTCCTGGGAGGTGCTGGGAGGGTACCTAGGGCTCAGGAAGCAGCGTGGCATAGACTTTGAAGCCACACCCTGGGTTCAAATCTCAATGTCCCCCTTTCTGGCTGTGCAGTCTTGGGCACTATACTTCACCCTTTGTACCTTTGCTTTCCCATCTCTAAAATGGGCTGCTGGAGGCCACCTTACAGGGCTGGACATGACAGTAAATGAGTTGCTGCTCATAAACAGCTAGGGTAGGATGACTGGGGTGGGGCAGGCTTTTTGGCCCCTGAAATAGGGTGCTGGGGAGGCAGTGCTGATCCTTTGGGGGAGGCTGGTGCCCAAGCTCGATTTTGTGTCTCACCCAAAGTTTCCCTTTGGTATGGGACAAAGTAGAGTCACTGGTGAGCAAGGGCTGGATATAAGACACTTTGAGATGCACAGTCCATCCCCCACTTGCTGTCAGAGACTAGTGTACATTTCTTGAGCACTTACTATATGCTGGGAATATTCTAAGCACCTGCTGTTATCTACTTCACAAATCCTCAAAGCCATTCTCATTGGCTCCATTTTACAGAGGAAGAAACTGAGGCCCTGGGAGGTGAAATACCTTCCCAAGTATTCAAACCTGAGAATGCTGGGTCAGGGACTGAGGCATCTGGAGGCCACTGCTGGAACACCTCCCCTCCGCCTCACTAGATGGGCTCAGATAGTGTCTAGGGGTCCGGATGAGTCAGGTCAGCTCCCACGAACATTGCTGAGGGCACCAAGTCCGGGGTGGTTGGGGAAGCTGAGGTTCTAAGTGGGGAGAATTTCTAGATGAGGCTGGCACCAGCCACGGAGAGAAGAGGTGCAGTAGGGCAAAGCTGGGGACTTCCTCAGCAGGTCCTCCTCAGCTGAAGGGCCCAGGGACAAATGACAGTCCCACCTCCCAGCCACTCTGAAAGGTGTGAGTGGCAACATAAATGGAAATTTAAGGGAGGTATTGTGAGGATTTAATGAGCCACATCAGGGAAGGGTCTTTGCACATAGTAAGTGCTCAGAAAATGGGGACTGTGAGAATTCTGGGAGCTCAGGAATGAAGCAGGGTAGTGCCACAGGAACCGCCAAGAAATGGGATGTTGGCATTTGGAGGGTCCTGCTGACCTGGATTCACCAGGGGAAGCCCCATTAGATCGTCCCTTAACACAAATCAGGACTCCCCAGAAACCTCCCCTGCTTCCCTCTTGCCTAGATGGGCAGAGCTGGGAACAGAGAGTGCCTGGGGTGGGGTGGGCTTCCTTCCGAAGCTGCTCTCACCCCACCCCAGAAGCTGGGTATGTGGCTCAGGAAGGGCACAGTTAGGCTAAATATAACCTGGGCTGGGCGGCTGCCCTGGGCAGGGCTGAGGAAGGAGGGCGCTCTCTTGCCCCGGCCCCGGCTGAGCTCCTTATGCCAGCCTCTGGGTGTGACCTGCACTGGTGACCGGCCTGGAGCAGGGAGCTCGGGGCCCAAGAGACCCTCGCCCCATCTCCATCGCCTCCTACAAGTACGCGGCTTCTCCCACCCTCAGGCGCAGGATGCTATGCTGTGCAAGGACTTGAGATTTTCAGACCTGGGTTCAAGTCCTGACTCCATCCCTATGATAGCCCATCTCTTGACCCTCATTTACTCATCAGTAAATGGGATATGAGGCCGTATCTATGAAGTGCCTGCCTTGCCCAGGGGCATCACCAAGATGCCTCTACAAATGCCTATTCCTGGACCCCTGATCAGCCCAGCTCCTGCCCCAGCTGTGCTGCTGCTTGGGCCTCATCCAGTGCTCAGAGCCATCACTGCTAGTTAAGGGGCAGAGCTGGGGTCAAGGGCATGGGTCCTAGCTGTGTGACCCCAGATGGGTCACTGCTCTTTGAGCCTCAATTTCCCACCCTAAAACAGCCACCACATTCAGGGTGATTTTGAGGCCTAGGTGCCAGCACGAGGCCCAGTTCAGAGGACATGCCTCAGATGTGGGAGCCAATCCTACTTGGAGAGGCTGAGGGCTCAGAGGGGAGGCTGGGGAAGGACACGAAGACCAGGATCCCTAGGAGAGCCAGAGAGGAGCCCTCCGACACTGGCCTGGGGTTGGGGGGGCAGCCAGTGGAGTGGGTATAGCTGGAGCATTGAGGGGTCCCTGTGTTCTCTATCTTGGCCACTGGTGGGCTATGAAGGGCCATTGTGCTGCTCGGGGTGGGTGGGCAGGGGCGGAATGTGATTGGGCACAGCAGACAGACCATTGTTTGAGGGAATGTGCCTCGTGGGGCCTGACCTTTTCCTGTGGACTGGGGGTTGGCGGGTTGGCATGCCAGGTCGGGGCCAGGAGGACAACGCCATGGTGGGGGTTGCAGACAGTATCCATCCCTTTTTCCCTACTAGGGCCTCTCAGGGAGGCTGCATGTGAAACCCAGCTCTGCTGCTTCTTGCTGTGCTGTGTGACCTTAAGCAAGGTTCGTGGCCTCTGAGAGGAGCTAGTATCTTCCTCAGCAAGGTGGAAAGCGAAGGTCTTAGCACAAGACTGGCAGAGTAACCACTCAATACTCATGAGTTATTATTTTTCATATAAGGGGTCCACAGCTGTCGGACAAGTCTGAGTCCTGGCTTTGCCATTTGTGATGCAGGCGACTTCCCTTTTCCCAGCCTCAACGGTCTTTGTAATGGGCTCATTCATTGTATTGATCTCACAAGGGTGTCCTGAGGTTCACATGCAATGACCCCTGTGGGACATTTGACACAAAGTCAGGACCACAGTAAGTTCTTAGTAATAATAATAGCAAAGGCTCATAAAGCATCCTACCACGTGCCTGGGACTTTATATTTATGGACTAATTTGACCCGTCCAACAGCCTGGCAAGGTATGTGCTCATTCTGCCTATTTTATAGACAAGAGGTGAGGTGATTTGCCCATGTGGAGTACATGCAGTGTTTATAATTATTTATAGTGAAATCTGGCTCTCTTGGTCGGCCAAGGTGGTTGGCGTATGGTCTCTGCTGTCAGGCCTAGCAGACAGTTCTAGCTTTACTGTTTGTTGTCCAGCTGTGTCCCCTTGCGTAAAGGTGTTCTAAGCCTCGGTTTCCTCTCCTGCACTAAGGGGATGGAGTATTGACAAAGGGAAGGGTCAGGCACTAGGGATCATCAGTGAGGTTAGCTGACAGTAATGCTCATGTTACTTTTCTTAGAGCCCCGGACCCAGAAGGCCCAAGGAGCTGGAGGTGACCCTGAGGTGAGCACTGGCCCATGCCACATGCCCCTCCCTACCCATCCCTGGCCTGCCTGGAGCCTCATGCCCTGGTCTGGTCTCTCCCTGGCAGGCAGCAAGATCCCAGAGAAAGAACGCAAATCCTGCAGACGACGGTGTGGCACCCAAGGCTGGGCTCCAGTTTGGAGGGGGTGCCGGTGCCCAGGCAGCGGTGAGAGGACAGCTGTGGTGGGGGGCCCTTCTTGCTTTCTCATACCCACCTCGACCTTTCCCTCTAAGCCTGGCTTCTTGCTCTGCTCCTCTCCTGGCCTCAACCCTCCATCCCTGTCTCCCACAGGCTCAGAGGCAGCTGCTCCATGCAGAACTGAAGCTGGTCCTGCAGCAGAAGGAAGAGAGGAAGCAGGGGCCTGGGGCCCAGGTGATTCCCAGCAGTGCCATGGAGGCCAGGAGCCGGAGTGCTGAGGTGGGCACCCACACATCCTGCAAGGGGTACTCGTGGAGCTTGGGTGGGGGGCACAGACTAGGACGGCAAGGAGACACTTCCTGACGTCTCTGCCTCAGTCTCCCCATCTGTGAAATGGAAAGAGTAATAGGGTCTATTTTATGGGTCACTGTGAGGGAAAAAAAATTAACATATGTAAAGTGCTTAGCACAGTGCCTGGCGCAGTCTAAGATTCAAAGCAGCTAATTCTTTGGAGCATAATGGAAATATAATAATAATGAGATAAAGAAAATCGAGCAGAAACCCTTTGTTGGAAGAGGCAGGACAGTGTAGGCGTTCAGGACATGGGCTTGGGACTTCAGCTGTGTGGCCCTGAGCAGGTGACCTAACCTCTCTAACCTTGTTTCCCAGCAGTGAAATGGGCCAATGGTCCCATGTCTGAGGGTGTTAAGGACTTACACTGGAGCTATTGGCACAGTGCCTGGCACCTAGGAAGCCTCCGTGAATATTAACTTCTGTCACCGTTATGGAGATAGAGCTTTTCCATTGATCACATCCTACTGGATGCCAAGCACATGTGGGGTCTACTTTTCTGAGAGCTATGCTGACTGAGGGTTGGCAGGCAGGGGGCAGAGTGCAAGGAGGTTACTGCCTGCAGGATGGCCTGTGGGCTTTAAGGTCACAGGCCTGAGGTTGAGGCCCAGTCACTTAGCTTGCTGTGCAGTTTTAAGCAAGTCACATCATTTTCTGGACTGTTGTGTCCTCTGTGACTGCTCAAGCTGCTCGATGAATGAAATTAGATGCCGTACATAAAATGCTTACCCCAAGGCCTAAGGGGGTGGTGATGGTCATGCTGTTCCCTGTTGCCCCCAGCACAACTCTTCTTACCCCTTCTCACCATGCTCCTCCCGGCCCTCCAGTCTGACGGGCCACTGCTGTGGGCCAGCTGGCCAAACCTACTTTCCCCTCTCCAAGTCCTGGGCTCAACTCCAGTCTGTGCGAACCTCCGTGCCCTGCCCATTACAGCATCCCCTCCGATTCTTGTTGCTTCAGATCTCAGTTTACAATCAAGAGACTCCTTCCAGTACACCCATGTTACCCAACTTTACATAGGGAAATGGTCCAGAGAGGGCCAAGTTCTCCCTCAGAGACACACAGCAGATTGGGTTCCTGGAGGACTGTTGAACTGAGGTCCCTCACTGCCTCTTCTGATAAGTTTGAATGTGAATCCCAGAGTGTACTGCTGGGCCAGAGCTAGGTCAGCACCATTTACAGTAAATACCAGAAATACCATATCTTCTGGTCCTCTACTCATTACCCACGTGCCCCCCCTTCTCTGGATTCCCTCTTCCATGGGCGTTATGCAGGTCTTGAGGTCATACAGCCCACAATAGGGTACAGTCTCACACATATTCAAGCCTTCTGGGAGGCCAATCCCATCCCCACCCACCCCTCCGTCCCGCACCATTTAAGGGTCCAGCTTTTTCCTCGGAATCCCATCCTCAACCCCACCCCTTGTTCTGCTGTTATCAAAGCCCACGCCAAAGTTCAATCCCGCCCTTAGACTCTGGGTCCACGCCTCACCTCCGCACACGCTCTAGCCACACCCCTCTCGCATCATTGGCGCCTCTCTGGCCAGGCTCTCTACCCTCGCGTGCTCTCTGATCAGGCTCCACCCTCAACCCCGCCCTTGAGCTGGACCCGCCCCCGGGAGCACAGTTCCGCCTCCACTACCCGGCCGCCTTTCAGTCACCGCTCAGTTTCGCTCTAGCCTCCCAGCCCGCCACTACGGCTCCCTTCCTCACGACAGTGGCCCTAGGGCTCCACCACGCCAGGGAACGTGCCCAGCCGAGCCATTAAGCCGTCCCGCGGGTACCAGGGCGCAAGCGGCCTCACACATGCTTAAAGGGGAGATGCTGGAGTGGATGGGCCCGCACGACCTGCCTGAGCTGCGCCGAGGGGCATGTGCCCCGAGGACCCGTTTAAGAGCCGTTTTTAAGCGGGATGGCTGGCCCTGGGCGAGATCTGGCCCTAGCGCCCCATGGCGACTCCTCGCTACCCTCTGCAGGAGCTAAGGCGGGCAGAGTTGGTGGAGATCATCGTAGAGACGGAGGCGCAGACCGGGGTCAGCGGCATCAACGTAGCGGGCGGCGGCAAGGAGGGGATCTTCGTTCGCGAGCTGCGAGAGGACTCGCCCGCGGCCAAGAGCTTCAGCCTGCAGGAAGGTGGGCGGGGAATTGGGCGGGGCCTTATTCGGGGGCGGGGTCAGGAATCTGCGCCAGTTCCAGAGCGTGACCAGTGATCAGAAAGAAGTTAAGGGCTTGGGGTTAAAGGTTTCTGTGTCCGTAGTGTGGTTGCTCGGAGCCTGATCTGTAGGTCCGTTGTCCCAGTTCGACTTCCAGACGTGTTTATTAGTCTGTGATCGTTCTGTGCCTCAGTTTTCTCATCTCAAAAATGGGAATAATTCTAGTACTTACGTAATAGAGTTGTTATGTGCATTAAATTAATCAGTATTTGAAAACAGCACAGACCTAGGTGGAGCATAGTAAGCACTATGTAAGTGCCAGTTACTGTTTTTGTTGTTGGAGCTGAAGATAAGAGGTGGAATTAACTTGAAAGGGGTGAGGAAGGGAGCTTAGTAAATAAGGGATGTTTTAGGTAATATGGGTGAGGCTGATGTGATTTATTCACGCAGCAACCACTTACCAAGTGAGTTCTATTTCCAGATAGGTGCTTGGGCCACTGCAGTGAACTAAACTGACAATACTCTCTGCACTTAGGGAGGTTACATTCTAGTGGGGAGAGACATATTTAAGCAAAATATGTAAACTATATAGTAAATTAGAAGGCAATATGTGTTACGGTACCTGCATTTTTAAATAGGATAAACTAGGAGTCCAGGAGTAAAGGCCAGAAGAGGTAAGGGAATGATCTGTGTGGCTGTGATTCCCACTTGTCCAACACCAAATGCAGTGGTGTATTTTCCCCCTACATATATGTGTAACAGTAACAATATTATACACAGCAATAATAGTAGTGTAGCTTCATTCAGGTACCCAGACCCGATTCCAATGTGTTTAAGCATGTGGGAGGGAGTCTTCCCACACCTACTTACACCAAGCAATTCTCAAACACCAGCAAGGTGTTGGAGAACTCAACTCAATTCTTATGCTATCTGCCCTGAGACATCACTAGATTCCCAAGTTAAGGGCTCCGTCGTACAATATTGCCCTCTATCCCCAACTCCAGATGCATTCGCAAGCCCCCGGCAGTTCCCTGTGCTTCTGACCTATGGGCTACAGATTGGAGATTCCCACAGCCTCCCCCTTAGGTTTGATTAATTTCCTAGAGCGGCTCACAGAACTCAGGAAAACACTTACGTTTACCAGTTTAATAAAGGATACTGAAAAGGATGCAAGTTAACAACCAGATGAAGAGATACCTAGGGCAAGGTCCCAATAAAGGAGCTTCTATCCCCGTGAAACTTGAGGCCTGGTTCGGTGGCATGTGGAGGCGTTCTGGTTCCCCACGCTTCGAAGCTCTCTCCAGCCGAGAAGCATGATCCAATCGAGCAGAGCAGGCAGAGCAGAGAGAGTTGAACTCTTCCCCCGGGGTTTTGTGAGGGCTTCATTGCATAGTCATGATTGATTGGATTATTGGCCATGATGATTCAACCTCCAGCCCCCTGCCCTTGGATGGGGGGCCCAAAAAAGATCAAATATACCTGGGAAATACATATTTGGTCATATAAATATGTATTTCTTATAACAATATCTCACAGTGGCCATCTGGAAGAGCATTCCAGGCAGAGAACAGCCAGTGCAAATGCCCCAGGGTGAGAATGTGCTTGGCTTGTTGGACAAACAAGTTAGTGAGGAGAAGAGTTAAGAGATGAGGCCAGAGAGGTGCAAGAAAGAGCAGTTCTTAGAAGGTGAGGACTTTGGGAATCTGGGAGCATTGTGAGTAGAGGAGGAGCATGGACTGATTGTGTTGAACTGCTGTGTTAGCAGTGGACTAGAGATGGGGAGCAGGGAGACCAACCAAAAGGATACTGTGATTATCCAGGTTAAAGAGTGATGCCTGGGGCCAAAATGGTGTTATTAGAGGTAGAGAGAAGGGTTTGGGCTCAGGATATATTTTGGAGGAGGAACCTTCAGGACTGGATACGAGTGTGATGGAAAGAGAGGGGTCAAGATATGTCCAAGGATTCTTGATATGAGGATGGAGCTTGTAGTCCACAAACGGGAAACAACTGGGGCTGGAGCTTTTGTGGAGGACTACCAGGAGTACAGTTTGGATCTGTCAAATGAGAGATGTTTTGTGGACACCAAGGTGGAGATGTGGAGGGGTAGTTGTGTATGTGAGTCTGGGATATGTGAGTTGGATATGGAAAGGAGAGTGCTGGGATGTGGAGCCCTTGGAAGTTGTCAGCATATTTATGATCTTCTCAGTCTGAATGAGCTTTCCAGAGGGGTGAGTAGAGCATGTAGATGGAGAAGAGAAGAGGTCCAAGTCTTGAACTCTGGGACAGTGTGTCTTTAAGAAGTCAAGAAGATGGGAAGGTACCATCCTAGGAGGCAGAGAAGGAATCTTCCAGGGTGTGGCACTCCTGGAAGCTAAACCAAGAAAGCGGACGAAGGAGTGAGAGTGAAGTCAGGTCAAAGGCCAAGGAGTCTAAGCAGATGAAGTCTGGGACTTGAGCATTGGATTTAGCTACACAGAGGTCACTGCATGCTGCATGGGACCTCAAGAGGAGCGGTTCAAGGTTCTGGGAGGGGGTGTCAGAAGTGTGATTGGAGAAGTGGAAATAATGCAGCTGACAACTCAATGCATTTTGCCATTAAGGTGAACAGATAAATGGGGCAGGAGCTCCAGGAGGAGTGAGGTCAAGACAACCTTTCTTATGGGAGAAATAATGGTATGTTGTCTATTGATGGTAATAATGGAGAAGAGAGGGACAAATTGATGATGTGGGGAGAGAGGGGAATTGCTAGAGGATGTCCCTGAGATGGCAGTGGAGGGAGTGACCTGGGCTAGGAATGGGGACAATTCATTCTTAGGAACAGACAGAGAGTGGAGTAAATCACCACAGGAGTAGGGATGTGAGTAATGGGGCAGGAGCTTCTGTTCTCTCAGTACAGGAAGCAAAAGCAGTGTCTGAAATGTGAGGATGGGGGAGGGGAGTGGAAAGGTGATGGGTGTGGCCTAAGTGGACATGAATTTGCTCAGTGGGGGACGTGGAACTAAGGCCTAGGGTTGGGGCTCTGATCTTAAGCATCTGGACCTCAAACTGAGAGGAGTTTGCATCTCCAGCCCATGCTGGGGAATAGGAGGGCCAAAATTTTGGGCAGTGGCTCCAGGAAGTGGGCAGAACCAGGTCTGGGTAAGCAGGACCCCATGCCCTGCCCACCTCCATGTCACCTGCAGGGGACCAGCTGCTGAGTGCCCGTGTGTTCTTCGAGAACTTCAAGTATGAGGATGCACTACGCCTGCTGCAATGCGCTGAGCCTTACAAGGTCTCCTTCTGTCTCAAGCGCACTGTGCCCACTGGGGACCTGGCGCTGCGGCCCGGGACCGTGGCTGGCTACGAGATCAAGGGCCCGCGGGCCAAGGTGGCCAAGCTGGTACGCGTGCTTAGCCCGGCCCCGGCCCTGGACTGCCCCAGGGATCCCGTCTCTGCGCCGTGAGCCCCACTCCTCCATCGTGTTTTGTCACTAACCCAATGCTAATCCCACCTCTGCCCCCTGTTCTCTGCCCCTAAATGTCTCCCCTGGTGGGGGGGACCTACCCATTCCAGAAAAGGGCCCTCGCCTACCGGGAGAGACATCCCCACCATCAGCTATAGGCTTGTCAAGGGTCCTGAGCCCAGGGACTTCAAACCAGGAAGGCCAGGTACAAGTCTTAGTACTGCCCACTTACTGCTAAGTGACTCTGGACAAGTTTCTTTCCCTCCCTGGGCCTCAGTTTCCCCATCTCTGGAATGAAGGTAGTGGGAAATATCCTGGATGAGGACCTAGAAGTCTTGGGTCCCAGTTCCTACACTCCTGTTGACTCACTGTGAGATTCTTAATGAATACCTTTGCCTTCTGGGGCAGTAATGGTGAAATGACAGAAAGGAAGTGGGCATGTTGTTTCCATCCAACAAGATGCTCCATTCAACACATCCCCAGCCTGGTACATCAGATGGGACTCCCCTATCCACCCCGGGCCTCCCACTGTCCCACCGCCTTTCTCCTCTCTCCCCAGAACATCCAGAGTCTGTCCCCTGTGAAGAAGAAGAAGATGGTGATGCCCGGGGCCCTGGGGTCCCCTGCAGACCTGGCCCCCGTTGACGTCGAATTCTCCTTTCCCAAGTTCTCCCGTCTGCGTCGGGGCCTCAAAGCTGAGGCTGTCAAGGGTCCTGTCCCAGCTGCCCCCACCCACCGGCGCCTACAGCTGCCTCGGCTGCGTGTCCGAGAAGTGGCTGAAGAGGCCCAGGCAGCCCGACTGGCCGCTGCTGCTCCTCCCCCCAGGAAGGTCAAAGCCGAGGCTAAGGTGGCAGCAGGAGCCCGTTTCACAGCCCCTCAGGTGGAGCTGGTTGGGCCCCGGCTGCCAGGCGCCGAGGTGGGTGTCCCCGAGGTGTCGGCCCCCAAGGGGGAGGTGGCTCTCCACCTGCCAGCCCTTGGGCTAGGAGCCCCAGCTGTGCCTGCTGTGGAACCTGTGGCCTTAGGGATCCAGGTCCCCCAAGTGGAGCTGCCCACCTTGCCCTCGCTACCCACTCTGCCCACACTTCCCTGCCTGGAGACCCGGGAAGGGGCTGTGGCTGTGGTGGTGCCCACCCTGGATGTGGCAGCGCCTACGGTGGGGGTGGACCTGGCCTTGCCAGGCGCGGAGGTGGAGGCCCGAGAAGAGGTGCCTGAGGTGGCCCTGAAGATGCCCCGCCTCAGCTTCCCCCGCTTTGGGGCTCGAGCAAAGGAAGTTGCTGAGGCCAAGGTGGCCAAGGGCAGCCCCGAGGCCAGGGTGAAGGGCCCCAGGCTGCGAATGCCCACCTTCGGTCTCTCTCTCCTGGATCCCCGGCCTGCTGCCCCTGAAACTGTTGCCGAGAGCAAGCTGAAGCTACCCACCATCAAGATGCCCTCCTTTGGCATAGGGGTCTCAGCCCCTGAGGTCAGGATGCCCAAGGGGCCTGAAGTGAAGCTCCCCAAGGTCCCTGACATCAAGCTCCCGAAGGTGCCCGAGGCAGCCCTCCCAGGTGTGCAGCTCCCAGAGGTGGAGCTCCCAAAGATATCAGAGATGAAGCTCCCAAAGGTGCCCGAGATGGCCGTGCCTGAGGTGCGTCTCCCAGAGGTACAGCTCCCGAAAGCTCCAGAGATGAAGCTCCCCAAAGTTTCGGAGATGAAACTCCCTGAAATGAAGCTCCCGAAGGTGCCCGAGATGGCCGTGCCTGAGGTGCGTCT
>JAQQAC010019400.1:9662318-9714146 GCA_029783875.1 Phataginus tricuspis
ATGAAGCTCCCGAAGGTGCCCGAGATGGCCGTGCCTGAGGTGCGTCTCCCAGAGGTGCAGCTCCCGAAAGTTCCAGAGATGAAGCTCCCGAAGGTGCCTGAGGTAGCCGTGCCCGAGGTGCAGCTCCTGGAAGTCCAGCTCCCGAAAGTTCCAGAGATGAAGCTCCCCAAAGTTCCAGAGATGAAACTCCCTGAAATGAAGCTCCCGAAGGTGCCCGAGATGGCCGTACCTGAGGTGCATCTCCCAGAGGTGCAGCTCCCAAAAGTTCCAGAGATGAAGCTACCAAAGATGCCTGAGATGGCCGTGCCAGAGGTGCGACTCCCAGAGGTGCAGCTGCTGAAAGTCTCAGAGGTGAAACTCCCTGAGATGAAGCTCCTGGAAATAAAACTCCCCAAAGTGCCCGAGGTGGCTGTGCCTGACGTGCACCTCCCGGAGGTGCAGCTGCCAAAGGTGTCGGAGATGCAGCTGCCGGAAATACAGGTGCCAAAGGTCCCAGATGTGCAACTAAAAGCTGCCAGGGCAGAGCAGGCAGAGGGGATGGAATTTGGCTTCAAGATGCCCAAGATGGCCATGCCGAAGCTAGGGAGGACAGGGTCCCCATCACGAGGCAAGCCAGGCAAGGCAGGGGCTGAGGTCACGGGGAAGCTGGTGACACTTCCCTGTCTGCAGCCAGAGGTGGGCAGCGAAGCTCGTGTGGGTGTCGCCTCTCTCACACTGCCCTCGGTGGAGCTAGACCTGCCCAGAGCCCTCAGCCTGGAAGGCCAGGTCCCAGCAGCCGGAGTGCGCAAGGTGGAGCAGGCAGAGGGTCCCAGGGAGGCAGCAGGGGTCGGGGAAGTGGCCTTCCGCATGCCCTCTGTTGAGATCGTCACTCCACAGCTGTCCACGGCGGAAGTGGAGGAAGGGCGGCTAGAGGTGATGGAGATGAAAGTCAAGCCCTCCTCCAAGTTCTCTCTGCCTAAGTTCGGACTCTCCGGGCCAAAGGTGGCCAAGGCAGAGGCTGAGGGGGCTGGGCGAGCCACCAAGCTGAAGGTGTCCAAGTTTGCCATCTCATTCCCCAAGGCTCGGGTGGGGACTGAGGCTGAGCCCAAAGGGGCCAGGGAGGCAGGGCTGCTGCCTGCCCTCGATTTGTCCATTCCACAGCTCAGTCTGGATGCCCATCTGCCCACGGGCAAGGTGGAGGTGGCAGGGGCTGATGTCAAGCTCAAGGGGCCCAGGTTTGCCCTGCCCAAGTTTGGGGTCAAAGGCCGGGACACCGAAGCAGGAGAACTAGTGGCAGGGGTGGCTGAGCTGGAGGGCAAGGGCTGGGGTTGGGATGGGAGGGTGAAGATGCCCAAGCTGAAGATGCCCTCCTTTGGGCTGGCGCGGGGGAAGGAAGCAGAAACCCAGGGTGGGCTTGTCAGCCCTGGGGCCAAGCCAGAGCCGATGGCTGCCCACCTTAAGATCCCTGAGGTGGAGCTGGTCACGCTGGGGGCCCAGGATGAAGGTGGGGCGGAGGGGGCGGTTGCCGTCAGTGGAGTCAGGCTGTCAGGCCTGCAGGTGTCCACGACCAGGCAGGCGGGCACTGAGGGCCGTGAGGCAGGGCTAAGGATGCCCCTGGGCATCTCCCTGCCCCAGGTGGAGCTGGCCAGCTTTGGGGAGGCCACTCTGAGCACCAGTGCAGGGCAGCAGGCCGAGAGCGTGGCCCCTTCAGCAGAGGGCACAGCAGGCTACAGGGTCCAGGTGCCTCAGGTGACCTTGTGTCTGCCTGGAGCCCAGGTGGCAGGTGGTGAGTTGTTAGTGGGAGAGGGCGTCTTTAAGATGCCAGCTGTGACAGTGCCCCAGCTCGAGCTGGATGTGGGGCGGAGCCGAGAGGCGCAGGTGGGTGAGGCAGCCTCAGGGGAGGGTGGGCTGAGGCTGAAGATGCCCACACTGGGGGCCAGAGCTGGGGCTGGGGGAGAGGGGTCCGGAGACCAGTCCCCAGGGGCCGATCATACCTTCCGCCTCTCACCACCCGCCGTGAGCGCCCATGCGGAGTATCGGGTAGCGGAGAATGAGGGGGATGCGGGATACAAGCCCAAGGTGCGGCTGCCACGGTTTAGCCTGGCGCGGGCCGAGGAGGGGCTTGAGGAAGGCGAGAAGGCCGAGAGCCCGAGACTCCAGCTGCCGCGTGTAGGCTTCAGCCAGAGCGAGGCGGTCCCTGGGGAAGGCTCCCCCGGCCCTGAGGAGGAGGTGGAGGAGGGCAGCGAGGAAGGGGCCTCTGGACGCCGCGGCCGAGTCCGAGTCCGCCTGCCCCGTGTGGGCCTGGCTGCCCCTTCCAAGGCTTCTCGGGGACAGGAGGGTGAGGCAGCCCCCAAGTCCCCTAGCGGGGAGAAGTCCCCCAAGTTCCGCTTCCCCCGGATGGCCCTAAGTCCCAAGGCCCGGAGCAGTGGGGACCAGGAAGAGGGTGGATTCCGGGTTCGGCTGCCCAGCGTGGGATTCTCGGAGACGGGGGCTCCAGGCCCCACCAGAGTGGAGGGGGCTCAGGCTGCTGTTATCTGAAGCCCCCGGCAAAGGGACACTCCCCTCCCCTCCCACCCCCACCTCCCCCTGTTTGTGTGAGATAACAGCACTAACCCTCAGAGGGTCGGGGCTCATTGGCAGTAGTACCTGTGTCTTGCCAAGCCATGTGAATAAAATAATCCAGAGGTGGCCTTGTGTCCGTCTCCTCTGTGTGTGGGGGGGATTGGGGTGATGTGGAGGCAGGAGAGGATGCAGAGAAAGGAGTCCCGGAGGAGGAAGGAGGGGGGCTTGAGCTTGGCCTGAAGGGAGCCTGCATGCCTGAAACATGGGCTCCCTCTGGTCTGAGGAGAGCCAGGAAGGCCTCGGGGTAGGCCCCTGGGGAGGGGTGTAGGGAGAGGGCCCTAGCCCTTCAAAATCCCCAGTGGACTCTGAACAGGACTCCGGGAGGGTCCCCATCAGAACACAGCTGCAGGCCCCTCTGCTGGGGACTCTCCCCTTGCCTGGGGCCCTAGGAGGGCAGAATGATTGCTACCCACCTGCCCCCTGCTGGTCACCTGCCCGCCACCCAGCGCCTCCACACCCTTGCTGTCCCTTTCCTGTCTAGCTGGTTTGACTGCTGGTCCACCCTGGCCACGCCCAGAAAGGCCCCTCCTGGGCCTCTCTCCAGGCTCATGGTTTCAGAGCCTCCACCCAGACATACCCGGCTGTCTATCAGGACTAGGTCCTAGGGTCCTCAGCCCTTATTGGGGCTGGGTCTTGGCCCCCAGGGACCTGTCCAGGTCCTCCTACCCCCTCCCCAGGGCCGCCAAACTCCCCCATGTCCCTTTCTGATGCCCCAGACTGGACTAAGAAGACACACTGTCCGGTCCCAGATCTCCTCATGTCCCTCCATTCTCCACATCTCTGCTGTCCCATCCTAGAGGGTGAAGGGTCACACCCTTGAGCTGTCACAGACCCCTCATTCCAGCACCTTGTCTTTTCAAGCTGGCCCCTCTCGGGTCACTACCCTGTCAATGTGCTTGCTCTTCGTCCCCTCCAGACCCAGTAGGAGCTATCTACACTCGAGGGGCACGCCCCTTGCCCAGCCCCCTCATGTGCAGGTCTTCCTCACACCACAGCTGACCTCCGTGGTCACGCAGAGGACTTCCTCTGTCTCCTTTATGCTGACTTCTCCGGGCTTCTCCCTCCTTCCTGAACACTGTCTTCTCTCCCTTCCCCACTCCTCCTCTCTCTTCTCACGCCCCTTGGGTCCTCAGGGCTCCTCCCAGGCCCTCGTCCACCCACACATCCTCCTAGGGCTGTGTCACCCTCAAGTTGTCCCACACGGGGATCTAGTGGCCTCTACGTGCCTCCCCTGACATCTCCTGGGCATTAGGAGGGTGTGTGAGCTGGTGGCTCCAGATGCAGGCTGCTCAGGGTCAAAGCCTGTCCCTGGCACTCAGCTGGGTGAACTTAGGCAATTTTTAAACTTCTCTGTGCCTTGATTTTCTCTTCCATAAAAAGGGAGCTATTCAGACGCACGTTGTAAGGATTAGCTAAGGCTCAGTACGTGTTTAAATGTTGCAGTGTCTAATTCCCAAGCCTGACCTCAGCATCCTCTCCCTGAAATTGCCCCTTATCCATGTCCCCGTCTCAAGGACTCTGCCGTCATTACCTAGGCCAGGGTCCTGGGCCTTGTCCTGAATGGCTCTCTCATTTCCCCCAAACCAGTCAGTCCCAGAGCCTGGCCTCCTGGCCTCCTAAGTACATCTGCCAGCCTCCTACCCCGCACCCCAACCTTTCCCACCTGGGCCCTGCTCCGGGCTCAGGGCCTCCACTCTTGCTCCCTCCAACCCACCCTTGTTCACACAGTAGCTTTCTGACATTCAAGTCGGACCCTGCCCTCCCTTGCTCAAAACCCTTCTGTGGCTCCCCAGTGCCCTCAGAATGAATTTAGACTCCTTAGCCTGGCATTCAAGACCTTTGATAACTTGGCACCGCCTCAACCACAGCTCCCCCATGGCTGGTGTTTTCTGAGACACAGACATGCACACACAGGTAGCTCAGGAACCTTGCTGTTCCTCTCCTCCGGTTAGGAGTGTCCCACTCCTCTGTGCCTGGAGTCCAGGATCAGGCCCCTCTCAATTGCCCCTTTACCTGTCCAGCCTCTCTAGGGCCCCACCACTGGGTGGGGGAGGGGCCTCAAACTGCCACCACCCCCCCATTCCGGCCTGGGGCTCAGGTCTCCGACAACAGAACCAGAGCCACTCAGCAACGCTGGAAAACATTTTGGAGGGCCTGGGGCCCCTGGTCCCAAGCCAGGAGAGCTTAGGGGAGTGGCACACCCCCTGGCAGACTAGTCTTGTGGCTCAGGGGGCTGAGGGTGTCAGGGAGGCCGGCACGAGTGCGGTTCTCTTTCCCGTACTGGGTGGGGCTCAGGGCCGGCAGTGGGGCAGAAGGCCTTGGAGGCAAGGCCTGCGGGCTGGGGGTAGCCGCAGGGCAGTGTCTGGTGGCAGGGGCACCATGGCCACCATCCAGTCAGAGACTGACTGCTACGACATCATCGAAGTGCTGGGCAAGGGCACCTTCGGGGAGGTGGCCAAGGGCTGGCAGCGAAGCACGGGCGAGATGGTGGCCATCAAGATCCTCAAGAATGACGCCTACCGCAACCACATCATCAAGAATGAGCTGAAGCTGCTGCACTGCATGAGGGACCTGGATCCCGAGGAGGCCCATGTCATCCGCTTCCTTGAGTTTTTCCATGATGCTCTCAAGTTCTACCTGGTCTTCGAGCTGCTGGAGCAAAACCTTTTCGAATTCCAGAAGGAGAACAACTTTGCACCCCTCCCTGCCCGTCACATCCGCACGGTCACCCTGCAGTTGCTCAGAGCCCTGACCCGGCTCAAGGAGCTGGCAATCATCCACGCTGACCTCAAACCTGAAAACATCATGCTGGTAGACCAGACCCGCTGCCCCTTTAGGGTCAAGGTGAGTGGGGCCGCCCTGGGACGTCCCTTGTTCCTGTCTTCCCCAGCTTCCCTCAGCCCTGACACTGTCTTGGCCCTGAGGGCTCCCCTCCCCTGTCTATGATGCCTATGCCCACCTCCTGGCCCTGGAATCCTTCCCATCTTCCCATCCCAATTCTGACATCCTGTCCATCCCATGGACATCCTTGTTCAATTCAATGTGGTATGTGAGTGAGAAGAAGCAAAGATCAAGTCAGGAGGAGGAGGATGTGGGGTGCCGATAGGGGTGGTGGTGAGTGAGTAAAACTATAGGTGAGGTGGTCAGGGAGGCCTCACTGAGAAGGTGACATTTGAGAAAAGTCCTGGAGGAGGGAGGAAGCCATGTAGACATTTGGGGGCAAAGTGGGTAGAAGAAACAGCCAGTGCAAAGGTCCTGTGGTAGAAGTGAGCCAAGCATATGTGAGTGAGGAGCACTAGGAAGCCAGTGTGGCTGAAGCGGAATGACTGAGGTGTGAAGACAGGAGCAACTGGGATCAGGGAGGTGACAGGGCAGCACCCTGCAGGGCCTGTGGCCGACAGTGGAGGACTTTGGTTTTGTTCTGTGTAAGATGGAGCCATGAAAGGCTCCTGAGCAGAGGAGGGACGTTCTCTGACTTGGGTGTTCACAGGGCCCCTCTGGCTGCATGAGGGGAACAGACTGTGAGGGGTGACCACGCTGGTCCATGGGGAGATGGGTGAGGGGACTGGGGTCAGGGTTATGGGAGGAGGGGTTGCGGGTGGATTCTGGGTAGGTTTTGGAGCTAGGGACAACAGGAAATGCTGACAGATCTTCTGTGAAGTGTAAGAGAGGTCCTGAACAGGAATGGGGGCCTGCTGGGCTGAGCGGCTGGAAAGATGGTGGCACCGTTCCTCATCATGAGTTTGCTCACTGACAAGCATTTACCGAGTGCCTGCTCTGGGCCTGACCCTGTGCTGGGCACACAGAGGCACCTCCTTTGCACTGTCACAGGCCTCTGTGTTCCCCCATCCTGGCCCTGACCTCCTCTGCCTGTGCCCCCACCATCCCACCTTGACCCTTCTGCCTGTGACCCCCATCCCACCCTGACCCTTCTGTCTGCTTCTGGTTTTGTGAGTGTCCGTGATGGGTCTGAATTATGAGCACCATGAGGGCAGAGCTGGGGTGGTTTTGCTCACCACTGTGTCCTCAGCATCTCCCAGCACAGTGCTGTTGTGAAGTCAGTGCTAAACGAATGTCAGAGACACAGAGAGGTACAGAGATGGGAAAAGATAGATCATTCTGTCCTGAGAGATGGAAATCCAGAGACCCAAGGAAGGAGAGACTCCTACAAACACAGCAGGAGACAGGACAGACTCACAGCACCTGGCCAGTGTTGGTGCCCCGCCAGGTCTGTGGGGTGAATGAATGAATGATGCCCAGAGTCACCCAGGCTCTCTGAGATTCAGGTCTTGGACATCTGCATTCAGAGTCCAGATTCATAACCATTTTGACATACTGCCTTCTGCAAATAGAAGATGAGGGATGGCTGAATGAAAAGCCGAGAAACTCAGGGAACTCAAGGTAGGGATCAAGACAGAGCATCAGAGATTCAGAGTGAAAACTACAGACAGCTCCTCCCAGAGGCAGCAGGAGACACAAAGACTTCAGCCATTCGCAATGTTGGTTCAACAGGCATTCGTCAAGCACCTGTCATGCGCCAAGGGCCAGGGTATGGTGTTAACAGGGTCTGATGAAGACAGAGGAGGACCTGGGCTTCAGGGAGATGTCTTTCTAGTGGGCGACACAGAGATGGAGAAGGAGAGAGATGAGAGATATAGATAAGCAATGAGGAGGCAAAGAAAGAAAAAGGGGAAGATCCAAACGAGACAGAAAGAGAAGGACAGGAATTTAAAGCCCATTCATTCTTTCATCCACACTAGAATAGTGCCAGGCACTACTCCAAATACCTAGGGATGCAGCAATGAACAGACAAAATCCCTGCCCTCAAGGGACTGACATCCTAGTTCGGTAGAGACGCAACTTGGTAAAAAGCTGAAATATGTAATATGTGTAATGGTATTGAGAGCTCTGGAGAAAAGTTAGGAAGGGGGTTAGAAAAGGTGGGGGAGGTCATTTTTGAGAGGATGGTTGGGTGGGGGGGAACCTCACTGAGGTGACATTTGAGTAAAGACCTGAGAAGGTGAGAGAGGGCCCATGTGGACCTCTGGGTGAAGAGCATTCCAGGCAGAGGAAACAGCTAATGCAAGGCCCTGAGTTGGGAAGGGGTGTGCTTGTTCAAGGACCGTGAGAGGCCCGCATGGCTGGAGCAGGGTGAGTGGGGGTGTGTGGGACGAGCTGAGGGCAGGGGGGCCAGGGGGCAGATTGCCAGGGCCTCAAAGCCTCCCTAAGGACTTGGGTTTTTCTCACTGGATGTGATAAAGCCACAGGAGGGCTCTGAGCCGCGGAGGGGCATGGCCTGGCTCAGGCGTTCATGGGAGCTCTGTGGGGAGTGGCTGGAGCAGAAGGGAGGGGCAGGGAGGCCAGCCCGGAGGCCCCCGTGTTGGTCTAGACCGAGATGATGGACAAGACCAGGCTGGGGGCCACGGATGGGATGCAGAGTGAGCACCTTCTGATCTGTTCAGAAGGCGGAGCCAACAAGATTGGCTAATGGACAGGGTGTAGAGTGAGCGAGAGGTCGGGGTCCTGATCCTCAAAGGCATCCGTTCTCATGGAGACAGAGGCAGACGGAGGCTGGTGGAGACAGACCCAGACAGAAACAAGACAAAGAACTCAGTGACAGTCAGATGGCAGGTGCAGAAAGACACGGGCAAGAGCCCAGATGGGCTATCCCTGCCCCTCGCCCTGCCCACCTGCCTCCCCTCCCTGACACAGGTGATTGACTTCGGCTCTGCCAGCATCTTCAGTGAGGTGCGCCATGTGAAGGAGCCGTACATCCAGTCGCGCTTCTACCGGGCCCCCGAGATTCTTCTGGGGCTGCCCTTCTGTGAGAAGGTAGACGTGTGGTCCCTGGGCTGCATCATGGCTGAGCTGCACCTGGGCCGGCCCCTCTACCCAGGCAACAGCGAGTACGACCAGGTGCGCTACATCTGTGAGACGCAGGGCCTGCCCAAGCCTCACCTGCTGCACGCCGCCCGCAAGGCCCACCACTTTTTCAAACACAATCCCTACCCTGATGCCACGAACCCCTGGCAGCTCAAATCCTCAGCCGACTACCTGGCCAAAACCAAGGTAGGAGGGGCAGGTGGGGTGAGGGCTGCTGCATCAAGATGAAAAATCTAGGTTAGACCTCAGAGAGGACTGGAAGCCTGAGGTTGGCTGTAGGGGTTGTGACAGCAAGAGAGATATGGGTGAGACCAGAAGTGGGACTGGAAGGTTAGGGCAGCTTCTCTGCCAGCTTAGGATCTGGGCTCAGGCAAACTCATGCAGCTCGAGGAATCTGGGTTAGACCACAGAGAAAATGTGGGGTCTGAGGTGGGGTGTAAAAATTGAGTCAGTGATAGCATTGGGTTAGATGATGGGATGACCAAAGAGCAGTCAGGTGTCTGTCCTGCAGCAGTAGGAACATAGGAAGGGCTCTGGATTAGACTAGAGGGGTCTGGTGTCAGGAAGCAGGAGTGTCCCTTCCAGCAGCAAGAGAGCTCCAAGTCAGATCATGGGCAGAACAGGAAGTCAGCGTTCAGATGTGGGGACGTTACAGCAACAAGAGAGCTCTGGGTCAGGCTGGAGGACAGATTGGAAGCTGTGGGCCCCACTGCAGGAGTGCCCGGGGCCTGAAGCTGCTACAAGGCCCTGTCCACCCTATGTCCGCTGTGTCCCACCAGGTGCCCCCACTGGAGTGCCGCAAGTACATGCTCAAGTCACTGGACCAGATTGAGACAGTGAACAGTGGCAGGGCAGCCACTCGGCTCTTCTTCCCAGACTGCGAGGCACTGGCAGAGCGTGCCGACCTCAAGAGCATGGTGGAGCTGATAAAGCGCATGCTGACATGGGAGTCCCATGAGCGCATCAGCCCCAGTGCAGCCCTGCACCACCCCTTTGTGTCCATGCAGCAGCTGCGCAGTGCCCACAAGACAACCCACTACTACCAGCTCTCGCTGCATGGCTGCCGCCTCTCACTGCAGGTAGAGGGCAAGGCACCCTTGCCTGTTGTGGCTGCTGCAGACGATGGGCCCCCCTACTACTGTCTGGCTGAGGAGGAGGTACCGAGCATGGAAAGGGCCATTGATCAGCTGGGTGACCTGAGTCTGCAGGAGGAGAGCTGCGGGCCGTGGGGTGAGACCTGCCCTGATGTCCCCGACATGCTGGCCCCGCTCAAGGCAGCTGCTGCTGCATGCCGGGTGCCTGACTCAGGCCCTGAGCCCATATTGGCCTTCTATGGCACCCGCCACAAGGCCCGCAAGCCACCTGCAAGCTCCAAGTCTGACTCCAACTTCAGCAACCTCATCCAGCTGAGCCAGGCCTCCCCCGAAGACGATGGGCCCTGCCAGGGCAGCAGCCGGGCAGGTGAGCGCCATGGAGCCTCTGCCGAACTGCCCACCATCCCACAGCAGGACAGGGATGGGCTGGGCATCAAAGATACGACCATGGATGCTGAGGTAAGAGTTCAGCTGGGACCATGGAGGGTCCATGAATGGCAGGCTGGTGGTTCCCAGTGCTGGGGGCTTCCTGGCTGATAGCCTTCTCTCCTCCTCCCCCATAGGGGCCAGGCCCTGAGCTCTTCGACCACAGCAGCTGTCCTGGGGAATGGCTGAGTGAGCCGGACTGGATCTTGGAGGGCATCAGGGGGCCACGGGCCCAGGGGCTCCAGCCCCGCCATACACTTCTGCATGGTCCACCCCAGGACACCAGCTTTCTGCAGCATGTTGGTGGGCACCACTGATGGTAACCCCACCCCAGCCCATCACTGCAGGCTGAGCCAGCTGGGCTGGCATCCCCTCTTCAGAGCCATCCTCTGAACCCACAAATTATTCCTAAAGATAGTTACTCAGAAATTCCCCACTCCCCCTGCCCATGCCTGCACCTTCCCACTACCACAAACACAGGAGGGCCTTGGGCTCTGGCCCATGGCCTCCTCAGCCAAAGGGACACAGGAAGGGGCTGCTCCCTGCTGGCCCTGAGCATACCTTCCACCCTTGCTGCCTCTGCCCATTTCAATAAAGACGGCTTGGCAGCCCTGCCTACCCGTGCTCCCTGCTTGAGGCATGGATTGGCATTGGGGTGGGGTTCAGGCTGGCACCCGGGACCCCACTCTCTGATGCTGCACCCAGTTGGCCATTGGCTCAGGCTGGAGGCTGGGCTGCTATTATACTGAGGTCAAGGTGTGCGTGGCACATTGACCCATCCTTAGATACACTAAGTACTTGGCATGCGAGAGTCCACACTCAGAACATTGTCAGCATTCAGCAGGTGTCAATCTGAGCTTGCCAAATGCCAAGGTCTTATTATGTTGACCTGTCCTTACCACATGTTATGCACTTGGCATGCACTCATTCATGCTCAGGACATGCTAAGTGTAAATGCACTGGGCAGGTGTGATTTCATGCTTGGTGTGTGTTCTAGTGTTGCAACGTGAGTCTTCTCTTGGGATATGGTGATGGTTCAGTGCATGCTTATCTGGCTGGGGACACACTGAGTGTAGCACATGCTATCCCATGCTGGCTACATAAGGGCTCAGTTCATGCCAGCCTACATGGTCACACGCTGCATGCTCAGCACCCATGGCTCACATGCATTACATGCTGAGGGTTTGCTACAGGCCAAACCACTCTGGTCACACTCTGAGGGCTCAGCATACACTAAGATGTCTCCACCAGAGGCCCATGCCAGCTATCCCCTACCCTGACAGCCCATCTCACACTACTCAGTCAGGCACAGGCTGTACAGACAAGTTATTTACTTCTTGTTATAACTTTGGGCCCTCTGTGCCCTGGAAGGGGGGGATGGGCCAGGGGGCCGGGCCCAGCATGCACCCCCACTTCTTCAGGGGCTGATCCCTCCCCCAGCTCAGCTGGGTCCCAGGGCCATAGCATCAGGCCCGCGGGGGTGGAGGTAGAGATGGGGGAGCAGGGAGAGCCTGTGAAGCCACAATGGAGCGGGCAGAAGCAGGGGCATGGGGATGGGGACCGGGACCCAGGAAATCTGAGTCCATATGGGCCTCGCAGGCCTCAGAGCAGGCGACAGGCATTGCCCACGCTGTCGGCTGAGGTGTCAAGGTCATGGCTGTAAGGGGAGTCCCAGTCCCTCAGGAAAACAGCCTCCAGCTGGCTCCGCAGGCCTCCCTGCCCGTTTTGTGTCACCAGCAGAGAGGTGCCCGCTGTCTCTGTGAAGTAGCTGCCAGACCAGTTGGAGGTTCCTACAGGGTAGGGGGCAGAAAGTCAGAGTGTATGGCAGTGCCTAGACCCACCTTCTATCTCCCCGGCGACACTGGGAACACTCACCAATGTAGGTGGCACGTTCAGTCACCATGTACTTATTGTGGTTGACTCGGGCATATGGGATTCGGGCCTGGGCCTCGTCCGCAGGGACCACAAAGAGTTTCTAAGGGGGAGGGAAAAATGGGGAGGGCATGAGATGGAGGGTGGGAATGGAGGAGCCCCAGGGTATTGGGCGGGGAGTGGAACAGGACTCAGTGCTTCCCATGGAACCCTTGGGGCCAGAACAAAGTCTGGCAGAGTGGGTATCAGTAAACACTGGCTGAAAAAGAGGACCCAGCCACCTCATTGCAACCTGTTCTCTCTAGAATGGCTCTTACCTATCAATGTCCCCTTTCACAGAAAGTCTTCTTTGACCCCTCCAGCTGGGGCAGATGCTCACTCTAGCCATCCCCTATCCTGGCCCTGACCTCTGCCTGTGTCCGCTTCCCACCCTGGCCCTGAGCCATGGGGTCTCCATCGTGGTCTCCCCATCCCCACTGGGTTGTCCTGTCAGATGGCAGGTGAGCTCTACTAAGGCTGTGTCCTCAGTACTGCTCCACACGGGGGCAGGTGCTTACCACCTGGATGTCCGAGTGGGTGTGGTTGTCACGCAGGGCAGCCAGGGAGAGCAGGAAGGCCCGCATGGATGGCTCAGAGTGTCCCCAGCAGCTGATCAGCAGACGCACCTTGACTCCCCGCTCATAGGCAGCCCGCCGCAGCCCATCGTCAATGGCAGGCCAGAACCTTGGGGAGGAGGATGCAAGATCCGGAGGGCGGTTTTATCCACAGGCCTCACCCTCAGCTTTAGAGAGCTGGCCTGGGGCCCTGCTTCAACTTCCGAGAGCCCCTTGACCCCAAGGCCCTCATCCTGTTTCAGCTCGTGCTCCCTGCTTCCTAACTCTAGAAATCCCACATCCCGCATCCTTTGCGCCTCAGGCCTCCAGCCTCCCGTCCCTGACCCTCATCCCCAGTATCCTCATCTTTTTCTGCCCCCCTTTCCTCTGTCCCAAGTGCCCCCTCTCCCTGCCTCCCCTGCCGCCTCCATCTGTCCTCTTGCTTCAGCCCCATCACTCCCTCTCCCGTGCCCTCTCCCACTGGGCTCCATGGCCCAAGCCCTGTCCACATGCCCAGCAGTACCTGTGTGGGTGGGAGAACTCCATGGTGGGCAGGTAGTTCATGACTGCGATGTAGATGAAGTTCCGGGCATTGTCCACCACGTTCAGCAGGGCCTTCAGGTCTGGGGTGCGGCCACTTGGACACAGTGGTGGGGGTGCACTCTGAGGGTGAGGGGACAGTCAAGACCCATCTGATAGGTGCCCTGCCAGGGGTGCAACACAGTGGACCCCATGTATGGACAGCTTGCCAAAGCTTGGTCCTGTGGGTCCTCGGTCTCCAGGAGGGAGAGTGATATTACCATGTCCATTTCGCAGGTGAGGAAACTGAAGCTCAGAGAGGGTAAGTGACTTGCATAAGGTCACACAGCTGATAAATGGAGCCAGGAATTTTAATGTAAGCTGTCTGGTTCCAGAATTCATGCTCTAATATAGGGGCTCATCACGTTCAGGTCCCCAGTCCAGCAGCACTTGGAACTTGTGAGAACTGCAAATGCTCAGGCGTCGCTGCACAGCGCAGAGTCAGGGTGCTGGGCTGAGACCCAGGAATCTGGGTTTTAGCAAACCCTCCCAGTGCTTCTGATGCATGCTCAGGCTTGAGGACCTGTGCTCACAGCCCACTCTGATGGCACATCTCATGTGCCCGTGCCTTGTCAGGCCCTTTACCCAGTTTCCTCCAACCTTATGACAGAAGAGCAAACGCAAGCTCTGAAATGGAGAAGTGGTTATGGGAGACCACTGGGGCAAAGGACCTCAGAGCATCATGTGTCCCCGCGTCCACGCCTGTGTGCAGCCCTCCCCACTGACTCTGCGTTTGGCCAGGTGACTTGCTCGGGGGGACTGAAAAGGACCCTGGCTGGCCACCCCAACTAGTGAGAATATCAACAGCTAGAGACAGCAGCGCCTTGTCTAGTGTGCTCAGTATCTGCCAGGGGCAACAGCTGGCACTGGCCAACAGAACTTTCTGCAGTGATGGAAATGTTCTACCTCTGCACTGTCTACTGTGGCAGCCATTTGCTCCATGTGGCTGCTGAGCACCTGAAGTGGGGCTGGTGCAACTGAGGAAGTGAAGATTTAACTGCATTTAGTTTTAATAGACATAAATGGAAAGAGCCCTGTGTGGCTATACTGGACAGCATAGTTACACGAGGGGCTCAGCAGGCATGAACCCGGCTGTACCTCCCCACCAGCACTAAGAGGTTGTAAATATCATGAGACCCACTTTCTAGAGGAAACTGAGGCCTGAAGAAATTGGGACAGAGCTCGGGCTGCTGACTAAGCAGAGTGAGCAGGAGTGAGGGCTGGTAGTCAGACCCCCCGTCCCCACCAGTCACTGGGCAGGGAGAGATGGAGGCTGTGAGTGGTAGCATGTGGCCAGCGTGTGACAGGACCCTCTTCCCTCAGACTCACTGCCAGATAGGCCAGAGCAGGGGTTCCATTAAGGCAGATCTCCATTGGTGTCTCTTGATTGTAGCGGGTGTCATAGGGGCGGGGCCAGGTTGACGGGATGGAGCTGCCTGCCTGGCCCAGGTACCAGTAGGCCTCGAAGATCTTGGTCAGGTCTCGAGCTAGGCAGCTGCAGTTGTACATGACCACACCCAGCTCCTTGACCTGTGGGAGGGCAGTGCTGAGCACAGCGGTAGGGGCCTGGTGCCCACAGATGACATGGACACCTGCAGCCCCCCACTCCCTGCCCCTCAGTCTCCCCTGTCTCTGTCTTCTCTTCTGCCCCCAGTCCCCTCTGGCTCCTGCCAGAGCTGCAGCCCTGCGATGGGCTGTGCCTTGCTGTAATTCCTGCGGATCCTTCAGGTCTCATCAGCTGTCACTTCCTTTGGAAAACCTCTGATAGCCCAGGTTGGGTCCCCCCATCTTGGCCCTGACCCCCTCTGCTTTTTCCCCCACCCAGCCTTAACGCCCCTGGGCGGACACTGCCTGGTGACTAGCCTGTCTCTGCCCTGGACTGGAAGTTCCAAGAGGTCCACCTGTTACTGCCATGTTCCCAGCACCACCGAGAACGAGGTTGGGCTTAGAGCATGCACCCAGAGAATTAATAACGAAGGCCAAATGGGTGGACAGGGCCTTGAATTCCCTGTAGTGGGGCTGGCAGCTGCCATTAGGGATCAGAGGGAACCCTAGGCTTCCATGAGCAGAGCGGGGCTGGATTTAGGGGTGTTTAGGGAGGCCTGGTAGGAGATGGGGAGGAAGCCATTGCAGAGACTGGATAGAGAGGACTCTGGGAATAGAGGGGTGCAGTTGGAGGCTGGGTACCCTGTGGGACAGAGAACAGCACGGAAGGGCAGTTGGGCAGGGTGCAGGCAGACCTGGGTCAGTGAGCGCCAGTCCATGTTGGCACTGCCAATGTAGAAGTGGGTCTGGTCCACCACCCAGAACTTGGTGTGCAGGACACCATGGGTCAGCTTTTGCATGTCCACCATGCGGACCTGGGCACCTGCAACCGACAAGGGTGGTGGTCAGGGGCCAGCTTGGGCAGCCCCAGGCCCAGCCGGCCCCCAGCTCCCCCCAGCTCACCACTTTGCAGCAGGGCCTGCAGGTCTGCCTGTGGCTGGGGCCCGCTGGGCTTGCTCACGGTGATGCGGACCTTCACGCCTTGAGGTGCCAGGGTCTGTAGCTGCCGGAGGACCTCCTCACCCTGGGGGGAGGGGAAAGCCTCTGAGGGGCTGGGCCGCAAGCTCACCAACCCTATGCCGCACCCCCATGGAGCTATTCTGAGATTGGGTTTTGAGATGTGATCAGAAGTAAGCAAACTTTGCATTAGCCAGCACGCCTAGGGAGAGCTTGACAAGTTAAGGTATTAAAACTTAAACTCTTTTAATAACCAGCCTGCTCCTCTAGGCCCCACAGGGCCTCCCTGTCACTCCCACCCTTCCAGGGGCCTTCCCCAAATCCCGTCTTGGAACTATCAATGTCTAGCTCTGCATGGGTCTCCAGGCACCTTACAGGATGTTGGGGGTATGGCACAGGCTAGGGGTCTGGGAAGGTATGGGTGAGGCTTGATGATGCCAGTAACAGTAATAATGACAGCCAGCGATTCCCTACTGTGAGTCAGTGAGTCCTGAGTCGGCCCATCTAAGCCCTTCCTTCACACTTGAACCACTGAATTCTCAGCCCTCTCACTGATGAGGCAGGTCTGAGATCGAACCCCGAGGTGCAGATGACGACACTGAGGACCAGAGACTCAGTGGTGAAGCAGCACTTGAATCCATACCATTTCTCCTATGTCTGTGCCTTGGGCTTTGAACCACCCTGGTGGGGGCCAGCAGGGAGTGGGAGCTCATATCAGTGTTAACCTTTGTAATTATTTTTTCAGACAATGCTTGAGGAGCCCAATTTTAATACATTTTAAGCCCACTTCTGACAAAAGGAGGCAGCAGGGAAGGGGGAAAAAAGGACAAATTCATTGTTTTTTTCAATGAAGGGGATATCCACCAAGGCTGTTCCTTTTCAAATATTGAAGTTTTGGTTTTTTAAGTTTATAGACCTTAACAAGGACCTAATAGCAAACGTTTATAATGGGCTGACTCTGTGTCATGTTTTGCATGAATCAGCCCAGTTTCATGCTCATGAGATGGGTGCCATATATTGGCCCCATTCTACACATGAGGAAACTGAAGCCTGAGAGGTGAGGGGACTTGCCCAAGGCCACACAGCTGTGAAGTGGCAGCCTGGCTTGGGGCTGGGCTATTACTCCATTCTTCCACTTTTTGTGACAGGGTTGGGGCAGCCTGTGGGCGAGTGACATCTGCCAGCATAATCCCTTGTAACCAAACCCACACCCTGACATTCAGAGGCTTCCAGATGACCGTGACAAACACCCCTAGCCCACAGGGCCACGTGAAAACAGTTGCTTCCAAACACCTATGTCAGTTCTGCTGTGTGAGACATGCGTACCTGCTACCTGGCTGCAGGGGAACCCCCACCTTTATCCAACCCATGTCTCCCACCACCCCTGCTGCCAGCAGGGCCCAGGGTGCCAGGTACCTGCTGGGCAGAGGGCTCTTGAGTGTGGGTGTCATTGTTGGTGAGGGTCCAGTAGAAGGAGGCGATGTCCAGGCTGCTGTGAGCACCGGCGAGCAGGCCAAGCCAGGCCTGGCTGGTGGAGGGGTTGCCCACGGAGGTATTGGGGAAGTCCAGGCCCTCGGGAATGCTCTCCACCAGCACTACTCTGGAAGGAGAGGGGCGGTATCAGCCTTTGGGGGCCAGAGACAACAGGCTAGCATGTGAGTGCTCACCTGTCTGCCCACGGAGGATGCAAGACCGTGTGTATCTGTGTGTGTCTGAACTCACGGATACTGTGTATGACTGTGCATACGTGTGGAAGAAAGGTTGTGTGTATGGATATGTGTGTGTCTGTTCGCAGATGTGTATGGAAGATGCCGTGTATGTCTGTGTGCGCCTGTCTGTTCACAGACCTGGAGAGAAGATGATGCTGTGGCTGCCATGGAAACAGTGTGGGGGAAGGGAGTGGGCATGGAGGGAAGAACCTCTGCGGGTACACTAGGGATTCTGCGATCACCTCACTCTGTCACCGGCACTGGGTGTGGCTGAGTGCAGGCCCTCTCCCCCCATCAGTCAAGGCTCCCCCTCAACTTACTCGCAGGGGTCATAGCAGGGGGCTGGGCGCTGGTTGGGCCCAAAGAGATGCAAGTCGCCATATTCCCATAGAAACAGCTGAGTCATCAGGGCACCAAAGCCCACAACCGCCAGGATGAGGACCAGCAGGACCCAACGGGCTTTCTGTGGGATCGAAGAGGCAATCAGCCAGCCCAGGGGGGGCGGCCCAGCCCGTTCCTGAGACCCAGTGAGGGTGGCAGTGAGCTCCTACCTTCTCTGCAGCCTTCCATGCTTCAATCTCATTCATGGGCAGCTCACTGGCAGGCTCCTCGACAGGCACCTTCAGCTAGGGCATGGGGATGGTGTGGGTCGGGTGACAGGGCAGCTCGGTGGGGCCCCACTCTCCACCCCACCCAGCCGGCCCCTCCCCTCTGGACCCTCCGTGCACCTACCTCTTGGTACATCAGTTTAGGCTTCATCTCGCCAGGCAGCCAGGAGAGACGCAGGGCCCAGGTGGGAGAGTGGGTGTGTCGGGGTCGCCAAACTGCAGGGAACAAAAGCTGGCACTGTGTGGGATGTTCTGGGCTTTTGGGGGGCATCATAGAAGGCAGGTCAGTTCTAGGGCTCACGGGATCCACTGGGTCTCCTTGCCTGAGATCATGGGAGCCACTGGCACAGTGCCTGACACTCCAAGGAGGAAGCTGACAGCTGGTCAGTAGGGATTTCGAAATCCTTCAAGGTTCAACGCCTCTGTTTCTTCCCATCACTCTGTGGTGTTCACCCCGCCATCCTTTAGCGCCCACCCTGCGCCTCATTAGCGCCTACACTAATGCTCCCACATGAGCGCTCCCCACGAGCATCTTCCCTTCTCTGAGCTCTAGACATTAAAAAAGACAGCTCCGGCTGGGGCCAGCGGAGCCCCAAAGCTTTCTGCCTGGATTTTCCCGGCGCTAGGAGTACCAAGGGGGGCATTTTCCAGGTAGCTTCTCTGCCCTCAACCTCAGGTACCCGCCAGACAGGTCAGCCCTGGGGCCCGGGACTGTTGTGGCCTCCCCGCCAGCCTCCAGTCCATCCCCCTAGCCCTCCTCCTCCATCCTACCCCGAGGGGCCTCGGCCTTACTCGGCAGGCGGCAGCTGCTACCTCCGCGGGGCCCCAGCTTCTGCCCCAACAGGCTGAGCCGGAGCAGGAGAAGGGAGGGGGCGGGCCCTAGTAGGCACCGCCCACTGCAGCGGGGAGTCTGCGCACTTGGCCCGCCGGCCCTGGCACACCGCAGGGAAGAGGGGGGCCGCGTCCCCAGATGCGGTCCGGCCAACCTGGCCCGGTGGAGAGAGTACATGACTGAGGGATGGGCTTTGCCACACCGCACCCCAGAGCCCCAGTGTGGGATAGGAAGGGCCCAGAAAAAGGGAAGAAGGAACCCCACATCTTTACATACCTTGTGAATTTTTGTACCTTGGACGTGTATTACCCAGTCAAAAACAAATACATAAATAAAATTGATGATTACAAGACAAAATAAAATGGAGAGATCAAGTTTGAATAAAATGATTTCTAGATGTAGAGATAAAATCAGAAGACACAGCCCACGCTATGGGAGGGGAAGAGCCTGGTGGCTAATGGTGTACACAGTAGGTTCTGTTGGGAGTCTGTTTGGATTACAGCGTTCAATAAAAAAAAAAAAGCCAAATGGTATTTTGATAGGATTTAAACATTTTCTTAGTTTCTGAAATTCAGGTTCTGGGCTGGAGGGATAAGCAAGGTTCCCACCTCCCATCTCCTATCTCCCAAGCAGGATTTAAGACCACGGCTGGAAAAATAAATTGGAGAACCCCTACCAGCCCACCTCTTTCAATGAAAGAGAAGCGGGGCCCCTTCCTCATCCTGGTTGGAAGTCAACAGATAAATGCAGGAAAGGATTACTGAGACAAGCAGAAGTGGTTGCCTTGAGAGTGGGATTTGGGGGTGGGTCAGGACTGCTTTCCATTGTAAACCTATTTTACTTTCTAAAATCGTGACACGTAAATGCAGAGAAAACATCTCTGTGCTGATTAAGAAACAATTATAAAGCGAACACATGTTGCTGCGTCCCAAGTTTTGTCACTTTCAAGAAAAAGAAAAGCACGTGCAGGCATTACTGTGATTGTAAAAAAGAACGGCCGAAGGAAAGGAAAATTCCACGTGGGAGCTGGGTTCTCCCTTCACCGCAAGATCGAGCCTAGATCCGAAAGGATAATTCGGCAACTCCTTCCTGCGAATGTCTGAACCCAGATTGGCAAGGGCAGAGCACCACTAGATTCCGTCTTGTCACTGCTGGGAGACAAATGGAGAGACAAATGGGCCCAGCAAGGAGCAGCAACAGGCCAAGGTTATTTGGAACTCCAGAGGACAGCAGAAGCAGCCGAAGGGAAGTCGTGGAGGTGACTGACGGCAGGTTTGTGGGGTGGGGTAGGGTAGATGTGGGGCAGGAAATCTTACTTTTATTGAATTTGTGAAGGCCTTGGTGAGAAATGCTTTAAGAATATGGGTTGTAACAGCAGGTGATGTGAAATTTAGGGAATATAAAATGAACCAAAAGTGGAGACGTAAGGCATGGCACAGCACAGGGTGAGGCCGTGGAACCGGGATGGCCACTAATAAACCAGAAATAGAAGAAAATCCATGGCTCTTATTCAAATTGTTAGTGACCTTTGGCTTTCAAATTGTACAGTGACTACATGTCTGTAATGATGGGTTTAATTTTAATTTGTTGTATTTCTGTCAAGCAATGCACCTAAGGTACTTAAAAAGAAAACTGGTACTGGGGAGGTGGCTTAGACTGGATTCTATTGGAGAGGCAGTTCACACAGTGGGTTCCAAAGCCAGATGTATGATTTCATGAGCCTCAGCACTTACATGACTGTCTGATCTTGAGAAGTGGCAATATGTTGGTGCCTTATTCTGTGAAATAGGCATGGTAACAACAGCACCTATTTTTCATAAGGCTGTTCATTCACTTCACACATATTTATGTGTGCACCAGATACTGTTTTAGGCACTGGGGATATCACTGTGAACAAATCAGAGTTGACAGAAGGCAGACAAAAAATAAGTAAGATTATGTTAGAAGGTAGTAAGTGCTATTAGACAATCAGGGAAGAGGGACAGGGAAAGGATGGGTTTGGGATTGTAATTTTGAGTAATAAGGTCACGGAAGGCCCATGAGAAAGGGATATGATAAAAAAAAATCAAGGAGGGGAGGGAAGGCACTATGTGGACTTCTTAGGGAAGAGGATTCCAAGCAGAGGGAATGGCCAGTACAAAGGCCCTGAGGCAGGAGTGGGCCTGATGTAGTCATGATAGAGCAAAGAGGTCAGGGTGTCTGTAGTGGTGGGTGGCAGGGAGAGGATGAGTCAGAGGTGACAGAACCAGATCATGCAGGGCTACCTGGACTGTGAAGAGGATGAGGCCACTGTAGTTTCCCAGCGTAAGACGGACCTGATCTGCCTTGGGTATTTTGGTGGGTTTAATGGTGGCCTCAAAAAAGGTAAGTCCAACGTGGGCATAACCCCGAGAACTTGTAAATGTGACCGTATTTGGGAAAAGGGTCATCACAGATGTAATTAAAGTAAGGATTTTGAGATGAGATCCTGGATTATCTGGCTCTAAATCCAATGACAAGTGTCTCTGAATGACACAGTAAAGACAAAAAGACCATGTGACCAACGAGGCAGTAAATGGCCTGATGTGACTGCAAACCCAGGTATGCCTGGGGCCACCAAAATCTGGGGGAGGCCTGGAATGGAATGTCCTCTAGTCTTTGCAGGGAGCATGGTCCTGCTAACACCTTGGTTTTGGACTTCTGTCCTCCAGAACTTTGCAAGAATAAATTTCTGTTGTCTAAGCCACTTGGTTTGTGGTAATTTGTTACAAAAGCCCTGGAGAACCAATACAGGTATTTATAGGCTCCCTTTGGCTATGTGGGGGGACAGACAAGAGCAGGGATGGAGGGTACGGGGTTGGGAGCAGGGAGCCCAGGGAGGAAGTAAGGTAGACAGGACTAGGTTCGGGGCAGCCAAGGGACAAAGACTAGAGAGTCTGGGTATAACTTGAAGGCAGAGCCAATGCGATTTTTAATGCACTGCATGTGGATTTCAAGTAAAGAAAGGAGTTTTTAATGGACTGCATGTGGATTTTAGGTAAAGAAAGCTTTACATCCTGAGCAACTCCAAGGATGGAGGTGCCAATAGAGGAGGAGCAAGTTTGGGGAAAAGGCTGTAAATAAGTAAATAAAGTGTGTGTGTGTTTTGAACATATAAAATTTGAGATGTCTAAAATCTTTCCAAGTGACTCCTTCAATCTAAAGGAATTCATACATATCAAGTACATAGAATGGGCATACAGGATGTTCTCAATAAGTGTGATTGTGTCAAGACTCCTTAACAGCCAAATGAAAGGGAAAGGTGTTCCTACATTGTCCCCAGGCAAGATGGTTCTTTTCATTGTAGGCCTTTACTATTTCATTTTTTAAAAACGCACATAGGACTTCTTTGGAAATTAAATTATGAGGATCAGGCTACTAGCCTTCCCCCACAGGTGCCCCTTCCCCCACATCCCAGTCTCCAGAAAATGGCTGTAGCCTCAGCCGGACTGGTATCCGGCACTTCCATCCCGAGATCCCTGGCAGGGAGGGCAGGGCAAGGGGGAACTGAAGGTGGGCAAGGGCAGAGCCAGGCTGATGGGCGCTGGCACTGTCCTCAGCGCGGCTCATTCCTGTGTCCCCAGGAACCTAGAACCCTCACGGGGCTCTAGTTTAAAGCCCAGACTGGCTCATAGGCTCTGCTTCCTCACTGAAGGGGGATGTACCTCCACCAGCAAGTGTGCCCTCTCCCAGTCCACAGAATGTCCCCGTCTCCTTGGCTTGGGCCCTGCCTGCCCTGGGGGACATGACACCACAGCCAGTGAAAAAGGAGGAAGCAAAACCCACTGGGCTTTGAGATGTGTTGTTCAATCACAGCTCCCTGAACACCCCATCCTGGGTGAGGGTCACGTGGAAGATTTGAGCCCTCCTCCACTGGAGTGCTCTGGATCGGAGAGTCCAGGGTTCAAATCCCACCTCTGCCACTTTCTTACTGAGTGACCTCAGGCTTGGGGCTTTACTTCTCTGAGCCCCGCTGGCCTCACCTATAAAAGAGGGATCATCTTCAATCCGACTGGGGGCTGTTGCCGGAGATCTCTGAATGGTTTGTGGGTGTGGGTCTTAAGAGTCCCACAGCCCTGGGTTCAGATCTCAGCTCTGTGCTTTACTAGGAAGAGGGGCTCCCTTCCCTGAGCCCCACCTTCATTCTCAGAACAATGGGAGGATGAACATACCGACCTCACATTTGCTGGGAAGTCCATGAAACTATCCGCGGCAGGAAGGTAGCACACATACCCCCACACAAGCTGGCTGGTGAGACCTGGGCATCCCCTAGTACTCTGTATACACTTTTATTGCAGATAAACTTTTATGTGTCCCTTGAAATTTGTTGTCTGATTTATTCCTCTGCTCCCCAGAGCCCACACACTATAACCACTCAAAAAATGTTTGTTGAAAACCAAAGAAATGGAGTAGAAGGGAAACCTTTGAGAAAAGACTTTTTTATGTGTCTCTCTAGATCTAGTGACTCTTTTTTAATACACAATGATAACTAGCTTGTTCTAAGCCCAGAGCAGATAGGATTGACACAGATAACAGCATCTTAGCCTGAGAGTAAAATTCAAGGTCAATCCAAGCCATCTGAGAGTGCAGAGGAGGTGTGGGGCAATCAGCTGCTGAAGCACACTTGGAACACTGGCCAGGTCACACCACAGGCAACATTTACAAACCTGTGGCCCTTCCATGTGGCTCGAAACAGAAAAGTTCTCGTGTTTAAGGGAGCCAGTTTTCACTTGATTGAGCAGACCTTTTGGATTGAACAAGTCTGTGGTCAACTCTACGGAAAACAGAACAGAGCACTGGTTTTGTCAACTTTTTTGTTTTGTTTTTAGCAGTAGAACTTTTATTTCAAAGGACCCCTAGAAAGTGCCCTTCAAGGGAGAGAAGATGCTCGGTCTGGAAAACAATTAAATAGGTAAAAATAAAAGAAAAAAAAAGAAAATATCATGAATGGTGAATACTTCTAAACTGGAACTTAAAAAGCTAAGCTGTCCCATCCCTGCTCAAAACCCCTCTGTGGCCCCCCCACTGCCCTCAGGACAAAGGGCAAAGTTCTTGCCAAATCCTCTAGGACCATCCATGGACAGGCTCCTGCAAACCTTCCCCACCATTTCAGCTTTACAGTTCTCCTGACTCCAGAGCTGTCTCCAGATCCTACTTCTTCCCTGAACTCCAGCTCTGGGAGTGCCATGGCCTCCTAGACACCTCCTCCAGGTGTCCCCAAGACCCTTACACCTACCATGTACTCACATGTCCTTATCATCTCTCCTAAACCTGCTCCTCCGCTGGGTCCCCTTTTCAAGGACAGCTGCCCTACCTATCCATCACGTCTCAGCCTGTGTGCCACCTCTTCCAGAAAGCCCTCCCTGATTCCCCAGAGCCCTGGGCCTCTACAATGTGTCTACTTGGCCTCCTGAGGCTCTTTCCTACCCACCCCTCATCTCTCTGTGGCCTTGATGACTCCAATCAATTCTTCCAATTCCCACTTCATCTGAGTTTGACTTGTCCCTCCCCTGCTCAAAACCTCTCCATGGCACCTGTGCTCTCAGGACAGTCTCAGCTCCTCACCGGGGCTTCTAGAGCCCCAATCAATCTTCCCCTAACAACCTCTTTGGTGTACTCTCTCATCAACCTGAATGTCCCAGCCATATTTAATATCTTTCAGTTCCTTGAACTGAAACCACACTTTCACCACCAAAACCTCCCAGTTGCTCCTCCCACCCAGCACACCTTTCTCTCGGTGTTTGTACCATCTCCTCCAGGAAGCCCTTTGTGACTTCCCAGCTGGTTGAGGCACCCCTTTGGATTCCAACAATCCCCTGGGCTTCTCCATAGCAGCCCTGAACCCTCTGCCTGTATTTCCCCCAGCTCGGCCCTGACCCCTCTTGATTTTCTGCCTGGTGATGGGTCTGTTTCTCCCACTGACTGTGAAACCCAAGAGGGCACAGCTGGCGGCCCCAGTACCACCCAGCACAAGGACAGCACATAGTAGGTGCTCAGTGGCCAGTTCATTTATCTCATATTTATTCAGTGGCTACTTGCTAATAAGCCCTGTTCAGAAACTGGAGATACAGCACAAAAGAGGGAAAAAACCAAATTCCTGGTAAAGATGACATTCCTTCGGAAGCAGTGAGACAATAGGTAAATGAATGAAACATATGGTACATGCCTTGGATAGAAATAAAGCTGGGAAGGGCGATAGTGGCATCGCAACTGGAAGTGGCTGTCTCAGTTCCAAATGCACACCACCACGCGTCTGAGGCAAAGAGGCACTCATCATCCCTGACTTTCAGATGAGGTGCAGGGCTCAGGGAGATGCTGGCCTGGTTGCACGGCACTAGTGTGTGGGCTAGGAATTTGAACCCAGAGCTCAGTTCTGTTCCAGGACACTACACTGTCACACCAATTCATGAACACAAAATAAGGCAGAATGTCTGTTCCTCCCCACCCTGAAAGAGGACTGAACCTTAGAAGGGCAGGATTTAGGGCAAGAGGGGAGGGTTCCTCATGATTACTGACCAGGCACTTTAGGTACTGAATTCCCACAACTGTCGTTTTTCAGCCCCACTTAACAGATAAGGGAACGGAAGACCCAGAGAGGTTAAGTCACTGGGACAAAGGAACAGCCAGGAAACTGGGGCCAGGATTTGACTTCTAGTTGCCTCAGGGGCCAGGTGTAGACAGCTGCCTTTCCTGCTGTTCATTGTCTGTAGATATGTAGTTGCCCACCCTCCCACCTGCCCTTCCTCCCTCCCTAACAGCAACTGAACCTAGAGGCAGCTTTGGCCTCTCAAAAGCTCTACCAATAACCCCCACCCCACCTCCCACAGTCTGAGAGGCGCATTTGAAGCTTTCTCCAAATATAAAGGATATATGAGTGCATCTTTAAGAAGAGACTGGCTCTCCCTCCAACCGGACTGCTCTTGTCAGTCCATCCTTGGTAGAAGTTCTGGAGCTGCTGCTGCTTTGTGTCACATCACGTCACATCAGATTGTGTCCCTCCTGTCTTCCAAATATTCTTGAGGCCTCTGCCTCACTCAGAGTAAAGCCACAAGACCCCCAGTGATCTGCCCCCATTGCACCTCTGACCTCATCCCCACCCCTCCGCTCTCTCACTGGCATCCTGGCTGTTCCTTAAATGCTCTAAGCATGCTCCAACCCCAGGGCCTTCACATTTGCTGTATCCTCTGCCTATAATGCTCTTCCCGCAGGAAACTACATCATTCTCTCCCCTCCTTCAAGTTTTTGTTCAAATGTCACCCTCTTAGAAAACCTTCCTGGATATTTAACTACATTTAAGCCTTATTTAAAACTACAACCTTTACTGTGCAATCCCCATCCCTCTTCTAACACATCATATATAATCTACTTACCTGCTTGCTTACTGTTTCTTTTCCCTGCTAGAATGTAAACTCCATGAGGCCAGGAATCTCTGTTTTGTTCACTGATGTGTCCCCAGTGCCTAGCATGCCACAATGGCGGGCATGTAGAACATGCTTAATACATACTTGCTGAATGAATAACTCACGTTTTCATCTCCATAATGCAGATGCAGCAACTGAGGAACAGGGACATTAAGCCACCTACCACATGCAGCTATTTAAGTACTAGAACCAAGACTGGAACCAGGGTGCTCCAGCCCCCAGGTGCACATTGCCAACCACAGTCCTACACTGCCTTGTCGCTAAGGCAAGCTCAGTGAATAAGATACCTCTTCACCTGGGGATTCAGGGTGGCTGAGATTTGACTGAGGTGTGGTGGGATCTGCCTCATCTCTCTGTACCCCCAATTCTAGAAGTCAAGGGAGGTCTGGGTCTGAGTTCCCTATGGTCCCCCTCCAGTCAAGCCCTCCACTCCCACCACAGCAGTGACTAAATACTCTCATTTTTAGGGTATGTGTGTGTGTGGGTCAATCAATCCAACAAGGTAAAGCAATAGGAATTAAGTATTTACATGCTCAAGGTTTGTGATGGACCACCCCCTTGGATGCAGGTGTGGTGATGTGGCAGAGGTGAGGACGACATGGAGATCGAGACATGGGGTGGTGCAGGGTGGCTTCTGTGGCAGAGGGTGTCCTGATACAGGGAGCACGATGACGCCACAGGATGGGGAGAATGACAATGAGGAGGTGAAGGTGATGGATAAATGAAGGTGACATGGTTACTAACGATATTAGCCCAAACTGCCATGTCAAACTGTGCATATCATAATACACTGGCAGAATCCTCACCATCATCCCTCACTTAGGTGTCCTTGTGTGTATTTTACACATGAGGAAGCTGAGATTGCAAAGGTGTGATTAGGTGGTCAAGGTTACCAGAGATTCAGTGGTGGAGCTGGAATTCTGGCCCTGCTGGGGAACCCGCTCTATTACCACGTATGGTGGCGAGTATGTGGGAGGGGACACGGGGAAACGATAGCGACATGGAGGGCCGAAAAACAATTGTAAGGCAGGGGTGCTCCTTATGGGGAAACTAGAGGTATGAGGCATGGACCGTGACTGTGAGCAAAGGTGACATGGGAAGAACGGAGACATAGGGGTGAGGATGACACAGAGGGAGCGTGAGAGCGATTTTAGGAGACGGTGACAGGAGGAGCACAAAGGCGACACCGGGGTATGATGATGACTTATGAGAAGTAAGGATTTCACAGAGGAGAAAGGGCAACAGAAGAGGGGTACAGGCGACATAAGAAGGCAATGGCGACTTAAAGGGAGGCGACTGCGACATACAGTGGCAACGGGGGCTTAAAGGGAACAAAAGCGAGTTAAGGGGGGTTGCTGGCGACATTAGGAGGGTGACAGCGACAGAAGGAGAGTGGTGACGATTTAAGCGGGATGCGACATGAGGGGAATGGAGACATAAAGAGGCAGAAGACGACATAAGGGGAGAGATGCATTAGAGACGGAAAGACAACCCGAGGAGGGCCGCCGAGGCGCAGCGCCGCCAGACCGCACAATACCTGCCCTCCTCGGCTCCCACGCCAGGACCCACCCAGGCGGGCACCTTCTGGGCTGGAGCTTCGCCCGCCCACCCCCACCGCGCGCAGGCGCACTCCGGCTGGACTGCGGGCAGAAGGGGCCCAGGCATGTGCCTGTCTCATTGGCCGCGCTCCTCGCTAGCGCGGGCGGAGGGGAGCGCCGGGAGGGCCCTGAGCGGCCACGTGACCGTTCCCGCCGCACTCTCGCTGGTGGCAGCCCGGCGGGCTAGAGCGGCCGTGGTTGGGCAGTCTGGCTTCCGGCGTAGAAGGCGGCGCTTCCGGGGCAGGCAGCCGGGCCGAGGGAGGAGGGTCTCACAGTTGGCGCCGCTGGGAGGGACGGAGGGAGGGAGGGCAAGCGGCGCCAGTGGGTGCGGGCCCAAGGGCCAGGTGAGGCGCGGGCTGGGGGTGGTGGGACTGGGCCGGATGCGGTGGGGATGGATGGCGCCTGTAGCTCCGTAGTCGGTCCCCGCGCCGCTGTGCGGCCCGGGACAAGCGACTTCTTTCTTTGAACCTCAGTTTCTTTCTCTGTAGAATGGGGGTCAGAATCTGACTGCAGCATCCACTTTGATTGGAGTGAGAATTCAGCTCGTGCATGACGGAGTCCCTAGTACAGCACCTGGCACACTGCTCACTTCGTTATTATCGTCAGTACTGCGTTGATGGTGGTGTTTGCGCTTGGCATGGAAGATCTGGGTGTGGGAGAGTGAAATTGGAAGCTAACAGATTCGAGTTCCAAGTCCCACCTCTACTTTGTGGCAGGAGGCCTGTACTTTCAGAACCTTTCTGAACCTCATTTTCCTCATCTTTACAATGAGGGCTAATAAGTCCCACTACCATAGGGTCATTGTGCAGATGTTGATGAAATAAATGTGTGTGTAACGCCCTTAGCGCAGGGCTTGGCATGGTACTGAGTAGGAGCTCAATAGATTAGAACTATAATAATAATATTTATAGTGATTGGGGTACCTGGGACTATCAAGGAAGTACAGGAAAGGAGGAACCTCAGAGAAAGCAATAGGAAAAACTCGGGATTTGGAGTTGAGCAAATTGAGATCCTGCCACTTACTATTTGGTAAATTTTGCCAAATCCCATAGTATTAGATTTTTTTTCTTCAAAACCACTGATGCATTTCCTCCAGTCAATTAATTTGTATTGCTCTCCTAATGGAAAACTAGCATTGCTGGCCACTAGAAGAAGGAAAACTGAAATACAATGGAAGCAGAACAGTCTATTAATTTGTAGACAGAAACAAAGAGAATTGGAAAGGGACTAACTTACTCATACTATGTAATTCCATGTTGCCAGGCCCTATGGACCCTGTCAAATTATCTTATACTCTGTCCTCAGCTCATACTTAACATATGACTGACATTAGCTTACTGACTGTCCTCTCCTTTCCTTAGCTCACTGAAGATCGATTTATTTAATGCACATGTGCATAGCACTTATGGTCTGCCAAGCATTGTTCTAAGGGCTTGGTGTTTATGAATTCATTTAAACCCTTTAACCACTTTAAGAGTAGATACTCCTACCCTTCTTATTTTATAGCATAGGGAAGTAAGATTCAGAAAGGTTAAGCCACATGGGTCAGGGTTAGGATGTGGTCAAATCGGGATTTGGTTTCACACCTTCTCAGGGCTTATAGCACAGGGAGTCTGCTACATGGTAATTACTTGAGTTTTGGGAGCTGTCATGTTTCTATTATTATTAATATTACAATTTTTCACTGTTCAGAAAGTGCTGAAATGGGCTTTTGATGGAGAAAGGAAATTGAATCCAGCAGGGAATTCTGCAACTGGAGGGGAGGACACCAGTCCTTAAAGGCTTCTGGTAAGCACCAGCTGAAACCTTACAACGACAGACCACAGCGCCTGGCTTGTGGCGATCCCTTTACCAGTGTTAGTCATAGCCGTTGGACTGACTTGGGTTTGAGTCCTGGCTCTGCAGTACTTGCTGTGCGACCTTGGACCTGCCACTCTCATCTGTAGCACGGGGCTCATTTTTACTTTTTTTCCCCCTCAGGTGATTGTGAGGAGTCACTGAGATGGGGATATACAGTGTCTGGCATGTAAACATTCAACAGGAGCTACTGCGTGGGCACTGGAATCAGGGATAACTTGTTTTTGAAACCCAGTAAAGCCACTTGCTAGATATGGCATTTGGTGAATGACTGCACCTTGATGAGTTGGTTTTTTCATCGACTAAAATGGGGCTAATAATAGCCCTCACTCGTGAGGAGGTTATGAGGCATCAGCATGATGCCTGGGTCTGGTCCTGGTGCATAGTTAGTATCTGGTATGTGAGATACTGTTCTGTCTGACTTACTGGAACCTCTCCGTGCCCTGCTCTTTGAGAGATGCTGGTTGTTTTTCTCTGTCCAATGGTAAAATCCAAAAGGGAAAGTGGATCTTAGGAGTCAAGTACAGGGCAGAGTGATGTCTGTGGCCATGTTCCTCAATAGGAGATGCATCAGAAGCCAGTGAAGGACAGGGTGAAGCCTGGTTGAGGATAGAGGAGAGAGTCTCACATCTGGGGACTTCCGGAAAGCTTCATAAAGCAGATGGCAGTCCAGCTGAATACAGGAGAGCTTACCAGGTGGACAGGAGCAAGCATTCCAGGCCCAGATGCCATTCTGTGTGAAAACCAGGAGGCAGCAAAGCACTTGGGTGTTAGAGGAAAGGCTGGGGTGGGAGGCCTGGGGAATAAGAAGGGCCAGCATTTTTTGGGTGCTTAGGATATACCAGGAACTGTCTCAGTGCTTTGTACATAAAAACTCATCTAGCCCTCACGGCAGTCCCCTAAGGGAAATGGCATTTGCACCATCCCAATTTACAGATAGGGACACTGAGGCCCAAACTACCATACAGCTAGTAAGTGGTAGAGCCGGATTGGAAGTCTGTAGTCTGGTTCCAGAGTCCTTAGTCTTACACGATCTTTATTACACCATCACGATCTCTATTACACCATCAAAATCGGGGCATCAAAATGTGTGACGGTAAACAGAAAGGGACAGGACAGAGTGCCTTTTGCACCCTGTAGAACAAGGCAAGGGAGAAGGATCAGAATCCAGCTGGAGCGGGCAGACAAGGGCAGAGTGAAGGAGGAGTGCAGAGGCGATGGGAGAAGGGTGCTCAGTGAGAAGTTTGGGCCAGGACAGCATGGTACAAGTGGTCCTGCAAACAGATGGCATTGACTCATCCGGCAAGAAAGTGATTTCCTTTACTTCCCTTTCACTGCTGCTATTGATGTCCAGTAGAAAGTGTCTGTTGGTGCTAATATGTCTTTAACACCTTTCTAACACCTGCTGATCTTATCTAAGTGAACATTGGTTTCCATTTCTTCTCTGAGGCCCCTTATGACCTGGTGTCCCACCTCTCTGCCCTCTGCTTCTCCCCGTCCCGTCCCTTCACCTACTCCACTGCAGCCACACTTGCTCCTTGCTGTCCCTCACACATGCCAGATGGGCTTTGGGCTCAGGGCACCGGGCTTGTCCTTCCTCTGAATACCCTTCTTCCATAAATCCACATGCCTCACCCTTCCACCTCCTTTGGGTCTCTAAATGCCACTTTTGAGAGATCTACCCTGATCACCCTATTTAGAATTGCAATCCCTCCCTTCCCAGGCCCTCCATGTCACCAAAGGCTTTCTGACATGCTGTATCCTTAAGTGTCTTGCTTGTTTATGCTGTCTCCTCCTTTCTCCTGTCCCCACCTAGTGTTTTTACCTCCCCTCTGTTTTCTTCCACCACAGTGTCTCCAGCTCCTAGAACAGTGCCCCACACATAGTAGGTTCTCAGTAAATAGTTTTTGAGTGGATGCATGAATGGGTATTTATGGTTAAAGTCTTGGGCAGGGGGTGTTTTTTTCCTGTCACTCTCACTCCAGTCAGAAGCTTTTGAGGTGCGAGGGAGTGGAGCTGTGGACATTCGCTGTCCCTGGGCCTTGTCCCAGGCAGAAGTGATAGTTGTGGTGGCAGCTCTGGCCCAGGCTGTCTTCCTGCCAGCTGCTCTAGGCTATTCCTGGGCTGTGAGCCCCCAGCCCAGGAACGCTTCTCTGGCAGGCAGGCAGACAGGCAACAAGAGAGGGACGTATACTCACAGCTGGTGCCGACTCATGGGCCTTCTCCCCTTGTTCTCTCTTCCAGGCTCCCGGGAGCACCATCAGGGCCAAGGAAACAATGGTCTCGGTGACTATGGGTGAGTCTGTGGCCTCTCAGGGCTCCCTCTCCCCACTGCCCTTTTTGAGGTATGACCTTGGTGCAGGGAGACGGGGTGGTGGAGGGAGGGCCTGGTCACCGGCAGGAACAACTGTAAACGTGGAGGTGGGGCTGGTGCCTGCTTAAGGTCTACCCACCTCCTCGCTGTATCTTAGCCTCCTGACGGGGAAGCCTGCCGTAAAGAACTTGCATTATGAAGTCCAGTAGATCTCTCACATGGCCTCTCAGAACCTCGGTTTCCTCACCTGTAAAATGGAGACCCTGGCACTGCCTCCATCTTGGGATGTTGTGAGGATTAGGGAGATTATTGCGTGGCAATGTTGGCATGGTGCTCGGCGAATGCTAGCTGTCATTCCACAAGCCTTAACTTAAATTGAGACTGACTGTTCTCAAGAGCCAAGTTCCCTTTTAGCTCTGTATTTTGGGATTGCCAAAGCATAGAGATTAGCTGGCAGCTTTTCAATTTTTCGGGATTTGTACATATAGAAAAGTATATAAAACATTTGTGTGGTTATAACAGCAATTAAAAAGCAAACATTTGACTATATCCTTTATGATTCCATTTGTATAAAGCACAGAAACAGGCAAGGCCGATCTGTTAGAAGGTGGTGGTTGCTCTCGCGAGACATGGAGAAGTGACTTCATAGGGAATATGGTGGTGAGGGTGGTGCCTCTGGGATGCTGGAAATGTTTTATTTCTTAATCTGGGTGATGGTTACATGAGAATATTGGTTTATGAAAGTCTGTTGACTTGTGTGTACTTTTGTGCGTGTATGTTCTAGTTCTGTAAAAAGGTTTAAGAAAAAGCAAACCTCTAACCATCCAGGTCAAGAAATTTAATAGTGCCAGCCACACCCCAGGCACACTGCCCTCCTTCGTCAAGATGGAATAAACCGCTGTCTTATCTTTGTGATAATCTCTCCTTCCAAAACTTTTCTTTATAGTTATACCACCAATGAAAAATTCCTATCCTCTAGATTTTGGTTTTGAACTTACACGAACGAAATGCCTGTGTTCTCTTGTTCTGGCTTCTTTTGCCAACATAATGTCTGAGTGTCACCTGGGTCGCCATGTGCGGCTGTAGTTCTCTCCTTTGCACTGCTGGGTAGTATGTGCTGTGGGAGTGACCACCATTTGTTTATCAGTGCTACTGTGATTGGATATTGCATTGTTTTTTGGGTTGGGGCTATTACACAAGCGGCTGTGAACATTCTGGTGCGTGTCTCCTGATGGGTACAGTGAGCCACACTTCACTGAGTCCAAGAAACACATTGTTGCCAATCTTAACATTTCTGAAATGCGGGTGTACCTTCCAGCCCGTGTTTATGATCATTTCATTAGCAGCATATATTTCTCCTTCATAGGACATAAAATGATGATGAGGGCAGATGTGGGGACGTTGGCAGTCCCTTGACTTTGCTTCCAGCAGCAGGCTACTCCCAGCCTAGGCAGTGCCTCTCCCTCCTGTAATAACAGTTTAATTGAAATACAATTCATATTTCATACAGTTTGCCTATTTCAGTGTTTTTTTTTATATTCTGTGTTCTCAGAGTTATGTAACCATCACCACAATCAATTTCAAAACATTTTCATCACTCCTCAAAACTCTCCTACCCCTTAGCAGTCACTCTCTCCCCTCCCAGCCCCAGGCAACCACTATCTGCTTTCTGTCTGTATAGATTCTCTATGGATTTATCTGCTGGACATTTCATGTAAATGGAATCATTACTTGGTACTTTTTGATACTTAGACAAAAGGTGCCTGCTTTTGGCTTCTGGAACCCAGGGCCCCATGGCTTGCAAAGTAGATGGTGCCTGTGCAAAGTAGAAAAAGTCACCCCTTCCTCTGAGCAAGTAGAGAAAGTCCTGAGGGCAGAAGCTCCTTTCCTACCTCATCCTGGGGACACAGGCCTGAGGGGTGGGCAGGGACCTCTCTGGGAGAGGTGTGGTCCTGGGACCTCATATTGCCCTCTAAACCAGAGTCTCTTTCTCTGCTCTGAGCCTCAGTATTTTTTTCTTTTTTTCTTTTGGTATCATTAATATACAATCACGTGAGCAACATTGTAGTTACTAGATTCCCCCCATTATCAAGTCCCCACCACATACCCCATTACAGTCAGTGTCCATCAGTGTAGTAAGATGCTATAGAGTCACTACTTGTCTTCTCTGTGTTATACTGCCTTCCCTGTGCACCCTCCCCATTTTGTGTGCTAATCGGAATGCCCCTTATTCCCCTTCTCCCTCCCTTCCCACCCATGCTCCCCAGTCCCTTTCCCTTTGGCAACTGTTAGTCCATTCTTGGGTTCTGTGAGTCTGCTGCTGTTTTGTTCCTTGAGTGAAATAATTTGGTACTTGTCTTTCTCTGCCTGGCTTATTTCACTGAGCATAATACCCTCTAGCTCCATCCATGTTGTTGCAAATGGTAGGATTTGTTTTCTTGAGCCTTAGTATTCTTATAAGCAAAATGGGCATTGTAATATGAGATTTCTTCTCATCTAAAATAGCATGGATTGTTGGCTGTAGTGTTATGTACCATGAGGAAGAAGAAAAATGCTGCCAATTAAACCACACCATTGATTGTGAGGTAGACCCAAGTTTAGAGATACTAGAATTTGGAAAACAAAGTTCTACTTGTAATTGATGATCTTATCTAACACCTAACCTGACCAAGGTCAGGGTCAGTTTGAAGGTCACACCCAAGAGGCCAAGAAAGAAGTATAGAAAAAATACAGCTTCCTGGATAGTGTCTGCCTGGCTTTGGCCTTGGCTCCTTGTGTAGTGGTGGCAAAATAATAATAGCTTCATTGGGGTTGAAGATGCCCTCTGAGCTAGGTGTCATTTAAAGCCCTTTAGGTGGACTTTCTCAGTGAACCTGCGCAGGGACCCAAGGATGTTGGTTCTTTAAGACTAGAATGTCAGCTCCATGAGGGAAGGGACAATGTCCCTGCGGTATGCCCATTGCCTAGAATAGGGCCTGGCCTGTGCCAAGTGCTCGGTAGATACTTGCTGAATGTATTAGCTAAATTTGCAGATGAGGAAACCGAAGCACTGAGTGTTACCTGACCCAAAGTCCCTCAACCCGGAACTGTCACCATTGGGATTTGAACCCGAGCTCCAGAGCCTGTGCTTGCAATCTGCATGCCTCTCTCGGAAGCAGGGCTGCTCCTCTGGCATGGAAGGGGCTTGCTGATGCTCATGGGCTGGCTCTGTGACCCTTCTTTTCATCTACCTGCTGGTCCTGTCATCCTCTGGAGCTGGGCCCACTGGTGGGGACCAGGGCAGAGAACCCAGAGTCCTGGCTCCCCCAAACCAATCACTGGCCAAGCATGGGGAATGATGTTGTAGGTCACATTCCAGGCCAGGGCGGAGCCATAAGGAGAAGGGCAATATGGAAACACATGGGCTTGGGAACCCTGCTTCTTGTCAGCAGAGTGGCCTGAGGCGAGGTGCCCAACCTCTCCCTCCCTCAGTTTCCTCATTGGCAAAGTGGGGAGTTGTAACGCTGCACTCACGGGGTTGTTGGGCTGGCTTAGCTCCATCATCCATGCAAAGCACTCAGCTCAGGGCCTGGCATGTGGTAAGCATTTAATTTGTGGAAGCTCCTGCTGTTTGTGGTTTTTCTGCTGCTCTTCTCTAGAGAGAATAATGTAAAAATGAGTTCTGTCCACCCCCCGCCAGCCACTTCTGAGTGGATCCAGTTTTTTAAGGAGGCCGGTATTCCTCCAGGGCCTGCTGTCAATTACGCCGTGATGTTTGTGGATAATAGGTAAGGGGGCCCAGGGGACAGCAGAACTTGGGAAGAGGCTGGGAAGGGTGTGGGGAGGCAGGGAGCTGGCTGGTGCACCCACCCTGACCCACTCATGGTCTCATAGCTGACCCTCCCCTGCAGGATCCAGAAGAGCATGCTGCTGGATCTCAACAAGGAAATCATGAATGAGCTGGGCGTGACTGTGGTGGGTGACATCATCGCCATCCTTAAGCATGCCAAAGTGGTGCATCGCCAGGTGGGTTCTCTGCCCGGCCCCTCTGTCCCTGGATTTGGGGTGGGGGAGTGGTAGTGACAGAGCTAGTAAGAGACTTGGAAGCAAAGGCAGGCCAATCTGGGTTCCAAGGCTGGCTCTACCGTTTGCTGTGTGACATTGAGCATGTTGCCTAACCTCTCTGAGCCTTACTTTCTCCATTTGCAGAATGCAGATAGGCAAATGTATTTTGCAGGGTGATTGTTAAGTGTTAAGTTAAATAAAGGCCTAGTACAGTGTAAACAGTAGGGCCTCACCGAAGGCCCTCTATAATTATTATTGCTAGTCCTCATCTTCCTTATGATAATTATTAGCAGGACCCTCCTCTGTCCCCAGGACAGACACTCCCTATGTGGGACCCATTTGGTGACGTGGCTAACAACCTGGCTATTCCATTCTTGGCCCTCCACATACAGTGACCTTAGACTAGTGATTTTAACTCCCTGAGTCTCTCAGACACTCCTGCTGCATAGGGTAGCTGTGGTCACGTACCAGACAGTTTATGTGGCACCAAGTGCCAGGCCTGGAGTGAAGCACTTGTCAAGTTACCACAGCTAACACTTACCAAGTGCTTGCTGTGGCCTGTCAGGCCCTGTCTCCATCCTTTATACATATTAACTCATTTACTCCTCACTCCACGTGACCAAGAAAGAAACTTGCTCCTGTGGTGTTCTCTCAAGCACTCCACTTTACCAAACAGTGGCTGCTGGTGGCGTTCTTGGACTTTTAGTAGCTCCCTCCATCCCAGGGACAGGCCTTCACCTGTCATCCAGGACAGGATGCCACAGTGAGGGCTTTCTCAAGCCAGGGACAGTTACCACAGACGTCACTGAGCAGAAATTTTTTTCTTCAAACTTAGATTTGGGAACAGTTTTAGATTTCTGGAAATAGTACAGAAAGCTTCTGTATGTCCTCCTCCCAGCTTCCTCTAACATTAATACCTTGCATAAACATGGTACATTTATCAAAAGCAGGAAGTGGACATTCATATGCTACTGTTAGCTAAAGCACAGGCTATTTGGATTTTCTGTTTTTCTACCTAATGCCCTTTTAATGGTCTATGATACCACTTTGCATTTATTTATCATGTCTCCTTAGTCTCTTGATTTGCAACAGTTGCAGAGTCTCCCTGGTTTTTCATGACCATGACAGTATTGCAGCGTACTGGTTAGGTGTTTGTAGAATATTCCTGGTTGGGTTTGTCTGATGCTTTCTCATGATTAGGGGTAAATGTTCTGAAATCTCTTCTATGGCAGCTCAGGCTCTGATCTCCTTGCTGTTAACTCGGATTTCTGGGTCCCCTCTTCCCCCACCTCATGCCCTTGTCCCCATGGTAACCTAGGCACCTGTCTTTTTATAGGACATGTGCAAAGCTGCCACTGAGTCAGTGCCCTGCAGCTCCAGCCCCTTCCCAGGCGAGAGTCGCCGAGGCACTTCTAGCGGTGAGTCCCATCTGTTCAGGGTCCCTTTCCATTCTTCTTACGTTCCAGCAGGGTCGGGGTCACACCTGAAATTGGCAGAGGCGGAAGCAAAGCCACCTGAGGCACTCTTCTTAGGGAAAAATAAACTGGGAATGAGTGGCAGTATATACAGTCCATTTTCACTGGCAGTAGTTCTGTTCTGTCAAGTCACTGTGAACGCTGAATTAGTGAATACGGAATCAAACACTGAATTAGCAAATACTGAATCCCTGCTCCTGAGGAGAATACAGGCTAGGATCCTGCAAGGCTCTGGTCACATTTTCACCAACTGATCAATAGAGAATCTTATTTTATGTGTGTTCTGAACTCACAGCCAACAACACTATAACTCATGCCTGCAGGAAGCTTATCCAAGAGAAGTATTTTCTCCATAAGGCACATCACTGCCTTCTTGCACTTAAGAACTCTGGACAGCCATTCAGCACTGTGCTTGGGGGACCATATTAAATAGCAAAATCACCAAAGAAAACACAAAACTAAAAAAATGTGGCACTAAGTAGACCACGAGAAGGATACTTGTTTCCCGTCAGAGAGCTGAAACAAGCAGGCAGAATGTCACCTTGTTTGGCCCCAGCTGGGAGTGTGTGTGTTGGGCGACTCAAGTTTTTCGCCGTTCTGTGCATGTCTGTGATTGACTGCAGAAGCACCACAAGTATTGGTTTGGGAGTTACAGATAAATTTTAGTGAATAGGTGAATTTGCAAATACAGAATCTGTCACCAGTAAGAATCGACTGTATTTATACTTTTGTTTTTTTCAGAAGTATGACAGCTTTTTAAAAATAAATGTGCTTATTAGTTAGCTTTTGCTGCTTAACAAGCCACCCAAAACTGGTTTAAAACACAGACTTTTATGTTTTTATGACTTGGCTGGTCAGTTCTGCTCTGGGCCAGCTCAGCTGTGATCTCAGTAGTCAAACCTGGCAGCTTGGTTGAGGCTGGGTGATCTAGGATGACCTTACTCACATGTCTGATGGTTGGCTTGATGTCATTTGGGCTAACGGGGGGTGACTCGGCCACATGTCTCTCATTTTCCAGCCGGCTAGCCCAGGCTCGTCCACAGAGTCTGCAGGCTTCTAAAAGCAGTACAAGAAGGCAGGCCCCAATGTGCACCTCTTAAGCCTCTGCTTGTGTAACGTTTCCTCTTCTCCCATTGGTCCAAGCCAGTCACATGGCTAAGCCCAGCGTCAGTGTGGGCAGGGCCTACCCAAAGGCATGGACAAAGGGAGGTGGAACAAATTAGGGTTCGCCTGCAACAGCCTCCACAGCTTACATGCATAAAAGCGTTCAGATCCTAAAGGTACAGCTGAATGACTTCACAAATGGAACACCATGTTGCCAGCAGCATTGAAATCCAGAAACAGAAACATGAGCTGCATTCACTTTCCCTCTCAAGGGTACCCGCTAGCCTGATTTCTAACAGCATAGATGAGTTTTTCAGTCTTTCAAATATATATAAATGAAAGCAGATAGTATGTACTTTTTTATACCGTTTTGAATGTCTTTGACAGTTTAAGATGAATTTTAAAAATTTAAACAAAAACACTAGTGTAGAAATAGGCAATTGAGAGGACAAGGAGATACGGGCAAAGAAGGAAAGGCGTGGGAAGAGTACTCCCAATAGCATTTATTGTATGGCCATTTGTATACACTTTATAATATGGAATATGGGTCTCCGTCTATGTGTGTATGACATCTGACTGCAGCTTGGAGTCAGGAGAGCGAAGACAGTTGTTTTCCTTCCATGCAAATGGTGTTTAACTGTCATAATGAAACAGCGTTATCTCTGATCCTTTTTAAGCAAGACATTCCCTGGGCCTGCAAGAGGCAGGGTCCTCTCAACTGCTTGCCTTTTAGAGCAGACCTTTCCGATCATATTTCCTCTGTCTGGTAGTGTTGTGTGTGGAGGCTTTCCCAGAACAGATTCTGCGCAGCCAGATGGTTTACAAGCACTCATCACAGAGCCACCCTATCCTTCAGAGCTACCTGAAGAAATGCCTTGGGAGAATTGTGGAAGGGTATAGAGCAGTCATTAACAGGGGAGTGAGCAGGGATGAAAACTGACCATTTCTTTTGGGTTGGAGGAAGGAGGAGGTCTGACTGGGAAGGGCCAATCCCCGAATTCTGTGTGCTGGGCATGTTCCAGTTCCTGACTGAGTGGTGGGTACATGGAAGTTCATCTTTTGCTAAATGGTCTGCGTAGGTTTGATGTATTTTTCTGTATATGGTAGTTATACTTTAAAACACCAATATGTAGTTTTAATAATGTGTTGAGGGTCATTGGGGGGACTTCAGGGGCTTTCAGAGAAAGCATGTAGCAGGAAAAGAGAAGAGTTTTTGGCAGGTAGGTAGAACAAAATACCAAAATCTGAAAGCCTTTGGTGGGGAGGGGTTACTGGGCCTGTCAGCAAGCAGTGGCAGTGTGAAGGATCTCCCCTCCCCACCTGTAGGGCTTCCCCAATAGTTTTTGAAGCTTGATCCCTAAAGCCAGCACAACCGCACCTGGAGACCTGGCTCCTCCCACTGGGCACTGGGGTTGGCCCTCTGGTCTGTACACTTAGCTCCCACCTTGCTCCCTGGGACATCCCTCCTTCTGCCCCACAGAAGATGGGGCCCCGGAGACTGCCTCCCAACCTCAAGGGAGGTCACTGCTTTTCTTGCACAGGCCAGCTGGAACCAGATCCACATTGCTTGGGGGCCTGGCTGAGTGGCCCCCTCCCTGTGCCCCAATTTCTGTGAAATTGGTTTACAGTAGATCCTGGCTAGTAGGGGTGTGGGGAATGTCAGTGATAATGTTCATCTTTTCAGTGGATGTTTATCAAGGACCTATGAAGTGCAGGAGCCATTGTGGGCACTGGAGATATAGCGATAAATAGGCAGCATCTGCCCATGGGGCTTGTGTGTCTGTGGGAAAGCCCACCAGTGAACGATCAATGTGACTGAATGCCAAGCAGTAATAAGGGCTGTGAAGAGAAAGTGTAGCATAGAGTGAAGGTGGTAGAGGTTGGTGGGTGGCCTGGGAGCTTCCTCTGAGGAGGTGCCCCAAAGAGCCAGAGCAAGGTCACTGGTATTCGGAAACAGAATGCCAGGCAGTGGGAACGGCAGGCGCCCTGAGGAGTCCGGTGCTTACTGAGTGAGGAAGATCCCAAGGTCAGCTTAGCTGAAGAGGAGCAGGGGAGGGGAGGGCTGAGATCAGCCAGGGCTGGGTAGCTGATGGGTGAAGTGTGATAGGAACCAGTCTGGTCCAGAGCTTCCAGAAAGGCCCCCAGCAGGGAGGGTGGGCTAGTTCCTGGGAAGACAAACCCACCCCCTCACATTCCCATCTTTTCAGTACAGCCACAGGGTGACTCTGGCTGCCCCTTCCCCATTCAGTCCCAAGGCTTGCCTTGTCCATCCTGGCCTCCTTCCCAGGGCCCCACCTGATTGGACTCTCCCTTTTCCTCCCCTGCAGCCGCCTCCCGAATGATCGCCAACAGCCTGAACCGCGATTCCCCACCTGGCACTCCTCCCAGGCGGCCGGACACCAGCACCTCCAAGATTTCGGTCACTGTGTCCAATAAGATGGCAGCAAAGAATGCCAAGGCCACCGGTGAGGGGACTCAGGCTGGTGGTGGGAGGAGCTGGAGGTAAACGTGGGTTGGCAGAAGGTACTTGGGGGTCATTTTCCCAACATAGTGAGGTGCTGTGAAGACCACAGTGTCCAAAGCATTAAGACTTGGTGAAGCCCCTGCACCTTGGTGGGCCCTGCATTCCACATCTGTAGCCTGGGGCTGGTGACATCCACCCTGGAGGATGGTGGGAAGCACTTGAGATGGTGTATTTAGGCGGCATGGGTGCACTGTGGTTCTCAGTGGTTGGTTCAGTCTTTTTTATTTTTTACTTTTTATTGTAATGTAAGAACACTTAACACGAGATTACCCTCTTAACAAAGTTTTAAGTGTACAGTTCAGTATTGTTGACTATGGGTGGTTCAGTCTTTTTTAACAGATGTTCACTGAGCCCCGCACTGGTGCCCGGGCCTGTGCTTGATGCCTGGGGTCAAAGGTAAAGAAGCTACCATTTCCTCTCAGCAGCCAGAGGGATCCTTTAAAACCTTCAATCTAATCCTTTCACATCCTTGTCTAGAACTCTCCAGGGCTTCCCACTGTTCCAGTGGTAAAGTCATCTCCCCACGTGGCCTCACAGGGCCCCGCACAATGCAGACTCATCTCCTGCGTCTCTCCCCCTTGCTCACTGCTTCGGGTCCCCTCCAGGCTCCTCCCCTTGGTGGGGCCTTTGTCCTGATGTCCCTTTCTTCCAGAGTGCTCTTCCTCCCCAGACTTCTCCATTTTTGGCCGCTGTTCCTCTTCCAGGTCTCAGCCTGAAAGCTGGGAATGGGACTCTGGCTTGATGCTTCTAAGCCCTCCTTCTGTCTGTCACGCTCTCCTGCCTTTTTGGACCCATCCCAACAGCAATGATCTTGGCACACGGGGACACTGAGGCCCAGGGAGGGGGCTTCATTATTCTGACACCCAGCCCCATCACACCCTGTCCACCTCCATCACACGCACTTCCTTTTTGTTGTGTGTGTTTGGAAGTGCCTCACCCCCTTGTGGCCTTTTGATTTGTGTGCAATGAGCAAGAAAGTTAAAATAATTTCTAAAGTATTGAAAAGATGGTGAGCTTGGGAAGGACTAGCTCTCTTACCCCTCAACACATTTGAGGAGATTCTTTTTTAAATTGAGGTATAATTTGTTTATGCGCAATATACAGATTGTAAGTATACAGTTCGATTAATTTAAAAAAGTGATTATACCTGTGAAACCACTATCTAGTTGGAGCTCTAGAACTTTCCCACCACCCAGCAGTTTCCCCTCTTGAGGGGTTCTGGCTGGGCTGGGCAGTGAGCCTGCTTGGGGCAGGGACAGAGCCTCAGAGAGCCTGGGAGGCCCACCACAGCCTGGGGATTCTGAGTGCCTTCTGTGACCCCACTGTTCCCCGACCTCTGAGTTTCTCGATGGTTCAGAGTCAGTGGCAGTGGGGGTGGTGGGAGGATAAGGGATTCCAGTTATGTGAACACATGGAGATAAAGGGCACATGTGTGGCCTTTGCAGGGCCTCCAACCCTTACCCTGGGAGAACATTCCATGCCAGAAGGTGCTCACCACTACTTCCTCTCCCAGCAGCCCTGGCCCGCCGAGAGGAGAGCCTGGCTGTTCCCACCAAGCGGCGCCGGGTCACTGCTGAGATGGAAGGGAAATACATTATCAACATGCCCAAAGGCACCACCCCCCGGACCCGCAAGATTCTGGAGCAGCAGCAGGCTGCAAAAGGTACTGGCCTGGCAGGGGCACACTTTGGTGTGGAGACTGCATTTCCCTTTTGCTGCATCATGCAGGGTTGGTCACTCCCCATAGGCATTGGGTGAGAAACAGCCCCTAACAGGATCCAGGGGGCCTTGGACCAAGGGGACAGCGATGGTGGCCAAAGGCGGGAGCTCACAGCACCTCCTCTGCCCCTTGTCCCGCAGGTAGTGTAGCAGGGCTCCTCTGCCTCGGCCGGCACCTCGTCCCTGAGCGGCAGGGACCTGGATGCAGCGAGGACCTGCCTGTAGATTGAGTGACCGAGCCTGGCTGAGTATAGGTGCCCAAAAAACCGGAACCGTTGTTGTGAGCTGGAGAGGTCTGGTTGAGACTCAGTCCATAGCTGAGGTTTGTAGCTGGTAGTACGGAGATGGTCTTCCTTAACGGCATTCCTTTTGGAAATTGTATGTGTTCTCATGGGAAAACAGGCAGCTGATGCCAAAGCATATACGGCAGAAACAAACTTTCTCATCATTCCCACATCCCATACCTACTGTTAATCTTTCCAGACCAATGTTCATGAACTGTACATGTCTATTCATGGGTACACATGTAAAGGCATTTTTTCTTTTTAAACACCAGTAGCTTCATCCTGTAGGTATTGTTCTAGAACTTTTTAATTGGGATCTTTTCACATTAGCACATGTGGACGTGGGGGCCCCTTTAAGTGGCCGTTGACTATTTCCGTAGCAGTCCTATGTCATCATTTGGGAAGCAGTCTCCTATTGATGGGTGTTTGGGTTGTTATTCAGGGAGAGGACTCGTTTCCATTCACCAGACTGAGAGGCCCAGAACCCGAAAAAGAGTATAAGGAGCGAGTAGGGATTAAGAACTCTTCCCACAGACACACTTCATGAACTTGTACAAGGAAGAGAAATGTCCATTTCAGTGGATCATTCCCACAATTGACATTAGCCAGAAGTGTACGAGTTAGGGTCAGTGTCAGCCAACAGCATATTCACAAAACCTGCCTCTGCCCAGTCTGTGCCTGCCGGTCCCAGAGCCCTTGGGGTCCAGGCTGACCAGTCCTCTACCCGTGTCTGCATGGTGCTTGGCCTGGCCTGGCCTGTGGGGCCTGCAGGGGCTGCTCGGCAGGTGCTGCCCGAGGCCCTCACTTCCCTCCCAGGTCTCCATAGGACATCCGTGTTTGACCGCCTGGGCGCCGAGACCAAGGCAGACACTACGACGGGGAATAAAGTGAGTTGGAAATGCGGGCCACGTGAGGCCCTCAGTCTTGTCTTCCCTGGAGGTTGTTCCTGACACTTCCCATGTCACCCCACTGCACACTCTGGGCCACCTCACCCACCCTTAGAGCCTCGGTTCTGTTCTTTACACTGGCAGCTTCTGTCTGTCTTCTGCCCTGACCTCTCCCAATTTCCAGCCCCGGGGTCTGGCTGACTCCTGAATGCTTTCTTGGACCCCTCCTACCATCACCATGCCTCAAACTGGCCTCAGCATCTTCCCCCAAAACAACTCCTCAGCCTGGGCCCCATCTCACAGATGCCCCAGCACCTCCATTCCAGGCAGGCCTGAGTCTGGTGGTGCCCTCTGTCCCTACCCGCTCTGCCCCTCTCCCTATCTGCATAGGGTGGTGGCCTCCTAACTGGTCTCTGTGCAGCTCCTCTGAACACCCCAGCCCCTCCCCAATAGCAGCAGTGTGTGCTGCCCACAGGACAGGCCTCCTACCACCTCCTGGGGACCCCTCCTTGGCTTTTCACTGTTCTCACCATGAAGCTTGGCTGTGTGGCCTTGACCATGTCACTTAAGCCTTTGTTCCTTAGTTTCCTGATCTGTGTAGCGCCCACCTCCTCAGGCATCTGCATAGTGCTGGAGTGTCTGGTGCGTGGGAAGCACTAAGTGTCACCCTTGATTAACTCTGGCGCAGTTCCCCAGCTGTGTTTCCTACCTCTCAGTCCCTCGTTCCCCAGGCTCACCCCCTCTGCTTTTTCTCACATCCTAGAATCTTACTTACCCCAAGCATAAAATAACACTGAGGATCATGTAGAGAGCTTGCAACATAGCAGGCACTCCATAAATACGACTCTTATTCCTGCCATGGGGACTCAGCATGTGCTCTTTTCTCTGCTGACTCATCCTCAAAGGCCTGGTCGAAGGGCTGTGCCTCAGAGAAAGCTTCCCTGAACTCTGAGATGGCCTAGACCTCCTTGTTTCCTGCTGTCCAGTACTCCCTCTCCTCCAGAGAATACATCACTGTTGTAATTAGAGAACTATCTGTCATTTCTGGTGGCAGGTCTATCTTCCCCAGTGGACTGTCAGCCCCCTGAGGGCAGGGCCAGGGCTGCCATGTTCACTACTCTGTCCCCAGAACCACCCAGCACAGGCCCAGGAAAGAGCCAGGACTCAGAAAATGTCTGTTGAGTGAATAACCAGATTTGTCTTCTGTCATGTCCACCTGAAGACCTTTTCAGTGGTGGTCCCTGTGCCAGGCACACCCTCTCTCCTTCCCCTCTTTATCAGACCCACTTCCAGTTAACTCTCAGGTCTCATCGCAAATGTCCCTTCTCCAGGGAGCCTTCCCTGAACTGCAGTCAGGGTCTGGAGACTCCTCTGGGTTCCGCCAGCTCCCTGGACTTGCCCTGTCTTGGCTGTCACCACTATCTAGGGTGTCACCTCTGGGTGTTTCTCCCAAATGGGCGCTCCACAAGGCCAGGCACAGATGAAGCAGTTCTCTGTGAATGCATGGCGAGTGAGTACGTGACTCACATGTCCTGTCTCTGACCTCTACAGCCCACGGGAGTCTTCAGCCGCCTGGGGACCACCCCAGAGATGGACGAGGATCTAGCTTGGGACAGTGACAATGACAGCAGCAGCTCTGTCCTGCAGTATGCCGGGGTCCTGAAGAAGCTAGGCCGAGGCCCAGCCAAGGCCAGTCCCCAGATGGCACTGACTGTCAAAGCCAAGGCCACAAGCTCAGCAACAATGGCCGCTGCCCCAACGCTGCGGCGTCTGGCCCTCTCCTCACGCCCTGGGCTCGAGAGGAAGCCAGAGTCCTTGTCCAAAGGCAGCATCATCCAGAGACTGGGCAAAGCTGCCCTTGCATCCGAGGCCCAGGACAGCCAGGTCACGAGCACCAAGAGTAAGTCCTCGGCTGAGGTCAAGGTCACCATTAAGAGGACTCTGGTGGGGCCCCGGGGGAGCAGCTCCAGCGAGGGCCTTGGTGCCCAGATGGACCATGCGGGCACTGTGAGCGTGTTCAGAAGACTGGGCCGCAGGACCTTCTAGCCCACAGGCAGGGTGCAGGCCCCTCTCCAGGCCTCTAGCTCCATCAGAGTCTTCAGCGAGGGCAGGCCCACCCTCTCTGCCGGCTTCCGGATGACACTGCTTGTCTCCCCAGGCATTCAAGCCGGCCTCAGTTTTCTGGGGGATCCCCCCGTTTCTCTGAGTCCAAGATGGTCGTTGTGGCCTGGTCTTGCCGCGCTAGGACTTTCTGTCCTCTCGTGTCCTTTGTTCTCTCCTCTGACTGTGGCCTTGGCAGGACCCACTTCTCTCCCTCCCCCAAGTGCCAAGTGCCCTTTTCCTCACCTGCATTCCCCTTCCTCTCAGCAGCTCCTGCTGCCTCAGACCCCAGCTCCTCAGCCTCCCAGAGTGGGTGTCACCTGGAGGGGCTCCCTCACCCCTACCCTGCTGACTGGCCCCCTTCCCTCCCCTCGCTCCTCTGCCCCTCCCCCACTACTTTAGCCTCCTCTCTCCCTCTCTTCACTCTGTTCATTTCTCTTCTGTTTTCTGTCCCTGTGGCAAGGCCCGACTGTCCGCTGCGTCCTGCCAGACCCTCCTGCACCTCCGGCCTCCCAGCGGCCCCCTCGTCGACGGTGGCGTCGAGCCTGTAGAGACTGTTAGCCGCTCTCACTCCCGGGCTGCAGGGACCTCCCCAGACCCTGGCTGCAGTGGGGGCACTTCCGTTCTCCTGCCCTGGGCATCTTTTCCTCTGAAAGCTCATGGCGGGTGGCGGGCAAGGGCCTCTGGGAAGGAAAGCCAGTGCTGAGAGAAGAAAGTGGCTGTTTTAATATATTTTTGTGACTTTCAAGCTGTTTTCCTCCCCTCTTTCAGGATGAGTCGCAGGATTGTTTTGCACACACAACACAGTGTGGGTGGGGGGTACCAGTGAAGAGCTGAGCCCTGTCTCTGAAGGTCAGGGCCCCTGCACACACATGGCCATGTCTTTGCTCCAGGCCCTGAGCTGGAGGGAGTGATGGTCACGTCACCATCCGCTGGGCCCTCCTCTCAGCAATCTGCAGGGGTTCTGTGACTGCCCTCCCCCTCCGTGTATTTCATCTGTTTCTGCCACTCTGCCTGCAGGCGGCTTTCTGAACTGCAGGCTCCATTTGGGCAGCAGTGGGTTCCGTGACTTTGATTGGTCACCTACTCACTGCCGCACAGCTGCTGCTCTTGCCAGGCCTGTTCTAAGAGCTGGGGAGCCATCTGTGAGCAAGGTAGACAAGCCCCTGCCCACTTGGCTGACTTTTCTAGCCAGGGAGACAGACACTGAGTGACCACACTGACCAAAGAACTGGGGGGATGAGCGAGAGTGACCAGGGCCTCTTGAGATACAGGGGTGAGGCCTTCAGAGGGGGTGGCCGGCAGGGAGTGAGAGGAGCAGCTGTGAAGCTCAGGAGGAGGGCAGGCGGCCAGGGCAGAGGCCTCCATGTGGGGCAAAGAGCTCTCAAAGGCCAGTGTGGCTGGCGGGTGAATGAGGGGCCCGCCGTCTAGCACAGGTGGGGTAGATGGGCAGGAACCAGAGGGCCTGGGGCTTTGTTGCCCAGGGTGAGGAGTTTGGACATCATCCCCAGAGCATTGAGGAGTTTTGGAGGGTTTGAAGCAGTCAAGGAAGGGATGACCCGAGTTGCCTTTTATGAACATGGCTTTGGCCACCCCCTGCTGGGACGGCCAGGGTGGAAGCAGGAGGCAGCCACCCAGCAAGAGCAGAAGGTGGCATGGAGAGGTGGTGGTGGGGAGGAGGCAAGTGGCGGGGCTCGGGCTGTGCTTTGGAGAAGGAGCGGCAGCTCGGCAGAAGGATTGGAATTGGAGGCGAGGGGAGGATGGGAAGCTCAGCTCATGTCTGGGAGGGAGACTCGAGAATGCAGAGGAGGTGCTGTTTATGGAGACAGGGAGGCCCAGGAGGGAGGAGCCGTGGAGCAGGAGGGCACTGGGCTTTCTCTGTGTTGATGGAGAGGCAAGCAGGCCCCTGGGGCTCAGGGCCATGGGGGCTGTAGGCCACCAGCTTCAGGGAGCTTCAGGGTATAGCTGTGTTCAGACCTGAGGGCCTTACTGTACCAGCTGGAAAGGAGCCTGGATGGCTTAGAGAACAGGGTCTAATAAGGAGATTACCAAGGAGCGGTCAGGGAGTTTGAAGGAGAACTAAGAGCAGGTGAAGATGAGATTAGACCTCATCTAGTTTTTTATCGTGGTAAAATATAAGTAACATAAAACTTACTTTTAGCCATTTTTAAGCGCACTGTTCAATGGCATTAAGTTTATTCTCATTGTTGTATAACCATCACCACCCCACCATCCATCTGCAGACCCATTTTTGGCTTTCCAAACTGATCATCCATTTATTTTTAGTTTTTCAGTAATGTCATATTGGGAGGCTATTATGTGTCAGGTTGTGTCCCAAGCACTGGGCCTGGGGGTATCAGGGGCTGGGCTTCAATCTGAGGGACACTGGTAGAGAGGGCACAGACCCCTCTCCCAGTGAGGGCCCAGGCTAGACCCTCGTGGACTGGCTGAGGTTGAACCTCAGAAGGACAGCAAATGATGGAACATCAGAAGATTCCAGAGGCTGCCCTTTGTGTTAGTGCCACAAGGAGGAGCTCACGTGCAGATGCAATTCCTTGCTGATCTGCAATTCTTCTCCCCCTATAATTTCCTCTGGTTCCACTTCAAGGGTAATTTTAGCAACTGCCAGGGTTAATTGGAAGAGTTCCAGTTACTAAATTTAAGAGGGTTATTTCTTGATTTGTAATACAGGCTACAATGATATAAAAAACATATGGCTCACTTCATGAAAGGCTTGCCTATGTGAGGTAAGTCACGTCACTGTTCTTTACAGAGGCTCCAATGGGAGTAAAGTGCCAAAGGCTCAACCAGCTGGCAGGTGGCAGAACTGGGTGTGACATCAGGGAGCTGCCCAGAAGCCTCGCACTGTAACCCATATCCGGTGCTGCCTTAATTGCAGATTTGAAACGGCCCTTTTGGAAAGGGGATAGTCTAGGATAGTGGTTTTGGATTTTCTAGAGTTATCTATGTGTACATGTTCCTCCCACCCCCATCAACTTGCTCATCAGTTCGCAGCTCTGGGATGCCACTGTCCTTCTTGAGCCATACCCTGCCTCCCAGACACCTCCAGAGCCCTAGTGTCCCCCACCCCAACACACACAAACATTCATACACACATACGTATAAGCAGAGGGACACATAGTTCACACATACAAGCACACGCATGTTAACCCTTTATCTATTCAACCAGTCCTTTTTGGGATGGACTTCAGGTTGCTTCCAGTTTCTTGCTATTATAAGCAGTGCTGCAAATGGATAACCTTGTTCACATATGGGATCAATTCAGGTGTGAATTTAAATTCCAGTTCTGTCAGGTCAGTACACATTCCGATCCTGGATCAGTAGCAAGTCTAATTAGGCTCTCACCTAAGATGATTGGCATTCTTCAGACACTTTGTTTATACATTTATCACCCCATTCCAAAAACGAATTGAGAGCAGTTAGCCTCTTCTAATTGGACACCGCTGGAGGAAGTAGGTCAGGGGATGCTAAGAGCTAATGTTGCCCCCAACTTGTTCCAGGAAGTACTAAATAAGTACTTTGCTAAGTTGATGGGCTTGAATCCTCAGGGTAAGGGCAACACTGTGTCAGTCAGTAACTTCCTATTCTCATCTATAAACAGATGTGGAAATGGACGTGCGGTAGGTCTAGAGCTCATGATAAATCAGAGCCAGATCTCAGCCAGCCCAGGTGGCTGATTCTGTTCAGATGGTGATCTTGGAAGGTCATGTCCGGACAGTTGCCTCCTATGGTAGCTCACCCCAGTGGAAGCAAGAGCAACATGGGAACTCAGAGTACTTGTGCTATGCAGCTGGGGTCTGGCCAGCCTCACCGCCCCTTCCTCCAGTGTCTGAGCCTGGTGCCACAGAGATGGGCCAGGAGTTGGGCTGCACAGACCTTGACCCCTCCTTTCCCTCCTTTCCCTCCTTTGGGGATCTGAGCTGACTTCCTTTGGTGAGCATTTTACCTATTGACCTGTCTTCGAAGGGCTGACATTTACCTACACTGAACTTTTCCTTTGTAAGCTCCAAACGAGGCCTTCAGAAACTTCATCAAACAGGCAATATCTTCTCTTTCTTTTTTTTAGTAACAGATTATTTTGGGGGGCAGTTATAGATTTACAGAAAAATTGAGAAGTGCACTTAGTACAGAATTCCCATATACCCCATATTGCATTTCCCCTATTATTAATTTACATTAGTATGATATATTTGTTATAATTAACCAATATTGATACATTAGTATTAACTAAAGCCCATACATATTCAGATATCCTTAGTTTTAACATCTTTTTCTGTTCCAGGATACCACTTTACATTTATACTGTCAAACATCTGTTGACAAATAAGGAGTTGTCATGTCTCCTTAGGCTCCGCTTGGCTGTGGCAGTTCCTCAGACCTGTTTTTGAGGACCTTGATGGTTTTGAAGAACACTGGCCACGTATATTATAGGCTGTCCCTGAATTGGGATTTGTCTAATGTTTTTCTCATGATCAGCCTGGGGTTATCTGATTTTCGGAGGAGTGCAGAGGTAGAGTGCCATTTTATCACATCAGCTAGGGTATATACTGCCCAGATGATTTATCGCTGTTTATATTAACCTTGATCACCTGGCTTGATTACCTACTACTGGTCAGGTTTCTCCAACTAAAAGTTACCCTTCTGTCTCCCTTTCCATACTGGATTCTTTGAAAGGATGTCATCATGCAGCCCACACCTAAAGAGTTGGGGGTTTATGCTGCACCTCTTTGAGAGCGCAGTACTGACGTATGATTTGGCATTTCTCTGCAAAGGCGATTTGTCTCTTCCCTATATTTATTAACTTATTCAATCCTTTATTTTTATCAGTATGGACTCACAGATAATTATTTATTCTTTGGGTTATAATCCAATACTATATTTAGTTGTCCACATTATTCCATCTTTGGCCACTGGGAACTCTGTCAGTTGGCTCCTGTGTCCTGACATATCCGCATCACTGTGGCCTGGGGTTCCTTACAACATGGTGGCTGGGTTCTAAGAGCGAGCTTCCCAAGAGAGCCAGGGGAAACGGTATTGCCTTTTCTCACCTAGCTTTGGGAGTCACATTGCTTCACTTCTGCCACAGTCGTGGACCCACTTAGTTTCAAGGGGAGGGACTATGGACCCTACCTCTCAAAGATAGGAATGTCAGTGTTTCATTATAAGAAAAGCAATGTGGGATAAGAGATCATCTTGTGGCCATCTTGGAAAATTATACATCAATAGTGGCTATATCATGTATTGGGTGTGGAACATTATACATCAATGAGAATGAACTAAAGTTGCACATATCAATATGAATAAAGCAAAACAGTGAAAAAAGCAAATTGCAGAAGAAAATGTATAGTTTAAGGTAATGCAAAATAATTCATATGGGTTATGGATACTTAAAAAGTATAGTACATGTATAAGATGCATGGGGTGATAAATTCCAAATATAGGGCAGTGGTTCTCTCCGGGGCTGACTGGAGAGGAAGGAGCGCATGGAGATCCAACAGTATAGTAGTGTTTTTTGTTTTTTATTTTTATACGATTTATTTTATTTTAGTATCATTAACCTCCAATTACATGAGCAATATTGTGATGATTAAACTACCCCCTTCATCAGGTCCCCCCCACCAACCCTATTACAGTCACTGTCCATCAGTGTAGTGAGATGAGAATCACTACTTGTCTTCTCTGAGCTGTACAGTCCCCCCCGTGCCCCCCCACCCTATGCCTGCCAATCGTAATGCCCCTTTTACCCTCTTATCCCTCCCTTCC
>JAQQAC010019400.1:9714646-9743016 GCA_029783875.1 Phataginus tricuspis
ATATCTCATTGTGGTTTTAATCTGCATTTCTCTGATGATTAGCGATGTGGAGCATTTTTTCATGTGCCTGTTGGCCATCTATAGTATTGGTTTTTAAAGCTGGGTTGTGGACACACAGGTATTCATTGTATTGTTGTTTATGCTTTTTTGGGATCTCTTTACAATTAAAATATAATTCTCTCTCCTACCCTGGGTCTCTTGGCCATGCAGTTCCCCTCTTCAGAGGCAATTGGGGTTTTATGTCCTTCCAGAAATAACTTTATGATTATATTTTTCCTCTCAGAAATATTTTATTTGCAAACATAACTATTTTCCCACTCAGATGGTAGCATATGTGATAGTTTTATACTTTGTTTTTGCCAGGTAATATATCCTGGAGATCATTTAATAACAGTACATAAAGAGATTTAGGGGGAAAAAAACATTCCTGAGATATAAGTCTCATACCAGCAATTCACCCATTTAAACGTGCAATTTAGTGGCTTGTAATTTTTCACAGAGTTGTGAGGTCATCACCACCATTTGAGAATATTTCCATTACTTCAAAAAGAAACCCCATCCTACTGGACCATCATGTTCAGCCCAACCCCATGTTTTGGCAACTGCTAATCTCCTGTCTCTATAGATTTGCCTCTTCTGGACATTTCACACACATGGACTCATACAATATGGGGCCTTCTGTGACCAGCTTCCTTCACTTAGCATGTTTTCAAGGTTCATCCATGTTGTAGCATGTATCTGTACTTCCTTTCTTCTTATTGACGAATACTACACATTGTATGGCTGAATCACATCTGTTTATCCTGTTGGTGGACATTCGGGTTGTTTCTACTTTTTGGCTATTATGAATAATACTGCTGTGAACATCTGTGGACAAGTTTTTGTGTGGACATACGTTTCCATTTCTCTTGGGTATATACCTAGGAGTGGAATTGTTGGGTCATATGTTAATTCCAATTCTGTTTGCTGCCGGACTGTTTTCTAAAGTGGCTGCACCATTTTGCATTCCCACCAATAGCATATGAGGGTTCTAATTTCTCCATATCCTTGCCAACCCATTATTATCTGTCTTTTGCTTATTCCCACTAGCGGGTGTGAAATGGCATTTATTATTGTGGTTTTGATTTGCATTTCCCTCATGGCTAATGATATAAAACATCCTTTAATGTGCTTATCAGAAGGAGCTTCCTTTTAAAGTAGCTGCACAGTATTCCCTTGTGTCGATGAGCCTTGATATATTGAACCAGTACTTAATGGTGGACACCTAGGAGAGTTCCAAGCCTTTTTCCATCACAAACAGTGCCTCTTGTCTACATATTCTGCTCATGTGTGAACATATCCATAGGGAAAATACCTAGGAGTTAAATTACAGGGGCAAAAGGAATGTTCCTATGTTTTATAAGTTTAAGTTTATGCCATTTGTGTATTTAAAGGTAAATATTGAGAATGACCAGATGTGTTTGAGGAACTTTCTGATTTTTCCTCCAGAGTTAACAGCTAGCAGGTTTAGTCACATCTCCAAACCCCAGTTCGTATTCCAATTTCATCAGTTGTCCCAATAATCCTTATTGCCATTTTTTCCCTTGGTTCAGAATCCAATTCCGGATCATGTGTTGTACTTAGGTGTGTCACGGTTCCCTTTTAAAAAGCCAGTGTTTGAATCAGCAGCCCCTCTATTTCCCTTTTTAAAAAAAATAAGCCTTGCATAATCAAAAACTGACTTTTGCATAGCTTTAATGTCAGGTTGAGGCAGGAGTTCAGGGCACATAAACCTACGTTTATTGTCCCAAGGTTTTCCCCTTAAAGCTACCTTTTCTGCCCCTTATACTTAGTACAGTGCTTGCTCCTAAATGACCAGATAGCATATCCTGGTGGTCACTGGACTTCCTGATGGTTTGTTATGATTGAGAGCATGAGCTCTGTAGCTGTGTGATCTTGGGCAAGTTACCCAACCTCTCTGTGCCTTAATTTCCTCTTCACTAAGATGGGAGAGATATAAGCATTTACCTCACAGGATGCTTCTGAGGATTAAATGAGTCAATTCATATGAAGGGCTTAAAATAGGTGCCTGGCACAGGATTACCTAATTTTGTCTCTGAAATTGACAATTTTTAGGGAAGATTTTCAGCCCCAGCATTAGCACCACCACTTAAAGAACCCATCAATGACATTCTCACTGGCTATAAAAAAGAGCTCTCTGGATAACTCTTTATTTTAATGTAATTGTAAACCTATAGAAAAGTAGCCAGGGTAGTTCAAGGGATTTCCATACACGCTTTATCCAGACATGCCAGTTGATCACTTCATTCGTTCTGGTCCCCTCTTCTCACCCCATCTCCAAAGGCATACACGTACAAACATACACATACGTGCATGTTGTGGTTTTGAACCATTTGAGAGTTAAGTTGGAGAACATTCCCTTTTACTTCGGAATACTTCAAGGTGTATTTTCTAAGAACAAGAGCATTCTCCTTCATAAGCACCAAGAAATTTAACATGGATACAACACTCTTCTCTAAACCCCAGTTCATATTCCAATTTCATCAATTGTCCCAATAATCCTTATTGCCATTTTTTCCCTTGGTTCAGAATCCAATTCCGGATCATGTGTTGTACTTAGGTGTGTCACGGTTCCCTTTTAAAAAGCCAGTGTTTGAATAAGAGTACAAAGCTCCGCTAACTTACTCCAGGAAGGTTTGATGCCTGTCGAGGGCCAGCCGGCCAGCAGGGATGGCCAGCTCGTGTGGTGCCATCTTGCGGCAACAGTGCTAATAGAGTTTACAAACCACCCCATTGATTGGACAGCTGTGAAATGATTCTCTTCTTGATGACCTAAAAAAGCAGGTGATACTTTTGTTATCTCAGTTTTTCTTAATAATGTGGGGAATTATGTTTTAACTATGTTTTGCTGTTTCAAATCCATCTACTTTAACTTAGCATTAAATGAGACTTTGCAGTATCTCAAATCTGGTCCCATGCAGGTGAAGTCCAGTGTTATGGGTAAAATGTAGCCTTGGCCTGCGACATTCTGGCTGTGTGATGTTTGACAAGAGACTTCCGTCTCAGGGCTTATGTTTACTCCTGCAAAATAGGCCTTACAGAGACTTCAACCTGCAAGAACATTTAGCAAGGTCCTGAATATAATTCCTGGCACTCTGCCTGATAATGTGGGAATTCTTCAATAAAGGTTGAGAGACTATCATTATTTGTTCAATGTTTTGTGAGCAGACAAGTTCAGACATGAAGTAAAATTCAGCCCAGTACAGAGCTTTAACCTTCCTAATCAAAACCACATTCAGTCAACAAATATTTATTGAGCCCCAAGTCCCAGCTATATGCCAGGCATTGTTCGAGGGACTGGGTATACAGTAGTGCCCAATACAAGATCTTTGCCCTCATGGACAAATTTATATTCTGGCTTGGGGAAAAACAGTTTAAAAATAACAAAAATATTCTTTAGTGTTACGTGCTAAGTAGGGAATTCAAATATGCAAAGGAGAGACTGCCAGGGTGGCTCCTTTGCACTGGGGCGGCTGGGGAAAGCCGCTCTGGAGAGGTGAGATTTAACCTGAGTTCTGAATGACAGGAAAGAGCCAGTCATACAAAGCTCAGGATGGGGTGTGAACAGGCAAAAGAAAGAGCAAGTGTAAAGGCCCTGAGGTGGGAACAAGCTTGTCTTTTGGATGGGTAGAAAGATTATTGTGTCTGGAATGTGGTAAGTAAAGGAAATAGTGGCTTAAGATGAAGTTAGAAAGATAGATGGCGACAGCTCACAGAGCCTCGAAGGCAATGGATGAGCCTTTGTTTTTTATTCCACATGGTGTGGGAAGCTTTCTGTGTGTTTGGAGCAGATCAATAAAGTGTTCAGTCTTAATGGAATTCAATCTCAGTGGGTAGAAAACATATCCCAAGGTCCTGACAAAAGCACATAGCCTAGCATGACTGGTCTGGAGATCTCTCATGTGTTAAAAACTTGAATGTACATGGTGTCTTCTATTACAATTTTTGAAAGAGAAAACATAGTTTATAAAAAGGAAATTGGAACCAACATCTACAGAATCCTTGAGGCTTATCTGTACTTCTGCCAAACACTTAAAATTACTCTAAAAGGAGCTTCCCTACATAGCATCTAAGGTGGGGCTTAGTGCAGCTTCCAGTCTTTCCACCCTTCCCCAGTTAAGGGGAAGGCCCCACTCCTCTAAGAGGTGCTTTACCCTAGACCAATTCCCCTCTAGGGGTTCCCAACTTAGAAGCCCCACGGCTGGGGGGGATAATAACAGGTGAAGCGGCACCCTCTGTCGTTGCGTTGCATCCACTGGGGCCTCCCCACCATCCACAGGAGCAGCCCTCCCAAAGGTCACACCCATTATGACATTTCGGATTCAGAGGCACCCTCCCAACTGCCACCAGGTGTAACTCCCAAGGAGAGGAAATCCCAGGGCAAAATACCTCTAAAAACCGAAATCAGTCAAAGGGAGAAATAAAGTTTAAAACCCGTTTATTGCTTACAAACTGCAGCCCAGGGCCGTGTGTCTCTCTACTCTGGAAGAAGCAAGCCAGCCAGCCAGCCCCTCCCCATAAACTCTCAGGTTCAGACACACCTTTGGTTGCCCAGGTAATTCCCCATTGACATGGAGATGAACTTCTCTCCGCTGCTGAGGATATGCAAATATATACTAAAGCCATGTGAGATACTCTGGAAATGTTACAATTTTACCCACAGTACTCTCTAATAATTATTTGTATTTCTATGGTATCTGTGTGCTTATCCTTCTCTGTGACTCTGTTTGTGTGTATACATTCTCTTTTTTCCTTCCTAAGGCTGGCTAGGGGTTTGTCTATTTTGTTTATTTTCTCAAAGAAGTTGCTCCCATTTTTGTTTTTGTTTTTTTTCATTTTTAACCACAATTACACTTTATTTTATGTAGTGTTTCAAACATTTTATTTTTATTTATTTATTTATTTTATTTTGGTATCATTAATCTACAATTGCATGTGCAACATTATGGTTATTAAACTCCCCACTTGATCAGGTCCCCCCTACCAACCCCATTACAGTCACTGTCCATCAGTGTAGTGAGTTGTTGTAGAATCACTACTTGTCTTCTCTGAATTGTACAGCCCTCCCCTTGCCCCCCCAACACTGTGTCTCCTAATCGTAATGCCCCCTTTTCCCCTTGTCCCTCCCTTCCCACCCATCCTCCCCAGTCCCTTTCCCTTTGGTAACTATTAGTCCGTTCTTGGGCTCTGTGAGTCTGCTGCTGATTTGTTCCTTCAGTTTTTTTCTTTGTTCTTATACTCCACATATGAGTGAGATCATTTGATACTTGTCTTTTTCTGCTTGGCTTATTTCACTGAGCATAATATCCTCTAGCTCCATCCATGTTGTTGCAAATGGTAGGATTTGTTTTCTTCTTATGGCTGAATAATATTCCATTGTGTATATGTACCACCTCTTCTTTATCCATTCATCTACTGATGGACACTTAGGTTGCTTCCATTTCTTGGCTATTGTAAATAGTGCTGCTATAAACATAGGGGTGCATATGTCTTTTTTAAACTGGGCTGCTGCATTCTTCGTTTTTTTTTTCTATTGTTTTATTTTCTATTTTATTTATTTCTTCTCTGATCTTTTTTATGTCCCTCCTTCTACTAACTTGGGGCATCATTTGTCCTTCTTTTTCTAGTTTCTCCACTTGTGAATTTAGACTGTTTGGGATTTTCTTGTTTCTTGCAGTATTGCTGTGCACTTCCCTCCTAGAACTGCCTTTGCCACCTCCACAGATTTTGGGCTGTTGTGTTTTTGTTTTCATTTGTCTCCATGTATTGCTTGATTTCTGTTTTAATTTGTTCATTGGTCCCTTGATTATTTAGGAGTATCTTGTTTAGCCTCCATGTGTTTGTGAGTCTTTTTGTTTTCATTGGTAATTTATTTCTAGTTTCATGCCATTGTGGTCTGAGAAGCTGTTTGATACAGTTTCAATGTTTTTAAATTTATTGGAGCTCTTCTTGTGGCCTACTATGTGATCTATTCCAGATAATGTTCCATGTACCGTTGAGAAAAATGTGTACCCTGCTGCTTTTGGAATGGAGTGTTATGTAGATGTCTATTAAGTTCACTTGATCTAATGTATTGTTCAGTGCTTCTGTTTCCTTACATATTTTCTGTCTGGTTGATCTGTCCATTCATGTGAGTGGTGCGTTCAAGTCTTCTAAAATGAACGTGTTGCGATCTATTTCCCCCTTTAATTGTGTTAGGATCACCTAAATATGTAAAACAAATACTCTGTTGGGTGCATAGATTTTTATAATGGTTATATCCTCTTGTTGGACTGATCCCTTTATCGTCATTGAATGTCCTTCTTTGTCTCTTGTTACTTTGTTTTGAATTCATTTTTGTCTGATATAAATTCTGCTAATCCTGAATTTTGCTTCTTATTTGTGGGTAAAATTGTAACCTTTCCAGAATATCTCGCCTGGCTTTAACATCTGCATATCAATAGGCGTTCGCTGGTGGAAAGAAGTATGGCTTTAGTACATTTGCATCATTCCTCAGGGGTGGAGAGAAGGTCATCTCCATATCAATGGGTAATTACCTGGGCAAGGAGGGCTTATCTGTACCTGAGAGGTGAGGGGAGGGCTGGTTTTGCTGCTGCTTGAGCAGGAGGGAGAGACGGGCCGAACTGCAGTTTGTGAGCAATAAACATTTTAAACTTTATTTCTCCCTTTGACTGATTTCAGTTTTTAGAGGTATTTTGCCCCAGGATTTCCTCTCCCCGGACTAACACCTGGCGGCAGTCAGCAGGGTGCCTCTGAACCCAAAATCTGTAATAATGGGTGTGACCTTTGGGAGGGCCGCCCCAAGAAATGATGGGGAGAAGTGGTGCTTGCGTGGAGGGACACGTGTCTACACTCGTGTGGTCATGGAGGCACCACCACCGCTGCTGGCTGCGCCGACCCCAGCCTGTGGCCCGAGCCCAAGGCTACTGCTTCTGCCACTGCTGCCGGCTGGAGCCTGGTCACAGCTATGGAAAGGAGCAGAGGTCCAGGTCACCTTGATAGAGAAGCAACTGGCTGCTGTGTACCACACCTTGCTGGCTATGGAGCCCATCACGGGAACAGCTCCGACCAAGGTAATAACCACCTATCCCATCGCAGGGTGGGTGAGAGACTGGACCCAAAGGCCATGTGGTGGTGTGGCACAGACACCTACTGTATATCATGTGACTGGCCATTTGCCTCTGGCATCCCCAGGGAATGTGAAGCAGATGCATTGGCCCAGGTGTGCTGGCTAGAAGGAAAGCCTGCCTCTGATGTGGCCCAATGGCTACACCAGCGTTTGTTGCATGGGGGGCAATAGACAATGTGGGCCCGTCGGTGGGGCTTGCCATTGACCTTTGAAGAAGTCAGCCGAGCCCGGAAGGAGTGCCCTGCACGTTGTGCAGATCAGCAAACCACCAAGAGGGGCCTAGAGCGTCTCTTTGCAGCCTATGGCCAGTTGCCGGTGATTGAGAGTGATCAAGGCACCCACTTTATTGAACATGTGTTGCAAGGATGGGTGCAGCAATTAGGAGTAAAATGGACGTGACCATGGACATTTCAACACATAGACCCGCGATGGCTGGCTCTTCTGGCACCTTGGGGAAAAGGCCTGGAAGCTGGCCTCCTGTGTATTCCTGGAATAACAGAAAAGTGCCCCCAACAGTCACAGTTATTTGCTTCTACACTCCTTGTGTCCTGGATGCCCCCCTGGCTGCAGCTGCTGCATGATGGCTGGAATGGACGAGCTTTGGACTTAATCTGCATGGGACTTTGAACCTCGCTGAATTGTCTGGCTTGAGAATTATCATGATTGTGTTGCTGTTGTTAAGAAAAAAATGCTTAAAGAGAGGGTTGACTTTGTCTAATGTTTGGTAAAAGTTTTGTGAGCAATCTAGTATAGTTGTTGGGGGTAAACAAGTGTAAAAACATATTTTGTGCTTAGTGAGAGATTGTGCTGTAAAGTACATTACCCAATCGGCATATGCTGAATCCTTTGGCTTGAGAATTATCAAGATCTTATTGCTGTTGCTAGTGTCTGTTATTAGATATGTCGGAAGAGGGGGAACGAGTAAAATGTAAGGCGAGATTTCTGGAGGGGTGGCCTGTGGGTAAAACTAACATTTCCAGAATATCTCGCCTGGCTTTAGTACATCTGCATATCAATAGGCGTTCAGAGGTGGAGAGAAGTATGGCTTTAGTGCATTTGCCTCATTCCTCAGGGGTGGAGAGAAGGTCATCTCCATGTCAATGGGTAATTACCTGGGCGGGGAGGGCTGTTTTTGCTTCTGCTGGGGCAGGAAAGAGAGAAGGGCCCCGACTGCAGTTTGTGAGCAATAAACAGATTTTAAACTTTATTTCTCCCTTTGACTGATTTTGGTTTTTAGAGGTATTTTGGCCCAGGATTTCCTCTCCCCGGACTTACATTATTTTCATGGAATATCTTTTTCCATCCCTTCACTGTTAGTCTGTGAATGTCTTTGGGTCTCATTTCTTTATCCATCCTGCCGCTCTGTCTTTTTGATGGTTACATTCAGTCCATTTACATTTAAGGTGATTATTGATAAATGCGTGCTTATTGCCATTTTATTTTCTGGCTCTTTTTTTATAGCACCTCTCTGTTGCTTTCTTCCTCTTACGTGTTTCTCTTGTTACTGATGGTTTTCTTTAGTGTTGTAACTTAATTTCTCTTTTTACTTTGTGTGTGTGTGTATCTATTTTAGGCTTTAGTTTTGTGCTTATCAAAGGTTCAAGAATAGCTTTCTTACTACATAATAGTGTGTCTTAAATTGGTGATTACTCTATTACAAACACAGTCTACAGGTACTTTTTTTCCTTCTCTACATTTTTCATATTAAATGTCATCATGTGCACTTTTTGTGTATCCCTTGACTGATTGTGTATATAATTTTGCTTCTTTTGTTTTAATTTCTTACTTGCATGGTAATTAGTTGGTTATCATCTTCATTGTGGGTTTGTTTTCACTGGGGAAAGCTATTTAGGCTCAGAAACATCTCCATTTTCTTTAACATATCCTGCAATGCTGGGTAGAGGTGGTGAATTCCTCAACTTTTGTTTATCTGAAAATTGTTTAATCCCTGCTTTGAATTTAAGTGGTCTTCTTGCTGGGTAGAGGATTCTTGGTTGGAGGTCTGCTTCAGTACATTAAATATATCCTGCCACTCCCTTCTGGCCTGTAGAGTTTCTGCTGAGAAGTCCGATGATAGCCCGATGGGTTTTCCTTTATAAGTAAACTTTTTTCTTTCTCTGGCTGCTTTCCCTACTCTCTCCTTATTCTTGATCTTTTTGCCATTTTAGTTATTATATGTCTTGGTGTTGTCCTGCTGGGGTTTCTTTTGTTAGGGCCTCTCTGAGCTTCCATGACCTGAGTGTCTAGTTCCTTCCCCTACTGGGGAGTTTTCAACACTTACTTCCTTAAAGAGACTTTCTGTCGCTTTGTGTCCCCCTTCTCCTGGTTCCCCTAAAATGTGAATATTGTTTTATTTAGATTGGTAACATAGCTCTTATCATTCTGTCGATCCGAGAGATCCTTTTTTCTGTCTGTTTTCTGACCTCTAACTTCCATATCATTCACGAATAGGCTACAGCCCACATTGTCTCTTGCCCCGTGTGCCACAAATGCTGATGTAATCATTGGGCCACATCAGAGGCAGGCTTTCCTTCTAGCTAGCGCACCTGGGCCAGTGTGTCTGTTTCATCATTCTCTGGAGATGCCAAAGGCAAATGGCCAGTCACATGATATATGGTAACTGTCTTAGTCTGACCAGAGGCCCACAGGTCTTGTGACAACTCTTGCCCCCAAGGGGCTGGTGACCAACCATCCAGTTGGCATGGTACCATGTCGGTAGCCACAGGGTCAAGCCCTGATAGATGGCCCAGCTGGGAGGGCAGCTATAGGGGAGGGCTCCTGGGTGATCACAAGCCATACTGCCCGCAGCTCAGCCCATTGACTTCTCTTCCCCTCCTCATCCTCCAACCATACTGTCTCAGTCTTAGGATGGAAAGCTTTTGGGGGCTTCCCATGACTGGAGCTGTCTGTATACCAAGCCTCTTCAGGAAAAAGGGCTCTTTCCTCCCAATAAGGACTCTCTGTTACTAAAGGCTACAATGCAAGTTCTTCCTGCTTTCTGTTGGTGTGTATCACTGGTCCCAGTAAATGTTGGAGTTTGTCACATTAGGAGTTGGCGAAGAGGGCACTATGCTGCTGTAAATATACACCCTATTTGGCCAGTGCAGCCATCTGTGCCACACCACTCTGGCCTTTGGGTCCAGTCTCGCACTGACTCTGTGATTGTACAGGTGATTACCTTGGTCGATCCTGGTCCAGTAATGGTCAAGGCATGATACACAGCAGCCAGTTACTTCTCTTTCAAGGTGTACTGGACCTCCACTCCTTTCCATAGTTGTGTCCAGAATGCAAAAAGTTGGAGGGTCTGCTCAAGCCACTGCCAAAGACCCCACCCATAACTATCTTCAGTTACATGAAGCTCTAGCTCACAGGGCCTTGATGGGTCTATTACACTCAAGGCCTGCACAGCCTTGACTGCTCACTTAGCAGCAGCAAAGGCAGATGTACGTTTCATACCAACTGGTATAAGGGCCTCAGAACTTCTGCAAAGTGTGGGATAAACACTCTCCAGTAGCCAAAAAGAAGAAAATCTTTTGTAATACTACCACAGTGGTAGGGATAGGGAAAGCCTGAACCTTGTGTATGACTGCCTCTGGGATAACTTCAGTCTTAACCTGACCAGACAATCCCCAAGAACTTTATTCACAAACCAAGCCCCTGAACCTTGGTACTGTTCACAGCCCATCCTTTCTCCTGTAGATGTTGCAGTAGTGTAGGTGCTCCACCTTTTAGATCTCGAAGAGAATCAGATGTGAGCATAATGTCATCAATATGATGATACAGGTGCACTGTTGGCAGTTTCTCTCATGCTGCCAAGACCTGGGCTACAAGTCTGTGACCAATGGTGGGACTGGAGGTATCCCTGTAGATGGACAGTCAACATCCTCTGCTGGCCTTCCCATGTGAAGGCAAACTGTTTCTGACTTCCTGTGTTATGTCAATAGAGAAGAAAGCATTAGCAAGGCCCTCAACATAATAATATGTCACAGCAGGGGATTAAAAGGACTATGAGAGTGCTTTATGATGCCCACCTTCTCCAGCTCCTGTAGAGTTTCTCCAATTTCTTTGTGTCCCCCTGGCAATATATACTGCTTAGTATTTGTTACCTGCTGAGATACAAGCAGAGCTATACGAGGGTGCTTAGCATGTCCCCTCCGAGCTGCCTTTACCACACATATCCTCAGTCTGAACTCACCTACAGTGGTCTGTAACCACAGGCCCTGCAGGATATCCATCCCCAAAATATATTCAGGGATTGGAGAAATACACACAGTGTGCTGCTTTGGGGGTAAATGCCCCATTCCCAGTGGGATTTGGGCTTTCTTCACTCTAATTGCCTTACCCCTATAGCCACCTACCACAGTGGGGGTCCCAGGAAAACACGCAGGGTTACCATAAATCAGAGAACATTCAGCTCCTGACTGCACCAGTGTCAGGACATGTTGTACATTCCCTGGGGACCAGTGAATTGCTAATTGTACACGTGGCCTCCAGTCTTCACCATGTCCCCCTCAGTCAAACTGCAATGCCCAATCACCCTCCTGTGAGGTCAGGGACCCAGGCAGGGTCTGGGTACTGTCCCCCAGGAAGTCCTGCAGGAACATGGGCCAGATGTGGGGCTTCCATGTGTTGTACCTCAGCAGTTTGAACTGCTGCTTTCTTTGGCTTTAATTGGTGCCACAGTTCTAGGAAGATTATTTTATTTTATTTTTTTTATTAAGGTATTATTGATATACACTCTTATAAAGGTTTCACATGAAAAAACAACGTGGTTACTACATTTACCCATATTATCAAGTCCCCACCCATACCCCAATGCAGTCACTGTCCTTGGGTGTAGTAAGATGCCACAGATTCACTGTTTGCCTTCTCTGTGCTACACTGTTTCCCGTGCTACACTGTTTTCCCCGTGATCCCCCACACTATATGTACTAAACAAAATACCCCTCAATCCCCTTCTCCCACCCTCCCCACCCACCCTCCCCCACCCCTCCCCTTTGGTAACCACTAGTTCCTTCTTGGAATCTCTCAGTCTGCTGCTATTTTGTTCCTTCAGTTTTGCTTCAGTTGTTATACTCCACAAATGAGGGAATCATTTGGCACTTGTCTTTCTCCACCTGGCTTATTTCACTGAGCATAATATCCTACAGCTCCATCCATGTTTGTTGCAAATGGTAGGATTTGTTTCTTTCTTATGGCTGAATAGTATTCCATTGTGTATATGTACCACCTCTTCTTTATCCATTCATCTACTGATGGACACTTAGGTTGCTTCCATATCTTGGCTATTGTAAAAAGTGCTGCAATAAACATAGGGGTGCATATGTCTTTTTGAATCTGAGAAGTTGCATTCTTTGGGTAAATTCCAAGGAATGGGATTCCTGGGTCTACCAAGATTCTACTGGGCCCTCCATGCAGTATTTCTTTCACTGACCCCTCCTTTATCAAATCAACTCATAACCTGGTCCTTGAGACCTTCACAGAGCCCTTTAAACCTCTTCTCTCAGTCACAGATCCTATTTCCTTGCGTGCTCTGATTATTTCCGCCTTCCCTAGATCTGCTGCAGTAGGAGTGACCTCACTTACGGGTTTTCCTATGTGGAGAAGCAAGAATAGTCACTAGGGAGCCAAAGAAGGATGGAGGAGCTGGGTGGAGCACCAGATTTCTCATCCCCCTGGTGAATAACTCCTCATAGGGGCCCTGTTGGTCCATATTATAAATGATATGTTTCATGCCCAGCTCCCATAGAACTGATGGAACACTGCATATGTTTTCCAACTAGGAGGGAAATACGGTAAATCATCCTGATTAGGCCAAACTGCCCTTAGGGCTGCAGTCAGCCAATCCAAAAATACATCATTCCCTGGCGCTGATGGGCATTTTGTATCCTCTGCCAGAGAGATGGGTGAGTCATCAGGGAAGCCACTTTACTCATTTCTAATCCAAATGGAACAATGCCCTCTACTCCTGAATCCCAACGACGCAAAAGCCATGCAGCCAGAGGCACCGAGGGCTTCTGCTGAAACTGGGTGCTCAAATCCACCAACTCAGCTTGGGTATAGGCATGGAGCATGGAGTGCGCCACAGCCTGGGATGGGGGCTGCTCCTCTCCGTGAGGAACCTGCAGTTGTTGCATCTTTATTTTCATAACTAAAATTGGGCAGGCTTTCAATATGGGAGGGGCTTGTGCCTCAGGTGGCAGAATCAGCTACACCTCTGTTCTCGGCCCCACCCCCTTATTGTCCCCGGCTCCTCCTACCCTGACTCTCTACTGTCTCCCAGGCTGAAGGTGCCACCCCTTCCTTCACCACCCGCACAGCCTTTTGCATCTCCCATTTTTCTGCTGTCTTCTCCCGTGTCACTAGCATGTCTCTCAGCAGTGTGACCTCAGTTTTCAATAGATTTTGTTCCCTTTTCAGACCATTCCACAGCTCATCCTCATGGACATTTGTCACTGGAGGGCATTTCTGTCATGAGCAACACTTTCCAATGCTGCAAGAAACAACCAGCCCACTTTTACTACCACCTCATGGCCACTCAGTTCCCAAGTCCCCGATTTTACAGAGGGCAAACTCCACTGCCTCCGGCGTCCCCATTTTTCCCAAATTCCGGGGAGGGGCCCACTCCTCTAGGAGGCACTTTGTCCCAGACACCATCCCCACTGGGGGATCTTTGGATGAATCCATGCCATCCACAGGGGAATCCCCAGGTGTGTCCCCACCTCCTCTAGGGGACTAAGAGTATCTCCCCGCCGTCTATAGGAGCAGCCCACCCAAACACGGCACCGTGAGGACCTATTTCAGGTTCACCGGATGCTTCCAACTATGCCAGATGTAGTTCCAGAGGGAAGGATGTTCCCAGGCCAGGGTGAGTCCCCCTATGAAGACTGCAAAACCGAAATCAGTCAAGGGAAAGGGTAGGTAGGGAGAAAGGTTTTTATTTCTTAGTCGTTAGCCAGGCTTTGCACCATCCGTCTCCTCCAGCCATGGCTGGTGCTCTCCTTCCCCCCACCCCTTCTAGCAGGAACTCCATGGGCAGGTCCTTGGTGCCTGGCACATGCCAGGCCAATTACATACCAGGAATGCAGGGGAGGAGAGAATGGCTATTTTCTCTCCACCCCTTGTCCCAGAGGCTGCAAGGCTCTGCATTGATTACAACCATTGATTTGTAAATGGGCTAAGGCTACGTGGGAGGTACTGGAAATTCTGCCATTGACCCCTTAACCTCTGTGCCCTCTGGAGCTTACAGACAGGTCGGAGGAATGTATACAATAGATTTATACTAACTACACTTGTGATGTGCCAGGTATTCCAAGCCTTCTTCGGAAGGATAATTCCCTTCAATGCTCTCTCTGACCTCATGTAATCAAGATCCTGTGAGGATGGCCAATGGACAGCTGGAGAAATGGATGTGCTTACTAAAAAGGTAGGTCACTCACCCACGGTCACATGCCTACTAAGTGGATAAAGCTGGAGGTTGAATACCAGCTGGTAACTCCCTATTCTATGATCTTAACCGTGACATCTGCTCCCTAAATATGTCAAACCATGAACACAATGGATGAACTTATCCATTTTCTCAGTGTATCCAAACCCCACTCCTTTTTGTCTGAAAAACAGAAGACGTGAGTAAGAGCCATGACACATACATGCTGACAAGGGCTCCCGAGCTCACTGAACTGGGTGTCGTCAGAATCCTATTGGATGGAGAGCATGAAAAGTGGGTAAGTGACCGACTGGTTGTCCTGAAATGTGGTTGTAACAGCCCGTCCCCTTGGCTGTGCTGCTCACAGCACGCAGTGGTCACAGGGGGATGTGTTACTAGGAGGGGGGTTACTGGGCTCACCATACAGGCTGCCCACACACCCGCCGACAGGAGGCACTGGGGTGTGGTCCTGGATCTACACTCAGTGCCGCCCCTTCAAGGTGCACGCCTGGAAATGGCCTAGAGGGGGACTGACTTGCCCAAGATCACAAGGCCCGAACCCGGGCCTGACTTGCGTGGTGTTCCAGGCTCCATGCCAAGCCAGGTTGGCATTCTTCCATCTCTGAGTCTGTGCGTCAGACACACGTGACACCAGCCTCCAGGAGTTGGGGGTGTCATCCATAGATCCCTCAGGATGTCCCTGGGGAAGAACATCTGGCATGACCCTGCCTGTGCAGGTTGGGATGTTGGGCAGCTCCTGGGAGGTACCGTGGCTTCAGCAGCACAGGGAACTGTTGAGAAAGAGAGGTCTGAGCTCAGCTCTTGTCTCTTCAGAGCTGGGACCCTGGTGACATTGCCAAAGAGCATGGAGAGGGCTCTGGTGGAGAGTTGGGTAGTTATGCATGGCAAGGGCCAGGAGGGTAGGCAGTCAGCAGCCCAAAAGGGCATGTGGGCTTGTCTGAATGCAGGGAGGGGCCCAGGAAATGGACCCTTGAAGAAGTGATTCACTGATGACATGCCCAGTAGAACCTGAATTGTGACCCAGCACCCAGCTCCTGGTCGCAGACCCCAGTCCTGCTCACTTGACCAGAGATGCTCGACAGAGCAACATGCGGTCTTGTTGTGTGGAGCCTTCTGAAGGTGTAGGAGTCAGGAAAGCCGAGAGGGACAGTCTCCCTGCTCGCTGCCAGCGTTGGCTCAGGGACCACCTCCAGTGCCTCTGTCTGAGGAGCCCCGAGGTAACACAGGGCAGCCCAGAGCAGGCCAGTTCAGGGCAGGCCACAAGTGTGACCTTCCCCCTCCCCCGGCCCCTCCTGTGTGTGTGCGGTGGGCGTGGGACATGGGTGGGCTGAAGGTTGGGGAGGAGGGGGGCTGTTCCTTGGTGACAGCATGTTGTGAGGTGTTGGCCACCTGGCAGGTGAGTCAGTGTCCCAGCTCTGCTCTCATCATTCAGGATGTGGAGGTGAGTGTTGAGACCAGGTACTTCCACCCACATATTAATCCTAAACCCAGGGGGTGTCCTCTCCTTCCCTCAGGGACAGGATGTCTATAAAGATGGCCCTGTGTGCCTGATCTCGGGGGCAGGGTTTGGGGCCCACATTGCTCCCTGTGGGGAGGTCCGGGCAGCCCCGGGTGCCTCCTCCCCAGCTACCAGGTGCCAGCTTTGCAGAGCTCCGTCCTGGGGAGGGTGGAGGAGCTGGTGGATGGATTCACCTACTCCGTCTCCCTGGACCTGGGGCAGGCTGTCTACACCCAGGACCCCATTCCAAACATGGCAACCTGCCAGGGCCTTCCCAGAGCTTCCCCATGAGATTGGCCGGCAGTCCCAGGGCCTGGAACCTTGTTCCCTGGGGGCACCCCGTCCCTCTCTTTGCTTGCGTCCCAGGGGTGTGTGGGCTCTTGGATGAGTTGCAAACCTCCATCATCCTGATGGCTCCTGAAATCCCCACTGACTATATCCCCCCTGCCCCCTCAGCATGAACATGAGGCAACTCTCCATGGGACTAAGGTCCCCAAGCGTGTGATGAGGAGGTGGAGAATGGGCATGGAAGAAGTGGATCCAGCTACAAGCATCAGCCGGAGCCCTCCTGTGTTCACACCCCTTCCCGACGACGCTGACCAGCTGACAGGTGTGAAGGAGATGCAGGGACTGTTCACGGCAAGAGGGTCTTCACGTGAAACCCTAACCCAGAATGCTTCTTGGTTCCATCTCCCTGCAAAGGATGCTGACCAGCCAGCCAGGGGCCAGCGGCGCTGCCGGTGAGCATCCTCCCCCTCCTCGGCATAGTCGGGCCTCTGCCCACAGCCTGCTGTCTTGAGTGTTCCCACATGTTTCTGAGCTGCAGCGTGCTCCTCTGACAGGCAGGGTGGCTGATAATCAGCCTGTTAGGGTGCCCATGGGGAACACGGGAGGAGCCTTAGAGGGGCTCCCCTGGTGCCTGGCACTGTGGAAAGGACTGCCGGCCAAGCTGGGCCACTTTGGGGCTATTACTTCTCTGTACCCGATGAAAAACGTTTGGCCTCACCAGTCAGTGGCCTGAAGCCTGGCTCAATTTGGAAAGGCATATGGAAAGCACCCTTTGGAATGGAGGCTCGTGATTCCCTGTGGTGGGGCCTGGTCCTTGTCCTCACTGTGGCCACATGAGGGACCTCTGGGGGCAGTAGAGGGGTACCTGGAAAGGTTCTGGTGGGACTTCCTTCAGCAACAATAGGTATGAAACACCCACTTTGTGCAGACCCTTTGGGGACACTTAGCATAACTGAGTGCAGGAAGCAGATACAATACTGGGACCCTGTTGCGGTGGAGTCGGGCAGTCACTTCAGGTGTCACCCAGGGAACAACATGGGCGATGCGTTACGGCCTCCTCAAGTAACAGGGGGCATGACGAGGGGCCTGAGGAGGAACTGAAAATGTGAGCGGTCACCGGGTCCAGAGGGGGCACTGCCCGTCTGCACAGAATGGGGGGAGGAGGGGTTTGGGGCCTGGGGCAGGGGGAGCACAGCAGAACCCAGCAAGTCACTCATCTTTGGATTCCCACGGGCAGCTGATGACTGGGGACTTCTTATTCAGGGAAATTGGAAAGGATGGGGTCCCAGGACAGACACACAGGGTCAGGAAGGGGGAGGGACAGTTGCCTGGACAGGCAAGGGAATGCAGAGTGGCCAGGCCCATGCAAGGGTGGGCTGGGAGGGCATGTGGCTGGACAGACCAGGCTTCTCACTCTGACACCCCAAGGCCTTTCCCCAGCCCCTGGATGCGACAGGCTGACCATGTGCCCAGCACCCTCCATGGCAGCCAGCCTTACCAACCTGGATGGCCAAGTCTTCCACCACTTGGTCCAGGAGGAGAACCTGGGGCCCACTGTGGCAGAGCTGGAAGGTGAGGGGCTGGAGCTGGGAGACCATCTAGGGTGGGCTTCCCAGACTGGGGTTCCCTTCAAGGCAGTGAGGTCTTCCTGTCATTGGTAAGACGCGGGAGATCAGTCCCAGAGTGACCCTTTCTCTGCGTCCTGCTCCAGAACCACAGCAGATGCAGCTGGCTCCAGAGACACAGGGAGGGCTGGCTGTGTGTCTACAGCAAGTTGGGGTGTTCCTTACACCTGTGCTGGAGCTACGACCGGTGTCACCTGCTTTAGCCCCTGCAGAACCAGAGGATGTCCCAACAGTGGCCTCAGCCCCAGTGCCAGGCCCCGAGCTGGAGCCCCCTGGGCCCTCGGGCCTGGGGCCCATAGCACCTGGAGGAATGGCACTGTGCCTGGCAGAGCCAGAGGCGGGCCCGGAACCCACCAGCCCCTGTGCCATGAGCACCCAGGACGTGCCAAGGGAGGAGGAGCCGACCATCCTGGCATTTCCCCGACGCCTGGTGGCCGAGCAGCTGACCCGGATGTGTGCAGTGAGTGGAGCAGGCCCCTAGGGTTGAAGATGGGCCTTCCCTGTGTCATGGGCTGCCACAGACCTGCCATCCCCTGACATGGACTCCTGTGATCTGGGCCCACATCCCAGCCTCCCCATGGACACACCATGTGCCCTGAGAGACTCTCCTCACCCCCAAGCCTTCACTGACCACAAGGGGACAGTAGGGCTGGCACTTAGGGATCCTTGCAGACCAATGAGGAGGAGCGGACGGAAGGTGGGTGGGGCTTGGCAGGGCAGGAGAGGGGTGCTCAGGGAAGTGCTGCCAGGGTCTTAGGTCCTCGGGTCAGTGACCTGGCAGGCCTCCACAGCCTCTGCACTTCAACTTCAGAGGCCCCTGCCATGGACCTGACTGCGTGGGAGACACAGACACCAACAAAGGCCCTGGGTGCAGTTGTTTTGGGGGAAATTGCACCTGAGTGGGTAGTGGGATCCCCAGGGGTGACAGAATGGGAGGCAGATGCCCCAGGATGGGCAGGGTGAGCTGCCTTGTGCTGCAGGGAGGAGATGAGTGAGGATACCTGGGAGCAAAGCCCCTCTGTTCCCCACCTGCGGGGTCATGTGCATCTGGTCCTGGGCGCCTCAGTGGGCAGGGCCTGAGGCCCAGATGGCCACAGGGCTCGCAGCACATCCCCAGCTGCCTGGGCTCCAGTTCTGACTGGTGACTCTGCCTGGGACCAGGGGCACTGTGGGCACAGCTGGATGACCCTCCATTGTCATCCCCAGGTGCTGTTCACCAGAATGACATATTCTGAATGCAAGGCCTGCTTCTTGAACCAGCCACATATGGGAGGCATTGAGCCCCTGGCCCCCACCATCCACAAGGTCATCCAGCAATTTGATTCCATGGTTAACCTGGTCACCTCCTCCTGCCTCAGGGCCCCGAGCATGACAGCCTGGGACAGGGCCCGAGTGGTGGACTTCTGGATCCGGGTGGCCAAGGTGTGTCATGGGATGGCTCCCAGGGTTCATCCTGGTGTCTTGGGACCTTCTCCCCTCCTTTGCCACCCTCAGGATGGATGCCTGTGGTCTGACCCTGCACGGTCCCTGGGCCCCTCCTGCCAGGGGGCGTGTGGTCCTGGACTCGCAGGCCCCAGGAGTGGGACAACCATCCCTGGCCCCTTCCATCGGTTGAGCTACAGTCCTCCACCCAGGAGGGCTGCTCACCAGGTATCAGGTGTGCTGGGCTCCATGGATGTTTGTCTCCTTAAGGATAGGAGTTCATTGGTGGACAGAAGCAGAGATGCAGGCCACACTCTCAGCTCTGTCTTCCCTCCCAGGAGTGTCTGGCCCTCAAGAATTTCACGTCCCTCCATGCCATTCTCTTGGCCCTGCAGAGCCCTGCCGTACATCGTCTGGAAAGCACCTGGGGACATGTTTCCTGGTGGGTAGTCCTGTCCCCGGGACCAGGGCACCTAGTGGACAGGGACACCCCTAGGTTTGACAATGTCCCCTCAGTTGGCTGGGACTTCCTGGGAGGCGGCTGAGCCTAGGGACAGGGATGGTGGACTCTCGGAGCCCCTGTGGGTTAGGCCAGTGGGTCCCCCACAGGAATCAGTTTCCTGCAGTGTCAGGTGTGAGTTGAAGCCAATTGCAGATTTTGAGCATGTGTTCTTCATCTTCAGCAGGAGGTCTCTGACCCAAGGACAGCGACCTGGTTCAAATCAGATCCGCCCCAGGGAGAACTGGGAATGGAGGCCCCGGGGGGGGGGGGAACATGCAGCCCCCTCCCCAGGCCACAGATTCCCAGGGCTCAGGGCTCAGGGCCATGGTCGAAAGCCTCATGCAGGCTAGTGGATCTTCTGGATGCCCCAGGAAAAGGGGTCTGCCCCCAAACTCTCCACCTACTGGCCATGTATCTCCCTCCTCCTCTCCCTTCCCCTTAGGAAGAGCTCCTGGATGTATAAAAACCTTAAAAGAAGGGACAAGTGCATAAACAGGAAGTGGCTCCTCAAGGTGAATGGAGGCTAGAGGTCTGTAAGGAGGTGGTTCTTGGGGCAAGTCCTCTGCCATGCTGTGGCAGACTCGAGGTGTGCTATGTGAGAGGGGGGAGCTGATGGGGAGAATTGGGTCCCACAGGCCCCCAAGGTGTCCTGTTTGTCTCCCTCCCTGGCTCCCCTTGACTGGGGGCCTGACATCTCATGAGCACCAGAGGACAAGCCCCTGGTCAGGGCTGGGGCTGGCGTGGGGTCAGCAGCAGCATTGGGGCCTATGGCTGAGCAAGATTGGCCTCTCCCATGGGTCCCCTGAGCCAGTCACTGCCCCTCTGTGGCTTTGGGCTCCTCATCTGGACATGGGGGGTTGTCACCCTGGGGTGCAGGCCTCCCAGGTGAGCAGGGTCCAGGGAGCACAAGATGGGCTTCAGCTTTCTGCCCATCCCACCGGGTCATGTGAGGGGAGCCGTGGTGATAGCCAGGTGACAGCGAGTCCTCAGAGCACCCTTGGAGGCAGAGGGATCTCCCCTGCAGGTGAGGAGGCCTCTCAGGGCGGCCGGCCGTGGCCCAAGGACCCCCAGGAGTATGAGTGTGCTGGAGCTGGGTTTGCTCTTGGCTGAGATCCTGCTGGAGGTGGGGACAGCATAGGTGCCAGGAGACTCATGCAAGGCATCCATCAACCAAGGTCTGGTTGTGGGAGGCCATGCGGGAGGGGAGCATGCACACCTGAGCGTCCTGGTCCTTGCAGGAGGCAGACTCTGTGGTGAAGCAACAGCTGTGGGGCCCCTTGGGCACCGAGGATAGGAAGAAGTAGGTGAGAGTGGCATGGCCAGGCTCATGGGCAGTGGGGGCAATCCTGCACCTGCTCCTGGTGCCAGGAGCCCTGAACTGCCAGCACTGGGGTGACCAGGAAGAGGGCAAGAGCAGCTGGGTATGGGGGGAAGTTGGGGGAGAGGTGCAGGGACCACAGGTCCTGGGATTGCCGGAAGCCAGCCCTGGGAGGGACCAGGAGGGGAGCCAGGATGAAGGGAGGGGAGGGAGGCAGCATAGGGGGCCCAAGGAAGCTGGGGGCTGTGGTGTGGCATTCAGGGGAAGCTCTTTGGGCACCCCTGAGGCAGGCGGGGACTCACCACCTCCCCACCCCGGTGGCACAGGGCATGGTCCCCTTCCTCGGAATGTTTCTTGATGACCTGCCCGTAGACCAACTCCCAGAGCATAAGGAGGACGTGAGTGATCCCACAGGGCGCAGGGGGGTGGGATGGTGAGCTTTGGAGAAGAGAGATCCCCCGTGACCCCGGACCTCTCAGCACCGGGCCACCTCCCCTGTGAGAATCTCCCTTCCACCCCAGGAGCTGGGCTTCTTTGAGAGGACTGCCCAAAGGGCCGACTTAAGCCCCAGTCCTGGCCCAGGGCAGGCGGGGCTGCGGGCTCCAGGGGGCCGCCTCTGAGCAGGACTGGTGCCCCCTCAGGCCCTGCCCAGGGGAGGGATGCCGCTCCTCCAGGGCAGGAAGCCCAGCAGGGGGCTGGTAGTGCCCTCCCACCTGAGCCCTGTCTCCCTGTTGGCCATCACAGAGAGTCGCATGGGAAGCTTGGCCTCTGCTCCCCAGTTCAGTCCCCTCTTCTCAGTAGCCCCGATCCCGGGCCAGATCCCAGTGCTGTTTCTGGGCAGGCCTGCCCCTTGGAGGGCCCTGGCGGTCCTCCAACTTGAGATAGGGTGGGGAGGTTCGGGCCTGTTCTGGGCTCAGTGGGGCTGTTTCTGATGCACTTGGCTGTCGTCCTGCCTTCCAGGGTGACAGAAAGAAATGTCGGCAGCTGTAGCACGGTACGAGGGAAGGAGTCAAGACCCCCTGGACAGGACCCTCTCTGGCCCATCCCCTGGGTCTTACATGTCTTGGGAGAGTTAAGACACGCAGAGCTGAGGACACTAAAGGCTCTGCCAGGTCGGGGATGGGGTTGGCATCAAGACCTCCTTCCTGGGGGAGGAGCTGGAGACCCAACAGTGGGAACAGGCAGGGCTGGATGGCATCGGAGGGAAGGCGGGTTCCCCTGTGAGTAAAGATCTGAGACCATCCCACTGCCCCACTCCTCACCCCCCTCCTTATCTGCATCCTGTCCTTCCTCTGCCTCAGGTCGCTTCCGTCCTACATGAGATTATAGTGCACAAGCTCTTGGCCTTGGACTATAACCTGGAGCCCGAGGAGCACTTCATGTCCTTTTTCCAGGCCGTGGAGACCCCGGATAAAGAGGAGAGGTGAGGCCGGCAGGAGCCAGACGTGGGCTCCAGCTGCTGGCAGGGTCTGGGAGAAGGGCCCCCTGACATGTGGCCCCAGGGGCTCACAGGTGGCTCTCTGTCCTGCAGCTACACCCTGTCCTGCCAGCTGGAGTCCCCAGGCTGGAGGGCTGGCAGAAAGGGACTGTTGTGCTTCAGGTCCCACAACGTTTAAATTTATTGGCCAGGGCCAGGTGAGTTTCTGGGCTGGGGCAATTGGCAAGGGGTGGGCTGCTCCACATCTTCAGGGAAGCCTCGGGCCCTGTTGGGTGTGGGGGCGTCATAAAGACAGGTTGAACTGGGATCCCAGGTCCCCTGCCGACCAGTCCTGTCGACTGAAGGGTGATTCCCCTCCCTCTCTTGGACCCAGCTCCCTCCTCTGTGCATAGGGGATGCTCATGACAGGGACCCCCGGGTGCTGGGGATGGACAGAACCCTCTGCACAGCGCCCGGAGCACAGAGGGCAGTAAGGATGGGGGAAGCAGGATAATGAGGGGAACCCAGGATAAGCTGCCTCTTCTGTTCACCTGCGTGGCCCTGCAGATGCTGTCATTGGGCCTGTGGCCCTGCTGGTGTCCTGGCTGTGTGCAGAGGAGAGCTTCCCCTTTGGGCAGGTGGCACCTGGTGCCCCAGGACCCTAGTGTGCTTCCTACTCCTCTTCCTCCCGCTGCTCCTCCTGAGCCTCTGCTGGGGCAGGTGCTCTGGCGCTGCCTCGGTGGGCAGGCTTGGGCAATTCCCCAGGTTGCCACTGCATCCTCAAGGGCCTGTATGTAGCCGCAGCCAACCTGGCCACCTTCGTGCTGTGTCCTCCCCTCTGCTCGTGGCCCGCTGGACAGATGTGAGCCGCCCCACTGTGCGGAGGATGTTCTCCTTCGTGCATGTGGCCTCCAGCATTGCTGACACCAACTGTTGCCTGGGTGCCATTAGCCACTGAGTCGTAGCCACAGGGTTCAAGGAAGAGGTGGGGGCTGGAGATTAAAGATGGCAGCATGAGAGGTGAGACAGAGCTTCCTCTTAAAACTGCATAGAATATGAAAATATAACTGATACAACTACTCCTGAAAGAGCAACAGGAAAGAGGACTGCGCCAAACTGCATACACTTGGAGACAAGAGCAGACCTCACAGGACAGGGTAACGTACTAAAGCTGTGGCCTGGCAGGACCCAAGCCCTTCCCCCACCCCAGCTCACCAGCGGGAGGAAGAGAAACAGACCAGTGAGGGAGTGGAGGCCTGGGACTGCTGAATACCTAACTCCGGAGATCTACTCTGGGATCACAAACCTACATTTCATGGTGCTTGCATGATACTCTCGTAATTAGGGGGTTGGAAAGCTAAGACAGGCAGAATTCCTGGAGAGAATGAGATTTCAGCCGCTTGTGGAAAGCAGAGATCCATAGCTGGCTGCTCTGGGACAAAAGAAGGGCGGGCAGTCTGAGAGACTTCCTAACAAGGAAGCCCTTAACAAGAGGGCTACTAAAGGGGCAAGGGTTGCACAGGGCTTACTGCTCAGGAGAAAGGACAGGTAGACAAAATTGTCCGGGTGCACTCTGCCCAGCAGACTGGGAGCTTTCACAATCTTCAGGAGCTCCAGCTCCCTGGCTGCCCACACAGCTCCAAGAACCCCCTCCGTGATAGGCACCCTACTGAGCCTTTCTCCTGGCCAGCCCCACCTGGCTCGCAAACCGGCAAACCCTATCCTGGCATTAGGCCAGCCAGAGGGAAGATCTGTCTACAGCAACTACAAACGCAAAGCATAGAGGCTTATACCTGTGTGCTCAGCCCACTGGTTCAGGCAGCAGAGACAGGCATAGCAGCCGGGAATCAGGAAACAGCCCTTTCCTCCCCCCAGGCACCAATACCACTCCCCTGCGACCCCTGATATTGCTTCAGGGGCTGAGCAGCTCCAGAGAGTAGTGCTTCTGGGCACGAGAGGGCGCCATACACAAATATGAAACACCAAAGGAACCTGGTTCAGAGTAAAATTATTAACACAACTTCTGAGAAAAATTTAAATGATATCGACCTCATAATTCTCCCTGAAAGGGAGTTCAAAATAAAAATCATTAACATGTTCATGGAGGTATGGAAAGATATTCAAGAACTCAGAAATGAACTCCGGTTGAAGATCCAATCATTGAAGAACACAATGGAGGGTATTAAAACCAGATTGGATATGGTGGAGGGGATGACAAATGAAATAGAAACTAGAGAAAAGGAATACAAAGAAACTGAGGCACAGAGAGAAAAAAGAATCTCTAAGAATGAAAGAATATTGAGAGAACTGTGTGACCAATCCAAATGGAACAATATTTGCATTATAGGGGTACCAGAGGAAGAAGAGAGAGAAAAAGGGATAGAAAGTGTCTTTGAGGACTTCCGGGAAGATGGCGACGTAAGCGGACTGGCAGAAAAATTCCTCCCAACATTATATTTATTCATGAAAATACAGCAAATACAACTATCCCTAAAAGAGAGACCAGAATACACAGGAAAGTGCACAGTGTATGGAGCTCCGGTGGTCAGCCACTCCGGAGAGAGGACTCGGCACCCAGCAAGACCAGAGCGCTTCTCCACCCCAGCATTCCGGCAGGTGTCCCGGCAAGGCGGGTAAGGTACGGAGCCACGACCCCAGCGGACCGAGCGCTCCTCCCCCCCAGAGCTCCAGCGGTCAGACACTCTGGAGAGAGGACTCGGCACACAGCGACCCAGCGAGACCAGAGTGCTCCTCCACCCCAGCACTCCGGCGGGAGTCCCGGCAAGGCGGGTAAGGTACGGAGCCGCGACCCCAGAGGGACCGAGCGTTCCTCTCCCCCAGCGCTCCAGCGGGAGGAGAGGATTCAGAGCTGGGAGGGAGTGGAAGTCTGCGCCGGGAGCGCCAACACACAGCCGGTGGTGTAGTGGAGATTGGAGAGACAGGGGGCACAGGGTCCCAGCCCTGAACGTGCAGCTCCGGGAAGGAAAGAGAAGGGAAAAAAAAAAGGGAAGAAGAGCGCGCGCACTTTCTCAGCGGTCGTAAAGAGACAGGAGCTCAGTAGAGGGGCCGGATAGTCCCGCAAGCTGAGCCCAGCACGCTGGGAGTGCTGGGGAGCTTTGGACCCCTCAGCTGGCGACTGGGAAAGGGTGGCTGCTATTAAGACTCCCACAGAGATCAACAGCTTCCCATTCGTTCCCAACCCAGCCAGAGCTGTAAAGGGCCTTGCGGAGCAGCGCGGCCATGGCTCTGGAATAGTGGAGCAACAGCGCCACCTACAGCATTCACACAGAACCCACTCCCAGGGGCTTTTTTTTTTTCTTTTTCGTTATTGTTTTTTCTCCCCTTTCTTTTCCTTTTTTTTTCTTTCCCTCTCTTTCAACAGCCTCCCATTCACTCTCAACCCGGCCACAGCTTTAAAGGGCCATGTGGAGCGACGTGGCCACGGCTCTGGAATAGTGGAGCAATAGCGCCACCAACAGCATTCACACAGAAACCACCCCCAGTGGGCGTTTTTTTTGTTTTTGTTTTTTTCTTTTGTTGTTTTGTTGTTGTTGTTGTTTTATTTTACGTGTTGCTGCTTTTTCTTTTTCTTTCTTTTCTTTTCCTTTTTCTCTCTCTCTTTTTACTTTATTTATTAGTAGAAGAATTTTTTTTCTTCTCTTTTTTTTTTTTTCTTTTCTCTCCTCTCTTCTCTTTCCTTTTTAAAGTCATAAAGAGCCCAGCGGACATACGTGACAACTACCAACAACTAATTCTATAGTCATAGAAGACAGAAGAATATGATACAGACAAAGCTTCAGACAAACACCACACCAGAGAAAGAATCTGAAGGAATTGACATGCATAGTCTTCCAGAAAAAGAACTCAGAATAAAAGTCATAGCCATGCTGATGGATCTACAGAAAAATGTGCAAGAGCTGAGGGAGGAAGTGAGGGAAGTGAGGAAAGACAATGCAGAAATGAGACAAGCCATTGACGGGCTCAACAGCAGATTGAATCAGGTTCAAGACACGATCAAGGAATTGCAAGACAGGGATCAGGAATACAAAGAAGCTGAGGCAGAGAGAGATAAAAGGATCTCTAAGAATGAAAGAATATTAAGAGAACTATGTGACCAATCCAAACGGAACAATATTCGCATAATAGGAGTACCAGAGGAAGAAGAGAGAGAAAAAGGGATAGAAAGTGTCTTTGAAGAAATAATTGCTGAAAACTTCCCCACACTGGGGAAGGAAATAGTCTCACAGTCCATGGAAGCCCACAGATCTCCCAACACAAGGGACCCAAGGAAGACAACACCAAGACACATAATAATCAAGATGGTAAAGATCAAAGATAAGGGCAGAGTATTAAAGGCAGCTAGAGAGAGAAAAAAGATCACCTACAAAGGAAAACCCATCAGACTGTCATCAGACTTCTCAACAGAAACCTTACAGGCCAGAAGAGAATGGCATGATATATTTAACATAATGAAACAGAAGGACCTCGAACCAAGAATATTGTATCCAGCACGATTATCATTTAAATATGACAGAGGGATTAAACAATTTCCAGACAAAGGAAAGTTGAAAGAGTTTGCCTCTCATAAACCACCACTACAGGATATCTTAAACAGACAGCTCTAGAGGGAAGCACCCCTAAGGCTAAAAAGATGTCACCAGAGAAAATAAAATCATAGCAAAGAAAGCAGACCATCCAAATACCAACTAAAGGCAAAGAATAAAACACCTAATATATAAAGAAAGGAGGAGGAAGAATAGGAAGGGAGAGATAAAGAAACATCAGACGGCGTTCACAATAACTTAACAAGAAAGTTAAGTTAGATTTTCAGATAGTAAAGAAGCAACCCTTGAACCTTTGGTAACCACGAATCTAAAGCCAGCAATGGCAATAAGTACATATCTATCAATAATCACCCTAAATGTAAATGGACTGAATGCACCAATCAAAAGACACAGAGTAACAGAGTGGATAAAAAAGCAAGACCCATCTATATGCTGCTTACAAGAGACTCACCTCAAACCCAAAGATATACACAGACTAAAAGTGAAGGGATGGAAAAAAATATTTCAAGCAAACAACAAAGAGAAAGCAGGTGTTGCAGTACTTGTATCAGATAAAATAGACTTCAAAACGAAGAAAGTAGCAAGAGACAAAGATGGACATTACATAATGATAAAGGGGTCAGTCCAACAAGAAGATATAACCATTATAAATATATATGCACCCAACACAGGAGCATCAGCATATGTGAAACAAATACAAACAGAAGTGAAGGAGGAAATAGGCAGCAATGCAATTATTCTAGGAGACTGTAACATGCCACTCACTCCAAAGGATAGATCAACCAGGCAGAGGATAAGTAAAGACACAGAGGCACTGAACAACACACTAGAACAGATGGACCTAACAGATATCTACAGAACTCTGCACCCAAAAGCAGCAGGATACACATTCTTCTCAAGTGCACATGGAACATTTTCCAGAATAGACCACATTCTAGGCCACAAAAAGAACCTCAGTAAATTAAAAAATATTGAAATCCTACCAACCAACTTCTCAAATCACAAAGGTATAAAACTAGAAATAAATTTAAGAAAGAATTCAAAAAGGCTCCCAAATACATGGAGACTCAACAACATTCTCCTAATGAATCAATGGGTT
>JAQQAC010019400.1:9746173-9777167 GCA_029783875.1 Phataginus tricuspis
AAAACTAGAAATAAATTTCAGAAAGAAATCAAAAAGGCTCACAAATACATGGAGACTTAACAACATTCTCCTAATGAATCAATGGGTTAACGACCAAATCAAAACAGAAATCAAAGAATATATGGAGACTAATGACAACAACAACACAAAGCCACAACTTCTGTGGGACGCAGCGAAGGCAGTCTTAAGAGGAAAGTACATTGCAATCCAGGCCCATTTAAAGAAGGAAGAACATTCCCAAATGAACAGTCTAAGGACACAATTATTGAAATTGGAAAAAGAAGAACAAATGAGGCCCAAAGTTACCAGAAGGAGAGACATAATAAAGATCAGAGAAGAAATAAATAAAATTGAGAAGAATAAAACAATAGAAAAAATCAATGAAACCAAAAGCTGGTTCTTTGAAAAAATAAACAAAATAGATAAACCCCTAGCCAGACTCATTAAGAGAAAAAGAGAATCTACACACATGTGATAAAACAGAATCACAAATGAGAAAGGAAAAATAACAACGGGCCCCACAGAAATACAAAGAATGATAAGAGAATACTACGAGCATCTATATGCCAACAAGCTCCAAAACCTAGAAGAAATGGACAACTTCTTAGAAAAATGCAGCCTTCCAAGACTCACCAAGCAGGAAACAGAAAAACTAAACAGACCAATCACCAGCAACGAAATTGAATCGGTAATCAAAAAACTACCCAAGAGCAAAAGCCCTGGACCTGATGGATTCACCTCTGAATTCTACGAGACATAAAGAGAAGAAATAACACCCATTCTCCTTAAAGTTTTCCAAAAAATAGAAGAGGAGGGAATACTTCCAAACTCTTTCTATGAAGCCAGCATCACTCTAATACCAAAACCAGGCAAAGACCTCACTAAAAAAGAAAATTACAGACCTATATCCCTGATGAACGTAGATGCAAAAATACTCAACAAAATATTAGCAAACCGAATTCAAAAATACATCAAGAGGATCATACACCATGATCAAGTGGGATTCATCCCAGGGATGCAAGGATGGTACAACATTCGAAAATCCATCAACATCATCCATCACATCAATAAAAAGAAGAGCAAAAACCACATGATCATCTCCATAGATGCTGAAAAAGCATTTGACAAAATTCAGCATCCATTTTTGATTAAAACTCTCAACAGAATGGGTATAGACTGCAAGTACCTCAACATCATAAAGGCTATATATGACAAACCCACAGCTAACATCATACTTAATAGCAAGAAGCTGAAAGCTTTTCATCTAATATCAGGAACAAGACACGGGTGCCCACTCTCTCCACTGTTATTCAACATAGTACTGGAGGTCCTAGCCACGGCAATCAGACAAAACAAAGACTTACAAGGCATCCAGATTGGTAAAGAAGAAGTTAAATTGTCACTATTTGCAGATGACATGATACTGTATATAAAAAACCCTAAAGACTCTACTCCAAAACTACTAGAACTAATATCTGAATTCAGCAAAGTTGCCGGATATAAAATTAACACACAGAAATCTGTTGCTTTCCTATACACTAATGATGAGCTAACAGAAAGAGAAATCAGAAAAACAATTCCATTCACAATTGCACCTAAAAGAATAAAATACCTAGGAATAAACCTAACCAAGGAAGTGAAAGACCTGTACTCTGAAAACTACAAGACACTCCTAGGAGAAATTAAGGAAGACACTAACAAATGGAAATGCATCCCATGCTCTTGGCTAGGAAGAATAAATATTGTCAAAATGGCTATACTACCTAAAGCAATCTACAGATTCAACGCAATCCCTATTAACCTACCAACAGCTTTCTTCAATGAACTGGAACAAATAATTCTAAAATTCATATGGAACAAGAAAAGACCCCGAATAGCCAAAACAATCCTTAGAAGGAGGAATCAAACAGGGGGAATTACGCTCCCTCACTTCAAGCTCTACTACAAAGCCACAGTAATCAAGACAATGTGGTACTGGCACAAAAACAGACCCACAGACCAGTGGAACAGAATAGAAAATCCAAACATTAACCCAAATACCTACAGTCAATTAATATTTGATAAAGGAGCCCTGGATATACAATGGGGAGAGGACAGCCTCTTCAGCAGCTGGTGTTGGAAAAACTGGACAGCTACATGTAAGAGAATGAAACTGGACTGCTGTCTAACCCCATACACAAAGGTAAACTCAAGGTGGATCAAAGACCTGAATGTAAATCATGAAACCATAAAACTCTTAGAAAAAAACATAGGCAAAAATCTCTTGGACATAAACATGAGCGACTTCTTCATGAACATATCCCCCCGGGCAAGGGAAACAAAAGCAAAAATGAACAAAAGAGACTATATCAAGTTGAAAAGCTTCTGTACAGCAAAGGACACCATTAGTAGAACAAAAAGACATCCTACAATGTGGGAAAATATATTCATAAATGATGTATCTGATAAGGGGTTGACATCCAAAATATACAAAGAACTCACGCACCTTAACAAACAAAAAGCAAATAACCCAATTAAGAAATGGGCAGAGGACATGAATAGACACTTCTCTAAAGAAGAAATGCAGATGGCCAACAGGCACATGAAAAAATGCTCCACATCGCTAATCATCAGAGAAATGCAGATTAAAACCACAATGAGATATTACCTCACACCAGTGAGGATGGCCAACATCCAAAACACAAACAACAACAAATGTTGGTGAGGATGTGGAGAGAGGGGAACCCTCCTACATTGCTGGTTGGAATGCAAATTAGTTCAACCGTTGTCGAAAGCAGTATGGAGGTTCCTCAAAAAACTCAAAATAGAAATACCATATGACCCAGGAATTCCACTCCTAGGAATTTACCCCAAGAATGCAGCAGCCCAGTTTCAAAAAGACAGATGCACTCCTATGTTTATTGCAGCACTATTTACAATAGCCAAGAAATGGAAGCAACCTAAGTGCCCATCAGTAGATGTATGGATTAAGAAGATGTGGTACATATACACAATGGAATATTACTCAGCCATAAGAAAAAAACAAATCCTACCATTTGCAACAACATGGATGGAGCTGGAGGGTATTATGCTCAGTGAAATAAGCCAGGCCGAAAAAGACAAGTACCAAATGATCTCACTCATATGTGGAGTATAAGAACAAAGAACAAAACAAAACAAAAAACTGAAGGAACAAAACAGCAGCAGACTCACAGAACCCAAGAACCGACTAATAGTTACCAAAGGGAAAGGGACTGGGGAAGAAGGGCGGGAACGGAGGGATAAGAGGGTAAAAGGGGCATTCCGATTGGCAGACATAGGGTCGGGGGGCACGGGGGGGACTGTACAGCTCAGAGAAGACAAGTAGTGATTCTCATCTCACTACGCTGATGGACAGTGACTGTAATAGGGTTGGTGGGGGGGACCTGATGAAGGGGGTAGTTTAATCATCACAATATTGCTCATGTAATTGCAGGTTAATGATTCTAAAATAAAATAAATTGTAAAAAGAAAAAAAGAAAAAAAAAGAAAATGTCTTTGAGGAGCTGATTGCTGAAAACTTCCCCAATCTGGGGAAGGAGATAGTCTCTCAGGCCATGGAGATGCACAGATCTCCCAACACAAGGGACCCAAGAAAGACAACATCAAGACATATGGTAATTAAAATGGCAAAGATCAAGGATAAGGACACACTATTAAAAGCAGCCAGAGAGAAATAAGACCACATACAATGGAAAGACCATCGGGCTATCATCAGACTTCTCAACAGAAACCTTATAGGCCAGAAGGGAGTGGCATGATGTATTTAATGCAATGAAGCAGAAGGGCCTTGAACCAAGATTACTTTATCTGGCAAGATTATCATTTAAATTTGAAGGAGGGATTAAACAATCCTCAGATAAGCAAAAGCTTAGAGAATTTACCTCCCACAAACCATCTCTACAGTGTATTTTGGAGGAACTGCTATAAATGGAAGTGTTCCTACAGTTCAGTAGCTGTCACCAGAGGTAATAAAACCACAATAAAGAAAGTAGAACAGCTAATTACTAAGCAAATGCAAAAATTAAATTAACTATCCCAAAGTCAATCAAGGGATAGACAAACAGTACAGAATATGATACCTAATATATAAAGAGTGGAGGAGGAAGAAAAAGGAGGAGGAAAAAAAAGAACCTTTAGATTGTGTTTGTAATAGCATATAAAGTGAGTTAAGTTAGACTCTTAGATAGTAAGGAAGTCAACATTGAACCTTTGGTAACCACAAATCTGAAGCCTGCAATGCCAATAAGTACATACCTATCCATAATCACCCTAAATGTAAATGGACTGAATGCACCAATCAAAAGACATAGAGCCACTGAGTGGATAAAAAAGCAAGACCCATCTGTATTCTGCCTACAAGAGACTCACTCATACACAGACTAAAAGTGAAAGGATGTAAAAGACATTTCATGCAACTAATAGGGAGAAAAAAGCAGGAGTTGCAGTACTTATATCAGACAAAATAGAGTTCAAAACAAAGAAAGCCACAAGAGACAAAGAAGGATATTACATAATGATAAAAGGGTCAATCCAACAAGAAGATATAACCATTATAAATATCTATGTGCCCAACACAGGAGCACCTACATATGTGAAACAAATACTAACAGAATTAAAAGGGGAAATAGAATGCAATGCATTCATTCTAGGAGACTTCAACACACCACTTACTCTGAAGGCAGATCAACCGGACAGAAAATAAGTAAGGAGACAGAGGCACTGAACAACACATTAGAACAGATGGACCTAACAGACATCTACAGAACTCTACACCCAAAAGCAGCAGAATATACATTTTTCTCAAGTGCACATGGAACATTTTCAAGAATAGATCATATACTAGGCCACAAAAAGAGCCTCGGTAAATTCAAAAAGACTGAAATTGTACCAGGCAGTTTCTCAGACCACAAAGGTATGAAACCAGAAATGAATTATGCAAAGAAAACAAAAAATCCCACAAACACATGGAGGCTTCACAGCATGCTCCTAAATAACCAATGGATCAATGACTGAATAAAAACAGAGATCAAGCAATATATGGAGACAAATGACAATAATTCAGCACCACAAAAATCTGTGGGATACATCAAAGGCTGTGGTAAGAGGAAAGTTTATTGCAATACAGGCCTACCTCAGGAAAGAAGAACAATATGACATGAGCAGTCTAAACTCACAATTAACGAAACTAGAAAAAGAAGAACAAATGAGACCCAAGGTCAGTAGAAGGAGGGACATAATAAAGATTAGAGCATAAATAAATAAAATCGAGAAGAATAAAACAATAGAAAGGATCAATGAAAGCAAGAGCTGGTTCTTCGAGAAAATAAACAAAATAGATAAACCCATAGCCAGGCTTATCAAGAAAGAAATAGAGTCTACTCACTTAAATAGAATCAGAAATGAGAAAGGAAAAATCACTACAGGCAGCACAGAAATATAAAGAACTATTAGATAATACTATGAAAAATTATATGCTAACAAACTGGATAACTTAGAAGAAATGGACAACTTTCTAGGAAAATACAACCTTCCAAGGCTGACCCAGAAAGTCTCCACAGACCAATTCCCAGCAACAATATTGAACTGGTATTCAAAAACCTACCTAAGAAAAAAACGCTGGACCAGATGGCTTTACCAATGAATTTTATCAAACATTTAGTGAAGACCTACTATCCATCCTCCTTAAAGTTTTCCAAGGAGTAGAAAAGGGAATACTTCCAAACTCATTGTATGGGGCCAGCATCACTCTAATACCAAAACCAGGCAAAGACACCACAGAAAAAGAAAACTGCAGACCAATATCCCTGACGAACATAGATGCAAAAATACTCAACAAAATATTAGCAAACCAAATTCAAAAATACATCAAAAGGATCATCCATCCTGATCAAGCAGAATTTATTCCAGGGATGCAAGCATGGTACAACATTCAAAAATCCATCAACATCATCCACCACATCAACAAAAAGAAGGACAAAAACTACATGATCATCTCCATAGATGCTGAAAAAGCATTTGACAAAATTCAACATCCATTCATGATAAAAACTCTCAACAAAATGGGTGTAGAAGGCAAGTACCTCAGCATAATAAAGGCCATATATGACAAACCCACAGCCAACATTATACTTTACAGCGAGAAGCTGAAACCTTTTCCTTTAAGATCAGGAACAAGACAAGGATGCCCACTCTCCCCACTTCTATTCAACATAGTACTGGAGGTCCTAGCTATGGCAGTCAGTCAAAACAAAGAAATAAAAGGCATCCAGATTGACAAGGAAGAAGCTAAACTGTCCCTGTTTGCAGATGACATGATATTGTACATAAAACACCCTAAAGAATCCACTTCAAAACTACTAGATCTAATATTTGACTTCAGCAAAATTGCAGGATACAAAATTAATATGCAGAAATCTGTGGCATTCCTATACACTAACAATGAACTAGCAGAGAGAGAAATCAGGAAAACAATTCCATTCACAGTTGCATCAAAAAGGATAAAATACCTAGGAATAAACCTAACCAAGGAAGTGAAAGACCTATAACTCTGAAAACTACAAGGCACTCATGAGAGAAATTAAAGAAGATACCAATAAATGGAAACAGATCCCGTGCTCATGGATAGGAAGAATTAATATTGTCAAAATGGCCATCCTGCCTAAAGTAATCTACAGATTCAATGCAATTCCTATCAAAATACCAACAGCATTCTTCAACAAACTAGAGAAAATCATTCTAAAATTCATATGGAACCACAAAAGACCCCAAATAGCCAAAGCAATCCTGAAAAGGAAGAATAAAGCTGGGGGGATTATGCTCCCCATCTTCAAGCTCTACTACAAAGCCACAGTAATCAAGACAATTTGGTACTGGCACAAGAACAGACCCATAGACCAATGGAACAGACTAGAGAGCCCTGATATAAACCCAACCATATATGGTCAATTAATATATGATAAAGGAGCCATGGACATACAGTGGGGAAATGACAGCCTCTTCAACAGCTGGTGTTGGAAAAACTGGACAGCTTCATGCAAGAAAATGAAACTGGATTATTGTTTAACCCCATACACAAAAGTAAACTCAAAATGGATCAAGGACCTGAATGTAAGTCATGAAACCATAAAACTCTTAGAGGACAACATAGGCAAAAATCTCCTGAATATAAGCATGAGAAACTTCTTCCTGAATGCATCTCCTTGAGCAAGGGAAACAAAAGCAAAAATGAACTCATGGGACTACATCAAACAGTTTCTGTACAGCAAAGGACACCATCAACAGAACAAAAAGGCATCCTACAGTATGGGATAATATATTTGTAAAGGACATATTTGACAAGGGGTTAACATCCAAAATATATAAAGAACTTACACACCTCAACACCTAAAAAGCTAATAACCCAATTAAAAAATGGGCAGAGGATATGAAGAGACAGTTCTCCAAAGAAGAAATTCAGATGGCCAACAGACACATGAAAAGATGCTCCACATCACTAATCATCAGGGAAATGCAAATTAAAACCACAATGAGATACCACCTCACACCTCACACCAGTAAGGATGGCCATCATCCAAAAGACTAAGAACAAGAAATGCTGGCGAGGATGTGGAGAAAGGGGAACCCTCCTACCCTGCAGGTGGGAATGTAAGCTAGTTCAACCATTGTGGAAAGCAATATGGAGGTTCCTCAAAAAACTAAAAATACAAATACCATTTGACCCGGGAATCCCACTCCTTGGAATTTACCCAAAGAATACAACTTCTCAGATTAAAAAAGACATATGCACCCCTATGTTTGTTGCAGCACTTTTTTTTCCTCATTTTCCTCCAATGAACTTTTATTCGAAACAACCCATCCCAACTTCCTCCTTTCTTTTTTTTTTTTTTTTTTTACAATTTATTTTGGTATCATTAACCTACAATTACCTGTGCAATATTATGGTGATTAAACTACCCCCTTCATCAGGTCCCCCCACCAACCCTATTACAGTCACTGTCCATCAGCGTAGTGAGATGAGAATCACTACTTGTTGTTGAAGCACTTTTTACAATAGCCAAGAAATGGAAGCAACCTAAGTGTCCATCAGTAGACAAATGCATAAAGAAGAGGTGGTACATATACACAATGGAATACTACTCAGCCATAAGAAGGAAACAAATCCTACCATTTGCAACAACATGGATTAAGCTGGAGGATATTATGCTCAGTGAAATAAGCCAGGTGGAGAAAGACAAGTGACAAATGATTTCCCTCATTTATGGAGCATAACAGTGAAGCAAAACTGAAGGAACAAAATAGGAGCAGACTCAGAGACTCCAAGAAGAAACTAGTGGTTACCAAAGGGGAGGGGTGGGGGTGGGCGGGTGGGGAGGGAGAAGGGTATTGAGGGGTATTATGTTTAGTACACATGGTGTGGGGGATAATGGGGAAAACAGTGTAGCACAGAGAAGGCAAACAGTGAATCTGTGGCATCTTTCTACACTGATGAACAGTGACTGCTTTGGGGTATGGGTGGGGACTCGATAATATGGGTAAATATAGTAACCACATTGTTTTTTCATGTGAAACCTTCATAAGAGTGTATATCAATAATACCTTAATAAAAAAAATGAAAAATAAAAGAGGTGGGGGCTTTCCTCACCAGGCCCGACCTTTCCAGGGATGGGCATGGATACGGCACACTCCTCCGTGGGACCGCTGGCCCCTGGGTGCCCAACAGAGGCATCTGAGGATGCAGGGCTAGCCAGCCACTGCAGTGTCCTGGGGCATGCTCCCAGGAGACCCCTATGCCACTCGCTCCCCTCATCCCTGAGAAATGGCCTCCCTGGGGGCAGTGTGGTCTGGGTGCTGTTGCTGAGGTTTCTGGTTCCTGGGGATTGGATCATCTGTGTGCAAGCAGAAGGTCATAAATGACGAAAGGGTTGCCACTACACTGCTCTTTCTTCTCAAAGCTCTGCCCCACATGCGGACGTCATGTGCCCTAGCCCGCCCCATCCCCAGCCCTCAAACTCCCCGACGCAGGGTGGCCCTGAGCCCTGCCAGGTTGCCCTCCATGCCTCTTCCTTCACCTATAAGGTACTCAGGAAAAGCATGGAGCTCTAAGTACCAGGCTCGCACACCTTGGCAACACTGGGGAGGGCTGTTCAAACAGAAACTGGGCCTTCTTTCCTGTCACCTATAGATATGATCAGATGCCAAAATCTATTGATTAGAAGCCCTGGGGTGTCTCTTCACATCTTAAATACCATTGCACGTGTAACCCGAGTAGATCCCAGGACTGCAGGGCACCAGTCTAGCACTGTCCCATTTATTGAGACACAGCTGCCCCACACATTTCAAGAAATTCCTTTTTAAAAAGTGTTGAACATGGTCTCTCAAAGCACATCAAAGATGTGCACTCCTTCCACTGGGGGGTTTCTATGAGCCCAATTTCTCCATGCTTCACCCCTCAGAGCACCTGCCAAAGCTCCCAGATCCCCCAGTCCTCCATGGGGCCCCTCAGCCATCAAGCTCCAGGCCAGGGTGTTGTGAGGCCCATGGTGTTGCACTCCTGGCTCCTGGCTGAGTGGCCTGACATCTGTGACACAGGGCTGGGGAGGCTGAGCAGAGGCACTTGGCTCTGATTGTCCCCATAACGCTCCCCCAGGGCTCTCAGGATGTGTTCACCCTCCCAGGAAGAGAGGGCTGGCCTGGAAGGGAGTTCCAGGATCAGCACAAACACCCCATCCAGGGCTCCAGGCTGGAGACAGTCTCCAGAGCTTATGCTGCAAGGTGGAGCCCAAGACTGGGACTGGGGAGGTGGATGTGGGCCATCCTGACAGCCTCAGGTGACCAGGTGACAGGGTAAAATCAGGACACCCAGGCCACCCTCCTTCCCCTTGCCCTGCCTACAGCACCCTCAGAGCCATCTGCCTAGCACGGTGGTCCCAGGGATGACCTCAGGCTCCCCGGCCACAGAGGGAGGGTTTGGGCAGAAGGAGGACAGATGGGCCTCTGGCAGGGAAGTGACGCAGGTCAGACCTGTCTTCCTGCAGGGCCTACCAGCCTCAACCTGAGACAGATAAACTTCTGGGCCCAGAAACAAAGCAGCAGCCCTGGGCCTGCTGGGTGGTCACTGGGGCCTAGCAGTCCATCCTGCCCTGGGTGTGTGCAGATGCCCCAAGCATGCCAGGCTGTGGACTGCTGCTGCTGGCACAGCAGGCTCACATGGCTGCCTGGCCACCCTGACTGTGGGCTGCAGTGCACCTGCCCCAACCGACTTGTGCTGGGGAGGTGGCAGGGACCTCTGGCACCTGGTGCACTGCTCTGGGCCCAGGCACGGGGGCTCCGGGGACTGCCCATCATTGGGCTCCTCAGAGAAACCATGTGGCCAAGGATACCAGCAGCATCGATGCCCCCAGCTGCTGCTCCAGGGGCAAGGAGGTCAGGAGCAGGCATCCCATCCTCTGCTCCAGTGCGGAGATCTTCTGGATACCAAGTGTGTGGACACAGCCCCGGCCCCTCTCTTCAGGGGAGAGGCCTGTTGGATAGAGTAGCAGCTGGCCACAAGTGGAGGGAGGCCCTGGCCCTGCATCTGTCCCCTTTCCAACACAGAAACTGTGGGGCGTGGAGCCTCACCCCACCTGGTCTCGTCCTGCCCACCAGTGCATAAGAAGGGGCTCCTGGAAGCAAGCATATGTGGGTTGCCAGGAGGGTGCTGGGCCTAGGACGAGAACCCAGAGGGCACAGTGACTTGGAGGGCCAGACGCTCTGCCTCCACCTGTCCAGGTGTGCTCAGGCACTGGTGAAAAGTGGCCGCCGTCTATCCTCAGCTGGCCCAGGTTCAACTCTAGTTTGTGTGTGGCTATTCCCCATGAATCTTCCCATGCACAGGCCCAAGAAAGATGGGGCCTTTGGGCTCAGGCTGTCAGTCAACATGTGGAGGCAGTGGGCTCACCAGCCTGGGTCCTCACCCCATCACACCACCACCTTGGGCATCTTCCCCAAGCAACAGCCCCCTGGAGTCACCTTTCATGAGTAATCCTTTTGGGGAATCAGTGTCAGAGACCCAGGCCCTTCCAGCTTGGGGATGGTATAGGGCTATTGCAGGTTGCCAAGCTGAGGGGTAGCCGTCTATTATGTGGAACTTGCCAGAGTGTCTCGAACTTCTCCCAGTGCCCCATCCTAGTTTAGGCAGGAGAGCTAATGGTTTTGACCTATCAAGCTTATCAAAACCTACGACATTGTAGACACTGTCCTGGGCACTGGGCCCGAAGAATGCACACCCAGGACCTAAAAGGGCTGAGCTCCTGGAGTCTCCTCTGTTGGGGCCAGGAGGAGAGTGGCTGGGTGAAAACACACGGTTTTCCATGGGGAGGCAGCTTTGGTCCCTACTCTGAGAGTGGTGAGGCCACACAAAGGTTTACATCAGAGTAGAACGCCACCCCTTTGTGCTGCAGGCTGGTGACAGGATGTGGTGTCAGGGCTGGGGGCACTTTGGGGGTCCAGGGAAGGATGGCCAGGGCCAGGGCAGCAATGGGCATCAGGCTGACAATGGCTGGTAATGGGGGCCATCACCCTCACCTGCTTGGCGGGACTCCTGGGACACAGCACTTGCTTTTTCTGCCATTTCCTGGGGAGCAAGGAACGGTTACTTGTCCTCTTGCTATTGGGCTGTAGCAGGTCTTTATATATTGTAAACACATGTCCTTTGCTGAGGGTATGATTTGCAAGTATTTGCCTCCAGCCCATGTGTGGCTTGACTTTTCTCTTTCATAACAACAGGACTCATGTGGGAAATGGAAGAGAAAGACAAATGTAGGTGGAAAACATAATGAGATACTGCACATGAGAATGGCTAAAATTAAAAACCTGAGTATAAATGTGTTGACAAAGATGTGGAGCAACTGGAGTATTCTTACAGAGCTGGTAAAAAATAGCCTGGCTACATCTTTAAAAGTTATGTACACCTACACAGCGATTTCATCTGTGGAGCTTATCCAAGAGGGATAAAAACAGATGTCTATGCAAAAACTTACACACAAATGCATAATAGCTTTATTTGTAGTCCATCCATAGGGGAATGGATAAACCAACCATGGTCTCGTACCCCAGGGAAATACTCTTTAGCAATGAAAAGGTATGACTTTTTCATCCATGCAACAGCAGGCATGCATCTCAAAATGATGATGCTGAGTGACAGGAGCCAGATAAAAATGAGTGAATAGAAAACTCCAGAAAATACAAGGTCATCTATAGGGATCTAAAGGAGACCAGGCATTGCCTGGGAATGGGGATGTGTTTGCCGATGGCAGGGAAGGAGGAATTGCAAAGGGGCATGAGGACACTGTTGGGGTGATGGGCATTCCTCATTTTGACTGTGGTGGTGTTTCAGCAGGTGATAATCATGGCATCAGTCCTTCCCTTGGAGTGTGTGCCATTGTTTCCATGTCAGGTATACCTCCATTAAGCTAGAGGGCATTTGGGACAGAGAGAGAAGATGTGAAGGTTGTATCAGAGTCCTGGGCTATTGTGTGGAGAGGGGGCATAGTGGGATACATACATAACCAGCTGCATACACAGCCGGCTGCACAAGGCAATAAACACTTGGCAACAGCATCGACTAGAAGGTTCTCAGCAGAAAGGGCAGGCTCTGGTACTCACAACACAGAATTAACTTTAGGACTGGCATGGCCATGGCTATGGCCAGGAAAGGCTGACTCCTAGGATCTGTAGCCTCACCTGTTTACTAAATGGGCAACTTCAGTAAGGCCCAAGTTGCGTTTGTATTTTTCTTGTAGATTTCTGAAAGTGGTAACAAGTGTAGCAGCTGCAGGGGAATAGCCTGCAAGGCAAAGTGCAGGCCCTGGGCTTGCAAGCACTGCACCCTCGGCTCCTGAGGCCTGTGTGGAGGGAGTGGGGCAGTAGGTCTGAATATAAGGGCATCTGCGGGTCCCCTCTTCTCATTTCCCCAATTTGTTTATGTGCTAGAAATGGGGGAGGGGCTCTTGAGGAAATTTTGCATGTGAATATTAAATGCAAGGCTGTCAGCTCCAGGCAGCTGCAAGGAGACAGTCCCTTGCTGATTCTAACAGCAACATTGCAGAATTTGAACACATAAGACAAGTCCACTGGAAATCTGAACTGTTGATGGCAGTTCCTGTCTTGTCAGCCAGCACTGATAGTCCAAGAAACACTTAGAGGTGTGTTTTTCAACTTGTGGCTATCTTCAGGAAATAGTCATAAACTCTCCCTCAAGGCATTTCATGATCTGTTTTGGGACTGCTGTTAAGGGAATGTAACAGTAATAAATGACTTTGTAGTAGAAGAAAAGGGGAATCAAATCTTTGTTCAAAACTGAACACTAACATTCACTGGAAAGTGAACTCAAGTAGCCCCAGAAACTTTGTAACTACTAACAGGGGTGGGGGGGCGGGGGGTGCAGTTTCTAATAGTTGTCCAGATTTTCTGAGTCTGAGCGTCAGAGATAATGCTGAAAGCTGATTTTGTTCAACCCCAAGCATCCAGTCCCAGGTAACTTCTGGTGGGGAGTCAAAGATATTATTTCAACGTTTCCATATAATGTGGGAAACTCTTTTAAATAAAAACTTAAAAAAAAATTTCAGTTCCAAACTTCTTTGAGAGTCTGATCAACACTGCGGACTGTCCAGTGAAAATGCTCTGCTTAGGATGAAGAGAAGGGGAAATCTGCATCTTCCTACTCAGGTCTCCTGATTTCTTAGGCGGCAGAGAAGCTTGCCCCCCATGACCACCTCCACCACGGCCAGGGATAGACTCCCCAGACCTTGTGGGGATGGAGTAAAAGCTTCTCATTTGGGGCTCCTAAGAGGCTCTTTATGGCTGGTCTAGTCACACCAGGAGCCCAATCTCTGAGAAGAGTCGAAATGGACTTTGGGGGCTGATTTCTGCTCGTGGGAACAGAAGAGGATTGAGATGTCCTCTCCATCCTTCAGGGCATATTTATAGTTACAGGAGGGGAGTTCACAGAATAGATTAGAGGGTAGAGAACAATTTTGGGTTTTAGGGTATTTTCTCCTCCATCACCCTTGATGTGGAAATTGAGAGATGGAGGCCCCCAAACAATAATTACGTGGTTTGCTAAAGCAACATGGGGGACAGAAGTACTTTCCATTTCCATGATATGAGTTCAGAGCACAGGCTCCTTTATCAGACTGCCTGGGTTTAAATCCCACTTCTACCACTTCTAATCCTAATTCTAATGTGTCTTAGTGTCTTGAGAAGCCCCTTAATGTACTATCGCACCTAACCTCCAGATAGTGTTGACAACAGGATAGATAGCATTGGTGGGACTGTACTGAGAACAGAATGTGCCCTGTAACACTTGCTAAATAAATTCTATTAATACTTTTTATTTTTTTTAACAGGCAGATGACTTTATTCCAATACCATTGCCAGGGACAGGGGAGGGAGCACCCCAAAACTGAATACCCAGCTCCCATAAGAAACAGAGCTGGGAGAATGGTGTAGACCATCTGTGTTTGCTAATTAGCCTTATCAAAGGGAAAGTAAAAAGTTTCTCAGACGTTCCTGACAGGAGGTAGTTTTACAATTTGGAGCCAGGGGACAGTGGGAGTCAGACTCCTGTTCTCCCACAGCGACTGGGAGCTAGAGCCCCATCGTTCTTGATAATTACATTTTAAAGAGATGTTTCTCAAGTCCTTGAGGAAGACATTCTTGGGTTATAAAACTAGCAATAGGCTTTTTAGAAGATTTTTTATATCAAGGGAACAGGGGAAGGGTTTAGGATAACAAGTTTTCTAAAGTAAATACTCCAAGAAAAGGGAGGCCTGGGGCCTAGACCCAGGAGGAAGCGTTTCCAGAGTTTAGTTAAGCTCAGAGAACGCTAAGGCTCTCTTGGCGAGGGGCCATTCCTTTGCGTGTATGCAAACTCATGTCAGGAAACTGAGAATGGGGTCAGAAAGACCAAATCTCAGGCCGAAGAACACCCTGTCCGCGCACTACACAGCTCATATATTGGAAAAGGCTTTGACAAGTTGCAGTAGGAACCGTTGCAGGGGGAAGTTCTGCATTAAATTTGAAAACTGAGCATAGGTGATCAAGATTGTAGAAATTTTACCTAAATTATTTCAGGTAAATAAAATTTGGGGTTTCAATGGACTCAGACTCACTATAAGCCAAGAGTTTTATTTGGTCTTAACATAACTCAATCCTCACTAAGTGAATGGAGGTATAAAGTGAAACCTACTGTGAACTGCAGTTGAGGTATGTGGCCTCAAACTTTAGGAGAAGCAGAATTACTGAAGGTCCCTCAAGTGCAATGAGCAAAAACACAGAAAGTAAAGAGTGTGCTTGGGGTTCCAAAAGTAACTAATGTTTTAAATATATTAATACTTTTTTGCAATGAGGAAAGGCAGGCTCAGAGAAGTGAAGTGATTTTGACAAGGACAAAGGAAAAGCCTGATAAGAACTATGGCCTATCTCCAAAGCCAGTGAGTGTTGTTCACCTCCAACCTAGCATTTTTCAAACTGTAAGGCATGATCCATTAGTGGGTCAGAAATATCATATATTAGGGTAAGAAAAACCCAAACATGCATTGGAGGCAATAGTATTTGGTGATACTTTTTTTTCAGACTGTGAATATACAAATGTGTATTAGGGCTTAAAATAGTTTGGAAGCCATTACGTTTGACCACTAGTGCCCCAAGAAGTTTACACACAAGCACATAGGAGGTTTCAGTGAGATCTCTGTGTGCTGTAATCCCTTCCAGGAGTGTCAAGGATTAGAGTTAGTCCAAGGATATCTAGAGGCAGGGTAATGGGCTGTGAGCTGTCCAGCATGGAAAGGAGTACAGAAGGCAAGTCACAGTAACCCTGAATCTAGATTAGAGTAAAAGGGCATTCTTGAAACAAAGAACCCCTCCACCCCCCTCACCCCCCTGACAGCCCACTCTGTGCCAGGACTTTTGTTGGGCAGTGTTAGGTATACAATAATGACTGAGACTGTCCTGACCTTCTCCCCTGTGGGGCTGTCTGTGCAGTAAAGGACTAAAATGGTCAGGCCTGTGGTGGGGGAGGCATTGGTCAGAGTTATCAACAAAGTGATGGGGGAAGGTCTTTCATTAGGAACACAGAGCAGCAAATTCCAAGCTGGAAACCCACCAGCTAAGGGCTAGTTCCAGCATTACGTTTATCTCTGCAGAAACTAAAGCCCACCCCTAAGCAGGACTTGCCCGAGACACTCTCACAGACCTAGGTGGACCCAAGATTCTTCAAATCCCAGTCGCCCTTCCAGAAGTATGCACTAACCACACAGCACTTGCCAAGCTGTACGGCATACTGGGGACCCAAATTCAGAAGGTAGCAAGCCCTACCCAACCTGTGAGAGAAAGGATCAGATGTCTCACAGACGCCTATCCACTAGCTAACACATGGGCCAGGATTTGTGCAAAACTCTTCGCTTACAGGGCCATCTGAAGGCCTTTGTAGGCCCAAGTTACCCCATAAAAAGTTATATCCTATATTTAACTTCATATATATATGATGAACAGCTAGGATTTTGGAGTCACAGAATGTCTAATTGATAAAAATTGTTCCGTTTACATAAAACAGTCCAATAGCTGAGTGGCACAGCTATGCTTGTTTCCGTTTTGCAGATGTGGACACTGAGGCACAGAAAACCGTCAAGTCTTCTGCCCATTCACCAGCAAGGAAATGCAAAGCTGGGTTTGTGTGGCTTCAGAATCAGTGCTCAACCGTGAGGGGCACACTGTAACGGCAAACCCTGCTAACCCCTACTCCAGGGCTCTTTTAAAAGACTCGGAACCGCGAGGAAAGGCGAATGCAGAGTAAAACGAGATCAAAGCTGATGTAAATAAGGAGCCCGGGCTGCCGGGAAACATCGCCGCAGTTAGCCTCCAGGGAAAGCTAGCGTCAGAGTTCTACTGCGCCTGCTCAATCCTGTCCCTTCTTTCTATTCGGCGCCTGAGTGAGGAATCCCTTACCGAAACTGGCCCAAACTTGCCTAAAGTACGCAGGCGTCCTGCACTAAGCCCACCACCTCCCATTCCTTGCGCCTGCGCTCTAGCGCTCTCGGAGTGCATGGCTCGCTCTTTTACGTCTGTTCCTGTTTGTGGCTGGAGAAGGCGGTATTTCCGGCCAGAGGGTGGGAGGGGGCGGTAAGCGGGGGCCGGGGGGAGGGGGAGGGGGGCGCGCCGCGAGAGCCGTTGGGCCAGGCTCTGAGAAGGCGTTGCCGCTGCCGCTGCCGTTGCCGCCGCCAGGAAAGACAAGGAGTGGGACCAAGCGCAGCGTGGCTATGGGCGGGAGTAAAGCCCCGCGAGAGACGCTGGGCGGCCGCCGGTGACAGGTGAGTGCGCCAGCGCGTGTCCCTGAACGCCCCCCCCTCGCCCCCGCGATGGTCGCGTCCGGGTGCCCCGCAGTGCTGCGTTGGGCCGTACCACCAGTGCCCGCCGGGCGGGGATCGCCATCCTCGAGCCCCCCCTTCCGGGACTGAGTCGGGGTGGCTGCGCGGGGGCGATAGGACCAGCCCTGAGGGGCCGGGGGCGGGAGCGACGGGCCATACCACTGACGCGGCAGGGGGAACATACCAGAGTGGGGGGACCGAACCACTGAAGGGTTGGGGGCGCAGGCCCCGGCGTGTGCGGGCTGGGGGCTGAACCAGTGAGACGTGAAGGGAAATAGCGCCTGGTGTGCGAGAGCTAAGCCACCGAGGGGGCGCGCCTTGCCTAGCGTAGGGGGCTGTACCCATTCGGGGCTGCGGGAGCGGTTCCTATAGCGTGTTTAGAGGTGGGGGCTTCTGGGGAGCGAGCCACCCAGTGTGGACGGGGTTGCGCCGTCTGGGTTTTACCAGTGGGGTGCTTGGGGGAGCCGTCCTTAGGACGTAGAGCAGCGCTATATCCTAGGAGGGCTGTAATGTTTGTAATCTCTGAGGGAGCCGGCTGGGGGTTGGACCAGGCCCAAGTGGGTGTTCAGCGGAGTATTTTGGGAGGGCTGTAATGCAGAGAGATGAGGAGGGGCTCCTGTCTCCTGTGCTTGGTGGGTGGGGCTTGGAAGTTTACACTGCGCTGGAGTGAGGTGGATCGCTCTTTAGAGAATTTCTTAAGTGACTGGGGGGACCTGGTTGGTCACTGTGACTTCTGTCCACCCCTTTCGTGTTATTATGAAAGGCAGAACCTTTTCATAATATTAAGCCTTATTTTAAGGTGTGTAGGACACTTATGTGGCAAATTGGCTTCTTTCAGTGGGGTGGAGAGGGAGATACCTTAGAAGCTGCCGCCTGAAGTTTTCTGAGCCTTCGGCTCCTTATTAGGGAGGGGAGGGTGTATCGAGCTTGGGTTTGAGGAGCTGTGCCCCGGAACCTGCTCATTAAGACTTGGGAGCAAGGAGTGATTGTAGGGACAGCTCTCCCCCAGGGCAAGGTGGTCGGGGACATCTTGATCCGTGGGACCCCCTTCCTCTCATTTGGAGGCCGCGTGGGCTTAGCAAGAAGCCAGAGCTGGAGTATTTAGGTCCTCCGTGGTTTGCCTTGCACGTTGTCCACTCATAATTTTTCAGGGGAATATCAGGAGCTCAGTCCCAGCCTGACCTTGGTTGGCAGTGGGTATGAAGGGGTCAGGCACCAGCACAGACCCCTGCAGGCCCCTGCGTCCTGGCCTTGAGGCTTTTGTGTCTGCCCAGTTAACAGTCAGTCATGTTTACGCTCCCCACCAGGCAATAGCAGTTGGCCTCTCCGTTAGGCGGCAGTGAGGCTGAGTGCTGTTTTCCCAGCTGTTCCTCTGTATAGGCCAAGGGGACTTGGGCGGGAGTGCCCCGGCTCAGCGGGAACCCAGGGAGGAAGGCCGCTCTGAAGGACTTGGGCATCCCCCTTGGGTCTCCTTTGTCACTGGTCACTGGGTAGGTACTTGGAGCAGCACTACCCCTCACACTACCAGATGTGAGACGGACCACTGCCCCTGTTTCCCAGGCCCGCTTGTGACCTTGGCTTGCCCCATAACCTTTGCCCCAGGTCTGGAGTTCCTCAAGGACTGGCTGCAGTCCCTGACTGACCCAGCTAATTCCATCTGGTCTGGTGATGTGGTCAAAGGGGGTGGACAGTTGTACCTGGTCCGCACCATCAGCCTCGAGGCTGACTGGCTTCCCTGGGTTGTGGTTCCTAGAGAGAACAGTCCCTGAGTCTCTGTGAGGCAGGCCATGGTGGCTCTAGAATTTTTCTGTACTAGGGGTTTGTTCCTATGGCCTCCTTCTGCCATCTTTTAGAAGATTTGCCTGATGGGGATAACAGCAGCAAATAAAAACAATTATTGGGTGATTGATGGCTGACATTTATTGAGCGCATTTTGTGTGCCACACATTCAGAGTGCTTCATGTGGATTACCTTGCTGAATACTCACATCCTAGAGTTGAAGGTACTGTTGCACAGTCTGTTTTAGAAGGGGACCTTTTATGCACATGACCTCGTTTAAATCTCAAAACATTGCTGTGGGGTAGGTATGGTTATGCCCATTTTATAGTGAGCTGGGTAGAAGTGTGATACCTATTTTACAGATGAGGAAACCAGGATACTTGCTGTGAAGTGAAATGATTTGCTGGACATCTCCTAGCTGGAAGTGGTAGAGCTGGGATATGAGCCTGGGCCAGGTTTGGTCTCAGAGTGAATCTCTCATCTGTGAGTAACTGGAACAGTGGGTTGGTTGCACCCAGCGGTAGATGCGGTGTTTCTGTCTACTTTGTGTAGTCAGAAATTGGGGCCCAGGAGGAATTGCTTTGCCCTAGGTCTGTCAGGCCCTAAGGGCCAGGCTGGGGTTTGGCCCCAGGTGGGTTTTCCCCTGTCACGCAGTTTGCTCACCAGGTCTGTAAGTTGTAGTAGTAGGTCTCTGTAACTTCAAAGCCCTTGCCAACTGCATGCATCCTTGGGCATTTCCTTTCCCTCACCTCTGGAGTCTAGGGCTGCTGTGAGCTCCTCTGCCAGCAGCCAGTCTAGCAGTTCTAGGCTTGCTCATGAAACCTGGTCTCTTCTGAGTTGAGCCAGGGCATCTTTTAAGCTGGGGCAGTAGGTGTACTAGGAGCTGGGAGAAAACAGGAGAGATGTGCAGCAGTGACACAGCTACCAGGGCAGCCACGTGAAGGCCCTTGCACAGGATGGCGTATTGGGCATGTATAAAAATTCTGTTGCTTTCATGTTCTGGCTGTGTGAGCCACAGTGTTCATCTCTGTGCAGTGGGCTTAGAGTGGTACCCACTTCAGGTTGTTGTGAGGATTAAATGAGTTAACCTACAAGAAGTTTCTAGAACGTTGCCTGGCACTGTGTAAAATGATCAGTTGGCAGTCCTGAGGGCATCCCTTCCCCCCAGTTCTCTCAGGTGTCCTTGTGTCCAGACCCCCCACCTGGTCCAGTCAGGATCTAGGAATCGGTGTCCTGAAGTGATTCAGAGCACAGGGTTCAAATTCAGCCCTACCACTTGCTGGCTGTGTAACCTTAGGCAGATTTCCCAACCCATCTGAGCCCATTTCATCATCTGCGTCATGGGATAATGATAATTCCCACCTGATAGGTTGTTGTGAAGGTTAAATGGGTTATCTGTGGAAAGCACTTATAACTGTGCTGGCATAACAGTAAGTCTACAGTGATTGTTATCTGTTCTCACTCTTTAGAGTGTGCACACAGGGTGAACCCTATGTATACCTTAGCAATCGTAAGTATTCTTATTTCTGCTAGGAATTTGAAGGCCCTTCCCAGTTTACAGAGCCTTGTCAGGTAACACCAAGAGGGCAAGACCAAAATTAGCATCTCTATTTTCCAGATGAGGAAACAAGAGGTTCTGGAGGGGTGGGTTGGTGGGGACATAAAACCAAATAAAGACTGGCAAATGCAGCACCCAGGCCCACTCCCCCTCCCACCTGGAGCCCCTCCAATGTTGAAATTTTAGCTCCTTTCCAGATGTTGGGCTCTGCTGAACCCCCATGTATGTGCTTTTGTTGAATCTCCACCACAGCCCTTGGAGTGGCAGGAAGGGCCTTGGCCCAGGTGAGAACAGCCCTTTAGAAGGCTTTGAGGCAGAAGGGTGGTGGGAGCAGGCCAGGTAGCAGAGCTGGGGGTCGGGCTTGTGGGAGTTGGGCTGGGCTGCGCAGAGCCTGTTGGGCCTCATGGGCCTGGGTGGGAGGTGTGGATTTGACCTCAAAGACATTGAGGGCTCAGGAATGGTTTCTTTTATCTTCTGCCATTTATTGAGCACGTACCGTGTGCCTGGTATTGCTTCAGGTGCTGGGGATATAGTGGTGGACTGGACAAGCCCTACCCCCATGGAGCTAAGCCTGGTGAATAAACAAGGGGCAGGGAATTAAAATCAGGAGTGATGGTGTGCTTCTACCCATGGGCTGTTGGAAGGCCTCAGAGCTGATCCCAGAGAGACAAGGTGACTGAGGAGAAGGAACAGCCTAGGGGCGTGGTGGGACCCCAGGGCAAAAGCCGCAGGGAGGACCCAGCTTGGTGAGTTATAGGGATGGCTGCAGAGGCCTCTGGCTAGGCAAGGTGGGCTGGGTGAGCGAGGGAGAGCATGGGAGTGGGCGCCACAGCTGAAGGCAGGCAGGGCTCTGAGCCTTGTAGACAGACCACCGTGGGGAGCAGCTTGGTCAGCTTTAGGATTGTACAGGGGCCTTTGCTGTGAGAGAGCTTCACAGGCTTATGCCTGGGGTGGGGGTAAGTTTTTGAGCCCGGTAGTTTCACATGCCTCTCACTTCCCCCTTGAGTAGAATCACTGCCTTAGAAACAGCACAGGCCCGATGGTCGCCTCCCTTCTCTGTGGTTTTCACACTGCGTTCCCCAGGGCCTGTGGCTGTTCCCTTTAGGGACAGATGAGGAGAGGCTCAATGGGCTGATTTTTCTGCCCACCCTTCCCCAAACAGCTGGACTAATATCAAATAACAGAACATAATTAATACCTGATAAAATCTGTACTTGCTTATTCTGCCTTTCACTCGGCTTGTGTGCTGGAGGGCCTGTGACGTTTCTGGCACTGCCGTAGCACTTGGAACATCAGACCTTGCAGACCTACTTTATAGGGGAGACAGGGCCTAGCAAACAAATGTGTGATAGGATATCCGCTTGTGATCGATGTTACGAAGGCAAAATGAATGGAGGTTGGGAAAGAGTGTGGGGATATTACTGTGTTTTAGTTAGGGTGATCAGGGAGGTCCTCACAGAGGCGGTGATGTGTAGGTAAGGACTGGAACAATGAGGTGCCGTGGAAGGACTTGAGTGAAGACCCCTTTGACCAAGGATTAATCAGCTTTGCTTCCCACCTCACAGCGGTGGGAACTGAGGCCTGGAGAACCTCGGTAACCTGTGCTGGGTCGCCATCTGGCAGTGTTGGAACAGGCTCTGAATTCTGGTAGTGTGGTTCCAGAGTCCCCCCAGGCCCAGGAAGGTGCTCGGTAATCATGGATGAGGGTGCTTTCTAGTCCTACACCAGAGCCTTAAAGCTAAGGCAGCACAGTAAGCAGGAGCCTGGGTGTTGATTCTCCCAGGCCTACTCTGGGGTGTCTTCCCGGAAGGAGTGGAGCCCCTCAGAGCAAACCTCCTGGGGTTTCCAGAAATTCCTCGGGATTAGGGGCTGGGCAGACATGTCCTTTGCAGTTGATCTTCAAGCCTCTGGAGGACCCAGGGATATCCCTCCCTGGGCCTGTCTTCCACTTCCCAAGTGCTCTCAGTAGAAGGCTCTCCAGCACCAGGCCTCTGGGCTGCATGGTGGGGTGGTTCCGTGGCAGGCTTTTCTGGACAACCAGCCAAGCAGTGAGAGGCCCAGCTCGGGGAGACAGCCCTGGGAGCAGGACCAGGAGGGAGGGATCCAGGGAGCGGACGTGGGAGGGGCGGGAGTGGGTGGGAGCTCTGCCTAGTCCCCATGGGGGCAGGACCCACTGCCAACTTGGCACCCGCTGCAGGGCCTGGCTGTGCTGGGTGCATGGAGCAGGGATAGCAAGCCGGGGCAGCTGAGGGGAGACGCATGTCAGAGGTCCCTGCAGGAAGTTCCTTGAACCCAGGCATTCTGGCTAGGAAGCTCGTCCAAAGATGATGTTTCTAAGGGCGAGGCCAGAAATCCAGGCCTGCCTTGGTTTGCCACCTTGTGATCCCTTTCTGAACAGGCCTGGGCAGCTGCCACTCTTCTGTCCCCCTCTTCAGCCCTTCCCAGCTTGGTTTCAAGGTCTTCATCATCTGTTGGGTTATTGTGTGGTGGTCCAGGCTGCCGGTGGCAACAGAGTGTGAACCCTGCTCATGGCTTCCTTCTTGGTTGCTGTGGAAATGTGGGTGCCTCATTTCATCTCTTTGAGGTCCATTTTGCTCAACTGAAGTGGGAACATCCCTACTGAGTGGGGCTGTAGGAGGACTCAGGGAGCTAGTGTGTTAGAAGGTACTGGGCACGGGCCTCCTGAGAAGGTGGGAGCTGCTGCTGGACATTGTCAGGCTGGGCACTGGAGAACAGAGAAGGGGTTCTGGCTGCAGCTGGCCTGGGCTGCTTGGTGGGTAGAGAGGTTTTGTGCTTGGAGCCTTGGGAGGGGTGGCAGGCCAATAAACTGAGGCTCTTGCTGGGGAAGGCTCTGGATAGGAACATTAATCACTTCCACTGCTGAGCCCCTGCTTGGCCAGGCACCGCTCTGAGCACACCATGTGTGTCAGCTGGGCTGCACAGCAGCCTATGAGGTGAGTAATAGTCACTCCCACTTTGTAGATGGGAAACTGAGGCACAGAAAGCTATGTAGAATGCTGTGTCGTTATTGAGAGCTAGCAGAGCAACCTCTCTTTGCCAGGCACCACTCCAGGGCTTCATGTTCTTGCTCCACAGCTGAGGAGCTTGGCACAGTTCTCCCCATTTCACCGGTGGATGATGGGACTTGCCCAAAGTCAAAGTGTTAGTAGTTAGCAGACATGAAAATTGAATCCAGCTCTATCTGGGGTTGAGTCTGCCTGTTTAAGACTGGCTCATTTGCCTCTGACCAGTGCTGTGGACCCTGTTTTTGGGATCATCTTACGGTTCTAATGATCTTCTCTGCTTTCTCTTTTCCTAGATTGAGCTGGTGCAAAGTAGGCCTCAGTTGTCCTGGGCATGACTGGATTAGCTCCATTTGTTGCTTGCTTGGGAGATGGGGTGCGGCTGCCTGTCTCCACTCCTAACACTGATGGAGCCCTGGCTGGGGAGGCTGGAGCAGGGGAGGGATGAGGGTAGGAGGCACTCCCCTACCCATTGCCTTGGGGTCTGATTCCTGAATGGCCTCTGGAGCCAGCCCTTGGCTGTTTTGGTTATTTGTGTATTCCATTCTTTCGCCAAATAACTTTATCAATTACCTGCTATGTGGTGTGTATAGTTTTGGATGTCACGGAGGAGGCAGAAAGGTAGCATTTGCCGTATGAGTGTCTGGTGTGGCTAAGGAGGAGTCAGAGATCTACTGGACTTGGTGGGAGGGGAGCTTGGGGAAGGCTCCTGAGGTGAGGCATTCTGGCCATGACATGAAAGCCCGAGGAATGGGCGAGGCAGGGCACAGCATGGGCAAGGCCCTGAGGGGAGAAACCTCGACTTGCAGGCCACTGTGGCAGGATTTGCGGGAGTGGTGGAGAGGGACAAGGAGGGTGGCAGGACCAAGGTCCAGTAGGCAGATCTGGGGTCCCCAAGGGCCATGCTTCTCAAACTCATGTCCAAAGGCCTGGGCACAGGGGTGGGGTGGTGGCAGGTGTTGAGCGTGTGTTTTGGGGTAGAGTCTGTGAGTTGTCTACTTTATTTAGCTGTGTGTTCTCAGATGATACTTTCAAAAAGTTAATATAGGCATGTCATGAATCATCCAGATGATTCCTTTTAACCAGCTAGTGGCAGTATTAATGTAGCTGCCACTTCCATAGCTCTGACTGAGGCAGTTAGCTGAGCCTTTGGACTTTGACTTTGTGTGACTGTTGCCTGTCTTCCAAAGCACCGGCCTCATGCCTGGCTGTGCCTGAAGTGCGTCTCAGGGTCCGTACCATGACCCTGGATTGCCAAAATAAAAATCATCTTTTGAAATAACACAAGCATATGTTTCGTCAGGTTGGTTATGTGATCCCATTCTGTAGCCAAGGATGCTGAGGTTCAGAGAAGTGATTTATGCAGCCTAAAAGTGGGAGTCTGGATTTGAGTCGATCGGTACTCCAGGGGTGGTATTGGGCATCTGAGATCTTTCCAGCTTTCTAGGGAGAGGTGCTCAGGCTTGGGAGCAGTGGTGTGGCGTCCCTTGGCCTGTGAGCATTGTGGTGCTCACCACGCCCCAACCCCTGGCCTTCAGGCTCCTGGTGCTCCTTCAGAGGTTCCACCGAATTGCATCTCTGGTATGCTAGCCGCTAGCTTTGTGTTGCCCTGTAAGTTTTAATTTAAGTGCAATAAAAGTGAAAAATCAGTTCTTTAGTTGCACTAGGCACAGTGGCCACATTTCTATTATTGCGCAAAGTTCTGTCGGCTACATCAGCCATCTCTTGTACTCAACCTACTGTGTGATCTTGTGAACATTTATTCTCTTTGGGTCTGTTTCCTTTTCTAAAGAATGAGCGCAGTAATAGCACCTATGACACAGGGTTGCTGTGAGGGTTACTGGCAGCATAGGCCTGGCACACTGTGAGTGTTAGTAAACATTAGCCATGGTTAGGACCCGTCCTGTTGGAGCCTAGGTGCCCTAGGGATGAAATGGCGACTCGGGCCATCAGGCCCTGCCTCAGAGCTCCTGGTGGGACAGACAGATGATGAGGTGGAACAACGCCTGGGAGGGAGGAACCCCTCAGCCAGAGGGGCCCTGCGTGTGCGTGTGCATGTGCATGTGTTTGTGTGTGTTGGGTTCAGCCCAGGTCTGCAGGGCGTGAGGGGTGGTAAGGGCGGGCTGGCCAGGGTGTGGGAGGGGCCGGGTCTCTGAGGAGCAGGAGCAGAGGGAAGTGGAAGAGGCTCAGGGCTGGGGCGGTGTGAGCCAGTCTCCTCCGCTGGGTCCTAGCTGCCTGGCCTGGGGTACTCATTGAATCCTTCCCATCCTCAGTTTCCGCATCTGTGAAGTGTGGGTCCTCGGAGTCCTAAATGAATCAGGTGGTGGGTGTGTCAGGCTGGTGCACAGGGCTACATTTGGGATCAACTCCTGGGGGTCAAGGCAGTGATACAGCCCTTGCCACTATGGAGCCAGGGGATTCTATACGCTGTCCCCGCCTCAAGCCAACAGTTCCCCATCTTCCTCTGAGAAATAGCCACAGCCCTTATGGTGGCCTCTCAAGCCCTGCCCAGCCAGGCCCCCCGCTTCCTCTGTAGCCCCACGTGCCTTGCCTCCCTCACCACCTCCTGACTGTGTCTCACGCAGCCCACACCTTGGCCTGGTGTGTGCTCCTCGGTCTCCACATGGCTGCCTCATCTTTCAGGCTTCTGCTCAGATCTTATATCTCAGTGAGCCCATCTCTGATCCCCCTGTTTAAAATTAGAAACCCTCACCCCTTCCCACACAGTCTTCCATATGCCAGTTTTCTCCCTGACATTTGCTAACTTCTGATACACTGTATAACTTGCCTAATTATTTAACTCATTTATTGTAATACCTGTACACCTTCCCCAGCCCTGCCTCCCCATCAGCTCCTCCAAGGCAGGAAGTTCTGTTTCTGTCGCGGCTGCCTCGCTGGTCACCAGGGCAGCGCTGACAGCCTGGATGCCATATCTGTGGGATAGATGAATGCAGGATTTTTTGTTTTACCTTCACTTGGCAGAACCCTGACCTCAAAAGCTGTGGTTCTGTTTTGCCACCCCCACCCAGAATTAATGAAAGCTTTGGGCCTGGCCCTGTGCTGTGTGGGGCTGGAGACACGATGGGGACCAGGACAGACCCTATCCCTGCCTTCTGAAGCTCCCAGTCCAGTGGGGAGACACCATCACCCAGGTGACTGAGCACAGTAGAGGTAAGTGCCGTGAGGGGATGGGAAGGCTGAGTTTTGAGTGTCTGTGATGTGTTGTGGGGCAGGGGACAGTTAAGGCAGGCTTCCCCGAGGAAATGAAGATTTAGCAGGTGAAGATGGGTGAGCGGTATGCCAGGCAGGAGGTTAGCATGTGCAAAGGCCCTGGTGTGAAGAGAGAGCAAGGAGTGTTCAGGGGACCAAGAGAAGGGGAAAGGCTGTGTATGTGGGGGTGTGCTAAGCTACAAGGCTGGAGAACAGGCAGAGGCCCCCATGAGGGCTTTGGATGTGATCCCCCCGCAGGGGAGGGTCAGGGTCAGAGACCCCTTTAGGGTCTCCCTGACTGTGGCACAGCACCCTTTGTGTGTTTGGACCCTGCAGCCAGGCAGACACAAGTCCTTGACATTGCTTTCTGTGGGTGCTGTAAGGCCTGGAGTGGCAGGGTGAGGGGGAAGGTGTGGGGTGCGGTGGCCAGGAAGAGAAGGAAATCTGCTCTGGTGCTTTTCCCATCCCAGCATCTTCCGCAGCCGCCCACGTCTTCAGCCTGCCTCCAGTCCTACCTCCAAGTAGACAGATGGGGTGGTTGGGAGTTTAAAGAAAGTGTGGTGTTTAAAGAAAGAAGAGTATCTTTAATGCCTCCCTCTTACCAAGGAGGAAGAGTAGGTGTCACAAATGTGTAAGGTAGGAAGTGAAGGTTACCAGGTCTGTGCTCACCAGAGGGAATAATAGCACCTGATAGGTGTTGAGCAGTACCTCTTAGTGTATTGGGCTCTATTTGAAGGACTTTATGTGGATTAACTCATTTCTTCAGTCTCTGCTCACATGTCGCTTTCTTTGAGAAGCTTCCTCACCTCCCTGGACAAAAGTGCACCCCCCTACTGCGCCATACCTAGCCCTGTAGGTATGTACTATTATTATCTCTAATATACAGATGAGGAAATTGAGGTGAAGAAAGGGGAAGTGATTTGCCTGAGGTCACAGCAAGTGGCGGAGCTGAGGTTGAAACGCCTGTGGTTCCCAAGGCTACCTTGACTCACGCGCCCCCATTCTTCTGCTTCTGTTGGCTCTTTGGCACAATTCCTGCTGGGTGTGTGACGTTTCAGCATATACCTCCAGGCCCTCCAGTCTAAGACGCTTTCCTTATGAGACCCGTTGGTAGTGGCATAACTTTTTCCTGAAAAGGATGCTGTCCTGAAACATATGCGTGGATTGTGAGGTGCACATCTGTCTCAGTATTGTCAGCCTGTGTAAGGCAGCATAGTGGAATTGAAGTGTTGTGGTACGGACCTGTTTGTTTCGGAAAAGGGATGGGCTGAATGTTCTGCTGTGCTGTGAGCACATCGAGGTTGCTGCTTGAGTGTTGGATGGCCATGTAGTGTCCTGATGGATGGATGGACAGTCCACAAGGCTGGATGCTGTGCTGAGCCCTTCTCACACAGGAGCCTGTTAGGGCTGCGCTGCTGTCATCCCTGTTGCACGGAGGAGACTTGGAGGGACTGTAGAGTCAGGGAGCAGGGACCTGGAGCTAGGCCTGCCTAACTCCGAAGGCTGTGGCATGCAGTGTGGTGGAGAAGCCTGGCTGCCTGGGGTCCCGTCTGGCTCTGTACTTCCTGAGGAGGTGATTGGGGCAAATCCTTTCACTTCTGTGACTTAGTTTCTTCAGTAAAACAGAGATCGGAAAAGTGCCTGCTGTGTAGAGTTGTTGTGAGGGTTGAGATAAGCGTGCAGAGCATGTAAGGGAGGCTGGCACGTGGTTAGTGCTATGCTTTCACTCCTTTGAGTACAGTCATCATCTGAACCATTGCTCCAACACTAGACCCTCGTGGCAAGCAGTTGGGCTGCTTCTAGGGTTTCCCTACTCTGGCAGTAACACCCTCAGAACTGCGGATCTCAACCAGGGGCTGGCTTTGCCCCCAGCGGACACTTGGTAATGTCGGAAGACATTTTTGGTGGTCACAGCTTGGAGGAGGGCGTGCTGTTGATCCTAGTAAGTAGAGATCAGGCATGCAGCTGACCTCCCTACTGATCACAGAACAGCCAAGGCAAGAACCATCAGCCCCAAATAACACTAGTGCTGAGGTTGAGAAGCCCTGCTTTGGAACAATGTGCACTGGTGTAATAAGCATTTCTGCAGGAGAAATTCCTCCAAGGACAGGTGAATTTTCCACTTTTGTCAGTTTTGCTGAAGTGCCCTCACAAAACACAGGACCAGGCGCAGAGCTGTGGGTAGCCAGTGAGGAAGTCCTTCCTCTCTGCTCACCCCGTGTGCCTCTCCTCCCAGATTTGCACAAGTGGATGCTGCCTGTCTAACGACAGGTTCTGGTTGTCTTTGAGTGTGTCCCCTAAGCAAGTCCTTCTCTGGGAGCTGTTGGTAAGGCACAGATAAGAGGACAGACAACAGAGGCTCCTGGGGGGTTGCATTGCCAGGAAGGAGGCCCTTCCCCATGAATCCAGCTCCAGGAGATGCAGGTCCTGTACCTCCCCTCTGGCCTCTTCTAGCCCATCTGTGCCGTCTGGCATTGAAACCAGGTCGGGGAGAGGGCAGGAGAAGAAGGACTTGACAAATGGCAAGGATAGAAATTTAACCTGCTTTGAGCCTGTTCTGGGCACAGGCTTCACTCTGTACACATTCACTCCACAAACATTTATTAGGTACCCACTGTGTACCCAGCACTATGCAAGGCTCTGAGGATCCAGCAGTGCCCAAGAAAGGTATGAGCCCCTCCTCCCCATGCTGACATCACTGTGGGAAGAGGTCAACAGGAAACTGATAAACAAGTAAATGTGTACAATCATGTCTGTGATGGTAAGCACCTATGGAGGAAAATAGAGGGTTTGGGGAAGTAGCAGGGTGCACTTTTGTCCAGGGAGGTTAGGAAGCTTCTCAAAGAAAGTGACATGTGAGCAGAGGCTAAAGAAAGTGGAGTGGGACCCCAAGGATACCTGGGAAGAGAGCATTCCCAACTGAAGGGGCAGCTTGTGCAAGGGCCCCAAGGCAGGGATGTGCCAGCATGTTGGAGGAGCCACAGTAACGGGGGGCCGGTGCAGACCTCATTAGGGTCCTGGGGCTCCTGTAAGGACTCTGGCTTTTTCTCTGGGTGACATGGGGACCCTGGAGCATTTGAGCAGGGAAGAGGTGGGCTGTGAGTCAAGTGGTCACAGGATCCTAGAGTATAGGAGGGGTGAGAAGCACTGGAGCTCATCTAGGCCTCACAGACTCCCTTGAGCAGCAGAAACCACATGACCCTAATTTTACAGATGAGGAAACAAGTTGGAAAGACCCTTCCTGGACCCAGTCCCTTCCCAAGGCCAGCTAGGATGAGGCAGTCATTTGAGGGCCTCTCTGTGTCGGGTTATGTGTTGTTCCTTAAATTGCCTCTCATGGATCTGACCTGGCACCATGAGGTGAAGCTTTGAAGGAGCTATGGTTTGGAAAGCATTGAGAAATAAGGCTGGAGAGGCAGGCAGGTGGAAATAAAAATGTGTTAAAAGACTTTTTAATATAACTTATTTTAGAGTATTTGAGACATAGATAGAGTAATCAGTGATGCTCATATACTCAGCAGTTTTAAAAATACAACCTACCAGTGGAGGCAGAGCTCCCTTAGGGACCCCTGTCTAGTTACCTCCCCACCCCCTGCTCAGTTGACCATTGAGTGCAAGGGTTTTCATTCCCCTTCAGCTTTCTCCTGTGCAGAGCTAAATGGTACCCCCAAAATTCCAGCCCACCCTTCTTGGTCTGGGGGGCTGTAAGTGTGCCACCCTGCTCCATCCTGGGGTGCCTGTCCTTCCTCCAGAGGGATCATTGTACAAATGGGGACACTGTTGTGCACAGAGGGTGTCCCTTGCCACAGCCACATAGCCAAGAAGCAGCAGAGCCCAGGATAGAAATTCAGGTCCTCTGGACCCTGGATTCCTCCTACTTACTCACTGATGATCGGCTCTGTTGAGCAGAAAACCCAGGCAGGCCAGTCTTGGGTTGGGGAGCCCTAGATGCCACGGGGCCTGATTTTGGTTCCCCTGTATCCCGTGGGCTCCCAAACCTA
>JAQQAC010019400.1:9781033-9799884 GCA_029783875.1 Phataginus tricuspis
GAGAGAGAGAGAGAGAGAGAGAGAGAGAGAGAGAGAGAGAGAGAGAGTGTGTGTGTGTGTGTGTGTGTGTGTGTGTGTTTATTGGGGGGTGGCAGGCAAATGCTGGTGGCTTGGAGCACTCCCTCCGGTGCCTAGGGCTGCCTGATTCATCCCACGTTACCTCAGCACTGGGGCATGGGAGTGACGTGGGGGGCGGGGCCACAGCGCCCTTTCCTCCAGCCCAGTCTGGAGCACAGGTGGGTGGAGGGGCCGCCTCTCCTGGGCATGGCCTGCGCATAGGCCAGGGAGCTCTGCTCCTGCTAGAACAGGGCTCTGAGGGCAGGGTCATGCCCTTCCCCTTCCCTGCCCCCTGCCAGATTGGGGTCCCTGGGGACATGGCCACCTCTCCCCCTCAGACTCTGCCCTCTGGGCAGGGCTCCCCATCCTCACTGGCTCCACCCTGTGCACAGCAAGCAAAGCAGCCTGAGGGGCCTCAGAGCCTGGTTGTCCTGAGGGACAGGGCTGGGGCTGAACCCCCCTCGCACTCTGACGGTGCCTCTCTTGTCTTGCAGACTGTGCTCTGTCCACCACACCTCCTGCATGTCCTGCTGCCCTGAGCTGTCCCAAGCTAGGTGACAGCGTGTCACGCTGCCACCATGAACGAGGTGTCTGTCATCAAAGAAGGCTGGCTACATAAGCGCGGTAAGGGGCTGCTTTTACCTGCTAGGTTACATTTCTCCCCTCCATCCCAGCTCTCTCCCTGGTGGCTGGTGCCCTGAGAGGCAGAGGTGCAGGGTCTTCACAGCCCAAGGAGCCAGCCTTCTGAGCCCCACCTGCTTGTTCCAGGCTTGTAGCTCCTTACAAGCCCATTTTATGGAATCCTTTAGCAGCAGTCTGGGGAGCCGTGGATCTGCCTGGGTTTAAACCTCCAGGCCTAGCTGGACACCCTGCATGAACTCCTAGCCTAGGCCTTGAGTTCTGCCTCTGCATTAGTGATCTCATTCATAGCCTCATTTTATAGATGAAGAAACTGAGGCTCAGAGAGGGTAAGTCACAACTTGGTGTGAGGTGTTATTAACATTTCATTCATTTGGTAAATATCATTGATGTGTGTGATATGCCAGGCCACCCTGGGCCTGGGGAACCATGGTGCCCTCATGGAGGTTATGTTGGGTGGGGACAAACAGTAAACATGGGGTGACAACAAACAATAAACAGTTAATCAGATATAGGATGTCAGGTGGTGATAAGTACTATTGTGAAAGGTAGGAACTCTGAGTGGGAGGCTGCCAGGGGAAGCCGCTCAGCGGTGCCAGTGAACAGAGGCCTGGAGGAGGTGAGGGAGTGAGCCGCAAACAGCAGGGCAAGGGTGTCCCGGGGACTGGACAACAAGGACAAGGTGGGAATGGGTCTGGAAAAGCGGGCTGGCCTGTGTGGCTGGGGCAGAGTGAGTGAGGGCGAGTAGGAGGAGGTAGGCAGACCAGTGATGTGGCTTCGAGCCATGTTGGGCCCCGGAGGCCATGGAACGGACCTTGACTTTAACTCTGGGCATTCAGAGCCCAGGATGTTGTGAGCCCCCCGGTGTTACCTGATTTGGGCAACTGAAGCCCAAGAAATGAAGTCATGTGCAGAGAAGAGAGCCCAGGTTGCCTGTCCCCAGAGTTGTGCATGCAGCTGGGGAGACGCTCGTGCTGAGGGGCAGCTCGTCCAGGCACAGGAGTGGAGGCGGCAGACTGCCCTGGCCTCTGTGGACCTTCTTCTGGGGAGGAGGGATGCCAAGCCTGGTGGAGCTGCTCTCTGTACTGTCATCCACGGAGCAAACATTTATTGAGAAGCTGCTGTTTTCCACGCACTGGGGTTTCAGCGAACCAAACAAGCAAAAAAAAACCCATTTAGTGGGGAGGGTGGGCAGCACCCAAGGTGACAAGTGTGTCCCATGGTGGAGAGGGCCATGGAGAAAAATTGAGCAATGTGAGGAGGAGGGCGTGTGGGCTGGGAGGGCCTCACCGAGAAGGGGACATTTGAATAAAGATATGGAGGAGGCAAGGGAGCGAGACCCATGGCCAGCTGGGGCAAGAGTGCGCTGGCAGAGGGGACAGCCCCTGACTCCGGGGAGGATGGTGGGCTGGGCATGTCTAAAGAGGGCAGGGAGGCTGAGGGGGCAGTGCTGCGGGACCCAGGAGAAGCGCCCCCTGCCCTGCCGCAGTCCACAGACATGGAGCAGAGACGAAGGATGGAGGTAACTCCCCAGGGCCAGACCTCTGCCGTCAGACCGAGCAGGGGAGACGTATTTCCTGACACCCTTCCCAGGCAGGGCTGGCATTTGCGGCAGGCATTTGCGGCACATCCTTCCCAAGACTGGGCCCCAAGTTTGGGGCTGTTGATGGAGCTTTCTGAGCTTTGGCAGGGCCAAGGTTCTGGCCTTGTCTCTGCCACCTGCTGTCAGTGTGACTGTGAGCAAGCAGTGTCCCCCTCTGAGCTTGGTTTCACATCTGTAAAATCGCCTCTGATGTCCACTCCAGGAAAGCAGAGATTTATCTGGCTTGTTCACTGTGGTATCTCCAGTGCCTAGGAAAGGGCTTGGCATTGATAAGTGCTTGATAACTGTTGAATGGGTGGTTGGGATTGTGTGTGGGGTGGTGCAAGTGTGTTAGTGTATGCTAGGTTTCAGGCCTCTGCGTTTCCCACAGCTGCTGGCTTGCTGAGCTGGGCAGGGCTGGGCTGTGAGGTGCTGTGCCCCAGAGGTGGCCGAATTATTGCCAGAGTGGAAGTCTGTCTCTGGTCTAGGGCTCCTAATGGCAGCAGATGGGTCTTAGTTGTCTCCACTCGTAATACAGGGGGTCAGATGAGCTTCTGGGGAGGCCAAGCTAGGGCACATCTGCCTTGGGTTTGCACCGTACACGCACAAGTACATACATGTCTCATTCCTGGGCCTCCCAGTGCCCGTCATTCTGAGCAGAGGTGGGCCTGGCAACATGGGCCCTGCCGACTGCTGCTTTTTGGCACCTGTGCCATCCCATCACATCCCACCCCACCCTGGCAATTAAAATAACAGCAGCCCAAGTTTACTGTGCCCACTCTGATCCAGGCATGGGGCTCTGCTCTGGACAAGTCCGATTTCATTGCATTTCCATAACTGGCCTTTGGCGCAGCCACTGTTTACAGACCTGGAAGCCGAGGCTCCTCAGGGAGACTGACTTGCCCAGGGTTTCAGTGAGGAGATGGTAGGGCTGAGGTTAGGACTCAGGCTTCTGAACTCGTGCTCTCAAGGCCTGACCCACGTGCTGCCTCTTGCTGAGCAAGGTCTGCAAAATAGCACAACTGTGAGAGTCACTCATGCCACGTGCCCTTCTCCTTTCTGACACAGCCTCAGTGCATCTTGTGCCAGGCCCCGTCTGTCAGCTTAGAAGCAGACAGTGAGATGATCAAGAATGAAGGCTCAGGACAGAGTAGAACTCAGTTCCAATTCTAGCTTTCTCAGTTAACAGCTGTGAGCCTCAGGCAAGTAATGGAACCTCTCTGTGCCCCAGTTTCCTCATCTGTAAAATGGGTTTGTTGTGAGGATGTTTTTCCTTTTTTTCTAGGTTTCTTTCTTTCTTCTAGCTTGTTACTGATCTATAAAACACCACAGGTAAGCTCCTGGATCATAGGGTTACCCCCAAACCAATGTCTAGATCAAGAAAATAGAACAAGTCAGTCCCCAGAAATTCTCCCACCCCCGCAAACAGTAACTACTCTTCTGACTTCCAATAGCGTAGGCGATAGAGTTTTGATGTAGTGATATCGGTGAAATCGTTTTGTTTTGCTTTTTTAAAATTGGGGTGAAATTTACATTACAAAGTTAACCATTTTAGAGTGTATAGTTCATTGGGCTTTAGTACTTTTACAGTGCACATGTGTATATATATATATATATGTACATATAATTTGGGTTATATATTCTATATTTATAACCTATAGTGCATTTTATATTTAACTTTTTGAGGAAGCACCAGCTTTTCCACAGGGCTGCACCATTGTACATGCCCCCCAGCAATTTCCACAAGGGTTTCAGTTTCTCCACATCTTTACCAATGCTTGCTGTTTTTCTTTTTTTTTTTTTTTCTTTTTTTAATTACCGCCACCTTAGTGGTTTTGAAGTACTGTTTCATGGTTTTGATTTGCATTTTCCTAATGGCTAACGATGTTGAGCATCTTTTCAAGTGCTTGTTGGCCATTTGTATATCTTTGGGAAAATGTCTATTTTTTAATCCAGCTGTTTGTCTTTTTGTTGAGTTGTAAGAGTTGTTTAAATGGATATTAGACCCTTAGCAGGTGTATGATTTACAGATATTTTCACCTGTCCCATTGGGTCTCTCTTTGTTCTGATAATATCCTTTGCACAAGTTTTTAATTTTTCTGAGTACACATTATTTTGTTCTTTTTTTGCTGGCACTTCTGGTGTCCTATCTAAGAATCCAGTGCCAAATCCCAGGTCATGAAGATTTATCCAATGTATTCTAAGAGTTTTATCATTTTAGCTCTTCTATTTAAGTAGATCCATATTGAGTTAACTGTTGTGTATGGTGTAGGGTGTGAGGTTGGAATCCAGCTCTATTCTTCTGCATGTTGTCTCAGCATGTTGAAGAGGCTGTTCGTTCCCCACCAAATGGTCTTGGTACTATTGTTGAAAATCAATAGACTATATAGGTGGGTGGGTTTATTTTTTCCACTCAGTTCTATTCCATTGGTCAGTATGTCTGTCCTTATGTCATGCTGATTTGATTACTGTAGCTCTCCAGTTAAGTTTTTAAATGGGGAAGTGTGAATCACTTTAGTTCTTTTTTTTTTTTTCTTCAGTATTTTGGCTGTTTGGGACCCCTTGCCATATGAATTAGAATTCCATGTAAATTTGAGGATTGACTTTAACATTTCTGCAAAAAAAGGCTGCTAGGATTTTGATAGATGATATGTTTGAATCTGTAGGTCACTTTGGGAAATATTGCCCTGTTGACAATATCAAGTCTTCCCATCATGAACACAGAATGTCTTTGCATTTATATAGGTCTTTGATTTCTTTCAGCAGTGTTGTGTAGTTCTTAGTGTATAAATCTTTTGGAGTTCTTTTCTCCATTTCCTTTTTGGATTATTCGCTGCTGGTGTATAGAAACACAGCTGATTTTTGTGTATGTTGATCTTTCTATATTTGTTATATTAGCTCTAGCAATTATTTTGTGGATTCTTTGTGACTTTCTGTATATAAGATCATGTTATCTACAAGTAAAGGTGGTTTTACTTACTCCTTTTCAAATTGGATGCCTTTGGCCTCTCTGTCTTCTTCGCTGGCTAGAAGTTGCTGTACAGTGTTTCATAGCAATGGTGAAAGCAGACATCTTTGTCATGTTCCTGATTTTAGGGGAAAGTCTGTAATCACTGTGATGTTCACTGTGGTTTTTTCATAGATGCCCTTTATCATGTGGAAGAAATTTCCTCCTATTTCTGGCTTGCTGAGTATTTTCATCATGAAAGGGTGTTGGGTTTTGTCAAATGCTTTTTCTGTGTCAATCGAGAGGATGATGTGATTGTCCCCTTTGTTCTTCTAACATGTATTACATTGACTGGTTTTCGCATATGAACCACCTTCGCATTCCTGGGATAAAACCCACCTTGCCATTGCGTATAATCCTTTAATTGTGCCATTGAATTTGAGGTTTTGCTAGTTTTTGAACTTCATATATGTTGAGTCATTTTGTGTCTCCATATGAAAGAACTTGATAAGTTAAAACTTACAAGGTACCGGGGACAGTACCTTGACACAGAGTGCTGGTGCAGTATTGTCCAATCCTCCGCCTCCTCCTCTTTATCATCAATTAATGGGTATCCCTGTAAGAGGAAACAAAGAGTCAGAGACTTGAGTGACTTACAGAGGCCACACAGCAAAACCAGCTCAGAGCCACACTGCCATCCTGCCTCCCCGTGTGCCATGGACACCGTGGTTCTGGTGCAGGCTTGGCGCAGGCTTTACTTGCACAGTGGGTTGATGATAACAGCATTTATCGAGGGCCTGTTGTGTGCAGGGTCCCAGGATGGGTGCTCTGTAGTTGCCATCTCATTTTGTTTTTAAGAGCTTGAGAAACAATTCACATAACATGTAATCCAGCCATTTAAAGTGTTATAATTCAGTGGGTTTCACTGTATTCAGAGTTATACATTCATCACCACAATCAATTTTAGGACATTTTTACTACCCTAAAAAAGAACCTGCCCTCTGTGTTGGCTGTCACCGTCCAATCTTTCTCCAGACTCCTCCCCTCTCTTTCCAGTCCTAGGCAACCAGTAATCTACTTTTCTTTCTATAAATTGACTTATTCTGGACATTTTATAAAAATGGAGTGAGATCATTTGTGATCCTTTGTAACAGGCTTTTTTCATTTCACTTAGCATAGGTTATGGTTCATCCACGTTGTAGCATGTATTAATAATTTCCTGGTATACCCCATTGTATAGATATGCCACATTTTTTTAATCCTTTCATCCGTTGGTGGACTTTTGAGTTCCTCATTTTTGCTATTATGAGTGATGTTGCTATGGACATTTATATACAAGTTTTTGTGTGGATGTATATGTATCACCATCTTATTTTAATCCCTAGCAGCCCTCTGAGGAGTGGGACCTTGTAGTGTGTGCATGTATGTGTACACACAGGGTGCTTGAATAGTCATGGTCAGAACAAGCGGAAGGGGTCAGGGAGCACTTGGAGGGCACAACAACAGTCATACCAGCCTGGCACACTACTTTGACATTTGATCCACCTGTGTGGCTGTACTGGTGAAAGCAGCCCATGGGGATTTGGCCTTACAGGGCCACAGGGCATGTGTGTTTAGAAGCTTGGGCCTCCCCTGGGACTGGGCCATGTGCTGGCAAGGGTGGCTCGCTGCTGGCCACACGCTGAGGCAGCTGGTGCCCTAGGGGCCTGCAGCAGGCGCCTTCCTGCCAGGCATGACCTCTGAATCACCGGGGCCAGCTCAGCACCCAGCCTGCGTCAGCAAGGGCCTCCTCGAGGGTTTCTCTGGGAGCGGCACTCTCCTGCCCACCTTCTCATCTGCCCTCCTCCACCAAGGTGGCCCTTGGGGGGCACTGACTGCCTGCCCTGACCCCTCTCCCTGCCCCCTCGTTCAGGTGAATACATCAAGACCTGGAGACCCCGGTACTTCCTGCTGAAGAGTGACGGCTCCTTCATTGGCTACAAGGAGCGGCCCGAAGCCCCCGACCAGACCCTGCCCCCTCTCAACAACTTCTCCGTTGCAGGTGCGGCCCAGGGCCCTGCACCAGAGCTCCAGGGCTCAGAGGTCTTGAGGGCATCCCGGTGTTGGCCCCTGTTGGGCTGTGGGCTGGTCCAGGGCCTGTTTGCCCTTGGATCCGTTTCCTTGCCTTCTGCCTGCTGTCCCTCCTCCACGTCAGCTGGGGGGCTGTACTGTTGGGCTGAGGAGAGCAGGAAGGAGGAGAAGCCAGGCATTTCCCCAGCTCTTCACCTCTGTGGCTCTAGCTCCTGCTGGCCAGTCCCGGTGGTTCTGGCTGGTGTCAGGTGCCTGCCGGCCTGTGCTCTGATAATAACCTGCTTCTCTCTCTCTCTAACCTAGAGGCAGCCTTGGCCACCGCTCAGTTGATTGCAGGGCTAACCTCATGTCCTTCGTCCCCTCATGGTACCCAAAGTGGTGCCTTCCAGCTGGACTCTGGCCAGGGAAAGCTTGGCAGGCCCAGAGCCCTTGCTTGGGCCTTGCAGAATCACGGTCCTGCCCCGAACCCTTGTCTCCTTCCCCCTTTCCTGCTGACCTAATCAGTCACCATGTCCTCACCCCACATCCTATGAACATTTCAACGACACCCCCAACTCCACTGCCACTCCTTAGCCCAGATCACTATCTGCCCCCACCTAATTCCCTGCTCCAGCTTTTTACTCAGCCTCACCCTTCCAGGCCACCCATACCTGCTCTCAGCAGTCCAGCCTCAGTCTCCTCTCTGTCCTGCCTAAAGCCTTGTCCTAGGCGCTTTCCCCTTGTCCTTGTGTTCTGGTGACCATGACATGGCTGTTCCCAGCCCTGGCTCCTTGCCCTAACTGCCACCTGTCCTGAGCAGCTTCCTGCATGTTTCTCCCTTGGTGTCCTCTAAGTCCTTCATACCCACCGTGTCCCAAACTGTCCTTCGAGTGTCTCCTCCCCTAGCCTCCTCCTCCAGCTCCATCTCAGGGAGGGCTCTATTGCCCCATAGTCCTCAGGCCAGAGGCCTGGCCCTGTTCTGCATGTGCCTCCCCCAGGGCTTGTGTGCCTGCCCTTCCTTCCCCTCCCTGTGGCTTTATTCTGGTGTAACCCCAGCCTCCTCCCTGGTCTCTCAGCTCCATTCTCTCTACCTCTATGTGGCAACCAGAGAGCTTTGTCTGAATCTGTTCAGGTGCCTTCCCTATGCAAAGCCTTCTGTGCTCCTGGCTGCTCTCAGGACAAAGTCCAGATTCCTCACCTTGCCCCCTGCCCCTCTCCAGGCTTCTAGTCGCTTCCCCCCTCCTCACATCTAGAGCAGAGTTGGCCATTCCCTTAGTGTGCTGGGCCATCTTGCACCTCTGGGCTTCTATACATGACTCTCCTTTGGTTTGACTGACTGCATTCCCTTTCCCTTGAGGGCTCAGTGCAGAGCTGTCTATCCCCTGAGAATGTGCCCTCGCCCAAGCGCTGGGCTGGGTTGTCCACCTCTTGGGCTTTGCCCCATCACAGCCCTGACCACTGAGCTATCGTAGTCTGGTGGTCTGTCCCCCTTCCACACACACCCTGGACCCTGAGCCCTGTGGTGGCAAGGCTAGGGCTGTCTCAATCACTGAAGTATCTCCAGTACCATCTGGCAGGGGGCTGGCACACAGAAGGTAGCTGGGGGCTGGGGGCTGCGGGCTGTAGGCTGGCAGGGCTGTCTCCTCACCCTCCGGGCTCTGTCCTCCCTCTGCCTGCAGAATGCCAGCTGATGAAGACCGAAAGACCACGGCCCAACACCTTTGTCATACGCTGCCTACAGTGGACCACCGTCATTGAGAGGACCTTCCATGTCGACTCTCCAGATGAGAGGCGAGTCTGGGCCTCCATGTGGCTACCCTTTGAGAGTGGCCAGGCCCAGGGCAGAGAGAAGGGATGCGGGTGGACAGATTGTCCTGGGCCACTATATAGGCATTCCCTGTCTCAGCCCTTCTGTGAGCTGGGAAGAGTAGGGGTTAGTACGCAGACCCCACTCTGTGTCCTCAGACCAGAGGTTGCATTGGGATCATGGGTGGAGTTTGTTAACAGTACAGAGCTCTGGGCCTGCTCTGGGGCTTCTGATTGGAGATGCGGGGAGTCAGGGAGCTGCATTTTTAATGAGCATCTCCATGATTTTGAGGCACGTGGTCCAGAGATTATTTTAAAGAGAACAATTGAATAATCAGAAGAGATGATATAGATTCACTTAGTTTCAAAAATCAAACAGTGCAAGGTAGTCTTCGCTATCTCTTCTTCCCATATGCCCCTGCATATTAACTGCTATTCTTCTGTGTCCTTGGAGAACTGTGTTTACAGACAAGTTCATTCAGATGGAGACTTGTACCTTACTCCCCTTGTTTTTTCTCTTTACACAAAAGGTAACATTGTACCTGAACTTTCTTTTTTACTTAATGTATCTGGGGACCCTTTCTGCTTCCGCATGTGAACACCAGCTCTGCTGCTGCAGTGGGTGCTTGCTGTTTGTTTTTTATAAGCAGCCGCGCACGTATGTCCCCAGTTTTGTTTGGCAGTTCTTTATTAGTGGTGACTGCCATTGTTTCCAGCCCTTGGTGCCACAGTGAAGTACCTTGTGCTTATCTCCTGTAACATATGTGTAGGTAAATCTATAAGATGAATTCTTAGATGCTGGATGGCTGGGTCACAGGGATTTGCATTTGTAATTTTGAGAAATGTTTCTATTGTATAATGTCTAAGAGCCTTGTCTTTTCAAATGTTCAGATTTTTATCAGTCTGACCAGGGGAAATGGCACCGTAGGGTAGTTTTAAAAACTGACCTTTTTCTCTCTGTGGATGAGTGTCCTGTCATATGTTCATGAGCCCTGTGTGTTTCCTTTCTGAACTATTTGTTTATGTCCTTTGTCTATTTTTCTGTTGGATAGTTGGTCTTTTTCTTATTTGTTTCTGAGAGCTCTTTATATATCAGGGAGCTTAGCCCTTTGTAATGAGTAGCAAATATTTTTTCCCACTTTGTTCCTGGACCTCACTTTGAAAGATACTCCTTTAGCTTAGTTGTAGGGTAAGGATTTAGGTGACCCTCTGAGCAGTGCCATCCAAGAGAACTTTCTGCCATGATAGAAATGCTGAATATCTGTGTTGTCCAAGAGGGTAGCCAGTAGTCACATATGGCTGTTGAGCATTTGAAATGTGAAATGTAGCTAGTGTGACTGAGAAACGGGATTTTTTATATTATTAAGTTTAAATTACCACATAATGGCTACTGGCTACCCTCTTGGACAGTGTGTTTCTAGAGCATACACTCAACAGTATCATAAGACATGTTACCACAGTCTATACTGTAATTAACATTGCGCAGCTTCCCAAGGTTAAAAATATACCCACCCCACCAAGGGGAACAATTATTTCGGGCCAGCTGAAGTGTTAGTTGGTTGAAAACTAGGGACAAAGATACGGACTGCCAATAAGAGCAAATAGAGACCAGTATGCGCATAGGGCCTGGGTGTTGGGCTGAGTTTTAAAGAATGGATAGGACTTGGCCATGGAGATAGAAAGGAGGTGACTCCAAGGAAAGGGACCAGCATATACAAAGGCCCAGAGGTGATACAGTTTGTAATCCCAGGGACCATGGAGGGTCCTGTGTCAGCAGAAAATCATGGGCCAGGGGTGTTGGAAGAGGAGAAGTGGAGACCCTGAAGCTGGTGAGCTCAGTCAGGGCCTGGACTCCAGATGGAGAGGCCCACAGGGCTTGGCAGATGGTGAATCAATTGGGGTTTGTCACAGGGTTGCTGAAAGGTTCAGGGGGATAACAAACAGGAAGCCCTTGATTCAGCAGTACCTGGCACACGGTTTGCAAGCCTGGTAAAAGAGCAGTGGGGAGCTGGCAAAGTGTTAGTAGGCAAGAGATCTACTCTAGTTTACTTTTTTTTTTGGTATCACTAATCTACAATTGCATATGCAATATTATGGTTATTAAACTACGCACTTCATCAGGTCCCCCCCACCAACCCCATTACAGTCACTGTCCATCAGCGTAGTGAGATGCTATAGAATCACTACTTGTCTTCTCTGAGTTGTACAGCCCTCCCTCCACCCCCCCAACATTACATCTGCTAATCGTAATGCCCCTTTTTCCCCTTTGTCCCTCCCTTCCCGTCCATCCTCCCCAGTCCCTTTCCATTCTTGGGTTCTGTGAGTCTGCTGATGTTTTTTTCTTTCATTTTTTTCTTTGCTCTTATGCTCCACATATGAGTGGAATCATTTGATACTTGTCTTTTTCGGCTTGGCTTATTTCACTGAGCATAATACCCTCTAGCTCCATCCATATTGTTGCAAATGGTAGGATTTGTTTTCTTCTTATGGCTGAGTAATATTCCATTGTGTATATGTACCACATCTTCTTTATCCATTCATCTACTGATGGACATTTAGGTTGCTTCCATTTCTTGGCTATTGTAAATAGTGCTACCATAAAAATAGGGGTGCATCTGTCTTTTTGAAACTGGGCTGCTGCATTCTTAGGGTAAATTCCTAGGAGTGGAATTCCTGGGTCAAATGGTATTTCTATTTTGAGTTTTTTGAGGAACCTCCATACTGCTTTCCACAATGGTTGAACTAATTTGCATTCCCACCACCAGTGTAGGAGGGTCCCCTTTTCTCCACATCCTAGCCATCATTTGTTGTTGTTTGTGTTTTGGATGTTGGCCATCCTTACTGGTGTGTGGTGATATCTCATTGTGGTTTTAATCTGCATTTCTCTGATGATTAGCGATGTGGAGCATTTTTTCATGTGCCTGTTGGCCATCTGAATTTCTTCTTTGGAGAAGTGTCTATTCATGTTCTCTGCCCATTTCTTAATTGAATTACTTGCTTTTTGTTTGTTGAGGTGCGTGAGTTCTTTATATATTTTGGACGTCAACCCCTTACAGAATACATCATTTATGAATATATTCTCCCATACTGTAGGATGTCTTTTTGTTCTACTTATGGTGTTCTTTGGTGTACAGAAACTTTTCAGCTTGATATAGTCCCACTTGTTCATTTTTGCTTTTGATTCCCTTGCCTGGGGAGATATGTTCATGAAGAAGTCGCTCTCTAGTTTACTTTTTAGTAATATATCATGCCCTTTGGCATTGGGAAGAATCCCTTTCCTAAGACTTTGGCGGCTGGAGAGCCCCAATCACCTGGCTTTTCTCAGTGCCTACTGCTGCCACTGGAGAGAAACCTGCTGGGATGGCTCTGAGACCAAACCCCAGATTCCTGACCTTAACCCTGGGGGATGTGTGAGCCAGAAACCCAGTAAGGGGAGGCCATTCTGCTCAAGACTGTCCTCGCTGCCCTGTCTCACATAGGCTTGAGCCTGGGGAGGGCTGGGGTAGGGGGAAGTGGGGTGGGGGCAAAGGGCCACCGGATGGTTGCCTCAATGCTTCAGGGCTGCTCCCTGAGCCCCTGGTAGCCTCCCTGCCTCCCCAGGGCAGCTAGAGGGAGTCACACATCCTCTACCCATGGCCAGCTTATTGCTGGCTTAAGAGAAAAGCCTAAAGAATAGCTTACTAAATGAACAACCAGATAACCTGTACCTAGATTCAGCAGTTCAACTGCCACTTTTGCCTCATCTGACTGTATTTTATGCTGAGTCCTGAACTTCTGTTCACACTTCATGACACTTTTCTTCTTAATATTTCGTCAGGCATCTCCTAAGAATAAGGACTTTCTCCTATAGAATCATGATGCCATTATCACACCTGAGATGATTATTTGTAATATATTTATTAACAATCTCTCCATAAACATCCATACTTGAATTTCCCCAGTTCTCAAAATGTTTTTCAAACCAGGATTATTCCAGGTACCTGTTGTCTTTCTGACCTCTTCCCACCACCAAAACATTGGTTTTTTTGATGAGCCAGGCTGGCTGTCTTGCAGAATGTCCCACACTCTGGATGTGTCATATTGTTGCCTTTCAGCACTGTTGATTTTGTTCCTCTGTGCCTGTATTCCCTGTAAACTGCATAGTAGGTCTGGAGTAGGGCTGGCAAACTATGGCCCTGCCTCCTGTGTTTGCAAATAAAGTTTTATTGGAACATGACACAAATTCATTTACAAAGTATCTGTGGCTGCCTTTGCACTCCTACTGTGGCAGGGTTGAGTAGTTGAGACAGATACTGTGTGCCTTGAAAGCCTAAAATACTTGATATTTGTTTTACAGGAGATGTTTACAGATCCCTGGTCTTAGCAGGTGTACATACTTAATGTAGTGCATTATATTAGTGAAATTTTTGGTGTGAATCTTATGTAATTTATCTGCTTAGACCTCTGAGTGGCTTTTAGTCCCACTTGGAGTAAACTCTAAGATCTGCCATATTCTACAAAGTCCTACATGATCTGGCCTTCCTCGCCAGAGTCATTTTCTACTGCTAATTCCTTCACTTCCACCACACTGGTCTCCTTGGTTCCTTAAACATGCCCAACACATACGCTTCCCACTCCTAGGACCCTTGCACTTGCTGTTTCCTTGGCTTAGAATCCTCTTCCCCCAGATACCATTATGGTTTTTCCATAACTTCATGAGGTCTCTGCTCAAATTCCTCCTCCTACTAGTGTCCTGCCTTGCTCCCCATGACTCTTATCCTTACCCTGCTTTATTTTTCTTCAGAACACCTATCTGCCAGGTGTGACATTTTCTCTTTGTGCCAGGAACATAAATAGGTGTTCAGGAAATGTTTGCTGATTGAATAAAAGAATAATTAAAACTAATTCTCTATTAAGCCAGACCTTGTTCTAAGGTTTTTATATCTCTTAACTCATTCTATCCCACAACATTTCTAGGAGGTAGTTCCTCATCTGGTAATTGGGGGTTGTGGCAGAACCAGGGCACAGGGAGTAAGATCTGAGGAGCCCCGATCGTCCCCCACGGGTGGGGCTGGGCCTGGGTCGGCCAAGTTAGCCATTCTGAGGGTTTCTGTGAACAGAGGGGGACCCCAAATGCCCTCCAGCTGTAGATGCCCCTCTGGGTCGGAGGAGGGCCCTGGTTAGGGAGGGAGGTCCCCCTCCGCAGTCAGCTTTTCCTCCTGAACCTGGCATGGGGGCAGGCTGCATTGAGGACAGGCCTGCTGCCTCTGCTTCAGTGGGCCTCCCTCTAGGGTATGTTTAATCCTGCTTAGGAGGGTGGGGTGGGTGCCTGGGGCACAGATTCTGGGGTCACACTACAGCTGTGCCATTTTCTCAGCAGCGTTCAGTTCACTGGTTGTCATGGGAAACAAAGGAGGATGTAAATGTGCAAGCACCGGCCCAGGGCCACCCTGTGGGATTGTGTGTGCTGGCGCCTTTTCTCTCCTTCATCTCCTCTGCCACCAGTGCCTCTTGGCTGGAAGACTGCCAGGCGCTCCTCGTGCTTCCCCTCACTGCCCCAGTCTACCCCCTCGCAGCAGGGTACAGACTTAAAACAGAACTCAGATCCCGCATCCCCTGAGCAAATCCTTCTGCGACTTCCCGTGGTGTTATGGATTAAGACATCAGTACCTGACATGGGTCCACACAGAGCCCGCTGTGGTCTGGGACTCTCCTACCCCCACCGTCGCTTAGCTCCTCTCTCTGTTGGCCCCAGCCACACTGGCATCTGCTGGGCCATCTGCAGGCCCCAGGCCCCCTCCTGCTCAGGGCCTTTGCTGTGCTGTTCACTATGCCTGGATTCCTTTCCCTCCCAGCACTTTGCATGGCTCCTTTTTCCCTCCATTTCATTTATTCACAGCCATGTACCGAGTTTCTGTTCTGGGTGCTGTGGGGGGCCCACGTTCCAGCGACATTGTTCAGGTCCTGGTGTCCATACCACCTCCTTGGAGGGCCTTCCCTGACCACCCTCTGAGGAGGCCCCCCTCTCTAGTCCCTGCCTTGGAACCTTTACTCACTCGTCTTCTCTGTTAGGCTGGAGCTCCAGAGGGGCTCGTTCAGCTCACCTGGGCGCTTGGGAAGGGCTGGCTGGCCGGGTGAATTTGCACACAGCTCTTTGAGGAGCTTTTCTGCCTACTGCCTCATTTCACCCCGCATGACCTGCTGGTCCCGGCTCTACATGTCAGCCGTCTGAGGGACAAAAGAGTCAAATGGCCTGCTTGCCACCAGAAAGGGACAGAGCTAGGATTCATGCCAGGCCATCCGGCTCTAGAGTCTGTTCCTTGAGCCACTGTGCCAGGCTGGGGATGTGGGAGGCAGACAGAAGCCCTGGCATTGAGGCTGCTTGGGGCCCCATGGCCAGTTTGCAGAGGAGCCGAGGTCCAGGCCTCAGCTCCTTGCTCCCCCACTGGTACCTCCCCTGGCCCTGGAACCCAAGTGAGGAATGAGAAGTTCTCAAAAATACCTCTGATGGGAGAAGTGCTTTGGGGGTAGCAGGGGTGCTTGGTTTGTGTCCCTGGATCTGCTTGCTGGCTCTAACTGGGCACATCAGCCTCCCTGTGCCTCAGTCTCATTTATAGCAAGAGGCGAAGAAGATTACCTACTCCATAGGTTCGTGGGCTGGACTCGGAGTTACGGCACATAAAGCGCTTTGAGCAACATCTGGCCAGCTGTGCTCTGCAAGCTGAGGGCCTTTGTGTTGCTGTTTAGTAGAGGAGGCCCTCTCAAAAGGTGGTCTGGATCAGAACTCCCAACAAGCATGTTTCTGGGCTCCACAGGATGGTGGCCCTTAATCCCTGAGCCTTCCTGCCAGAGCACCCCGCCTGGTCCGCTGGGCCTCATCTCCCAAGGGAGCTGCCACTTTCATCAGGGACTGGCTGTGTGGTGCCAGCAGGAGGTGGGTGGGCCTGGTGAGAATCCTGGCTCTGTGACCTGCACTGGTGACTCCAGCTCTGCATGCCTCAGTTTCCACATAGGAAACACGCCCTGCTGCCCCAGCACCGTGGAGGAGAGTGAAATGAGGTGGCCTCTGTGGAGCTGCTGTTTTTCTCATTTGTCTTGGGGGGGTGGGGGTGGGGTGGTTCCCCTGTGTGGGGTGGAAGGCACCTCAGCCCGAGCTCTGGGCAGGAGCTCCCCTCTGCCCCAGACACCATGTTGCAAACCCTTGAGGAGCATCCTGGATGGAGGCCTTTGCTTTTTCTCTAGAATTCTGTGTGCTGCAACTTTGTAACCTTGGTCCAGTTGGAATGGGACTGGGGGCTTTTCAGGCAGTAGGAGAGCCCCAGTTACCCCCAAACCAGCCTCCTACATCCCCTTGGGTTCCAATGCTCCCCGTGGGGCTGGGCAGTGTAAGCCCAGGAGCCACAGGTCCAGGCCTCGCCATGTCTTGGGTTGAGCACTCCTCTGTGCATGCACCTTTCCACACAGCCACTCACCATCCCCAGTGTCCCCAGCCTGCCAAGTGGGGCGGGGCAGGGAGAGGTGAGCTTGCCCAGGGGGCGGAGCTGCTGTTTGACCCCAGCTGCTGTGGCTCTGTTGCCCATGCTCCTGGACACCTGCTCTGCAGCCCAGAGGGGCCCTTGGGAGCTGCTGCTGCGGCGGCCGTGGCATGAGTGGCCCATCGTGGTTTCATTCAGGCTGCTGCCAGGCTGTATTCTCCTCCTTTATAAACCAAGGGGGTAGCACCCTATACATGTTAGTCTGCAGCTTGCTTTTTTCATGTAACAGTCCCTCAAGAGCTCTGTGTATGAAATGTTATATATTTATTAACATACTTTTTCCTTTTTAATACAGTTAGTTGGTGATTTTTTTTCTCAATCCATGGTTGTATACTCAAGGTCAGCATTTTAAAATTTCTGAGAAGACAATTACGATCTGACAAAGTGTATCAGGGATGTGCCCCTGCTCCCCCACCTTTTGAAAAACAGGAGTATTCATGTAGGAATAGGGATTTATGCTCTTAATTTGTTCCCAGGAGGACATGGGTTAAAACAAGTTGAGAAGTGCCAGTCTGAGGCACTGGGCCAGGGAGGGAAGAGGCCGGTGCTATTCTGCCTGGGTTTGCACCGGGCCTGGGGCCACTCACACTTGCGCTGCCTCGCTCATTCGTTCCCCAGATACCTACTGAGTACCTGCCCAGATGCTGGGTCACACCATGTACAAACAGACACCCAGCCCTCAAGGCGTGGACATACGTGGGTTACGGGCTGTGCAGTGGGCATGGGGAGGTTTGGTGTGCGAGCACCTGACATTTGTGCTCGAAATATTCACGAATCTGTCTTAGGAAGCACAAACTCCTGTCAGCGAGGCTCCTTTCCAAGGCAGGGCTTTGAGGTATGAACTGGGGCCTCAGGCTTGGTTGCTGCTTGGTTCCGAAACCTTGGAGCTAAACAAGAACTGCCCTCCCCATCTGCCTGGAAGGATGTAGATGCTTTGTGAGTCCAGCTACTAGGCTCCGAGCAGTATTGCGTTTTCTTGACTTTTTTTTTCCCTGTGCCTCAGTTTCCCCATCTAATGCAGGAGGGGTGAGTACCCTGTAAATGTTTGTTATTAGAAAATGGTGACATTAGCCTTCCTTACCCCTGACTCCCAGTTGCCCTCCCTGGAGGCAGCTAGTGCCCTGGGTCAAGAGTGCCTTTCCGGAGGTGTTGATGCTTATGTGAGTATGAGTGCGTGTGCATAAATCCCTTGTCTTTTAACTCCAGTAGCATGATATGCTCTGCATTGTTCGGCACCCTTCTTTTTTAACGTAAGATGTCTCAGGTCAGCCCAAGGCTTCGTGTAGATCTGCCTTGTTCTTTCACGCAGCTGTGAATGTCTCCTTGTACAGATGCTTCAAATGCATTCTCCGCACCTCACAACACCCTGTGAGCTCAGTACTGTTGCTGTATTTCATCGAATCTAAGACAACATCCCCTGAAGATACACCATTATTGTATATAATACCAAGGATAGGCGATGCCCAGTTAAACCAAGACAGGCTGCCAGTCCAGATGCTTCTGGAGTCTAGCAATGTCAAAGCAGGGAAAACAGTCCATTGTAGGACTGCTGGACGATGGAAGTGGTGTCATTTGGGGTGTAAGGAAACAGAGCCTCAGAGGAGCGTGGCCCACGGTGCCCCTGTGTGATGGTGGGCAGGGGCCTTAGTTACCCTGCTGCCTGGGCTGGGGGCTGACTCTGGAAGATGCCTGGCTGGCTGTGCTCACTGGGGCTAATTGAAATTGCTGTGGTTTGGGAGGATGCCTGTCTGTGCTCTTTGAATTTTCTCAGTCCTAGTGAATGTTTAATTTTTCCTACTGTAAATGTGGCTGCTTTATAAACATAAGCAAAATCCATGGGGTGTTCAACATATATTGGGCTGAACCACCTACAATTGTGTGGTGGATCAAAAATGGGGGGGCGGGGTACAGACAATTTAGTATCATTCAGCCTCATATTTTTTTCTCTTTGGTCTCTGGTCATTTTTACTTATCTTTCCTAGATGATGCTTTCCCTTTATACAGACATCAAAAAAAAATGTTTCTCAGCAAGTTCTGAATTAAGAGTGACAGTAGTGGTTTGTTGTCCTGAAACCAGGCTTCCTTCTCTGGGACCTGCTCCCCTGTCCACTGCCTCCCTTTGCACATCCCTGCTCCTGCAGGGTCCTCTGCCTCTCGCCCATCCTCCTGCACATGGCCCCTCCACCCAGGATCCTCTGCCCCTCGCCCGTCCTCCTGCACACGGCCCCTCCACCCAGGATCCTCTGCCCCTCGCCCA
>JAQQAC010019400.1:9799894-9822754 GCA_029783875.1 Phataginus tricuspis
CCTCCTGCACACGGCCCCTCCACCCAGGATCCTCTGCCCCTCGCCCATCCTCCTGCACACGGCCCCGCCACTGAGTCATGTCAATCAGCTCTTGCCTTGTAAGACCTTCAGGTTTTCTGGCTAATGAATGTTTCCTTTCACTCTTGGTTTTCTTTTATAAAATGCTGGTCACCAGTACACTTGAACTTGTCATCTCTTTTGGAGGAGTTCGGAGGAGCACTGCCTCCCCCTCATTCGAGGTTCAGGATGGCAGCTTGTTTTCGAAGGGCTGTGAAGAAAGGTGGTCTCCCCTTTGTGGTTACTTAACTGCAGCCTGACTTCAAGTGGCCCTCAGGCCAGACCATTCCTGGGACATAGATGGTCTCTGTCCGTGTTCTGCCCTTGCCCTCCACAACCGGCCACAGCCAGAGGACATGGCAAATTTCAGTCGGGTCCCGTCAGCTCTCCCCAGCACAGACGGATCTCGCCAAAGTGCACAAAGGTGTTTGGGTATCTGCTTGCCCGTTGGAGAGGATGCGGCTCAGGCCTTCCTTCCCCGGGACTCATAGATCCCCTGACGTGTCCCACGCAGGGAGGAGTGGATGCGGGCCATCCAGATGGTCGCCAACAGCCTCAAGCAGCGGGTTCCAGGTGAGGACCCCATGGACTACAAGTGTGGCTCCCCGAGCGACTCCTCCACAGCCGAGGAGATGGAGGTGGCAGTCAGCAAGGCACGGGCCAAGGTGGTAAGTACTGGGAGGTGGGAGGTGGGCACCGCCCGTCTGTGAGCACCGTTTCCCCCAGCACTGGCCCTGCTGCCCGTGGTTTCCATGCAGAGTATGCAGGGACCAGCCTGGCACCTGGGGACTGCCCTGTGGTAGGGGTGTGGATGCCCCTGGGCCGCTCTGTGCCCATGGGGTGAGGCCTCATCCTGAGAGGTAGTGAGAGCTGTCTCCTCCCACCCAGGGCCCTGTACCTGGGAGAGCTAAGCGGTAGGAGAGCCTCTGTCTGAAGGCCAAGTACTTCCGAGCAACAGCTCTTCCCAGAACCTCCTTTCCTGCTCATGCCTGAACATTTTGGCAGCAGTGTCCTTTGATTTTCCTTTCTCTTTGTTAAAATTTCCTCCCATGGACAGTGTGCCAAGTGCTGACTGTCCCACTCTCTCCATCCTGGGCAGACCATGAATGACTTCGACTATCTCAAACTCTTGGGCAAGGGCACCTTTGGCAAAGTCATCCTGGTGCGGGAGAAGGCCACTGGCCGCTACTATGCCATGAAGATCCTGCGGAAGGAAGTCATCATTGCTAAGGTGAGTGTCCCCAGGGCTGCTGTCGGCTGGCCTCTGAGGGGCACACCCCGGAGCCTGACTGTGCTCGGGAGCTCAAACACGGCCACGACCCTAACCTGTGCCTTCTGCTGCCAAGGGCTCCTTCCTCCCACCAAGACTCATCCCCTGGATCCAGCTCTGCCAGTCCCCAGGGAAGGGGGGCCCTGAGGCCCAGAGAGAGCCCCACCCCAGACACACACTCTGGGTGCCGGGGGGATGAAGAGGAGTCTGACCAGGGCCTCACCTGGCAGGGCTGGCAGACAGGTCCCTTGAGATGATAAAGGGCCTTCAGAGAGGCCAGGAGGGTCGGGGTGTGGCTCAGGGTGTCTCAGTAGGTGGCTGGACCAGGAAAGGAATTCTACTTTTTTCCTTACTTAAAGTTTTTAAAATGGAAAATTCCTAATGTACACAAAAATTTTAAAAGAAAAATATAATGGACTCCCATGTAGCTGTCATCCAGATTCAGTAATTACCAGCATTTGGCCAAGTCGCTTCCATTAGTTCTGTCTGCCCGTTTTTGTTCTGGAGTATTTTAAGGCATGTTCTAGACATCATATAATTTCACCCATACATACTTAGATGTGTATTTTTAACAGATGAAGATTTTAAAGACTGTAATTGTGTGATCATATCCAACAAAATTAACAATCCCCAACATCATAGGTCAAAGGCAGGGTTTCTCAGCCACAGCACTTGATAGCATTTGGGGCCAGGTCATTCTCTGTCCCTGAGTTGTGATTGTCAGAATATCTTTAAACATTATTACCAGATGTCCCATGGGGATGGACTCAGCATCTGGGGACTGCAGATGTTTCAGGATTCATAGTAGCGTGCTGGGCGACTGCCATGTGCTCAGATACCAAACCTGAGCCTTTGTCAGAGTCACTGGGAGGTCCTGTGAAGCTGGTGCCGGAAGCCCCTGAGTTTCTGGTTCTGTGGGTCCAGGGAGGGGCCTGAGAATTTACATTTACAGTTCCCAGGTGATGCTGGTGACGCAGTGTGGGAACCACACACTGGGAACCACTGCTCTGCAGCCTAGTTGGGCTTAGATCTTGTTCTTTCTCAGCAAGAATGTTTATATGTGGTAATACTCCCAAACTGTGGTGTCAACTCAGGGGTCTCATAACGTCTGCGTGTCCCCCACTTAGGGATGTTAAAATTGGCCTATGAGTTCAGGAGATAACAACCTGATCCCTCTGTCAACAGTCCCTATCAACTTGTCACTTCGTATTTTTGAGAGCGAGCCACTGATTGTCCTTGTCTGGGTCCATTATTTCATTAGGGTTCTCAAATGATGATGCTCTCCTTCTGTCATTCTCTGCATGTTGGCTGGGAATAGACTGGCATTTCACCAAGACACTGCTCCCCCGTCCTTTAGGTTGACGGGGTACAGGTATGGTGTTGCCCACCAGCCTCTCACCTGGCCTCTGTCTGCAGGATGAAGTTGCCCACACAGTCACTGAGAGCAGGGTCCTCCAGAACACCAGACACCCCTTCCTCACGGTGAGTGGCACACGGTCTCAGGCCGGGCCTGGCCTGCCTGCATGCCGTGCGTGGGGCCTCCAGGCCTACCCCTTCGGGCAGAGTGCAAGGAAGGAAAACCCTGCCACTGTGAACACAGACTTAGGACTGGCCGGGTGGCTGGGGCCAGGTGTGGTTCAGACAGCCTGGGGGTGTCAGCTTCATCACAGATGGTGGGCAGCTTCACGCCTGCACTTCAGCTACTGATGATCTCACATTACAAGGTGGCTTCAGGGGTATGGTTGCTGTCTTCATGAGTTTGAGGTGCTTAGCACAGCTGGACAAAGTTACTCTGTTTTTGTTTTTGTTTCATAATGTAATCCTAGAAACAGATGTGTCTTGTGCTGCCTGCCAGCTCAGTCTGAGTAGCCACCTCTTTGGACCACAGTCTCTCTCAAGGTCAGCAGCAGTCAGTTGAGTGACCCAGGTTAAGGATGGCTTATGGGTCGTTTCTTTAGCTCAGCTGCTGTGCAGGTGTCCTGAAGCCTTGGTACTTGTTCAGACAAAATCTTACGAGGTACAGTATAGAAGACACAGAGCAGTAGACTTATCCTGGGCAGGGGGTTCACCCAAGAGTTCTTTGAGGAACTCTGTAGGGCTCCTTAGAGCTCAGTTTGAGAACCACTGTTTGTTGGCAAATCACTTGTCCGTCCTGTCTTTGGGGTTGGCTTCCAAGCCACTGCCAACAACCAGCCAGCAAACATTGTGTGTGTGTGAGACAGTTTAACACTTTTGACTGTAAAACAGGAGGATGAAAGATGTAAAATAGCTCTGGTGGCCAGAACATATTCTCTCCTTGCTGGCCATGCGTCTTAGAGGCTTCTGTGAAGGCAGAGGACAGGATCGTTCAGCACATTAACCCCTTCCCTGCCCTCAGACCCATGGGCCTACATACCCCCAGAAGGTGAGGCTGAGGTCCGAGCCGCAGCTGCCTGGGCCAGGGCAGGGCATGTATCTGCAGAATCAGCAGGGCCCCTGCCCCCTGGGGTTTGGCAGACGGCCCGCCTTCTTCCCACCTCCTACCACGGTTGCCTGCCTTCCCCACAGGCGCTGAAGTATGCCTTCCAGACCCACGACCGCCTGTGCTTTGTGATGGAGTATGCCAACGGCGGTGAGGTGAGCCACGGCTGCCCCAGCCTGGGTCCCGTGTGCTTCCTTCCCCAGCGTGGCGGGAGGCGGACAGTAACTGTGGTGAGGTGGAGGGGTGCGAGGGAGATGTCCTGCCTGCCGCATGTCAGCTCGTCCCCCCGCCCCTTGAGGCAGGCATCATCACCTCCATTTTGCAGGTGGGGAGACTGAGGCTCAGAGAGGTTAAGTGGCTTGCCCACGTTCACACCACCAGTGGGTCGGTGGGCAGGAGCCAAACCAGGTCCCGAGAGATGTACAAAGGGCTGTGGGGTGGCTGGCTGACACGCCGCCCACGGTCACTCCTCGCCCACACACCCTTCTCTCTGCGTGCAGGCCTCAGTGCGTTGTCACTGGCTCGTGACTTGAGTCCCTCTGCTTCCTTGCTGTCCCGCATTCCCCGGTCCCCTCAGGCCCATCACTCTTCCCTTGGTGCCTCCCAGCTACCTTTGCTTTTCATTTCTTGCTCGTTTTTTTTACTCACATGAGCTTGTCTCTCCTCACCATCCCTCAGTTGGCCATTCTTGCTTCACCTGCCACTGCCTGCAGCAGGTGTTCCCATGCCACTGGCCTGGGCACCGTGGGCCGGCAGCCAGGTCCTATCCATCCCTCTGGGCCAGGGGTCTGACCTCTCTCCCCTCACCGGCAGCTCTTCTTCCACCTGTCCCGGGAGCGGGTCTTCACAGAAGAGCGGGCCCGCTTTTATGGCGCAGAGATTGTCTCCGCCCTCGAGTACTTGCACTCGAGGGATGTGGTGTACCGCGACATCAAGGTGAGCATGTGGCCTTCAGGCGAGGGGCCAGGCTGGCCTGTGGTGCATGCATGGGGCTCACGGCCTCCTCTCCAGGTGTCTGACTTGTTGGAGCCTGTGTCCGCCTCCCGCCCAGGCCGGGTGGCGGCTCCGGAGCAAGCAGCCCTGTGCAGGGCCTCCCCAGCCCTTGTGAGCAGCATTCCTGGGCTGCGGGGCAGGGGTTGTAAACTGGTACGAGCGCCTTCGAAGGCAGTTCGGCAGAATCCACCAGTTGAGCATATGTGTGCCCTAGAGCCGTCCTGCTCTAGGTGTGTGCACACGGGAGCAGGTGCCTGTGTCCGCCTCAGGACATGGACACATATCGTACCCTGTGGCTGGGCACACGGTGGGCCTCTGCGCAGCAGCTAGAGAGCAAGCCCCAGCCACATGCGACGGTGTGGATGCACCTTGCAGGCTGACGATGAGGGAAGAGCCAGAACAGACGAGATGAAGCTATATGGTCTGCAGGTGCATACATAGGTGGAAAACCTGAAAGAAGAAAGCCTGGTAGTAAAGTCACTTCTCGGTCATGATGTTTAATAACTGGGAAAGGGGCACATGGGATTTCTAGGGGGCTGGTGGTATTCTTTCTTGACCTGGTGGAGGTTACACAAAGGCTCCCTAAACTGCCCATTCGTGTCGCATTTAGGAAAAATCAGGAAAAAGATAGTGTGCCTCACATGCTAAGTTGGGAAACTGCTGCATGTGGGTGGGGGAAGGTTGGGGCAGGGCCTGACTCCCCTACCTTCCTGCCTGGCTTTTTTTTTGTGTGTGTGTGTTTTTTTTTTTATTTTTTTTTATTTTACAATTTATTTTATTTTCGTATCATTAACCTACAATTACATGAGCAATACCGTGATGATTGAACTCCCCCCTTCACCAGGTCCCCCCCACCAACCCCACCACAGTCACTGTCCATCAGCGTAGTGAGATGAGAATCACTACTTGTCTTCTCTGAGCTGTACAGTACCCCCCGTGCCCCCCCACCCTATGTCTGCCAATCGTAATGCCCCTTTTACCCTCTTATCCCTCCCTTCCCACCCATCTCCCCAGTCCCTTTCCCTTTGGTAACTATTAGTCCATTCGTGGGTTCTGTGAGTCTGCTGCTGTTTTGTTCCTTCATTTATTTATTTATTTATTTTATTATTTTTTTTTCTTTGTTCTTATACTCCACATATGAGTGAGATCATTTGGTACTTGTCTTTTTAGGCCTGGCTTATTTCACTGAGCATAATACCCTCTAGCTCCATCCATGTTGTTGCAAATGGTAGAATTTGTTTCTTTCTTATTCCTGCTTAATATTCCATTGTGTATATGTACCACATCTTCTTAATCCATTCATCTACTGATGGGCACTTAGGTTGCTTCCATTTCTTGGCTATTGTAAATAGTGCTGCAATAAACATAGGGGTGCACCTGTCTTTCTCAAACTGTCCTGCCTGGCTTTTTACCAGCTCCCTGGGGCCTGGACGGGGATGTGCTGGGTCTGGCCTCCCTCTAAGCCTCAGAGGGCAAGGGCTTAACCTTGTGCTAGAGGCGTGCCCCAAGGCCCAGTCTGGCGCTCATGGCCCGACAGCGACCGCCCCGGGCCACAGCCCCCTGTGGGGAAGGGCTGGGGTGGGCAGGGTGTGGGTGTGTGCGGCATTGGGGTGCCCTGGGAGGACATAACCCTGACACATGGACTTTTCCTGCAGCTGGAAAACCTCATGCTGGACAAAGACGGCCACATCAAGATCACTGACTTTGGCCTGTGCAAAGAGGGCATCAGTGACGGGGCCACCATGAAAACCTTCTGTGGGACCCCCGAGTATCTGGCACCCGAGGTGTCTGGGGCTGGAGGTCCCAGGGTCATATGAGGCCAAGGGAGGAGGGGCCCTCAGAGCTGTGTGTGTGCCTCCACATCGGAGCAGGACGACGTCTCCCAGCCCCAGCAAAGCCTTGTCCCCCTGGGGCCCCCAGCTCCTCAGCCCCAGGGCCCGGCCCTGGCCGCTCATTGCCCCTCCCTGCCCAGGTGCTGGAGGACAACGACTACGGCCGGGCTGTGGACTGGTGGGGGCTGGGCGTGGTCATGTACGAGATGACGTGCGGCCGCCTGCCCTTCTACAACCAGGACCACGAGCGCCTCTTCGAGCTCATCCTCATGGAGGAGATTCGCTTCCCACGCACGCTCAGCCCTGAGGCCAAGTCCCTGCTTGCTGGGCTGCTTAAGAAGGACCCCAAGCAGAGGTGAGGGCTGGTGTCTGCCCTGCCCAGCCCAGTGCCACCTGCTGCCACTGTCCCGCTGGCCTGGAGGGGGCAGTGTCTAAGGGTGCACTCGCCTGGGGCTGTGTGCCGCCCCCAGACAGCCTCTGACAATCCCCAAAGCTGGCACTGGGGAGCAAGTGCTCTCTTAGGGAAGTCTGTCCGTAGCCCTCTGCCCCCATGGCCTTGTTTTATGGGGACACCGAGGAGCGTGGCCCAGGGTGACCGAGTTGTTTGTGGAAGAGCCAGGATGGAAAGCACGGTCTGCTAAGCCTACCCTCTCAGCTCCCATTCTGGGTTGGAGTCCAGTGCCATCTTCTGGCTCTGACCCTGGGCACGTGAGCCCCCACCCTGAGCCTTGGTTTCTTCCTCTGTGGAGATGCGGCCTGTGGCCAGGATAGGATGGTTAAAAGGTTGCTTAGGGCCTGCACCAGAAGCCTGTGCCCCAGAGCCGGCTGCCCCAGGAGGCGAGCACTCATGACCATCTCTGCGCAGGCTTGGCGGGGGGCCCGGCGATGCCAGGGAGGTCATGGAGCACAGGTTCTTCCTCGGCATCAACTGGCAAGATGTGGTGCAGAAGAAGGTGAGCCCCAACACCTGCCTGTCTGCACTTGGAGCCTGGCTGCTTAAGGGTGACCTTGGCCTAGGTCTTTCATCTCCTAAGTCCTGAGTCTAGGCTCCTCTCCTCCACAGCTCCTGCCACCCTTCAAACCTCAGGTCACATCCGAGGTCGACACAAGGTACTTTGACGACGAGTTCACCGCCCAGTCCATCACGATCACACCCCCGGACCGCTGTGAGTCTCCGAGGCTCCCTCACCTGATGGGCCTAGCTGGCGGGGGAGGAGGGTCTGCTCTTGACCCAGTTCCCCAGGGGAAGCTTCTCGCAGGCCTCCTCAGTGGGCAGTTTGCCCTGCAGTCTGCTTACAGGGCTTTTTGCTGTTGGTCTGTCCACCTTTGGACCTGGTGAGGGTCACCAGGAGCCATTGTCTACAGCACGCTCCAGGGCTCAGGGCAGAGGTCTGCCCAGGAGATGCCTGGGCCTTTGCCATTGCCAAGGTGGCAGGTTCATGCTTGTCTCCCCAGATGGCCTGGGATTTGGGGGCCGGGCTGGTTCATTGACTCTGTAGCCGTTTGACTTCCTGCTCTCACCCACCCAGCACTAGGTTATGCTGGAGGTGGGGCAGTGATCGAGACAGCCTTGGTGGGCCCTAGGGTGCTCCCAGTCTAGTTTGGGTGACAGACCAGAGAGGTCAGGGCTGGGCTGTAGGAGCCCAGGGACTGAGGAAGCCCAGAGGAAAGCCTGACCTGACCTGTAGGTTTGGGAGGACACATGGCAGCTGGGATACATTCCTGTCAGAAGGAATGGCCTATGGGATGCCCAGAACTGCGAGCATTGCATGGGCAAGGAGCCATAGGAGGTCAGAGTAGGTGGGGGAAGGCAGGGGCCACTGGGACGCGTGGGTGCGTGTTGCATAGAATCGTTTGTGCAGAGGAGGGACAGACTTACATCAGGGCTTTAGGAAGCCCCCTGGCTGCATGTGGAGGGTGGACTGTTGGGGGCAGGAGTGACGGCCAGGGCAGGGGACTGGGCTCAAGAGTGGCGTGGCACAGGGAGGAGAGCAGAGGCAGTGGCGTGGCACAGGGAGGAGAGCAGAGGCAGTGGCGTGGCACAGGGAGGAGAGCAGAGGCAGTGGCGTGTCGCTCAGGAGGCTGCGTGAGCGAGCGAGCGAGCGGTGCTGGCAGGAGCTGCAGCTGAGGGCCTGTGTCCGTGAGGAAGTGCCCAGGCTTTCCCTGCCCTGCTCTCGGGGATGGCCCGCTGCCTGGGCTTTGTGCTGTGACTGCCTGGGGCCAGGGTCTCCCTGGTGCCACCCCCACCACCAGGGAGGCTGGGCAGGGTGCCCAGGCCCTCTGCAAACGGAGTCTCCCCAACACCCCCCAACCCTCACAGATGACAGCCTGGGCTCACTCGAACTGGACCAGAGGACCCACTTCCCCCAGTTCTCCTACTCGGCCAGCATCCGCGAGTGAGCAGCGCCACCCGCCGCCACCACAGGACGCAGGCTGCCACCACCGCTGGGGGCTGTCTTCTCTTTTTTTATTTTGCCTTTTTTGTTTGTGTCCCCATCCTTCATCTTCTCAGCCCCATTTCCAGTTTTTTTCTTCAGCCCTCTGCCAAACTCAACTCAGCGGCCCCAGTGGCCTTGCCCCCAGATCCTGCCCTGCCCTCACCTTCGTGCCCAGACCAGGACGTGAGACACTCTCCGCCGCCTGCCCCAGGATCATGCCTTTGGCGAGGGGAGAGATTCCGATTTCTAATCACCACAAGCCCCAGTGAGGGGCAAAGCTTGGAGCCATGGGCCTGCCTGGATTTCCAGCTGGGGTGCCCACAGACAGCCTGCCTCTGGGCTGCAGCCTCCGTCGAGGTTGCTTTGTGGGATGTGACGCCCGGTGGACGGGGGCCTGGTGCTGCCTTCCATGCCCTGTTGTTAGGCTCCTCGTGGCCTGCTGCAGGGCGATCCAGCCCCTCCTGTCATGGGGGCAGAAAAGCAATAATGTCCAGGGACAGGCGGGGGCCTCTGGAGTCTGCAGGGGGTTTAGAACTCCCTCAAGTGCATGGGGCCGCATCTGCCCTGTGGGGAACCAGGAGGGCCCCGGGAGATGTGTACTGCCTCCTGGACCCGCCTTCCCCTCCCCCCAAGCTACTCTCCTGACCCTGTGGATGATGCAGGAGGAACGTTTGGGAGCTAGCCTCCCAGCCCCCAGCCCTGTGCCTTACCAGGGCTTCCTTCCAGCTGACCTTACCTTCTGCTGGATCCTGGGCCTGGCCCCAGCCCCTTCCAAGGATGGGGGCTGGGATTGCCCCCTTCTCTCTGCCTGGCACAGAGGGGTGCCAGCCTCAGCTGTTACACATCTTGCACCGAGACAGTATTGGGCTCTGTGGGTGGACTTGGGGTGAGGAGGAGGTGGGGTGAGTATCTGGTACGTCTGGGGTGGGGGCCTCTGAACAGGGAGGCTCCAGGCCACCTCACCCCTTCCTCCTCTCAGGCCCCACATTCTGCAGCCTTAAGGTAAACACGTGTCAGGGCTGTGGGCACGTGTGTGTGTGCCTCAGACTGTTTGTGTCCATAGGTATCCCTGTGCATCTGGGATGCAGGTGACACGGGGTGTGTGTGTGTGTGTGTGTGTGTGTGTGGCATGCATGGGCTTGGACCCTGACCCTGGCCTGAGCATTTCATCCTGTGGGGAGGGGTGCTGGCCTAGCAGGGGAGCCTCACCTGGGGTCCACTTGCTGCCCTGTCCCTCCCGTCCCCCCACCACCAACATCTCTGGGTGTTTGGAATTTAGTTTTTGTGGTTTTGATCTCCCCACCCCACCTCCTCTACCAGACAGTTCACAGGAAGACATCCTAGGGTGGGGTGAGGGTTGGTTTGGGTGGGTGGGGGATCTTTTTTTCCTCTTTGTGTATGTCATTTATCTGACAGTTCTCCCTTCTTCCCACTGGCCTTTCCCTATTCCTCATATTTTTACGGTACAAGCAATAAAGACACTCATTTCTGACCAGGGCTGTCACCCCGGGCCTGTCCTTGTTTCTGGGGACCGGCCCCTGGCACTAGCCACCTCCTGCCCCCGCTGCTCCACGCACAGCACTGTCAAACACGAGGTGGGGAAGCAGGTGGAGGAGGCTTCTGAGGGTGGGGATGGGCCTGACCTATGTGTGCAGTGGGACCTGGCGCCTGGGGGTGTGGAGGGGAGGAGGGGAGACTCGGCATGGGGGCATTCACTGTGCATGGAAGCTGCAGAGGAGTTTGGGAAGCTCCCTGGGACTCCGGTAGGGGCATGGTGGACAGAAACCATTCCAGGCTCTCAGAAGCTTAGGCAAAAGAGGTGGGGTGGAGGGACACGGGTGGTTCTGAACAAGGAGGGTGTGCGAGGTGTTGCTGAGCCCTGAATTGTGAGCATGAGAGGGACTGGATGCGCCCCCCCTTGTGCTAAACCAGGGAGAGTGGCATTTGTGCCTGTCAGCTGGGAGCACCTCAGGTTTGGCTACAGCCTTCAGCTCTGGGAATCCTGGTAGTTGTCCCCCTTACCCTGTAGACCCCATGCTTGAAACACTCCTCCTGGACCTCCAGACCAGGGCTGTCCCTGCCGAGCCCTGCACAGGTGAATTTAATGTCAGATTTTGCCAGGTATTAGGGCTTCACACGCATGGAGTCTGAGATCTTTGGTGAGGGCAGTGGAAAAGTTGGATCCAGTTTAGAAATCTGCGTTAGCTACAGCTATGACTCAGGGAATCTTGTTTTTCAGACTTCCTATGGACTTTATTTAATCAAGGTTTGTCCTGGTAGGTGTTAGGCAAACAACAGGGACACTTACAGAGAAAAACCTCCTCTCTTCCCTCGGGTCACAGTCCCCCACTTGGACACATTCTGGAGTCTACCTCGGGGTCGGGTTGTCTCTCACTCTACCGGATGGGGCCCCTCAGGCTGTTTCCCCCGCTGAGCACACATCCTTAGATGTCAGTCGTGCTCCTTAACTTCTGTGGGGAACTCCCAAAGAGGGAGTTTTAGGTGGAAGAGTTTCAATAAAGTTTTACCAGTTTGAAATTTGAGTAGATTAATCTGTCGTTTGTCATGTGCATGAAGCAAATTTCATCAGAGGTGGTTTGTGTGTGTGTGTGTGTGTGTGTGTGTGTGTAAGAATAATGCAGGCGAAACAAAAGTATGAGTAAGAAATGAAAGTCCCAGGGCTTCGTACTCACTACTCTGCAGAGATGGACGCATTTTGAAAAGATAGCCCCCCCTTTTCTTTGCGTAAGGCTTTCCTCTCTGGGATCCATCCTACCACTTCTTCCCCTCGCACCTACCAACATACGTGCATTAATAGGCTCGGTGGTAACAACGAGGTCTCCTCAGCTCCTGCCTGCGTTTGGGAGCTCCAACGGCCATTACTCTGCAGTTGCTTTGCAAGGGCCCTGAGGGTGCTCGGGCCCCAGCTGGTTTGCCTGCCCCCTGTTGACAATTTACTTGGCTTCCATGTTTTTTGTTTTTTGCTACTACCAATAGTGTAATACACCTTAACAATCCATCTTTATTGTTCTTGGAATTTTAATTTTGTACGGTCCAGGGTTGTATTTTAACATGTCAGATAGCTTTACAGAAAATGCATTTTGATTCACATGTTTCTAACTTTAATTCAAAATAATTGTAGACAACTTTGAAAGTTAAAAATAGAACTAAAATGAGCAGGGGATATACAAGATGAACTTGGAGCATTTTGTAGTGCCTGAACAGGCGGACCTGCTAACAGACCAAAACCTTGCCGATGGGAGCCGGTAAAGGGACATGCGGACTCAGGAAGGGGCTCCCCATGCTAAAGCTGGCAACGATTTAAGCAACAAAGTAAATAGCGTACTATTGGGTTACACCTGAAATATAAAAGGAGTCCAGACTGATACAAGTGATAAATGGTGAGGAGAGACATACCTATACAGAATTCCAGATAATTTCTGTGGATACTTTGCCTTCAAGAAAGGAGAGCATAATCCCCATTCCTTAGGTGTGGGCTGCAAAGTGACTTCCTCCCGAAAGTACAGAATGGAAAGGGAGGAAGGCAACTTTTCCATGGAGAAACCTGGCAAACGCTACATCAGCCAGGTGATCAAGGTCAACATGAACAGCCATGTGTCGCGTGGGTGGTATAGGCCTTTGATATGCAGTTCGTGTGGTACTTACCTGTGTGGTCTTCCTCCCCAGACACACTGCTGAAAACACACCAGAGAAACTCCAGCTGAAGGATGTTCTACAAAATGCCCCACCAATAGTTCTCAAAGCTGTCAAGGTCATTCAGAAGGGAAGCCCGAGAAAGTGGCCCAGCCCGTGAAAGCCCTCGGAGATGTGACTAAATGCTGTCGTGCACAGGATCGTGGAACAGAGAAAGAACATTAGGTAGCAAGTCAGGAGCTGTGAATAAAGCTTTGACTTTAATGACAGCATATCCCTGCTGGCTCATTAAGCTGTGACAAACATACCACACTAATGTTAATAGGAGAAACTGGGTGCGGGATACGTGAGAACTCTGCACTGTCTTCACAACTCTCCATAAATCATTGTTTATTTCAAAAAAGCACAAAGAATTCTCACCTACCTTTCACTCCGGTTCCCCCATGATATTTTACATTCACTTTATTCTCCCCACTCCCACTCTGTTTATTGATCTACCCTGAAACAAGAACCTTACACAACCACAGCCTGCCGTCAAGGTCAGCAAGTGAATGCTCTTCTCCCAGACCGTAGTCAGGTCTTACTAGTGCTCACACTAATGTCCTGGCACGAAATAAATCCGGCTCCTGACAGTCCAGGCTCACTAAAGCATTGAGTAGTCAGGTTTGAAACTTACAGGGCTCTTATTTTGCACACTTGTCTCTCAAGGGCATATTGCCTGATGTTTCCTCATGGTTATAGTCAAGCTATTTTTAGCAGGGATTCCCAGAAATGATTTGCCCTTCTCACGCAAACTATCAGGAGGCACATGAGAGGATCTGTCCCATGACAGGTGGCCCCTTGGGTAAGATGCTGTCTGTAAGGTTTCTCCACTCTACGTTCCCTTTGTAGTTAGTATCTTGTGTAGAGATGCTCTGAGACTGAATATCTGGGCTCTCACCAAGCATCCAGGCAATGGGAACTGCAAGTGCAGAGGCCCTGAAGCAGGCAGTGCCCGATGCGTTTGCAAACTTAAGAGACCAAAGCGGGTCGTGGAGTCGGGGAGGGGAGAGTGGTGGGAAAAGGGATTAGAGAGGGACCAACAAGCCAAAGGAGCTGGTAGCTAAGGTGAGGCATTTGGGTTTTACTGTGGGATGATGGGAAGTCATTGGTCTAGCATCTCATACTCCTTTCTGCTCCATTTTCCAGCCTCACTGACCTCTTAATGCCTGACAATAGTGAGCTCTTTCCTACCCGAGGACCTTTGCTCATGCTGTTCCTTCTTGGAATATTCTCCCCTCTCTGCATTCCTGACTCCTTCTTCTCTTCCAGATTTCTGCTCCAAGATCACCTCCTCAGAGAGGCCCTCTGGCCCGTCATCTCTAAATTCCTCCCTCATTCAACAGATATGTACATGTGCCAAGCCCTGTTCCGGGGACTGGGAATACAGCAGCGAAAAAACACAGAGGCCCTGGCTTCATGCGGTTCACACTCTCGTCAGGAGGGAGTCAGCAAATAATCAGTGCTAAGGAAGAATTAATGCAGAGGATGGGGACGAGAAATGCTCAGGATGGCACTTTTCACAGAGAAGGTAACATCTGAGTGAGCAAACGCCTTAAAGGAAGGGAAGGATCTGTGAGGCAAAAGCGGTTCCGGCCGAGGGAATACTAGCACAAAGGCCCTGAGCTAGGAGCGAGTCGGGGCGGGGGGGGGGGGAGGAGCCAGGAGGCCAGCGGGGGGGGAGAGGAATGAGTGAGGGGGGAAGGAATAGGGGACGTGCTTGAAGGTGTGTGCTGAGGGATGAGATGATAGTTTAGGGCACCAGGGATTTTCAGCTTGAGGAAGAGGGGAGCCCCGCTGGAGTTCTGAACAGGCAGAGTGTGATCTGACTCAGGTGTGCACAGGATCCCTTCTGGCTGCCTGTGGGGAGCAGACTCCAGTGGATGGGAACAGGGGAGCAGTGAGGCCGCTCCTGCACTTGTGCAGGTCAGCCGACCGCTGGCCCCTTGTCCTCAGCACAACCTGGGCTCCAGGCCCTGGGCTTGGTAAAGGCCACAACCATCATCATTTGCTCATCTGAACACCCACGGCACGGAACACAGGCCTTCCTTAAATATTTGTTAACTGATTTATACCTTCCATGTCTTGAGCTTTTACTTTGTTAAGCCCTGTACTGGACTGAACAATCTTATTGGAAACAAATCTCCACTTTCTAGCTGAGGAAAGTGAGGCGCAGAGAGGCTGCTTTCGGGTCACATGGTAGGCAGCAGCTTGACCACTTGACTCCAGCTGCCTGACTTTAGAGGGTTTGAAGGGGGCAGAGCCAGCCTAGGTAGTATTCGCTTTCGCCTATGCACCTGCCCAGGCGAGGCATGCTCAGCGCGCATGCGCCCGGGGTATTTCAATCGCCCGCTCCTTGTCCCTGGTTCCAGCTGGAGGAGGTGGGCGCTGGGCTTGGCCCTTAACGCCACCCTGAGGATGCTGGTGAGATGCAGGAGCCAGGGTCCCAACTCGCGGCTGGGGCCCCTCCGCAAGCGCCGACCTCTAGCCCTTCTCCCTTGCAGAGTCCAACTGCGTCCCGCGACCCCGAGCTTCGGAGCGCCCCAGCCCCCGACGCCGTCCCCGCGGGCACGAGCATCTCCCCAGGACGGCCGGAGAGGCCCCTGGGGCCGCGCGCGCCGCCGGGGCTGGAGGAGGCGCTAAGCGCGCTGGGGCTGGAGGGAGAGCGCGAGTACGCCGGAGACATCTTCGCCGAAGTCATGGTGAGCGGAGCCTGGCGGGAGCCCTGAGCCGCGGAGAGGGTCGGGTCAGACCAGCCAGAGCTGACCCGCTCACGAACACCTACCCAACAAGGAGCCCTGGGCTGCCGCCGCGCCAGCCTGGCTCTTAGCTCTTCCAACTGACTTCCCAGCACCGGCGCCCCACCTCTTGGCTTGTTCTTTCTCACGCTCTTCCCGCGTCGCCAGGCAGTGTGCAGCCCCTCCTTTGGCACTGCATAGCCGCTGGTGTTTGTCCCTCACATCTCTTCGTTTAACAAATATTTAGAGATTTATTAAATGCTTTTGAGCATGATCTAGGCATTAGGGGTTCCGTGAGGAACAACATCAGCAGTCTGTCCTTGGGGGGAGATAAGCAAATGTAGGCGATTATTTCTGATGGGCCACAAAGACCACAACACAGGCGCCGTAGTCCACACATATCTGTATGAGATGCGCACTCTTAGGGAAAAACACTGAAGGGATGAGTGTATTTTATAAACTTCTTGTGAGCGTCTCTCCCGGACCAGGGCCTGTGTTGGAATTGACCTACAGCTGTGATCTGGACAGAAATTCCTGCCCTGTAATGCCGGCAGCTTAGTAGGGCAGATAGACAAACACACAAGGAAATACCAGCTCTCTCCAGACTGCAAATGCTAGGAGGAAAATAAAGTGCTGAGATGGAGGGATGGGGTGCAGGGAGAAGTGCAAAAAAAGGGAACTGAGTGGAGACCTGAATGAGGAGTCAGCAATGCAGAGACATGGGAGGCCCAATTCAAGTGGAGAGAACAGGTTGAAAGTGCAAAGGCTCTGAGGTAGGAATGAGCTTGGCAGTCTAGGGCCGAAAGAAGGCAGTGGTAGCTGTGGGTAGTGCAGAAAGAGGTGGTGTCTGGGCAGGGGCAGGGCCTGAGGGTCTGAGAGGAATTAAGGCTTTGTCCTGAGGGCACTGGAAGCCATGGGAAGGTTTTAAACCAGGGAGTTCCCTGGCCAGATTTGTACTTGAGAAAGACCCTTCTGGGTGCTCTAAGGAGGATGGGATTGAGGGCTGGTGGCCAAAAGTGGAGTGTGGGAAATCAGGGAGATGACTCAGGAGGTCCCATGGCTATGGGGACTACAGACTATGGAGGTGGACAGAGAGGAGTCAAGGACAAATTTCAAGGCTCTAGATGGGGATTCGGAAGAGGAGCGCATTTCGAGGAGAGACTCGAGGCCGGTTTGGGTGTGGCACTCGTGCGGCATCCAACTGGCGCAACGAGGCTGCTGCACCCAGGGCTGGAGCTCAGGAAATAAGCCGAGGCACAGGTGTGGAGATTGAGGCCATCCCTGCCCAACCCCAGGTGTGCGGTGCGCTGCCTCGAAGGGCCCTGCCCCGCACTGTGACGCCGGAGATGCGGGCGCTGGTGGTGGACTGGCTGGTCCAGGTGCACGTACGTACCCGGGAGGGGGCAGGGCTAGGCCGGCTTGCCGCCTAGAGGTGGTCATCCGCAGCCTTCCCCAGGAGTACCTGGGCCTGGCAGGGGACACCCTCTACCTGGCCGTGCACTTGCTTGATGCCTACCTGCGCGCGGGCCGAGTGCGCCTACACCGCCTGCAGCTGCTGGGCGTGGCCTGCCTGTTCGTGGCCTGCAAAATGGAAGAATGCGTGCTTCCCGAGGTACTTCGGGGTGGGGCTTATGGGGGTGGAGCCTTTCCTCGCCGCCTCATAGATTAAAAGCCCTACTGTGTACCAAGCGAGACGTTTACCTACTCTTGGAATCCTAGCATATCTGTATGAAGTAGGGGCTACCGATGTGTCCTTTTAACAGAGGAAGAGACTGAAGCACAGAGAGGGGAAGATATTAGCCCAAAGTCCAGCAGCTGGGACTTGGACTCAAGTCTTGAATATTTACAGTCTTGACATGCATACACTACGTGCCTAATCAGAACTGCCTGAGAGGTAGGGATAACATCTCCATTTTAAGAATGAGATTCGGGATTCTCAAGGGAGCTTCAGCGAATGCCCATATCACACAGTGAGTAATTGGTAGGGTTTGAACTCGAACCCAGGTCTCTCTGACTCTGAAGCGGGTGCGCTCCATGACTTCCAGACAACAAATCAAAGGCCCCATTTTACAGAGCAGGAAATGAGGTTCAGAGCGATGACTGAACCCATCCCAGGCGCTCCAGGGCAGGGAGTAATGGTGGGGGATCCAAGACTCCCTGACCTCTTTCTCCCTCATCCGCAGCCCGCCTCCCTTTGCCTCCTGGGCGCTGGCTCCTTTTCCAGAGCCGAGCTTCTGCGTGCAGAGCGCCGCATCCTGAGCCGTTTGGATTTCCGGTTGCACCACCCGGGCCCTCTGCTTTGCCTCGGGCTACTCGCTGCCCTGGCCCGGAGCAGCCCCCAGGTGAGCGGGGTAGGAGAAGGGCACCGCGCGGATAGGGGTATGGCCTGCACGGGATAGGGGAGTGGCCTGATCGGCCCGCAGCTCTGGCAGGTGATGCTACTTGCCACCTACTTCTTGGAGCTGTCTCTGCTGGAGGCCGAGGCAGCAGGATGGGAACCTGGCCGTCGCGCAGCTGCGGCGCTAAGCCTAGCGCAACGCATGCTCGACGGGACGTGCTCCGGGCCCAAGCCAGCGCTTTACAGGTATGGCCTGGGGGCGAGGGGTGGTGGTGGTGGTGGTGGTGGTGGTGCCTCTGCGGCTTCAGGGACCTACCTTCTTGGTCGCTGTCTTTACGGACTCGGAGAATGAAATATAGCTATAGGTGGCGGGGTGGGAGGCACCTAAACTCGATTTTTTCTGGGTGTGAGAGAATGGTGTATATCTGTCTAGTCTGGGAGTTTCTGAGAATGGAGTGTTTGTCCAGATTTGGGGACCCTTAACCTTGCCCAGGGTGGAAGATAGGATCTCCTGAGGCTCGGAAGATGCTCTGCGTTTCCAGGTTGAGGAGTCTGTCAGCCTTGAATCTCCTAGATCTCCTTCCGGCCGCGAATGGCCCGTTCCTTTAGCGGCTAGAGACCCCCTCGCCCCCAACCTCCTTGTTAACCATGCCACTGGGTGGCAGCTGCTTCCTCTTTCTCCCAACCCGAGCCCCCGGGGTAGAGCTGGATGTCTGCCCATCCTCGGCCCCACACCTTCCCTCCCCGTGGTTCTGGCTCTCCCCTGGCCGCGCCCTGCGGGGAGAATCGGGGGTCGGCCCCTCTTCGGCGCCCTCCAGTCACTTACTCTCTAGAGAGACCCTGAGCGGTCCTCGGGGCCCCAAGTAAACGTGTCTTCCCAGCCTCCGGTCCCCAGCTCCGAGGACAGGTCGTCTCCACGCTACCCCTGCCCCGCCTCAGTTTCCCCGTCTCCACGCCGCAGCCCAGCGGAGTTGGGCCAGCTGGAGCCGTGCATGGTCCGCGCCGCGCTCCGAGGCCCGGCGCCCGGCCGCGCCGCCATCTTCCTCAAGTACGCGCGGCCCCAGCGCCAGGGCACCAGCCTCGCCGCCGCCCGCCTGCTCCGCCGCCCCCAGCCCGGGCCTCCTTGAGCTCCGAGGCCAGATCAAAAGAGATTCCGATTGTGTGTCCCTCACTTCAATAAAAGAGTTTCTTTTATTTCGAGCGCTCCCTGTCCTCATTGGTCGGGGATTTCGGCCCCTCTCTCGCTTTTGATTGGCCACTTTGCGGGTCTCTCATCCTTCCAATTGGATGTTCTCACCCATGAACGGCCGCTGGGCGTTGCAATGCAAATTATGGACTCCTCCGCTAGGGGGCACCGGCTGGCTCCCGCGAGCGCTGCTCAGCCAAATAAAACCGAGCACAGCGCAAACGCTTGCGGGTAGATGGTCAGAGATGCTGAAAGGAAAGTGCATTGCAAACTGAATGACCCTCGGTCTCATGGTTGGGAATAAACTAGAAGGGATGGGGACTGTGGGAACCTGTGAGAATGCCTGCCCCAGTCACGAGGAATGCTACCTCGGTGTTACCAGATGTTCAGATTTTTAAAAAGTGAAGCTGAAAAATTTCAATTCCATAAATATCTCTGCTTGTATATGTTGGCAGCTAATTCAGTATTTTAAAGGTGGTTGCCCACATCACACATGCTGGCCTTGGAGGGTCATTAGTTTGCAATAGTACCTGTCTTTGATAGCAAGTGTTTCATAAATGGGATCTGATATACTTAACCTCTGCAACCTCTGAAATGCCACAGTGTCAACAAGTATAATTATGGCACTGACCTTACAGAGGTGTAAAGAGGATGTGAGTTAATATATAAGAGCTTAGGACAGTGCCTGGCACCTAGTAGGTGCTGTGAAAGTGTTACCGCTCTGTTCTAGCAGGACTGTGGGTTAGGTATAGTTGTCCCATTGATACTGAGCCCCTGGCACCTAGCCATTTAGCAGGTGCTCAGAAAATATTTGTAATGAATCAATAGGTCTCCACGTTTTTAATGAAAACAAAACAAAACACCTGAAGTGCAGAAAGGTGACCTCATTGCTCTGGAATTCAGGCTCAGGAATATTAGACTCTTGACCAAACTTGGGTTTGGGTGTTCAGAGAAGAGGAAGTTCCTGCCCCTCAGATGTTCAAAGTTGGAAGACCAGGGATGGCAGAGACTCAGCAAAGTACTATAAGAGAGAGAGGCAGATGCTGCAGCTGGAATGGAAGGTGCTGTGTTCAGGTTTGGGCCTGTCCGGTGGGACCTGCCATGAGATCTCCATGGGGAGAGTGTGCAGTGGGAGGTGGAGGGGAGAGGCAAAATACAGTCTTGGTGCCTGGGGCTAAGGTTCAAACTAGGGTCTTGTGGGGGTGGGCTGGGGTGGGGTAATACATAATGTTATTCATTCACTCATCCATTCAACAGCTATATATGGATGCTGACTCAGAGCCAGGCACTTATGATCATGTACCTCCCAGTCTCATGGATGATAAGAAACACAGGTTGTTAGTTGTCCGTTTCTGTGCCAGATCTGCATCATATAATTCAGTCCTTACAACTGCTTTGCAGTGAGTTCACTTGTTATCCCCATACTACACAGGAGGGCAAGGCAGAGAAAGATCAAGGAGCTAAATTCCCACCACTTAGTAAAGCAGCTAAGGAAGGCTGAATACAACCACCTCATTCATCTTCAGTTTTTGTCTCAAAAGCCTCTCACATGTTTCTTTTCTGTATATTGTTTTATTATCATGCTGCTCACTCTGAGCTGTCACTCACCTGATTCCCACTGTCCTACCCAGTGAGCTTAATGAGGGAAAGAAGTAGATCTCTCTTGTTCACGGTTATCCCATACTCCAGAAAGCCTTCACTCACCACCTCAGTCTAGGGGCGGGTGCCTCTTCACAGCCTGTTGTACCTCCCCCATCCTGGCCTTGATCCCTCTGCATGTGCCTCCCCCATCCTGCCCCAACCACTTTGCCTGAACGTCCCAGGCTAGCCCACTCTGGGCTGTCCCTGTCTGGTCACTAGTCTGTCTCCCTAGGGTAGGGTCTGAGGCTCTCAGTCCCTGCTGTGCCCCAGCATCACCCAGCCCAGAGGCAGGCAGAGAAAAGATATCAGTGAATATTTGTTGTAGAGATAAAGGAATGAGTTTCAAAGTTGCTCTTACGGTCCCTTGTTACAGAGGAGGATACAGAGTTCCAGACAATTTAGCTTATTTGTTCAAGCCATACAACTAATGAGAAGATAAGCAGGGAATTGAATCTGGGCAGCTTGAGTCCACAGTCTGTGTTCTTATCCAAAATGCCAAGTGCCTAATGGGCTGGAAACCAGCTTTCCATGAAGTTATTATCTTCCTGCTCTTTGCCCTAGACTTGTTATTTCCTTCTAGAAAGCCTTGGGAGATTTGGGCATGGGGAGGAGAGCAGGCAGGAGCGTGGTGAGGACAAGAGGAGTGGGAAGAAGGGAGAGGACAGCCGGGTAACTAGGACTGGGGCTGATTTGAAGGAGAGTGGGAAAATCTTGAGGGGTTTCTCTAAACCCATAGGGGGAGCCGGAATCGGCTGCCGGAGGTGCGGGGGCGGAGAAAGGGTGGGGACCGGCCCCATGGGGGGCGATGCGGTAGCTGCAGCGGCGGCCGCAGGAGTTTCCCACAATGCAGCGCGGCGCGCTGTCCCCGGTGCTGATGCTCAGCGCTGCCCCGGAGCCTCCGCCGCGCCCTCCTCCTGCCCTCTCCCCTCCGGGTCCGGGCCCCTGCCATGGCTCAGCTCGGCCCGGTCCTGCCCCAGAGCCGTCGGGGGGCCTGGGGGCGGCGCTCGACAGCAGCTTGCGGGCCGCTGTGGCGTTCAAGGCGGAGGGCCAGCGCTGCTACCGAGAGAAGAAGTTCCGGGAAGCCATCGGCAAGTATCATCGGGCACTGCTGCAGCTAAAGGCAGCGCAGGGGGCCCGCCCTGGGGGCCTGCCCGCCCCCGCCCCTGGGCCCGCCACCAGCCCGGGGCCAGCCCGCCTCAGTGAGGAGCAGCGGCGCCTGGTGGAGAACACGGAGGTGGAATGTTATGACTCTCTCACGGGTACGAGCCGTCGTGGGGCACAGAGGGAGCCTATGTGAGAGGAGTGGGAGTGAGAGGCAATCATGCAGCCTTGTGTGTGGGGGGTGCTGGAGGCTTGAAGGGGGATAGACCTCAGGGCTGGGGTCTGTAGGGGTTAGACCTCAGAACTTATCTAGGAGAGGGATAGAGGGTGTAAGGCAACACAGGGCTGGAAGGAGCTGGGATGCAGGAAATGGGCTCTGGACTGCCACCTGAGAACCTAGGGTGGGAAAAACTTACCCTGGATGAGCCATTCAAGACCCTATCCCTTACTTGAGATTGCCCTTGGTACCCTCCCCTACGGAAACCTCCGTTAGTCACCCAGGAGAGCTTGTCTGTGTTTTTCGCGCCCTCTAGCGGCGGCGCAGATTGATTCTATTCTAATTGGCCAGAAGATTGGAGGCCCCTGGTGGCCGGAGCAATCCCTTAGGCCCGGTTCAGCTGAGGGAAAGGGTGGGGGTTCCGTGCAGCCTGAAGGCCGGGCTCCTCGCGGTCAGGTGAGGGTTGGGGGGTGCCGCCAGGCTCTGAGAGCACCGCCCCGGTGCCCCCGCAGCCTGCCTGCTGCAGTCGGAGCTGGTGAACTATGAGCGGGTTCGCGAGTACTGCCTCAAGGTGCTGGAGAAGCAGCAGGGCAACTTCAAGGCTACCTACCGCGCCGGCATTGCTTTCTACCACCTGGGCGACTATGCGCGTGCGCTGCGCTATCTGCAGGAGGCCCGCAGCCGGGAGCCCACAGGTGAGGGGCCGGCAGGAGCAGGGAAAGGGGCTAGAGCAAACAAGGAAACAAGGGAAGATCAGGGCAGAGCTGCCTGGAGGGAGTGCTGTACGACCCCCTCACCCCCACCTGACTTTGTCCTCTCCACCCACCTACTCCTTACACACCCACGCGGCCACTCACCCACCATTCACCCATCCCCTCACTCATAGGTCCTCTGA
>JAQQAC010019400.1:9822764-9859701 GCA_029783875.1 Phataginus tricuspis
GACCCCAGGGAAGGCAATGCCAGGAAATGTGTGGTGGGGAGGGGGAGTTCAAGGTTTGTTCCTTGTGCTCTAGGAGAGAGCCTAGGGTGTTGTGTGTGTGTGCACACGCACACAGTTTTGTAATAAGAGCCAATGACTAGGGAGCACAACAGGTGCATGACAGGGTTGAGGGAGCAGAGGCAAGATTCATTTTCCTGGTAAGTGGTTTGGGGAGAACAGATTCCTTGCAAATGTCGGTGCAGGCTGAGTAGAAGTGTGACAGGAGTCTGAGCAGAGGCATTCCTGGCAGAGGGCATAGCAAATACAAAACAATGGAGGTGTGAGATGCCCCTGCTCTGCTTGTTGTGGCTGGGGCTTTGAGGGAAGGGCTCTGGCAATATTGGCTGTGTGGGGGAGCCGTTGACGGCTGGGGACAGCCAGGTGTGAGCCAAGGTGGTGCAGATATCACCTACCCGGACACCAGCCCTGGACACACAGATGACGCCTTGCCCACCTCCCCTGCAGACACCAATGTCCTACGCTACATCCAGCTGACTCAGCTGAAGATGAATCGTTGCAGCCTCCAGCGGGAAGACAGTGGGGCCGGGGCCGGGACTCGGGATGTCGTTGGCTGAGGCTAACCTAGGGGAACTGTCCCTACTCCCATTTCACCATGTAACTTCCCTGACTTGTGTTCACTGGTAAAGCGCTTGTCACTGGTAACCATAACCTCTTTGTGTGGTGTTCTTGTGGGGCCAAGAGAGGGGACAAGGCCTGGGCTTCACCTCCTGGATCTCAGAAACCTAGAGAGGCCAAAGGAGGAAGCATGGGGTGGAGGGGTGCCCTACTGAGGATGGCCTGGGCTCAGGGCCCCGAGACCAGGGAAAGACACATAGCCAAGCACAGTAGGGGGCAGGGGTTACCTTTAATGCTGTGTTTTGTGCCAAATCCCCTATGATGCCCTGTCCCTGAGTATCCCTGCCCACCCCCAGCCCCCTGCAGGGCAGGCACAGGGCCCCACCCCCTGGGGTAAAAAGGAATAAATTAAGTGGTCCCCCTCCCCCCTTTTCCCTAATAAATAGAGTATCCTGCCCAGGGCCTCCCCCACCTGTGGCGCAGTGGGCTGGGGCGGCCTGGGGCGCTACATTCATGGCTGCCCAGGCGGGCGGTGGTGGGCAGGCCTCAGTGGGAGCCGTCGGCCCCACACAGGGGCACTGTGCTGTCTTGGCTCTGGCCCTCCATGTCCATGTCAAGCAGTGTGGGCTGCATGCTGAGGGGCCCAGGGCTCTCTGGAGTGTCTGGCCTGCTCGGAGGTGAGATGCTGAGTGTCCGGCCAAAGGAGACCAGTTTCCAGGGGTCCAGGCGGGGGCGGCTGGCAGCTGGCCGGGGTCTCGGGGCAAAGGTCAGGGTGGTAGGACGGCCAGGGAACTCAGGGGGCCGGAGGTGGGTTGGGAACAGGGCTTGAGGGTCAGGCAGGCGGGGGAAGTCCAGGGGGTCTCGAGGGCCTGATAAGAGAGAATCGGAGGAGGTGAGTGGGGTGGGCCAAAGGGTGGTATTTAAAAGCCAGGAGCTCTCACAGGAAAATGGGTATTTCTGACTTTTGAAAAATCTGATTTTGTTGGGCCCACGTTTCAGCAGGGGGTGGTCCTTTGCCTGGGCCTGGAGCGCAGGCGATCAGTCACTCCTCTGGGTGTATTCCTGATCTTTCAGAGCCCGTTTCCTTGTTGCCCCTCTAGACAATGCCCCCATCCCTCCCAGCTCTCCTCCCCTGGGCTAGGTTCACAAAGACAGACCTAGAGAGAAGGTAGGCACGCCACTGTCTCTGAATGGGGAGAGAAGCGGCTCACAAAATAGGTGAGGATTAGATAAAATAATGACAATAATCGTAAAACGAGCAGCCCAGTGCCCGACAGTAGGAACTTACCTCTCTTCTATTCATCTTTGTCTTTGTTAAAAAATAGATAGAGAACAGGGCCTAGCACATGAGTGTTAGCTCATGTAGTCATTCATGTCACCTGCCTGCCCCTGTAGGCATTAGAGTTTGCCATCAGGCTTCTTCCTGTGTCTCAGTCACCAGGAAACCACACACGGCCTCCGGCAGTGAGGGCCCTGGGGGCGCACATCCTCCCCACGCTAAGGAGCCCGAGGCGGACTTGGCATCCTAGGGCTGGCTGCGGGGCTAGGAAGGGCAGAGAAGGGCCATTTTCCGCGTGCTGGGTGCGGGACGCCTCACTCACCAGGGCGGGGGCCCGCAGGCTCGGGCGCCCCCCGCTGCCCCAGCGCCCCGTCCGATGGCGTCCTCCGGTGCCCGCGGCTCACGGCGCGCGCGGCGGTGACGTGGGTGGGCGTGAGCGACTGGCGGGGGTCCTTCTTGAAGCTCTCCAGCTCTAGGTCCACCAGTGGGTTGGTGCTGGGCGGCCCGGGCCGCGCCCCGGGCGCGGCCGGCGCAGCCTCATCGCTGTCGGAGTGCAGCAGCGAACGCGTGGAGTTGCAGTCAGACACGGACGACAGCGACACAAGGGTGGCCGAGGGCACCAGGCCCAGGCCAGGGGCGGCGTCGTCGCGGCGGCCCGGGGAGCGCCCGGGCGAGCTGAGGCCCCGCGGGAAGCGGCCGGCGCGGGGGAAAAAGAGACCATCGAGCCAGCGCCGCTGTTCCTCGCCGTCGACTGCACGCGCCTCGGCCACGTCGGCGCCCAGGCCCACAGCGCCCAGCAGCGTGGCGCAGCCCAGCAGGGCCAGCTCGCAGCGCCGCCGGCCGCCAGGCCCGGGCCGGGCGGGGGGCGCGGGCGCGCCCGGGGAGGGCTCGGTGGGCAGCGGCACGGTGAGGTAGGATGGGGTGGTGTATGGGGAGGGAGGCACGCTGCTGCCTCCATCAGCCTCCGCGAACTCCTCTGCAACCAGGAGAGGGCCATCACTCGACTTGGGGCTGGCCCTGCCCCCTGGGGACTTGGTGGCAAGGGGCTGTCCCCAGAGACCCTTCCAACAGTGAGACTAAGCATGGATCTCGAATCATTCTACCCCAAGCCCCTTGCCTCCGGGAAATGACCCCCACACCTGGAGGTCTGTCCCCCTTTCCAGGAATGCCTTCTACCCACTGGCCCTGTGAGATCTGGCTCCCTCCCACCAGCCCAGGGGAATGGTCACCCCATGGTCTTGGGAACACCCCTCCCTCCCTCTGAAAGGCACCCTCACCCTCTTACCCATCTCATTGAGGCTGGCGAAGCCTGGGGCGATGGGTGTGTGTTTGGGGGATTTACCCAGGTTGGGGGCACTCGATGACCACTGTTTGCTTCCTTCCCCCAGGGCCTTCAGCCTGCAAGGGGCACCAGAGATGGGGGGCCATGGGCCTTTTGGCTGCCCTGGGCCTGGGGCCCAGGGCTGGGGTGGGCTCCAGGGGGCCAGTACCTCTCCTCTCCTCCAGCCCGCTCCTTCTGCAAGGTGGAGCTGGGCCCCCAGGTGCGGCCCTTCTTCTTGCCCCCAACCAGTTCTTCCTTCTTTGGGGGCCCACTGCGGCCCCACGTCCCACTGCTACTACCATCCACGGGAGTCACTGGGCAGAGAGAAACCATTTGGTTACTGGATCTCGGAGAGTCTGTCCCTGCTGGGCTCCCAGCCTCCCTTCCCCTACCTCAGATCCACCCTCCTCCTGGAATCCAAGGGATCCTGGATTCTCAATCCAATCATGACCCTTCCATGATACAAATCCTTCCATAGCTCCCCAGAGCCGTGAGGACAACATCGCAGCTCCTCAGCCTGGCATTCGAGACCCTTCATTTGCTACTTGCTGTGGACCCTCAGCCCCCTGTCACTCCTGACAGCCTCACCCTTCAACCACCCACTCATTCCCCCATTTACTGAGCACCTGCGGTGTGCCAAGCCCTGTGCTTGAGAAGACAGGTGTGGACAGAGCAGGCAAAACTGTCTGCCCTTGGGAGTTTACATGTTCCTGGGAGAAGACGGTGACCAACAAGAATCCGAGGAGGTAAGTAACCTGGGGTGTGTGGGGGGTCAGAAGGTGGGGAGTGCTGTGGGAAATACAAAGCAGGAAAGGGGCCTGGGGAGTTGAGGAAGGCCTCATGTTTGGGGAGGAATCTGAGCAAAGACTTGAAGGAGGTGAGGGAATGAGTCAAGTAGATACAAGGGAGAAGAGCATTTCAGGCAGAGGGAACAGCAAAAGCCAAGGCCCTTAGCTGGATATGCCTGCAGTGTTCACAGAACAGTGGGAGGTTGGGATGCCTGGTGTGGAGGGAGGGAGGGAAGGGAGGAGGAGAGGGAGGAGCTGGAGCCGGGATGCCCAGGCAGAGGGCACGGAGTGCCATAGTGGGGACCCCATGTCTGCCAGCCCCCAGATGGGCCCGTTCACACCTTCATGCCTTTGCACAGGCTGTTCCCTTCACCTGGGAGTCTGCTCCCTTTCGGTCCCTTTCCTGGCCTGGTTGGCTACTTGCCCTTCAAGCATGCAGCTCTGAAGTAGTTCGTTCCTTAGAGAGTCAGTTGCTGTCTCTTCTCTGTTCCTACCACACTTTAAAGGTGGCCCAGTATTAGTACTGACTCCACTGTGTGTTACCATCCCTGCATCTCCTTAGGAAAGACCTCCCGGGTCTAGTACAAAGCAGATGCCCCAACAGAGGTGCTGGAGGGGCATGTGTGGGGCAAGGCCAGGGGTGAATGATGGGGTGGAACAGGCTTGGGAGTCAGCCTTGTGTCCCCAGTGGCTGTACCCCTGCCGTGTGCCCCAGCTGTGGCCACCTCCCTGCGCAGTGCTCCGCTCTGGTCCAGCCACCATCATCTCATTTGCCTCCTCCTGCCTCATGTCCCTCCTCATGTCCCTACTCCTGCCCTCCTATAATCCATACCCCTCATACCAGCTCAAGGGAAGAGATAAATTTATCACATCACCGCCTTGCTCACAGCACTCTAGGGGCTACTTCACGTTTAAAAAAAGGTCCAGATTCCTTATCCCTGCTCTCAGGGCCAGGTGTGATCTGGCTCCTTCCAGCCCTTGACCACAAGCCTCCTGCTCTCCCTCTCATTTGCTCTATTCCAGTCACGTTGGCCTTCCGGGCTGATAAACAGGCCATGCTTGTTCCCACCTCTGGGCCTTTGCCTTTGCTGTTCCCTCTGCCAGGGATGCTTTTCCTTTAGATCTGGCATGCTTGCTCCTTCTTACATGCAGGTCCCTGCTCCAACCTCAGCTTCCTGATGTAAGACAGCAACCTTTTCTATTGTGTTTCCCCTCATGAGAATGAGGGAGGGAACCTGCTTGTCTTGTTCCTTGGTGCTCCTCTGGCTTGGTACAAGGTCTGTTCTCAAAAGTTTGTTGACTGACTGATGGGTCAGGGCCCTGGGAGATACTCACGGCGAATGGCTCTCAACCGGGGGATGATGCTTGGGCTTGCAGGGGGGCTGGCCCCATCAGATCCTTTCCGCTTGTCCAGGGTTGGAGAGGCCTGGACTGTGATCTTATGCTCAAAGCCTGCAGAAAGAAAGAGACTTTCCTAAGTAACAGTTCCACAGGTAACCAAAGAGCAGTTCCCTTTGAGAAAGGTAGAAGAAAGGCTAGAATGAGAGCACCACCATTTTGCATTCCTTAATGCAGTGGTTCTCAGACTGTGGTCTCTACAGCAGCAGGGTCTCCATCAGCTGGAAACCTCTTGCAAGTGCATATCATGGGCCCTCCCTGAATCAGCAACTCTGGGCGGGGGGAGTGCAGCCGTAAAACTGTGCATTGCAATCTAATTGTAACAAGCCCTCCAGATACCTCTGCTGCACACTCGAGTCTGACAGTAAGGATCCTAATTGGATCCCTAATTAACTAAAGATCTAGGCCTGAGTGTTCAATATGCTGGCCTTTAGCTACATGTGGCAGCTGAGCATGCAAAATGCAGCTTGTGCAACAGGAAGAACTGGACATTTATTTAATTGTAATTAACCTATATGTACATTCAAGAACAGATACTCAGTTGTTACTGGAAACATTTAAGCATGTTTGGAACAGCTTGGGTATGTGAATCTACTTTTTCAATTGTAAATGTGGTGGTAAATTTTGCGAACTCTAAATACAGGTCAAGTATTTCTGATGAAAATTTAGCACCCGGGTTGAGATACACTGTAAATATAAAATACACACTGGATTTCAAAAATTTAGTGGAAAGAAAGAAGGTAGAATACCTTGCTAACAGTTTTTCTTCTATTGATTACATGTGAAACCATAACATTTTGGATATATTGGGCTAAATAAAATATATTGCTAAAATTAATTTCACCTGTTTCTGTTTCCTTTATGAATGTGACTACTAGGAAATTAAAAAAATTTTTTAATTATACACGTGGCTTTTGTTATCTTTCTGCTGGCCATTGCTGTTCTAGGCACTGCTCTATGGGTTGACATCACAAAGAGAGGGACAACCACTTGCTGAGGGACGAACACTGGAACATGACCTCAGAGGCCATCTTCGCAAAAAACGACAAAAAATACCCCCAAACTTGAAACTCATTGAGATCCACCTATTAGGTTGCTTCATGTGAAACTTCTCTTTTTGCAGGTCGAAAATGGCTGAACATCAGCATTTTCACACGGTTTAATCAGAGGCCAATTTATAGGGAATTCAGGGCACAGAAGGACATGTTAAGCAATAGCAGGGTGGACACAAACGGTGGATCCAGACTGTGGGAAATGCTACAGGACAAATGATGAAGGTCCTCAACAAATCACTGGCAAGGGAGAAGCAGCAGCAGATTAAAAGATAGTCAAATAGTTGGGAGACCAAACTATAAAGAACAGTAAGGAGGTGACTGCCCTAAAAGTCAAGAGCGTGGTTACTCTTGGGAGTGACGTGGGTTGTGTTTGGGGTGTGTTCGGGTGTAGAGGGCCTCTGGGTGTCCGCAGGTTCTCTCTACTGTCATGGGGGTGATCGCAGTAACTTATTAAGCTGTGCAGTGTTTTGGTCTTTTCCTGATAGTGTGATATACTGGGCAATAAAAAATTTTTTTAAATAAAAGGAAGAGATAAACCCTGGGTTAGGAATGTGCCCAACAGCCTCTTGGGGAATGTGCAAGGGACGTGGGCGGGTACCGGAGGGCAGGCTGATGTGGCTGCCACCTTCCCGCAGCTTGAGCAGGCGGCTGCGCTTGAAGTTGCCCTTGCGTTTGCGGACTCTGGGCTTCTCCTGGCTCAGCTGGCACATGAGCAGGTGCAGCTCCCGCTCCACAATGTCCATCTCGCGCTCGGCCAGCTCCTGCTCTCGCCGCCGCAGCTGCTCCTCCTGGAAGCGTTGTTCCTGTGCCGCCCGCAGCAGCTCCTCCTCGCGGCTCCGGAGCTCCTGGAGAGGACAGGGGTGGCTCCAGGGAAGGGCTCAGAGGCTCTGCCCCTGGGGATGGACTGAGGGCCGCCAGATATGGTTGGGGACCTCACAAGGGCGTCCCGCTGTGGGGAACATTGGGGGCACCATCCAACTCACTCTTCACTAGCCAGGGCAGGGGACTGTTTAGCTCAAAGAAGGGGTGCCCTGGTTTTTTTTCCCACTTTTATTTTTGTCTTTGGTTTGATAAACTTCAAACATTCACAAAAGCAGAGAGAGAACAGTACACCCCATGTACCCATCAGCCAACTTCAACAGTAATTTACCCTCTGCATATTTTTTTCATGCATCCCCTTCCTTCTCTCCTCTCTCATGTTTGCTGTCATGTGTTAAAACCAATGCCAGACGTCATGCAGTATCACTTGTAAGTACTTCAGGGCGGGATGTCTTACTCTTATTAATCCTTACTCGTACCCTGCAGAAAAGCTCCCTGTGCCCTGTGTGGACAAAAGACTGGGGCTCACGGAAGGGACGCCCTGCCCAAGGCATCAGAACTCAGCCATCCTGCTCTCTCCCTCCCGCCGTGGCCCCTGCGGTCACCTTCTCCTTGGTCCGGAGGTCATCGAACATGTGCTGAATCTCCAGCTTCCAGTCTTCCTGCAGCGAGTGGAAAGACTCCAGCGGCATCTGGAACAGGGCTGACTGTTCGATGACTTCAAGCTGCTTCAAGATGCTGCCGAAATCTGGCCGGCCGTGTGGGTCTGGGTCCCAGCATTCTGGGTGGGGTGGGGAGGGCAGCAGTGGGAGTGGAGATATCAGTGGCCATGTTCTGGGGCATCAACCTGCTCAGTGGAAGGCAGGACTTTGAGGGACTGTGGACAAACTGCTTCCATGGAGCTGAGGGGAAGGAATTCAGAGCTGAAGTTCTGGCAGTATTTCACTCAGGGAAACTCGGAGAGAAACCCAGGGACCTGCTCCCTAACTGGTGGTAGAATCAAGGATTAAGGAGGAATCCCAGGCATCCTAACAGGTTGCCGTCAAGGGCTGTGGGCCTGGTCAGAGCAAGGGACTAGGGGCGTGGGGCCAACTGTGCTCCGAGGGTTCCTGCCCCTTCTCCCTCACTCCTGGACCCACTGGTATGGATGGGTATGAAGGGGTGAGGTCTGAGCCCAAGGGCCCCAGCCACCCCAGGCTGAGCATACCCTCTCCACGGGGCCCTGGCTCACCCTCCAGTAGGCGGGCAAAGGGCTCGGGGCACGTGGAGGGGATGGGCAGCGTCAGCTTGTTCATAGCCACGCCATATGCCACAGCCAAGGCGTCGATTTCACGGTAGGGGACCTCACCCGTCAGCAGCTCCCAGAGCAGCACCCCGAAGCTGCAGGTGGGAAGAGGGAGGGTGATACCATAGTCCACCCTAACCCCCACCAATACCTCAGCCCTGCCTCTGGCCCATGGTAGGCTTCCCTTACCCCAGCATCCAGCCCTGGCAGATGAGGCTGCAAGAACTGATTTGACCTTCATCAGCCTGACCTCAAATGGATGTGGTGGGGTTGGCTCTCTGTCTCCCCTTTGCTCTGCCTCTCTTCCCTCACCCCTGCCCAAAAACCTTCAGGGGATCCCCTGTGACCACTGGTCTACTCTACCCTTCTTAGCCCTGACCTCTGATGACTCCCACAGCCTTGCTTCTAAGCAATCTCAGCCCCTGTACCAACCCCAGCTTCACCTCTCAGCCACACTGAACAGTAGAACAATCCCTATTTTTCCTAACCTCTTGCCTTTGCACATGCTGTTCCCTTTGTTGAGAAGACCCTTCCCTTTGTGTAACTGTCCTTTCAGTCACAACTCAGGTGCCACCTCTGCCAGGAAGCCTCCTTTGGTTCCACCACCTCCAAAGCTGGGTTAGGGACCTCTCCTCTGTTCCTACAGAACACTCGGCACTTACCTCTAAAAACCAGTTTATATAATATTTATAAAGCACTTCCTCCAGGCCAGCACCATGCTAGGCACTCTCAGTAATCCTCACAACAGCCCTGTAAGCAGAAGGTACTGGTATGACCCTACTTCATCTGATGAGCAGGTGCACGCTCAGAGAGGCTGAGTTGCCTGCCTGAAGCCACACAGCTACTTAGTGGTGGAGCCACACTTGGACTCAGGTCTGATGCCCACAACAGGGTCCTTAACGGCTCCACAATACTGTGCTACAGTCGCCTGTGGCAGTGAACTGTGCTCCTTCTGGATCCTGACTGCTGTTTTGGGCAGTGCCTGGCGGGTAGTAGATCCCCATGCTCCCATATCCACACATGCATCCGCTCAACATACACTAATTAAGTGCCTGCTGTGTGCAAGGCACTGGAACAAGCTAGACACAGCCCGTGCCCTCATGCAGCTGACAGCCTCTCCTCCTTTCTCGGTGACAGCACTGGTCAGCTTGAGGGGGTGTATGCTGCCTGCCTGAAATGACCCTCACCCCTCCCCTTCCTGCGTAGCTAAGTATGCCCATATGGCGCTGGTTTGGGCCTGGGGGATGTAGGAAGTGTACAGGGTGCACCTAACTTCCAGGAAGTGTCCTGAAAGAGAAGGGGTGCCTCTCTCCTCTTTTCTCCTTCCTACTGGTTTGAATGTGAACATAAGAGCTGGAGCTCAAGCAGCTATTTTGGATGATGAAGTGAACTTGGAAATGGAGGCCAAGCAAAGTGAAAGAAAATACAGGGGCTTTCAACTGGAGGTGGCATGAACTGCCCACCTCTCCCACACCCCCGGAACCCTGCGGGGATGTTCTGACCTTCATAATGACCGGGCACTGCTCCTGACACTGATGCCGGAAAGCTACGGACACTCAGTGTCCTGAAAAGTACAGGACAGAACCACATGAGGAAGGATTGCCCTGCCCAGTGGTAAGAAGCCCTGACACAGGACCCGGAATCCCTACTGCTGGGGCCACCATATTAATCCTGGGCTTTGCAGGAGAGTAGAACCTTCAGTCTTGTTTTCATTTGGGGTTTTCTGTTCCTTGCTGCTGAAATATGGCTCCATTCAGTGTTTGGTACCACAGATCAGACAGACGCCTGATGCAAAGCCAGTCAGAACTTCCCTCAAAGGGCTGTGCTGCTCTACTTAAGACTTCCTGTCTGATCCGCTGGCCCAGAAGCCATGCCTTTGCTGCTTGGTCCATCTGGAGCCTCAGCTGGGGACTGACCTGGCCTTGGCCTTGCCCCAGTGGAAGGCCCTGGGTCAAGGAGTTTCTGGTGCCACCAAGTCTCACTGGCAATGGCAACAGCCTCCTCCCTGGGGTCCCACCCCACTCCTGGCCCCTGCAGCCCCAGGAGCCTCTGCAGTGCTAAATCTCACATCGTTTGGAAGGGCCACTGATGGCTTCCTACTGCACTTAGAATAAGAGCTGCAGTCTGGTCCCTGATCCTTGGGACCCTCTGGCTCTCTCTCCCATATTGTTTCCTACCAATTTCCTCCCTGTGGGCTCTGCTCCAGCCACATGGGCCTCAGAGCTGTTTCTGGAACACACCGGGCTCATTCTCACGCCACTGCCTCCTTTGTGGTACTGTTCCCTTTGCCTGGGAGGCTTCCTCTTCCAGACTTCCCATGGCTGCTCCTTCCTGTCATCCAGAATTCAGCTCCAGTATCACTTCTCAGGAAAGCTCTCCCCAAAGTCATCCCCCACTCTCAGAGTGCTTTTCGACCAACCTCCTAGCTCTTAATACTATCTAATACTTTTTCTGGTGGGTTAACTTATTTTTTAAAGTTATTTTATAATTTTCTCAACTTAAAAACAGCTTTCAGCTTGTGTTACTAATTATTTAATTATCCTCATAAGTGGGAAACATGTCTATTTTGGATGGATGTGTGGGTGGATGGATAGGTGGGTGGGTGGATAGGTGAATGAATGAATCCAGGGTTGCTTCCAAAGGCCTCAGTTTCCTGTTTGACAGGTGAGGGCAGGGTACTGGATGATGTCTGAGGGGACTTGGTGCTGACATCCTATGTTTGGAATTTTTTTACCCTAATCCAAATCCTCCCGAGCTGCCACTTCTGCAGCAGAGCAGAACCCTGCTTTGGCACTTGTCTGCTGGTCTGACCTTGCTGCCAGGACCCTTTGCCAGGCCTGGATACTGGGTTCAGTGAGAGACTGTCCCTCCCACTCTGCCTTCACCGCCCCCATTTCCAGGAGGCCTCCCTGGCCCCACCATCAGCACCTCCAGACGTCACTGCTCTTGGAGAAGAGGGAGAGACGGATAACCTCTGGAGCCATCCAGGCGTATGTCCCCGCGGCGCTCATCTTGGTGGTCTTGTGCCACTCGCGGGCGAGGCCAAAGTCTGTGATCTTGAGCACCGTGTCTGAGAGGCTGTGGTTCTCAATGGCCTCCAGAATAAGGACTGTGGGGTAGGAAGAAAGGTGGGTCATCCCAGACCTACTGGGCTGCAGACTTCAGTGCCCCAGCCCCTCCTCCTTGACCCCTGATGCCTTCAAGCTGCCCTCACTGTAGCATCCCCTTTTCTGGTCTCACACATCATGAAACCCTCCGCACTGCTCTAATCCCTGCCCCCAGGCTTCCATGAGGGTGTAGAGAGCATCCCCTGGGTCCCTTGCCTTCCTGACTCCAACCTGGGCTCTGAGAAGCTCAGGGAAAGCCCAACGCTGATGCCTCGGCTCTCCTTGGTCCAGGCTTTGAATTCCCTACCACCCCAGAAGTGGGCACAACAAACCATAAGCAGAAGAGATGAATATGGTTTTCCTATGTCTTTTTCACCCCCTGTGAAATAACTGCATTCAGAGTCCCAACTCTACTTTCTGTGTCACGTTCTCTGCCATGTGACTTCTCAGTTCTTTCCACTAAAGAGGCAGAGTGTATTCCCCATCTTCTACTCTGCTTGGCCACGTGCCTCGCTTTGGCCAACAGAATGAGGCACAGGTGACAGACACAGTGCCGGTTCCGAGCCTAAGTCTTCCGAGGCCCCATGTGCCTATTAGCCGCCTTGTGCTTCTGCCATCACCATGATGCCATGCCTCGGCTAGCCTTTTGGTCCAAGGAGGATGACAGAGACTTGGAGCAAAACCTCCACGTGAGGCCTAGCCTAAAGCACTTTACTGGCCGAGAGTGTATGAGCAGTAAGTAATGACACTGAGTCTGAAGATATTGTTTTGAGGGTAGTTTGTTACACAGTATTATTATGACCAAATCTGACTGATGATCCCCCGAACATATTGGATGGTTCAACTTACCGACAGCCTAGGGTTGTTAATAACAGCAATAATAATCATGGCTAGTGTTTATCAGGAGCCTGTCACAGGGCAAGCACTGTGTTAAGCCCTTCACATGCATCAATTAGCAAGCAACCCAGCTAGTCAGTTTTATTGACTAGCAAACTGAGGCCCAGAGAAATGAAGTCACTTGGCCAAGATGAACCATACAGCTAGATAACAGTGGGGCAAAGATCTGAACTAGATTTGCTATCAGGGCCCAGTCTTTTAACTGCTATGATATTCTATTACTCTGTCAAACAGAGGCTCCAAAGGATAGGGTCCTGCCCTTGAATCCCAGCTCTGCCACTTATTAGCTGCATAACCTTGTATACTTTAATTTTCGAAGCACAAGTTTTCTCCTCTGTTAAATGGAGATAACGGTATTTACTTTATAAGGTTTTAGTAAAGATTTACCAGCAGTAGTTCCTTTAAAAGCATTAGCTATTATTATTCATATGTGATGTCACCATAATTGTCCCTTATTTCTTCAACTATATCTTTGGCCACTCCTGGCTGCTTCTCCAGTCAGTAATTCTATTACCATGCCCCTTTGGCAGAAGAAGAAACTCAGGGTTAGTTCAGTATATTGCCCATGGTCACAAAGTTGGTAACCTTGTCCATTTTTTAAAGCCCGAGTCAGATCTACCTCCTCTTGGGTCTCCCTTGACTCTCTAGCATGTGACTCCACCTCCCAGAAGTCCTTCCATCTTTCCTGTTTGTGGAGTGACCCTGTGACAGAGGGAACACCCCGCTGTCTTTCACTTTATCTCTGTATCTCCCAGGCTGGGCCTAAATCAGTTCCCTTTAAGAATACATCTGATCACATCACCCTCTGCTTAAATCCCTCAAATGGCTTCCACTACATTGAGTAAAATACCCAATGGCTTCACCATGGTCCCCAAGGTCATCGTGACATGGCCCTGCCTGCCTTTCTGAACTCATCTGCCTCCACCTCTTCCCGACTCCTGCTCTTCCAATCCCTCTGGTCTCCTTGCTATTTCTCCAACATGGCAGGCTCATTCCCATCTCAGGACCTTTGCCCTGCCCAGATCTTTGTAAAGCTGGGTCCTCTTTGTTCCGGTCTCTGCTCAAATATTGCCTTCCCTGACCACCTACTCTAAAGTGCTCCCTCTGCTCCGCCCTTAATCTACTTTGTTTCCTTCAAAACCCCCGATACTCTCTAAAATTCCATCACCTATCTAGGTGCCAACCATCTATTTCTGTTCACTAGACCACAAATTCCCTGAGGGGATTCCTGCCTTGTTCACATCTGTTATCCCAGAGCTGGGGACAGTGCCTAGGACACTTAATTCTGCTGAAAAATTATTAGTTGAATGAACCAGTGAATGAGTGACATCAGTGAGGGGCTCCTCAGGGAAGGGTAAATGGGGGAAGCAGTGCTGTGGGGGCTCTGTGTCCCCCATCTCAGGCATGGAGCAGTCCCACTATCCAAGCAGGAAGCCCTGGCCTAAAAGCCCCACTATCCAGGTAGCTTGACTACAGAAAATGTGGGGGCAGGGGGGAAGGCGTGTCCTTATACCCCACCCTGGAAGCTGTGGGTCGGCAGGGTGAGGGAGGACCAGAAAGGGGCCCCAGTCTTCAAGAGGCGCATGCCGTTAGCCCTGCATCCATTTACCCAGCATTTCAGAGGAGTCAGAGCATGAGCCTCGGTGAAGGTAGGGGCCATCTGCGTCTGTCTCGCTCAATTCCTCAGCCCTTGCACAGTGCTTGGCACCCTTGGGCACTTGGTAGTTGTCTGTTGAGTATACAAATGCCAGGCCTGGAAGGCAGGAGGACTCACTCCTCTGTTCTAGGTGCTTGCAATTGGTGGTGGTGGGGGCATAGCGACAAACATAAAAATAGTGGGATGGATTCAAACAAATTTCAACATGTAGAATTGGTAAGAATAAAAAATAGAAGGGGTGTGGAGGTCTAGGGCAACGGGGAAACCCTCCCATTTCATGTGAAGGCAGGGAACATGCTGGCCTCCCTCCCTGTTGATTCCTCTTGCTTAGCATACAGTCTGGCCCAAGAAATACCAAATGAAAGGATGAATACATAAATGCAGAAATGAAAGGGAATGAGGAAGGATGGGAGGACCAGGAAGGTAGGGTTGTTCCCCTGCTCTATCCTTAGGGCCCAGGACAGGGTCTGGCACACCACAGGCACTTTGGAAATGTGGGGAACGAATGAGATCTCTAGTTTGTGACTACTATAAAGGCAGAAACCACGGCCACCTTGGACCCTGTTGGGCTCCTACTTACGAGGTGCTCAACTAATATTTGCTGACATCATGATCTAAATGTGGGTCCTGAAGAAGCTTCCCTTCCACCAGGCCCCAGTCCTCATCCAACCAACCGACTGATTTTTGAGAGCCTGTGATCAGCCAGGCAGCTGGGAAGATTTACATAAGCCACATCCCTTTCCTCCTCCTTCATCTTTTCCAATTGGCCTCAGCCAGCTGGGGCAGAGGCCTAGGACTCCATGAAATGGTTCTCAACTGGGGGAGGTTTTGCCCCAAGGGATATTTGGTAATGTCTGGAGCCCAGTTTTGGTTGTCATAACTGGGTGAGGGGCGGGGAACACTAACGGCTGCTGGTGGGTAGAGGCCAAGGTTGCTACTCAACAGCCTACAACACACAGAACCACCTCCTACAATCATCCGGCCCCAAATGTCAATAGTGCCAAGGCTGAGAAAGGTCTGACCCCAGGCTAGGTTCTTCCTGTCCCTGCCCGGTGACTCTGATATTATGGTTGGCCAGGAGGGCACTCACTGTGTGTCCTGTTCACACAGGAAGCACGGGCCTTGTCCTAGCATTCACAGATATATTATTTATTGAGCAACTGTGACTCTAGCCTGGGAGGCAGGTAGTCTTTCCACCTTTCTGAGCCTTCTTTTCATCCCCTATGGTGGCAAGTCCTGCCTCAGCTGCTCCTGTGTACTGCTGCTCCATTTTGCCCTAGGCAGTGTCTTCTGGTGTCCCCATTTCCCACCACCTAGGCCTGGCCTCACAAGGTTCCATACAAGCAAGTTTTGTGGGCAGGACACCACTTACTGTTGATGGACTTGAGGTCCCGGTGGATGATGGGCACAGGGGCATCACTGTGTAGGTAGTTCATGCCCCGGGCCACCTGCACAGCCCAGTTGACCAGCACGTGAGGGGGCACCCGGCGACCTGCCAGCACCCTGCTCAGTGCACCTCCCCTGGCATATTCCATCACCAGGCAGAGGTGTGGGGGGCTGAGGCAGGCACCTCTGAGGGCAATGATGTTGGGGTGCTGCAGGACTCCAAAGAGCCGGGCCTCCTGGCGCACCTGCTCTGCTGTCACTGCCGGGTCCCGTTCGGGGTCTAGCCGGGCGGCCTTGACAGCCACCTCCTCGCCACGCCACAAGGCCCTGTAGACCTTGCCAAAGCCCCCTACACCGATGATCTCCTCTAGCTGCAGCTCGTGGAAGGGGATCTCCTGGGGAAGCTGGAGGCCTGCGGGCGCGGCCGGGGCGCTGGGGGCCACGTAGTTGCTGGGGAAGACGCCCACACGGCCGCTGGGTAGCTGCCCGGTCCACCAGCCCTCATCTCCCGACACCGCACAGTCCTGGGAAAGCACCTGGACGCGGTCGCCCCTCCGCAGGGTCAGTTCCTCGTCGCCCGCCGCCTCGTAGTCGAACACCGCGGTCCAGACAGGCCCCGTGGGGGTCGTGCCCCACTCCTTGGCCGCCGTCCCCTCCTCCTCTTCCATGGGGGAGGGGCCGGGGCTGCGGGAGGCCGCTTCACACAGGCTGCCCCCGGGATGCAGAGGGCGGGCCCTGGCGGCCAGGATGGGGGCCAGTCCCTGCGAGTCCTAGGGGGCTCCTGGGGTCCATGGCTGGGGGGCCTCCGCAGGAGCAAGAAAATGCCTCTCCTTAAGAAGGCAGGGTCGGCCCCCCTGGTTCAGCTGCCCAGGCGGGGCGGGGTGGGGGTAGGGCGATGGGTTCACCTGTCCCCCCCAAACGTTAGGGCTCTAAGAGGGCCTGGCCGCGCGGCTCCCGAATTCCTGCCGGGGCCCGCCGGTGGGGGACGAGGGCGAGGGCAGCAGGCAGCCCCCTTCCCCGCGCCTCTCACCCCGCGCAGCTCCACCGGCGGCCCCCGGCTCCGCATCCCGGACCACTACGGCCGGGCGGGGTGGAGGTGGCGGGGCCCGGGGGGCATCCGCCCCGGGGCGGGGTGGCGCGCCCCTCAGCCTCCTCACGCGCGGGGCTGTCGGGCGGTCCCCATCCTCAGCACCGGCCTCCAAGTCCGCCCCAGTCCCTGCCCCCGCCCGCGCCGCTTCCCGGGGCTGCTGGCGGTGCCCGAGTGACGTGCTCGCCGCCGCCGCGGCGGCCGCCGCGCGGTGCCACCCGGGAGTTGTAGTCTCCGGCTGTGCGGCCTCAAGGCTCGTCCTCTTCCCCTCAGCCCCCCAGAGCGCGGCTGCCAGCCTCGGGCCGCAGTGGGGACCCCGCGGGGCCGGAGGAATCCTTCCTGGGAGATAAGCCTGGCCTCGGACCCTCCCTGGGACCCGGTGGGCTGGACGCCTGGAAGAGCGAAGGAGGAGGAGGCCAAGCGCTGAAGGCTGACAGTGACGGACGGGCTCCGCAAAGCGAGAAGTAGGAGCTGCATGAAAGATGGTTAAAGCCTCGAGCCTCTAACGCAGCCGGGACAAGATCCCCGCGGCTGGACTACCCCTTGGGACCCTGATCCGAGGTGCACGCCGGGAAATGTAGTCCGTTCTGGGACCGGCGCTGCGGGAGGCGGCGCCCAAACCGCAGGCTTCGGAGAGCCGGTGGGTGGCCTCAGTAAGCTAGCGGGTCGCCCTGATGGCGAGGCCTCCGCGGGGAAGAGGGGGCTGGGGAATGTGTTTACTGACCCTGAGGAAATCACAGCGACGTCTGCTTTTCCTACCAGCTCTGGGGTCCTCTGCCTCCCCAGTCAGAACTCGAGCCTACGGGAATCCCGTCTTCCACAATAGGAACTTCTATTTATTGGGGCTGAATGTGTTTCTTGTGCTTTGCACACATATTATCTTTAAGTCCTCGCAAAGCCCACATTTTACAGATGACGCATAGAGAAGTAAAGTTACTTGTCCAAGGTCACAGAGCTATAAATAGCAAAACAAGAATTAAAAATAAAAAACACGACCACCGTGATTTAAAACACTGCCTCCTCATTAAAAGGATGAGAAAACTGAGTCCTGTGGAGGTTTAGCGACTTGCTCAAGATCTGAGGCCTGTAATGGGCAAAACTCCGGGTCTTTTCACTCGTCCTCTCTGGTGTTGTCTGGGGGTCTGAAGGGTGAAAAGAAGAGGGGAGCTTTGGTGCTCAAGCTCCAAGGAACTGCCCGTGCCCCACAGTCTCCTGGAAAGTTATTTCACTTTCAGAGGGAAGTGGGTACCCGGTTTCCTGGCTACCTGGTCAGGGAAATGCAGGATTTATCAAGAATGCCTATCGGAGGAGAGAGATTCCACTTCATTCTGAGTATAGGCGTTTCTGCCATAACCTGATGTGTGCGTTCCTGAAAATCCTGGGGGTTTGCAAAGCAGTGCACTAAAATAACAAGGCTTTATGGGAAAAATAGAATTAGGGACAGATTGCCCCAAACGTATGCAACTTTGTAATCATAGCCCTAGAAAACCAGTAATGATTCTAATAGAAATATTAGCATAGTTAAATTTTCAGGAGCATTTGCACTTAGCCTTCCATCCATTCTTTGCAATCTTACACGCTGGGGCTTGTTCATCCTTGGAGATGCTAGTCTGGAGATGTTAACTTATAATGGACTTTGGTCCATATTCATCATAATTCAAAATCTGATCCAACCTGTAGTCTTGTTCATTAATGTGTCATTTTAATTCTGGGAAAGTATCATTTCAGTTTCTTCATCTACGTTCACAGCCTTGCCACATACCATAACCTTGTATCTAGTGTTGTGGTTTTTGAAGCCATTAAGCCAATCACTGTGAATCTAAAGGAAGACAATTCTGTAGATTTGCAGCCTTTTCTCTAAATATCTTTTTTTATTACTAACCCTTCCTCTTTAACTGTGAGAAAGCATGCATCTGATCGCTTCAAAATCTTAACTTCCTTGGAGAAAATTGCATATTAAACAACATGCTTGTGTATGCTGGCATCATTATTCTGTTTATCAATTGCTTAGGGTGTGATTCAAGTCAAAGAAGCAGGTACACAGTAGAGCAGGTGGTCTCCAAGCAGCTGCCTAGACTTGGGTGAGGAAAGGAAGCTAGCGGGCCCTGCAGTGGGAATGGGGAGTGGGATGGAAGTTGTCAATTCCATTTAAAAAATTATTTGGATTTTGATTGGGATTGTAATGAATGTTATTAATTTGGGGAAAATTTAAGGTTTTTTTATTATTGAGTCTTCCATTCTTGGACATAGATACAATTTTTTTCTGGGATATCTTGTACATACTTTCTTCTGCCCACTCACTGGGACTTTACTGTTTTAACTTACTTATGGCTGAGATTTTGTTATTTTTTTCTTGTCAGTTACTGCTGTTGTGTTTTTAATGCTGATCTTGGATCTTGATATCTTGTTAAACTCACTCTTGTTCTAGGATTGACAGATAATTCTGCATACTTTCCCACCTATATGATCCTGTGTTGGCAAGAAAAGTCTTTCCAGTCTTTGAAACTCATTTATCTCCTCCTCCCCTTTTGACTGAGAGTTCCAAAAATAGTGGTGATAAAGGGGAAACATTGTCTTGTTCTAGACTTTTAGAGGAATAACCCTAAGGTTTCAGTATGTTTTCAGTAGAGCTCTAGAAGTCCTTTATCAAATTCTATTTCTACTTTGCTAAGAGGTTTTTTTAGAAGTAGGTGTTGACTTTTATCAGATTTTTAAATGCATTTATTTATGTGATCACATGTTTTTCTGCCTTAATCTGGTAATATTGAACCATCCTCCTTCTTTTTACCATTGCTGGATTTGATTTAATATTTTTATTTAGGGTTGTTTGCATTTATTTTTATGAATGGAATTGGCCCACGGTTTTCTTTCTTGTTCCATCCTTGCCCAGTTTTGACATTAGGGAACTGTTAGCCCTGTTCTATGATTTGGATGAATGACCTATCATTTTCTATGATCTGGAATGGTTTGCGATATATTGAAGTTATCTGTTCTTTGCACATTTGGTAGAGTTTGACTGTAAGATCACCCATGCTTGGTGCCTTTTTGGTAGGTCTTTGACTACAATTTCAACTTCTGTGGATATTGGTTTATTCAGATTTATTATTTTCTCCTGGAATGAATTTTTGTAATTTGTATTCACGTAAAACAGTATCTATTTTATCTAGGATTTCAGATTAATTGGGATAACTTTATACATATTATTTTTTATGTGTCATTTGTATCTGAAGTTATATAGTTCCTTTGGCTTTCCTGATATTTATTTGTTCCTTTTCTTATCTTTCTGGATCACACTTGCAAAAATTTAATAGTTTTATTGCTCTTTAAAAACCCCAGCTTTTTATTTTACTGATAATCTTTTCTATTTTGGGGGGGGAGAGGTTATTTTGTTTCATTAGTTTCTGCTTTGTTGATTCATTCTTTTTCTCCCCCATTTTAGTGTTTGTTAATCATTATACTCCAGATTTTGATATGTGGTGCTTTCATTGTCATGAGTTTTCCAAAGATGTCATTTCAATTTCCTTAAACTCCAAATTATTTAGAAATGTATTTTTGAATATTTTAGTACATGGAGTTCCTTGATTATCTTTTTTAGTTAATATCTACTTTTATTCAATGAACGTATTTTAAATGCTATAAATTCTTAGAAATTTGTTGAGATTTCCTCTTTGACCTAGTATGTGGCTTTTTGTTTTGTTTTGGAAGTGTTCTGTATGTGTTTTTAAAGGATGTGTATTCTAGTTGTTGGGATCAGACGTCTGACTATACAAGTTTATTAATTGTCTAATTCTTTTTTTTTTTTTTTGTGGTTTGTGGCGGTGTCTTTTTCACTTTTTATTTTGGAATAAATTTTCAAGCATTTACAAAAGCAAAGAGAGTGACATCGCGACCCACCTTGTAACCAGTTTCTGTGATTACCAACATGTTGCCAATCTTATTTCATCTGTTTCCGCATACATACCCTTATCTTTTCGGCACTTTGAAACAAACCCATGGCATCATATCATCTCATCCATGAATACTTAAGTACGGACATTTTATTTTTTCTAACATAACAGCAGTGGATTTTACGCAGACATCAAGCCCTCATTGTTCGGTTCTAGGCCTGCACACTTAACCGATCGTTGCGCCAAGCACTGGGAAAGGACCTGTTTCATTGTCAGTGCTGCATGTTAGATTTTTTATTTTGCTAATTGGGTTTTTTTTTTTTAAATAATTTATTTTATTTTAGTATCATTAACCTACAATTACATGAGCAATACCGTGATGATTGAACTCCCCCCTTCACCAGGTTAATTGTCTAATTCTTATCTACTAGATCCTTACTTTATTTTTTTTCTGTTTGGTTTATTGTTTTCTGGAAGGTGTAATAAGTCTCCCATTATGAGTGAGGATATGTCAATTTCTCCTTTTAGCTGTATCAGTTTTCACTTTATATATTTTGAAGTATTGTTGTTAGGTGCATAAGGGCTCATAATATTAATATGACCTAATTGAATTATTCCTTTTATCAGAATGAAATATCCTTCATTGTCCTTCCTAATATTTTTTGCTTTTAATACTTCCTTTTTCTTAACATTTCCTTGGTATTTCTTTTCTCATTCCTTTATTCTTTTTTTTCTTTTTCAGAGAGTTGAATTTATCATATTGCTTCATTTCTAACATGCTATCTGGAATAGTTTGCGTAAAGCTACCCTTTTATGTTATGTTATCTTCCCCTCATATCCCATTCCCACTTTTATTTCTTCCTCCACCTCATAGATGCACTTTCTAATGTTGTTAATTTATGGGTCTTGGATATGTCTATACTACTAAAAGATGTACAGTGCTTTGTATATGTAAATATTTTTAATTTATAAAAATGGTATTAAGTCATTTTATTTATTACTTAATAAATAAATAAATTTAAATTTAATTTATTAAGTAAAATTTCGACTTTTACTTTTCCTTCTCAATATTGTTTCAAGAGCCTTCCATGTTGTTGTTTGTACATCTAATTCATTGCTTCTGATGGCTGCACAGTACTCCAAGTTATTAATTCACTATCCTTAACTATTTACTTACTAATAAAGACTTATATTGCCTTGAAATCTTTGCTACTACAAAGTAGTACTTCAATTCACAATTTTGTACTTGTATCCTTTGGGATACAAGTGTAGGAGTTTCTCTGGATTACAGGATATACATACTGAATTACACTACCTGGAGGTGCATGATATTTCCAAATTCCACATGTCTTCCCTAATACTCTGACCTAATTCTCGCCACACTGATGGATTTAAACTAATGTGTTGTAATTTCCTAACTGATTATGAATGAGACCAAGCATCTCTTCAGATTTAGCCATCTGGCTCTCCTTTTATGTTAATTGCCTATTCATATTTTTTGTCCAGTTTTTCTATTGGGTTTCCTATTCTTAAATCTTTGCAGGATTTTGTTGTATATTCTGGATATTCATCACTTTTTTGAAGCTGAAAATATCTTTTCCTAGTGTGTCACTCATTAAGTTTTTCAATCATGTCTTTGTTTAGAAGAAATCTTTAATTTTAGCTCAAATCTATCTCATTTTCACGACATGGTTTATGTTCTCTGGGTTTAAGAATCTTTATTCACATTAAAGTCATAAAGATATTCTACCTTTTTTTACTAGCTCTTATGAGTTGAGCCCCACACAAAAGATATGCTGAAATCCTAACCACCCCCCACTGAATCCCCGTACTCTAGAATGTGGTCTTATTTGGATAGGGTTGTTGCAGATGTAATTAGTTAAATTACTCACCCACCTCACTTCTGCTTACATCCCTCTGGACAGAAATTAGTCATATGGCTACAGACAAAGCATATCACCTGGCGTTTGGTCAGAAAAACAGAAAGTGACCTAGTTATGTTTACAGTCTGCAAGCCAGGGAGAGAGGCCGCAGAGGAAACAAAGCTGCCAACACCTTGATCTTGGACATTCAGCTTCCCAAACGGTGAGAAAATTAAAATTTCCGTTGTCATTTTAGTCACTCAGTCTGTGATACTTTGTTATGGTGGCCCCAGCAAACTAATTCCCTCTCCGTTGCTGGAATTTCAGACATCATCTTGGCCCCGGAGGGAGGAACTTTGATTTTGCACGGGGGCCTTTCCGACGCTGTTCACATCACAGCCGGAGCACAGCCGGGCTTGGTGCACAGACTGAACGATCCCAGGCCCAGGGTGTGTCACTCACACGGTGTTATGTTTCTTTTTTCAGGGCGTCATTCTAGTTCTTCTGCTCAGGAATGAATCTGAGGACAAGCAGCATCTTGGTGATTTCCAAATGACTTGGTTTGAGGGCCTGTGGGATGTGCTGATAAGAAAGACCGGAGGCGAGGTGAGAACAGTGGGAGCTGGGGAAAGGAACGAGGGACAGAGGCATGCTCTCATGCATGAAGCCAGCTTTCTTTTAGTAGGTGTGGGTGAGGAAAGCATTTTATGAAAAGGTCTAGAAACAGAGGGAAATGCAAAGAGGGAATGATGTTCGATGAGTTTAGGATTAAGTGATTCAGAGTTGGCGCAAGCGTTCTAGCCCTCTTTGCCTCTCTTGATTAAGTCAGGAGGCTTATTTTCTCAGATAACTGCATTTATTATTTCCTTCCCGTAGTTTTCATGTATGACAAACTCGTCTTTCATGAAAAAAAATATTTGCTGAGCACAGTCACGGTATTGAGCGAGGAGAGAGTCCCTGCCTTCATGCAGGTCCGAGTCTGGGTGGGCAGGAGAGGCACTGAGCGGGTGCAATAGGAGTGCTGAGTGTCTCAGAAGGGCAGTAAGGGGTGCTGCAGGAGCACATGCCTGGAAAGAACCAACTCGATCTGAAGGCTTCAGTGAAGAAGTTGACACCTGAAAGATGAAGAGGAGACGGAGACAGAAAGTTCCAGGCAGATAACCATGTTGTGAAAGCCCTAAAGTAATCACAGCATCAGTTCATGACACTGAAGAGTCCAGTGGCTGGACGTGGAGCGATGGGAACAGTGGCTGGGCCTGAGGCAGCAAACAGAAGCCTGCTAGGAAGAACTTTCTAGGAAATGCAAGGATTTTAGACTCTCCCCAAGGGCCAGTGGGAAACCACAGAAGGATTTAAGCAGTGTGACTTGCTCTACCCTGGTTGTTGAATGGATTATGAATTAACCATAGAACTAGATGTGGAAGGTGGCTGCAGTAGTAGTCAGCCAGGAGATGATGGTAGCTTGGAAGAGGATAGCATCTGTGGGGACTGAGAGAAATGACAAAGAAGTGATAGAACTTCTGGGACATTCTAAAGGATCTGATACGCGTGAGTGAGAGGGAAGAGCTGAGTGTGATTCTTAGATTTCTAGGGAGACTGTGAAGAGCTCAAAGAGGAGAGGGTCAGGATGTCACTCTAGGAGGTCTGTCAGGGGGAAGCAGGACTTTAAAAAAGTGTACAGAGAAGGAATACTAATATCTTGAAGTAGCATTGGGGTGCCAAGGGATGGCAGATTGTGTTATTGTTCACAATATTTGCTGTCTCTACTGAAAGATACATGACTGATAGCAGGCTCGGTCACATGACTTGCTGTTGCCAATGGAGCATCTCTTCTGAGCAGAAGCTTCAAGAGCAGCCAGTGACTGTCTGTGTGTCATTTCCTTCTTTCAGGAGATTGGCAGCGTTTCAGAGGCTGCCCCATGAATAGAGAGCCCGGGTCCAGGATTGAAGATGTGGAGCCCAGCCCAGCTGACCCACGTCGGGCGTGGCACATGAGTGAGTCTCCAGCTTTGTCTGTGTGAACCCCTGGGATTTGGGCTCATTTGTTTCCACAGCATATCCTGACCACCCGTCTCCTCCTCTAGACGTTGAGGTGTTTGGCAACTGGGGGAAATGAAGAGCCTTCAATTAGGATTGTGGGGATTATTTTCAGGGAAGGCGCTGGTGTTAGTTCAGGTAAGAGCTGGAGGGAACATTCGGTGACAGGTTTCCTGGGGTCACAGTGGAAGAGTTTGTAAGGATGTGGGGAGGCAGGAGTTGGGCAGAATAAAGACAATGCAGAGGATGATGGAGACGAGAGCGCCTGAGATAATGGGAAGGGCTTGTATTTGGGGATTACCGTGAAGAATAAAGATAGGAAACCTGAGGAATGTGGTCACGACAGCTCTCGGAGGGCAGTAGGCTTTTGGGTCCAGAACCATGTTGTGAGGAGAGCAGCCTCCCAGTCCTCACCACAAGGCCATGTGCTCCTTCTCTTAATGTTTGTCATCATTCTCATCAAAATTTGTTTGCTTCTCAGTTGTTGGTGTTCTTCTAATGGAAAGTGACTTCCATGTCGCAAGAATCTGGCCTGCGTTGTTCACTGCCCTACCCTGAATGCCAAGCACCGGAGCCCATCTGTCCGTGGATGGAATGAATGAAAGAGATCTGTGGATCCAGCCTATTGGACAGATCTCTCCCATCTGCAAAGGGGCCCTCTCGGCAGTCTGTAAACTAAGGTTTGGCTTTTGGCTCTTGGCTTGTGTTTCACTGTCTTAGTGACTGTGTGCAAGCTAACTAGCTTCTCTGACCCTGGTTTCCTTAGCTTTAAAACAGGATAATAATCATTATCTAACAGATGGGGCTGTTCTCAGAATTAAGCGAGATGGTTTGTGTAAATCGCTCAGGATGCTACAACCATCCAGTTGTCGGGCACATGTTATGTCCTAATGTTAGTAAAGACATCTCTGCTGAGGCCCAGGGCAGACAAGCATGCCCCTCCTCTCCACTACAACTCCACATGTTTTTTCCAATCTTTGTCCCCAACCTTAGTAGAGAGGAAAAGGGACTTGTCCAAAGACCCACATGGCAGAGTGGCTGTCCCCACTACACTTTTGAAGGAAATGGCTCTCTCAGCTAGTGAGGAATGTAACTCAGAGAGATATCCAGCAGTCAGGGGAGTGTCTTAGTTTCCTCTTGCGGCTGTAATAAAGTGCCACAAATGTAGTGACTTACAACAACACGCATTTGTTACTTTATAGTTTGGAAGGTCAGAAATGTGAAATGGGCCTCATGGGGCTAAAATCGAGGGCTGCCCTCCTTCTGGAGGCTTGAGGGGAGATCCATTTCCTTGCCTTCTCCAGCTTTTACAGTCAGCTTGGCTCCTGGCCCCTTCCTCCATCTTCCAGGCCAGCATTGGCATCACTCCGACCTCTGCTTCCATTGTTACATCTCCTTCTCTGACTCTTCCTCTCCCTTCTCTCCCTTGTAAGGACCCTCCTGATTACACTGGGTGTACTTGGATAGTCGAGAGTAATCTCATCTCAACATCCTTACCTTCATCACATTTGCAAAGTTTCCCTTTTTCCATGCAAGATAATGATATATTGACAGGTTCCAGGGATTGGGACGTGGACATCTTTGGGGACATTTTTCTGCCTGCCACAGAAGGCAAGTTGGAAATTGACTCTCAGGCATCAGAGCACTCGTGTGTCCCTCTCCAATCTCCCCAGCTGTGTGCTGATCTCATCTCTTTCTTTCCCTCCTTTTCCTACTTTTTCCTGTCCTTGCAGCTCATAGAGGCATTTTCTCCAAGTCCCTTAGTCTTTATGAATGCTGTTCCAAGTCAAGGTCCTCTCTGGTCACATCCACTGGAATGCACATGATCAGACAGGGTCTCCAAGTGGAGCCTCTGGAACAGCATAGTCCAAGAGGAATAGAATATGAGCCACAAATACAAGTCACATATATAATTTCAAAATTTCTAGGAGTCCCATTGAAAAAAAAGTAAAAAGATATAGATGGAATTCATTTTAATAACATTTATTTATTTTAAATTTCATTTTCAAAATTTATCAGAATATAGTTGATACACAATATTATACTGGTTTCAGATGTACCACATGACTCAATAATCATATACATTGCTCAGTGCTCACCACATTGGTTACTCCTACTACCGTACCAAGATACTACAATATTATTGGTTAACATATATTTTATTTAATCAGATGTATCAAAAATGTCATTTCAGTATGCTTTCAATATAAGATAATTAATGGAGTATTTTATATTAAATCTTTGCGATCTGGTGTGTATTTTACACTTCAGCCCGTCTCAGTTCAGACCAGCCACATTGCAAGTGCTTAATAGCCAGCTGTGCCTGTGGCTGCCCTATGGGACAGCACAGGCCTAGAACACTAACTCTGCAAGGGCCCCAGGGCCTAGAACAGTTCCTGGGGCAAACACAGGAATTAATGGACTGTTCTGTTGGGCTTGGGCTCTGTTTTAAAAGCCCTGGGCAGCTGACCTGAAGGAGGAAGCCTAAATAGGCAGGTCATTTGCATTAATTTGCATAACCCCTCCCTTGCCACCCATCCCTTAGGCAGCTTATCCCTAATGAGCCCCACAGGGTTCACTCTTACCCAGGGAACCTTGAAAAATGCCCCATTGAGCTGCGCTCAGTGTTTAGTCGGGAAGGTAAAGGACAGAAAGGAAACTCTCCATGGAGCCAACTCTCCGGAGATGGGTGGGTGAAGATGCCCCAGACTTATCTCCTTTCATGATCTGTCCTTCAACAAGTTACACATAGAGGGGGTAGGGGGGCCACTTAGCCCGGCAATTCTATTTCTAGGTATATGCCCAAGAGAACTGAAACGTGTTCCCACAAAAACTTGTACATGAATGCTCATGGCAGCATTATTCATATTAGTAAAAAAACGGAAACAACCCAAAGTCCATCAACTGATGAATGGGTAAACAAAATGTGTTATATTCATAAAACGCAACATTACTGAGCCATAGAAAGAAGTGAAGTTCCGATACATGCCACCACATGGAACAACCTTGGAAATATTATGCTTAGTAAAAGAAATGAGGCAGAAAAGGACAAATATTATGTTACTCTATTAATATGTAATGTCCCAAATAGGCAAACCCATAGAGACAGAAAGTAGATCAGTGGTTCTGGGGCTAGGGGGAGAGGGCAGTGACCGCTGGCGGGATGGGGTTTCTGCTGGGGTGATGGAAATGTTCTTGAACTGGATGGTGGTAAGGGCTGCACAACATTGTGAAGGTTCTGAAAACTACTGCATTGGATACTTGAAACAGTGAATTTTATGGCATGTGAATTACATCTCAATTTTCAAAACTACATGCCTGTCATATTATTTCTTTTAGCCCCTTGCATCTGCTATATTGTGTCCCCTCTGAATCTTTTGACATACAGTTCATTCTACTTGGAAAAAAGGCTTCATCACCATCCCCTTTTTTCCCTAATGGTAAAATTCAGGCTATATAGTTAGTCTAGGAAGAGAGAGCTTTGCAGTGGAGAGCTGTTTTGTCTGTAATTTACTTTAAGACACTTCCGCACATTCTGAGGAGCAGAGCTGGGGGTGAGGACAGGCAGAGCAGGGAGTGGGGTGGGGGGTTGTTGTCATAGAAATCATGTTCATATATTATTATTTTTTATTTTAAAAGAAAGATTATTTCCAAGAATTACTAAAAATCTAAAATCCAGAAAAAAGACACTCATGCACCCAGTGATGGGTATGTGGGTGTTCTGTTTGAACCTACATGTTGCGGGCAGGTTAGCTGTCATTTGAAAGATGCTAATCAGAGGGCTCTAGAGGCAGCCATTATAAGCGTGCAGTGATATTTCTTTCCAGTCAACACAGAGGCTCTTTGAATTAGCATAACTGGTATTAGAAACCGCTTTTGCTTTGGTGAAATAAGTCATAGTTGAGATGTTGATTGGGTCGACACACTGTGCAGGTCTGAATCCCCAGAGCCAAAAGCCCGTCTCCTCACTCCAGGAAGGTATTGTACCCAGTGGCATCCTATAGAGAGCCCAGAGTTTGCCTTGGAAGTCTTCTCAAAGGAATTTATGCAAAGAACAACCAAACAAGACTGGTCAGAGATCAGTTGATTAAAAAAAAAAGTATTGCAGAAGAAAGAAAAAAACCCCCCAAATCCCTCTCTTAACCAAATACTATACAGGGAGTTAGCATGAGATCCCACGGGTTACGACCTTTGAGTTTAAGAATAAGCTTAGTAAACTATTGCTAAATTTTTTAGGTCATTTGATAGGATTTTTATAAACTCTAGTTTTCAAACCAACCATTGTTTTCATTTATGGTGTTCATCTAAAAGTGTTTCAAGTTTTAAAAAGTGCCAGAGTCCAGCTCCAGCGAGTCCAGGAGTCCCTGAAGGAGAAACGGCGTCGGCGAGTGAGGACACAGACACTAGCAAAGATGCTAAGCTGGCCTGGCCTATTTATTGGCAGAAACAACAAGCAATATATAGGGGATTGGTTACAAAAAATCATCATAAAATCATCATAAGACATGTGTCATTCAGTGATTTATGGCATAATCTAATTCTCGGAATGTTCCCCTGCTTTCCTAACCATGAAAGGTCATCATGTTTTATTCCTCAAGATTTTTCTGTTGCTCTCATAGTTTTAGATTCTAATCTCAGGTTAAATTTCTACAAGGCACCACAATATCTTAAAACTTGCTCAACCGGACTCCCACCTAGGCTCGCTGTGGGGGCAAGTGTTTTCCATAATTCCCTGAAAAGCACTCATTCTGTTGATTTTGACTATAACAGTGTGTACTGTAATTTCTATAGTTGATTCATAAGGGGACTCTACCAAGATTTTTCCACCTGCTTTCCCGACCCACACCCCATGTAGGTCATCTCTTGTTTCTCCTGGGGGCCAAGTGGACCTGGGAGCTGTACCCTGAATTCACCTGAACTTTCTTCTATTTCCCAACCCAGGGATAATAACCCACCGGCCTGGGGGGAATGTGTAGGGTTTCATTTTCTCTTTAGATAAGGGGATTATCCTGTTTCACAAGCTGGGTTTTTATGATTGCTCTGCTGTTCCTAACAGTTCTCTTCTCAGGGGCATTTTCTGACTCACGAGGGCTGTTTGGACTGGGGGAATGGTCATTTTAAGCAATAGAAGAGATACCAGTAGCCTTCCCTTTGGAGGCCCGCTGTGCAGCATCCGTCCATCGGCCTCTTGGGCTGTGCCATCAGGCAGGTGGAGTAGGTTGGCTTCTGGCAAAAAGGATTCAAGTATAAATATCTTTAACAGGAAAGAAAAACTAACAGATTTCATCAGCACTGGGAATGTTCTTATCTTTTTTTTCTCCTTGGGTATTGGAAGCTTGAGAACAGTAAATACTGGGGAATTCAAAAATACATTTACTTTGAGATTTTCTTTGGCCTTCAAACCCAGCTAATATTTTACCAATTGAAAACTAACTTCCATCCTTAAAGGGGAAGCATGTATTCTAATCTTATGTTTTCCTCTAAAAAGGGGGTCTATATGCTTTTCATTCAGATGATCAAGTAATATTTTCACAGCATAGCAACTTTAGAATATGATTTGCTTTGGGGAACCCAAAGATTTATATATTTCCAGAACATAAAGTTCAGGGAATTGGATGAGGCTAAGCTGTAACTGAAGATAACTTTGAAGAGCATTTTGTGCTGCATTAGGAAGGAATTTCACCCTGGCGGGCTGGTAGGCAGTGACAAGGAAAAACGATTTCTTTCTCTGCTGACCATTCTTCTCTCAATACTGGTCACCGGATATATGTGGGGTTTTCCCCCAGCAAGAAATTCTCCAGTTCTCTGGGGACACCAGCTGGATGTCTTACAATTCAGTCTGACACCGTCTACCTGGAGTTAGCATGAGATCCCACAGGTTAAGGGCTTAGACTCAAGAAAGTACTCCCTGCCCCTGCAGATGTCAATTGCAAAGAGTGGGTCTTCAGCACACCTGCAGTTTCTGTCCAGTTTAGCTACAGTGGGGGTTCCCATGGCACCCTCCTCAGGTTCCATAACATATGTGGGGCAGTTGGGGTTCCTATGGCCAGGATCCTCACTGAACCTAAACCACTTGATGATGTAACTGGCCTGTTGCTGGGCTACCACTTCCACACCCATAGGCAATAAGCTATTATTGTACTATATAGAGAGCTCGGCCCAGTGCTCTGGGCAGAGGCAGGGATGCTAGTGCTCAACCTACTGCCGGGAGGACAAGCTGGGTAATAAACCCTTTCACCCCAAGAATGTTCTACTGTCATTTCTTTGGTCACACTGAATCCATAGTGAACTTTCCCAGGGCTGAAACCCATTGGCAAGACAGCATAATTTGCTAGAACAGCTCCCAGACCTCAGGGAAATAGTGACTAGATTACTGATTTATAACAAAAGGATACAACTCAGGAATAGCCAGATGGAAGAGAAGCATAGGGCAAGGTATGGGGAGAGTGATGCAGAGCTTCCATGCTCTCTGCAGGCATGCTACCCTCCCAGCTCCTGGTGGGCACCAATCCAGAAGCTCTCAGAACCTCTCAGAGTTCTTTATGAAGGCCTCATTACTTAGGCATGATTGATTTAATCACTGGTTATTGGTGATTAACTCAGACTCTCTCCCCTCCATGGAGGTCAGGGGGTGAGGCTGAAGGTTCCAACCCTCAAGTCATGTGTTAGCTCCCTAGCAACCTGCTTCATCCTTAGGGGCTTTCTAAAAGTCACCTCATTAACATAAACTTAGGTGTGGTTGAAGGGGACTTGCTATGAATAATAAAAGATGCTGCTTTCACTTTTATGGCTCTTACCAGGCTTTAGGGATGAAGACCAAATATATGTTTTGCTATAAATTACAATATCACAGGCAGCTTTTGAAAACTTTTTGGCAAGAGTCTGTGTGGGGAAAATGGAAGTTTCTATGGCCAGGATCCTCACCTGACCCTAAACTACTTGATGATGTAATTGGCCTTCTCCTAGGCTAATGCTTCCACAGCCGTTGGCTTTGAGCTAGTATTGACTGAGTCACTATATAAAGAGCTCTGCCCAGTGCTCTAGGTGGAGGTGGATTAAGGACCCGCAGGTTGCAGGCTGCTGGATGCAGATGTGATCCTAGCGCTCGACCTACTGCCATGAGAATAAAGCCAAGTATAAACCCTTTTACCCAAAGAACGCCCTGTGGTCATTTCTTTGTCTCACTGAATCCATAGTGAACTTGCCCGGGGCTGAAACCCTTAGGCAGGACAATCTGAAATGGTCAATTTATCTATTCATAAAGTTTATCTTGAATACAGCCCTGAGGATGAGTTGCAGAGGACCAGAGATCATTAGGAGTCAGGATCAATTATGAGGTTATGGTCACTGAGCTCCAAACACCCTCCTGTGCTCTGCTTTGTGTTGAGGAGCTGGGAAACCCCATTTCTGCATTGCCAGATGGTTCTGTGTTAGACTCTAACCATAGGGTTTGCTAGGAGACTGAAGAAGTAGAGTCTTTAACTCGTTCTGGTTTGCCCAGAACTTTTCCAGCTTTAGCACTAAAGTTCTGCCTCCCCAGGATGTTTTTTCACCTTCTGCTGCAGGGACTTGCCTGTGGCCCTTGTGAGCCTTACCCCAGTAACACTTCATTCAGCTGTTTGAGGCTGCAGAGGCACTGCCTCCCTGGAGCAGCAGCTGAATCCAGTTGGTAGTTTCCTAACACTTGTAGCACCAGTTTCATCAGAGATGTCGGCACCAGGGGGCTGATGCCCCTGCTTCAGCGTCTTTGTACCCCACCTCTAGGAGCAGTGGCTGCTCCCTGCCATAGCTGCTTCTTAGATGTCTTAGAGTTGTGGTTCTTGGGGTGTGACCCCCAGACTAGCGGCATCCACATCACCTGGGAAATTGTTACACCTGCAAACTTTCAGGCTCCGCCCCAGGCCAATCTGAGACTCTGGTTGTCAGGTGCAGTGGTCTGTTTTAACAAGTCCTCCAGGCAATTCTGCTAAAATGTACTAATCACGTGCCTTGGAGTTCTCTTTTTATCCTTTTCGTTATCTAGATAACAACTTTATACCAAGTTGACAATTCCTTATATTATATTCCATGTGTTAAATTCTCTCTGTTAAAGTAGCCTGTGTAGTTCCTGTCTCTTCACTGGATCCTGATTGATTCAGAGAGCACTGCAGTCGTTCAAGTTAGAGATGAAGACTGCTCACACCAGAGCAGTGGGAGGCCAGTGGAGAAGAGGTGACCAAGGGGAGTTATTTAAAAGATCCTGATTCCACCTGGAATAGCTCCCAGGTTCCTGGCCTGGGTCCCAGATGGACTGTGGTGCCCATTCACAACATACAGGCACTATAGGAGGAGGAGGGTGGTGGTGGAGATGATCGACTTCTCTTGGATTTGATCGGGTTCCAACTGAGCTACTCAAGTGCAGACATCCAATAGGCAGTTGGCTATAGGTCTTGAGCTCAGGAGAGATGTCTGAATAGAAATGTAGATTTGTTAGTGATCAGCACCTAGGTGGCGGTGGAAGCCTGGATAAGCTTACCCAGGAAGCAAGCAGCGTGAGAAGATCCCCTGGCCAGGGGTCCATAGGATTAGAAACCAGGACAGACACTGAGAAGGGATGGGCAGGATGGAGGGAGCAGAGCTGGAGGGCTGAGAAGTGACAGAAAGTGAGGGACCGTGGAGGTTCAAGACGGTGGGTCAAATGTAGCAGGAGACCAAGGAGGTGTATTAAACAGGTCATTCCTCTCTGTATCCTGAGGCTTTGACATCTGGGCCCTTGCTGGCTCTGGAGGGACTGCCCCTTCCAGGACTAGCCAATTCCTAAAGATAGTAAATGATCCACCCAGAGCGTGGTCAAATACAAACAATGGATCCAGAGCCCACATACCCACCTTCTCCTCTCAGGCTTTACACCTGCTGGAAGCACCCTAGGGCCAGGTCCCAGACAGCTAGGGAAGACCCTATGCTTCCTTATGCACAAAAGGTAGCATACTTTGCTCGCCAATTTGTACCTTGCTTTTTTCACTTAACTCTATCTTGGAGGTCATGACACCCATACATCTTATGTAGGTATAATCCTAATATATCCTACTTCCTTTTACAGCTGCATAGAATTCCATTTTTATGGATGTAGCTTAGCACTATTCATGGCCATTTAAATGGTTACAAATAGTGCTGCAAAGAAGAGGCACATTCAAGTGACATGTCGTCTCTCTCTCTCTCTCTCTCTCTCTCTGTCTTTTCCATAGTATCCTAGATGTAGGATTGCTAGGTCAAAGGGTATGTTTGCTGGATATTACCAAATTCTCCTCCATGGAAGGCTTTACCTTTTTGCATTCCACCAGCCAGGTGTGAGAATGTCTGTTTTCCCACAGTGTTGCCAAAGGACTGTTGTCAAACATTTGGATTTTTGCTAATCTGGTAGGTGGGAAAAAGGATTTCAGTGTAGTTTTAATTTGTGGCTTTTAAAAATTTTGAGCAAATTTTTATATATGTAGGAGACATTTGTATTTCTTTTTATGTGAACTCTGTTCATATATCTTACCCACTTTTCAAAAGGTTTCTTGGTCTTTCCCCCTCTCAAGGTTTAGATACTCTTTATATTTTAGGGATACTAACTCTTAGTCTCTGATATAAATTGTAAATATTTTTCTCATTTTGTCATCTGTCATTTTTAGTTTGTGTATGGTGGGTTTAAGTTTTGAAGTTGCAAAAGGTTTGCATTTTTGCTTGGTCATTTAACAAAATTCTCTTTTACTGTGCCTGGCTTTTGATGATAAGTTTGGAGAATTTACCCCACTTCTAGGTCGTTAGGATACTCCCCAGTGTTTTTTAAAATTTATTTGTGAGGTTGTATTTTTTCACTTAGGTCTTTGATGTACTTTGACTTAATCTGGTATCCAGCCTGAAGAATGGATTCAAGCTTTTCTTTTTGGTTATCTAGTTGCTGCAACAACTAAATAAACTTCCCTGGAGCCGCTTCCTAAATAAAAAACGATTATATAATCACGTAAAGTTCCATAAGCAATTTTTCGGTTTCTGGATATACTAATCCTTGCCTTGATTTGTGGGTCTATTTGTGCAACAATAACACTGTGTTTTATATTGTTTTTAACATCTGGTGGAGCTGCTCTTTCACTTTCTCTTCTTTCTCCTCCACCTTTTTCAGGTTTTTCCCCTGTATTTGCCTGTTGTACTTCCAAATGAGCCTTATAATCAAGTTGTCTAGTTCTAGCAAAAAACCCTGATGACATTTTTATTAGGATTGTGATACATTTATCAACAAACTGGGGGCAGTTGACCTCTACAATATTGGTAGACTTTTCGGTTCCATCCTTGGAATCCAGGCGCCATCTGGTGGTCAATGTAGATAATATTTTCTCTAAAAAAGTAGCTCAGGAATATTGTATGTCAACTATTCTTCACTTAAAAAAAAAGTAGCTCAAAGCACACTTTCTGTGGGTCAGGTATCGTGGGGTTGGCTTCTCTGAATCATTCCGCCTCAAAGCCCGGGGAGTGACGATGTCGGCCAGGGCTTCAGTCATCAGAAGGCTGGACTGGGGTAGGGGATCCTGTTCCAAGGTGGCTCATTCACACACTTGGAAGACTGTGCTGGCTGTTGGTAGGAGGTCTCAGTTCGTCACTATGTTGCCCTTTCCATAGCGTCTTCATGAGTCTGGCTTCCCCTGGAGCAAGTGGACCCGGAGAGAGTAAGGTGGAAGGGGCAATGTTAGATAATGTCAGACCCAGAGATAGTACAGAGAGTTCTCATCTATTGCCCCTCTCTGTTCCCCCTCATGTTAACACTATAGGACAATGACCAAAACCAGCAAACTAACATTGGAAACCATGTTATCAACTAAATTACCAACCTGATTTTAACAGCTTTTCTAGTGATGTCTTTTTTCTGTTTCAGGATTGAATCCAGGATCCCGCACTGCGTTTAGCTGTCACGCCTCCTTAGCCTTTTATCGTCTGTGACAGTTCCTCTGAATGTCCTTGCCTTTCAGGACCTTGACATTTTTGAAGATTATTGATCAGCTGTGCTATAGAATGTGTTGGAGTTTCTAGCCTCTCTCCCACCGGTCCTGCTCTCGGTCATGACTACAGCCCTTTGTGTTACAAGCTCTTTCTGCGACCCTCCGAGCCAGCGGAGGGGAGAAAGGCAGGGAGAGAGGCTTGCCCCAACAGGCGAAGCAAGGGAGGTAAGCGCCGCCTGTCCACCCGTTCCTGCAGCCTCCGCCGCTGGCCGCTGGCCACTGGCTGCGGGCCGTTCGCCGGAGACAATCAGACATGACAGGAAGTTCACTCGAAGGAAGAACTCGTTTATTGGGGCTCAGGGTACGGATATATAGAGTGAAGTCTCTCCTGATTGGTCACACCTATGCTAATAAGGCAACTTTCAACTTTCCAATCACGCACAGTTGTGTGCATGCGCAGTTGTCTCTGATGTAAGAGGTGGACTAGAGTGGGCGTGGCTGAAATTCAGAGGTAGTTCTCAGCGGCCATCTTTGGCGTGGCTGAGATTTAAAGGCAGTTCCCCACAAGAATGTCCCTCAGTTTGGGTTTTTCTGATGTTTTTCATGGTTGAGAAGAAGTTATGCATTTTCGCCAGGAGGACCACACGAATGGTGGCGTGTCCGTCTCAGTGCACCATATCAGGGCATTTATGATGTCAATGTGTCTTATTACTGGTAATGTTGACCTCAGTCATTTGGTTATAGTGCTGCCCGCTGCATTTCACTATAAAGTTACTGTATTTCCCTTTATAAGTATCATATGAGAGACACTTTGAGACTATAGAAGTCTGTTTCTCTCAAACTTTCACTCACTGACTTTAGCCTCCATTGGTGGATTTTGTCTGCAACAGTTACTACTGCAGCATTTGCCTAATACTGATTTTCATATCCCTTCTTCTTTCGAATTTATTAATTAGAATTCTATTAAAAGAAAGATCTGTCCCTTCTTCTCATATACTTATTTGATCATTTACTTAGATCAGTATGGACTTGTGGATATTTGTTTTATTCTATGGGTTAAGACCTGATACTGAGAGATTTAAATTTTTGACTATCTACTGGGTGTGAAGTGGCATGGTACTGCGGTTTTAATTAGAATCTGAATACTGAATACCAATAAGGTTGGGCATCTTTAGCCTTTCCTTTTGTGGCCTCAATGAAATGCCCCTAGCTGCTGTTTTTTATTCTCTTCTTGTTTCTTTAAGTCAAAATGTCAGGCTTGTTACTTCTGGGAAGATGGCGGCATGAACGGAACGACAGAACATTCCTCCCAACATTATATTTACCCACGAAAACACAGCAAACGCAACTGTTCCTAAAAAAGAGACCAGAACAAACAGGAAAGCGCGCACAGTGCAGAAACACCAGAGAGGACTTGGCAGTGGGTGGCGGTGGTCTGAAACGCCTGCTTGCTCGGCTGGCTCAGGGAAGGAGAAGAGAGAAGGAAAAAAAGGAGAAAAGCG
>JAQQAC010019400.1:9860201-9874656 GCA_029783875.1 Phataginus tricuspis
TTTGTTGTTGTTTGTGTTTTGGATGGTGGCCATCCTTACTGGTGTGAGGTGATATCTCATTATGGTTTTAATTTGCATTTCTCTGATGACTAGCAATGTGGAGCATCTTTTCATGTCCCTGTTGGCCATCTGAATTTCTTCTTTGGAGAAGTTTCTGTTCAGCTCCGCTGCCCATTTTTTAATTGGCTTATTTGCTTTTTGTTCATTGAGGTGCATGAGCTCTTTATATAATTTGGATGTCAACCCCTTATTGGATATGTCATTTATGAATATATTCTTCCATGTCTTTTTGTTCTATTGATGGTGTCCTTTGCTATACAGAAGCCTTTTTAGTTTGATATAGTCCCACTTGTTCATTTTTGCTTTTGTTTCCCTTGCCAGGGGAGATATGTTCATGAAGAAGTTGCTCATGTTTATGTCCAAGAGATTTTTGCCTATGTTTTCTTCTAAGAGTTTTATGGTTTCATGACTTACATTCAGGTCTTTGATCCATTTTGAGTTTACTTTTGTGTATGGGTATGGGGTTAGACAGTAGTCCAGTTTCATTCTCTTACATGTAGCTGTCCAGTTTTGCCAACACCAGCTGTTGAAGAGGCTGTCATTTCACCACTGTATGTCCATGGCTCCTTTATCATATATTAATTGACCATATATGGTTAGGTTTATATCTGGGCTCTCTAGTCTGTTCCATTGGTCTGTGGGTCTGTTCTTGTGCCAGTACCAAATTGTCTGAGTACCGTGGCTTTGTAGTAGAGCATGACGTTGAGGAGCATAATCCCCCCAGCTTTATTCTTCCTTTTCAGGATTGTTTTGGCTATTCGGGGTCTTTCGTGGTTCCATATGAATTTTAGAATAATTTTCTCTATTTTGTTGAAGAATGCTGTTGGTATTTTGATAGGAATTGCATTGAATGTGTAGATTGCTTTAGGCAGGATGGCCATTTTGACAATATTAATTCTTCCTATCCATGAGCATGGGATGTGTTTCCATTTATTGGTATTTTCTTTAATTTCTCTCATGAGTGTCCTGTAGTTTTCAGAGTATAGGTCTTTCACTCCCTTGGTTAGGTTTATTCCTAGGTATTTTATTCTTTTTGATGCAACTGTGAATGGAATTGTTTTCCTGATTTCTTCTCTGATAGGTCATTGTTAGTGTATAGGAATGCCACAGATTTCTGCGTATTAATTTTGTATCCTGCAACTTTGCTGAATTCAGATATTAGATCTAGTAGTTTTCGAGTGGATTCTTTAGGGTTTTTTATGTACAATATCATGTCATCTGCAAACAGGGACAGTTTGACTTCTTCCTTGCCAATCTGGATGCCTTTTATTTCTTTGTGTTGTCTGATTGCCGTGGGTATGACCTCCAGTACTATGTTCAATAGAAGTGGGGAGAGTGGGCATTCTTGTCTTGTTCCCGATCTTAAAGGAAAAGCTTTCAGCTTCTCGCTGTTAAGTATAATGTTGGCTGTGGGTTTGTCATATATGGCCTTTATTATGTTGAGGTACTTGTCCTCTATACCCATTTTGTTGATAGTTTTTATCATGAATGGATGTTAAATTTTGTCAAATGCTCTTTCAGCATCTTTGGAGATGATCATGTGGTTTTTGCCCTTTTTGTTGATGTGGTAAATGATGTTAATGGATTTTTGAATGTTGTACCATCCTTGCATCCCTGGAATAAATCCTACTTGATCATGATCGATGATCTTTTGATGTATTTTTTAATTTAGTTTGCTAATATTTTGTTGAGTATTTTTGCATCTATGTTCATCAGGGATATTGGTCTGTAGTTTTCTTTTTCTGTGGTGTCTTTGCCCGGTTTTGGTATTAGAGTGATGCTGGCCTCATAGAATGAGTTTGGAAGTATTCCCTCTTCTTCTACTCCTTGGAAAACTTTAAGGAGGATGGGTATTAGGTCTTCACTAAGTGTTTGATGAAATTCAGTGGTGAAGCCATCTGGTCCAGGCGTTTTGTTCTTAGGTAGGTTTTTGAATACCAGTTCAATTTTGTTGCTGGGAATTGGTCTGTGGAGACTTTCTGTTTCTTTCTGGGTCAGCCTTGGAAGGTTGTATTTTCCTAGAAAGTCGTCCATTTCTTCTAGGTTATCCAGTTTGTTAGCGTATAATTTTTCATACTATTCTCTAATAGTTCTCTGTATTTCTGTGCTGTCTGTAGTGATTTTTCCTTTCTCATTTCTGATTCTGTTTAACTGAGTAGACTCTATTTCTTTCTTGATAAGCCTGGCTATGGGTTTATCTATTTTGTTTATTTTCTCGAAGAACCAGCTCTTGCTTTCATTGATCCTTTCTATTGTTTTATTCTTCTCGATTTTATTTATTTATGCTCTAATCTTTATTATGTCCCTCCTTCTACTGACTTTGGGTCTCATTTGTTCTTCTTTTTCTAGTTCCATTAATTGTGAGTTTAGACTGCTCATATGATATTGTTCTTCTTTCCTGAGGTAGGCCTGTATTGCAATAAACTTTCCTCTTAGCACAGCCTTTGCTGTATCCCACAGATTTTGCGGTGCTGAATTATTGTCATTTGTCTCCATATATTGCTTGATCTCTGTTTTTATTCAGTCATTGATCCATTGGTTATTTAGGAGCATGCTGTGAAGCCTCCATGTGTTTGTGGGATTTTTTGTTTTCTTTGCATAATTCATTTCTAGTTTCATACCTTTGTGGTCTGAGAAACTGCCTGGTACAATTTCAGTCTTTTTGAATTTACCGAGGCTCTTTTTGTGGCCTAGTATATGATCTATTTTTGAAAATGTTCCATGTGCACTTGAGAAGAATGTATATTCTGCTGCTTTTGGATGTAGAGTTCTGTAGATGTCTGTTAGGTCCATCTGTTCTAATGTGTTGTTCAGTGCCTCTGTCTCCTTACTTATTTTCTGTCTGGTTGATCTGCCTTCAGAGTGAGTGGTGTGTTGAAGTCTCCTAGAATGAATGCATTGCATTCTATTTCCCCTTTTAATTCTGTTAGTATTTGTTTCACATATGTAGGTGCTCCTGTGTTGGGCACATAGATATTTATAATGGTTATATCTTCTTGTTGGATTGACCCTTTTATCATTATGTAATGTCCTTCTTTGTCTCTTATGGCTTTCTTTGTTTTGAACTCTATTTTGTCTGATATAAGTACTGCAACTCCTGCTTTTTTCTCCCTATTAGTTGCATGAAATGTCTTTTACATCCTTTCACTTTTAGTCTGTGTATGAGTGAGTCTCTTGTAGGCAGAATATAGATGGGTCTTGCTTTTTTATCCATTCACTGGCTCTATGTCTTTTGATTGGTGCATTCAGTCCATTTACATTTAGGGTGATTATGGATAGGTATGTACTTATTGGCATTGCAGGCTTCAGATTCGTGGTTACCAAAGGTTCAAGGTTGACTTCCTTACTATCTAAGAGTCTAACTTAACTCACTTAATATGCTATTACAAACACAATCTAAAGGTTCTTTTTTTTCCTCCTCCTTTTTCTTCCTCCTCCATTCTTTATATATTAGGTATCATATTCTGTACTGTTTGTCTATCCCTTGATTGACTTTGGGGATAGTTAATTTAATTTTTGCATTTGCTTAGTAATTAGCTGTTCTACTTTCTTTACTGTGGTTTTATTACCTCTGGTGACAGCTGTTGAACTGTAGGAACACGTCCATCTATAGCAGTCCCTCCAAAATACACTGTAGAGTCGGTTTGTGAGAGGTAAATTCTCCCAGCTTTTGTTCATCTGGGAATTGTTTAATCCCTCCTTCACAATTTTTTATATATACATATATATATATATATTTATTAAGGTATCATTGATATACACTCTTATGAAGGTTTCACAAGCAAAACAATGTGGTTATTACATTCACCCTTATTATTAAGTCCCCCCATACCCCATTGCAGTCACTGCCCATCAGTGTAATTAAGATGCCACAGAGTCCCTACTTGTCTTCTCTGACTTATACTGTCTTCCCTGTGACCCCACGCACACCATGTGCACCAATCATGATACCCCACAATCCCCTTCTCCCACCCTCTCCACCCCTCCCCTTTGGGAACCACTAATCCCTCTTGGAGTCTGTGAGTTTGCTGCTATTTTGTTCCTTCAGTTTTGCTTCGTTGTTATAATCCACAAATGAGGGAAATCATTTGGTATTTGTCGTTTCTGCCTGACTTATTTCACTGAGCATAATACCCTCCAGCTCCATTCATGTTGTTGCAAATGGTACGATTTGTTTCTCTCTTATGGCTGAATAGTATTTTATTGTGTATATGTACCACATCTTCTTTATCCATTCAACTACTGATGGACACTTAGGCTGCTTCTATGTCTTTGCTGTTGTAACTAGTGCTGGGATAAACATAGGGGTGCACATGTCTTTTTGAATCTGAGAAGTTGTTTTCTTTGGGTAAATTCCTAGGAGTGGAATTCCTGGGTCAAATGGTATTTCTATTTTCAGTTTTTTGAGGAACCTCCATATTGCCTTCCACAATGGTTGAACTAGTTTACATTCCCACCAGCAGTGTAGGAGGGTTCCCCTTTCTCCACATCCTCGCCAGCATTTGTTGTTCCTAGTCTTTTCTATGTTGGCCATCCTGACTGGTGTGAGGTGATATCTCATTGTGATTTTATTTATTTATTTATTTATTTATATTTATATTTTTAAAATTTATTTTGGTATCATTAATCTACAATTACATGTGCAATATTATGGTGATTAAACTACCCCCTTCATCAGGTCCCCCCACCAACCCCATTACACTCACTGTCCATCAGCGTAGTGAGATGCTGTAGAATCACAACTTGTCTTCTCTGAGTTGTATAGCCCTCCCCGTGCCCCCCTACCTTATGTCTGTTAATCATAATGCCCCTTTTACCCTCTTACCCCTCCCTTCCCACCCATCTTCCCCAGTCCCTTTCCCTTTGGTAACTATTAGTCTGTTCTTGGGTTCTGTGAGTCTGCTGCTGTTTTGTTTCTTCAGTTTTTTTCTTTGTTCTTATACTCCACATATGAGTGAAATCATTTGATACTTGTCTTTTTCGGCTTGGCTTATTTCACTAAGCATAATACCCTCTAGCTCCATCCATGTTGTTGCAAATGGTAGGATTTGTTTTCTTCTTATGGCTGAATAATATTCCATTGTGTATATGTACCACATCTTCTTTATCCATTCATCTACTGATGGACACTTAGGTTGCTTCCATTTCTTGGCTATTGTAAATGGTGCTGCGATAAACATAGGGGTGCATATGTCTTTTTCAAACTGCACTGCTGCATTCTTAGGGTAAATTCCTAGGAGTGGGATTCCTGGGTCAAATGCTTTTCTATTTTGAGTTTTTTGAGGAACCTCCATACTGCTTTCCACAATGGTTGAACTAATTTGCATTCCCACTAGCAGTGTAGGAGGGATCCCTTTTCTCCACATCCTCACCAACATTTGTTGTTTGTGTTTTGGATGTTGGCCATCCTCACTGGTGTGAGGTGATAGCTCATTGTGGTTTTAATCTGCATTTCTCTGATGATTAGTGATGTGGAGCATCTTTTCATGTGCCTGTTGGCCCTCTGAATTTCTTCTTTAGAGAAGTGTCTATTCATGTCCTCTGCCCATTCCTTAATTGGATTATTTCCTTATTGTTTGTTAAGGTGCGTGAGTTTTTTATATATTTTGGATGTCAACCCCTTATCAGATACATCATTTATGAATATATTTCCCCATACTGTAGGTTGTCTTTTTGTTCTACTGATGGTGTCTTTTCCTGTACAGAAGCTTTTCAACTTGATATAGTCCCACTTGTTCATTTTTGCTTTTGTTTCCCTTGCCCGGGGAGATATGTTCATGAAGAAGTTACTCATGTTTATGTCCAAGAGATTTTTGCCTATGTTTTTTTCGAAGAGTTTTATGGTTTCATGACTTACATTTAGGTCTTTGATCCACCTTGAGTTTACCTTTGTGCATGGGGCTAGACAGTAGTCCAGTTTCATTCTCTTACATGTAGCTGTCCAGTTATTCCAACACCAGCTGCTGAAGAGGCTGTCATCTCCCCATTGTATACCCAAGGCTCCTTTATCAAATATTAATTGACTGTAAATGTTTGGGTTAATGTTTGGATTTTCTATTCTGTTCCACTGGTCTGTGGGTCTGTTTTTGTGCCAGTACCAAATTGTCTTGATTACTGTGGCTTTGTAGTAGAGCTTGAAATCAGGGAGCGTAATTCCCCCTGTTTGATTCCTCCTTCTCAGGATTGCTTTGGCTATTCGGGGTCTTTTCTGGTTCCACATGAATTTTAGAATTATTTGTTCCAGTTAATTGAAGAAAGCTGTTGGTAGTTTGATAGGGATTGCATTGAATTTATAGATTGTTTTAGGTAGTATAGCCATTTTGACAATATTTATCTTCCTAGCCAAGAGCATGGGATGCATTTCCATTTGTTAGTGTCCTCTTTAATTTCTCCTAGGAGTGTCTTGTAGTTTTCAGAGTACAGGTCTTTCACTTCCTTGGTTAGGTTTATTCCTAGGTATTTTATTCTTTTTGATGCAATTGTGAATGGAAATGTTTCCCTGATTTCTCTTTCTGTTAGTTCATCATCAGTGATTAGGAAAGCAACCGATTTCTGTGTGTTAATTTTGTATCCTGCAACTTTGCTGAATTCAGATATTAGTTCTAGTAGTTTTGGAGTGGAGTCTTTAGGGTTTTTTATGTACAGTATCATGTCATCTGCAAATAGTGACAATTTGACTTCTTCTTTACCAATCTGGATGCCTTGTATGTCTTTGTTTTTTCTGATTGCCGTGGCTAGGAACTCCTGTACTATGTTGAATAACAGTGGAGAGAGTGGGCATCCCTGTCTTGTTCCTGATCTTAGATGAAAAGCTTTCAGCTTCTTGCTGTTGAGTATGATGTTATCTGTGGGTTTGTCATATGTAGCCTTTATGATGTTGAGGTACTTGCAGTCTATACCCATTTTGTTGAGAGTTTTAATCATTAATGGATGCTGAATTTTGTCAAATGCTTTTTCAGCATCTATGGAGATGATCATGTGGTTTTTGTTCTTTTTGTTGATGTGGTGGATGATGCTGATGGATTTTTGAATGTTGTACCATCCTTGCATCCCTGGGGTGAATCCCACTTGATCATGGTGTATGATCCCCTTGATGTATTTTTGAATTCGGTTTGCTAATATTTTGTTGAGTATTTTTGCATCTATGTTCATCAGGGATATAGGTCTGCAGTTTTCTTTTTTGGTGAGGTCTTTGCCCGGTTTTGGTATTAGAGTGATGCTGGCTTCATAGAAAGAGTTTGGAAGTATTCCCTCCTGTTCTATTTTTTGGAAAACTTTAAGGAGAATGGGTGTTATTTCTTCTCTATATGTCTGGTAGAATTCAGAGGTGAATCCATCAGGTCCGGGGCTTTTGTTCTTGGGTAGTTTTTTGACTACCGATTCAATTTCGTTGCTGGTGATTGGTCTGTTTAGTTTTTCTGTTTCCTACTTGGTCAGTCTTGGAAGGTTGTATTTTTCTAAGATGTTGTCCATTTCTTCTAGATTTTGCAGCTTGTTAGCATATAGATGCTCGTAATATTCTCTTATAATTCTTTGTATTTCTGTGGGGTCCGTCATTATTTTTCCTTTCTCATTTGTGATTCTGTTTATGTGTGTAGATTCTCTTTTTGTCTTAATGAGTCTGGCTAGGGGTTTATCTATTTTGTTTATTTTTTCAAAGAACCAGCTCTTGGTTTCATTGATTTTTTTCTATTGTTTTATTCTTCTCAATTTTATTTATTTCTTCTCTGATCTTTATTATGTCCCTGCTTCTGGTGACTTTGGGCCTCCTTTGTTCTGTTCTTCTTTTTCCAATTTCAATAATTGTGTCTTTAGACTGTTCATTTGGGAATGCTCTTCCTTCTTTAAATGGGCCTGGATTGCAATATGCTTTCCTTTTAGAACTGCCTTTGCTACGTCCCACAGAATTTGTGGCTTTGTGTTGTTGTTGTCATTAGTCTCCGTATATTCTTTGATTTCTGTTTTGATTTGGTTGTTAACCCATTGATTCATTAGGAGAATGTTGTTAAGTCTCCATGTATTTGTGAGCCTTTTTGATTTCTTTCTGAAATTTATTTCTAGTTTTATACCTTTGAGATCTGAGAAGTTGGTTGGGAGGATTTCAATATTTTTGAATTTACTGAGGTACTTTTTGTGGTCTAGTATGTGGTCTATTCTGGAAAATGTTCCATGTGCACTTGAGAAGAATGTGTATCCTGCTGCTTTTGGGTGCAGAGTTCTGTAGATGTCTGTTAGGTCCATCTGTTCTAGTGCGTTGTTCAGTGCCTCTGTGTCTTTACTTATTCTCTGCCTGGTTGATCTATCCTTTGGAGTGAGTGGTGTGTTGAAGTCTCCTAAAATGAATGCATTGCTGTCTATTTCCTCCTTCAATTCTGCTAGTATTTGTTTCACATATGTTGGTGCTCCTGTGTCGGGTGCATATATATTTATAATGTTGGACTGACTCTCTTGCTACTTTCTTCGTTTTGAAGTCTATTTTGTCTGATACAAGTACTGCAACACCTGCTTTTTTCTCTTTGTTGTTTGCATGAAATATGTTTTTCCATCTCTTCACTTTTAGTCTGTGTATATCTTTGGGTTTGAGGTGAGTCTCTTGTAAGCAGCATATAGATGAGTCTTGCTTTTTTATCCACTCTGTTACTCTGTGTCTTTTGATTGGTGCATTCAGTCCATTTACATTTAGGGTGATTATTGATAGATATGTACTTATTGCCATTGCTGGCTTATATTCCTGGTTACCAAAAGTTCAAGGGTTGCTTCATTACTATCTAAGAATCTGACTTAACTTTCTTGTTAAGTTATTGTGCACGCCATCTGATGTTTCTTTATCTCTCCCTTCCTATTCTTCCTCCTCCATTCTGCATATATTAGGGGTTTTATTCTTTGCCTTTAGTTAGTATTTGGATGGTCTGCTTTCTTGGCTATGATTTTATTTTCTCTGGTGACATCTTTTTAGCCTTAGGGGTGTTTCCCTCTAGAGAAGTCCGTTTAATATATCCTGTAGTGGTGGTTTATGAGAGGCAACTCTCTGAACTTTCCTTTGTCTCGAAATTGTTTAATCCCTCCATCATATTTAAATGATAATTGTGCTGGATACAATATTCTTGGTTCGAGGCCCTTCTGTTTCATTACGTTAAATATATCATGCCATTCTCTTCTGGCCTGTATGGTTTCTCTTGAGAAGTCTGATGATAGTCTGATGGGTTTTCCTTTGTAGGTGATCTTTTTTCTCTCTCTAGCTGCCTTTCCTTTAATACTCTGTGTTTATCTTTAACCTTTGCCATCTTAATTATTATGTGTCTTGGTGTTGTCTTCCTTGGATCCCTTGTGTTGGGAGATCTGTGAGCTTCCGTGGACTGCAAGACTATTTCCTTCCCAAGTGTGGGAAAGTTTTCAGCAATTATTTCTTCAAAGACACTTTCTATCCCTTTTTCTCTCCTTCCTCTGGTACTCCTATGATGCAAATATTGTTCTGTTTGGATTGGTCACAATTCTCTTAATATTCTTTCATTCTTAGAGATCCTTTTATCTTCTCTCTGCCTCAGCTTATCTGTATTCCTGTTCTCTATTTTCTATTCCATTAACAGTCTCTGAGACCTCATCCGGTCTGCTGTTAAGCCCGTTGATGGCTTGTCTCATTTCTGCATAGTCTTTCCTCACTTCCCTCACTTCCTCCCTCAGCTCTTGCACATTTCTCTGTAGATCTGTCAGCATGGCTATGACTTTTATTCTGAATTGTTTTTCAGGAAGACTTTGTATGTCCATCCCTTCAGGTTCCCTCTCTGGGGTTGTCTGGGTCTGAAACTTTGTCTGTACCATATTCCTCTGTCTTTTCATGGCTATAGAATTGGTTGCTGGTAGTTGCCATGTATGTCAGCTGGGTTGTGTATGACCGCCTCGCCGGGTACCGAGTCCTCTCAGGTGTAGCTGCATGCTGTGCACTTTCCTGTGTATTCTGGTCTCTCTTTTAGGAATAGTTGTATTTGCTGTGTTTTTGTGGATAAATATAATGTTGGGAGGAAATTTCTGCCATTCTGCTCATGTCGACATCTTCCTGGAAGTTCATTCCCTCCTTCACATTTAAATGATAATCTTTCAGGATAAAGTAATCTTGGTTCAAGGCCCTTATGCTTCTTTGCATTAAATATATCATGCCACTCCCTTCTGGCCTGTAAGGTTCTGCTGAGAAGTCTGATGACAGCCCGATGGGCTTTCCTTTGTATGTGGTCTTATTTCTCTCTCTGGCTGCTTTTCATAGTCTGTCCTTATCCTTGATCTTTGCCATTTTAATTACTATATGTCTTGGTGTTGTCGTCCTTGGGTTCCCTTGTGTTGGGAGATCTGTGCACCTCCATGGCCTGAGAGACTATCTCCTCCCCCAGATTCGGGAAGTTTTCAGCAATTACCTCCTCAAAGACCCTTTCTATTCCTTTTTCTCTCTCTTCTTCTTCTGGTACCCCTATAATGAGAATATTGTTCCGTTTGGATTGGTCACACAGTTTTCTCAATATTCTTTCAGTCTTAGAGTTCGTTTTTTCTCTCTGTGCCTCAGCTTCTTTGTATTCCTCTTCTCTAGTTTCTATTTCATTTATTGTCTCCTCCACCACATCCAATATGCTTTTAATACCCTCCATTGTGCTCTTCAATGATTGGATCTCCGACTGGAGTTCATTCCTGAGTTCTTGAATATCTTTCTGTACCTCCATGAACATGTTAATGATTTTTATTTTGAACTCCCTTTCAGGGAGAGTCATGAGGTTGATATCATTTAAATCCTTATCAGGAGCTATATTAATAATTTTACTCTGAACCAGGTTCCTTTGGTGTTTCATATTTGCATATGTTGCCCTCTAGTGCCCAGAAGCTCTACTCTCTGGAGCTGCTCAGCCCCGGAAGCAATGTCAGTGGTCGCAGGGGAGTGGTATTGGTGCCTGTGGGGAGGAAAGAGCTGTTTCCTGCTTCCCGGCTGCTATTCCTGTCTCCACTGCCTGAACCCGTGGGCTGAGCACACAGGTATAAGCCTCTGTGCTTTGTGTTTTTAGCTGCTGTAGACAGATCTTCCCTCTGGCGGGCCTAATGCTAGGGTAGGGTTTACCGGTTTGAGAGCCAGATGGGGCTGACCAGGAGAAAGGCTCAGTAGGCTACCTATCATGGAGAGGGTTCTTGGAGCTGTGTAAGCAGCCAGGGAGCTGGAGCACCTGAAGATCGTGAAAGCTCCCAACCTGCTGGGCAGAGTGCACCCGGGTAATTTTTGTCTACCTGTCCTTTCTCCTGAGCAGTAAGCTCTGTGCAATCCTTGCCCCTTTAGTAGCCCTCTTGCTAAGGGCTTCTTTGTTAGGAAGTCTCTCAGACTTCCGTCCTTTCTTTTTTCCCAGAGCAGCTGTATATGGATCCCTGCTTTCCACAAGAAGCTGGAATCTCAGTCCCTCCAGGAATCTGCCTGTCTTAGCTTTCCAACCCCCTGATTATGAGAGTATCATGCAAGCACCATGAAAAGCACCATGAAATGTAAGTTTGTGCTCTCAGAGCAGATCTCCGGAGTTAGGTGTTCAGCAGTCCCAGGTCTCCACTCCCTTCCTTCTCCGTTTCTCTTCCTCCCGCTGGTGAGCTGGGGTGGGGGAAGGGCTTGGGTCCTTCTGGGCCACAGCTTTAGTACGTTACCCTTTTCTGTGAGGTCTGCTCTTGTCTCTAGGTGTATGCAGTTTGGTGCAGGCCTCTTTCCTGTTGCTCTTTCAGGAGTAGTTGTATCAGTTATATTTTTGTATTATATTTGGTTTTAGGAGGAAGCTTCTGTCTCACCTCTCTCGCAGCCATCTTTAATCTCTGGATCTATTGTTGTTTTTTTCCATTGTTAGGAGACATTTAAATATTAAAGGAAACACAAAAGTCCCCCTTGATGTGGGTGGTGGACATTTTACATTTTTTGTCTTCCCAGGAGCTAAGCATTTCTTGTCTTTTGTGAGACTTTCTAGTTCCATCATGCAGGGGAGAGGTGAACTGGCACCTCATGTTGAAGAGACTGTATTAGTTCTCTGGTGCTGCTGTAACAACCTGCTGCAATGCCAGGGGCTTAAAACCACACACCTTACTTAATAGTTCTGGAGGCCAGAAGTCTGAAACGGGTCTCACTGTGCTAAAATCAAGGTGTTGGCATGGTTGGTTCCTTCTGGAAGCTGTAGTGGAGAATCCATATCCTTGTCCTTTCCTGATTCTAGAGGCTGCCTGTATTCCTTGGCTCATGGCTCCCTCCTCTGCCTTCAAAGCCAGCCAGAGAGCATCTTCTTCCTCTTGGACCTCTGCTTCCATCCTTATATCTTCTCTCTCAAACTCTGATCCTCTCACCTCACTCTTATAAGGACCCTGTAATTACACTGGGCAACCAGGATGGTCCAGAATGAGCTTCCCATCTCAAGGTCCTTAACTTTGTCACATCTGCAATGTCCCTGTGGACATGTAAGAGAACGTATTCCCAGGTTCTGGGGATAAGGCAAGGAGTTCTTTGGGGTTATTCAGCCTACCCCAGAGGCTGAGTGAGGACTTCTTGGCAAAAATTGCAAAGTCCTGTGCTTCCTTCAGACCCTCCAAGATACAGTATAATATGGTAAAAACACGAGCTGGCTGAAGTCAAACCCTGGCTCTGACATTTTACTAAGTGTGCAAAGTTTTGAGCAAAACATTTCTCTATACCTCAGTTTCTTCATCCTTAAAGCCATTAATAATAGTACCCACCCCTGTAATTGCTGTGGAGAAGAAATGAATTAATACATGTAAAATATTGAGGACATGCCCAACATGTAGTACGTGCTCAGCACAATGCTGAGGTGAAAGTGTTGTTTCCAGGAAGGCCTGATATAGCCAAGGGGGGCAGTTCCAGCTATCTGCTTACCAAATGAACACCCACTTTGTCTCAGTTCAGTATCTCAGACGTAGGGTGAGGGAGAATAGTAATAGATGTTAAACAGTAGTTGCTCCTAAAGGACATACATTTGATTCTGTGAGATAAAATATGAAGTAATGGCATAGAACTGGGACTTCCGATCAAAAAACAGTTTTGAAAGTCACCTCTGCCCTGTCTTGTGCGAGTTCTCATCTCTATTAGAGCCTCAGTTTCTTCATCTGTGAAAGGAGATAAGCTGGCACTTAGCCTCTAGAATTGTGGTAAAGATGAAATCCAGCTGAGCACATAAAGGGAAGAAGTCAACACTGGGAGTGGTAAGGACAACCACTCTTGTTAAGAACAAGAACAAAATGAATGAGAAAGAGAGCTCAGTGGCTCAGAGGTGAGGTACCTCGTGGGGGCTCCGGACAGCTAGTCATTTCCCATCCAGGGTAGACTGTTCATCTTCCAGGGAACCCTTTCTTCTTTTGTGTGTCTGCCTAACTCTTTTTCTCTATTGAGACTCAGCACTGGTTGCCTCTACTCCAGGCAGCCTTCCCTGATAGCTTCCCAGTAGGTGGAGAGGCTGAGGGGATGGTGCTGTGCTGGGGGTCCCCTTAGAGGTGCTTATCTTCATGAAGCAGGAACTGAGAAGGGTCTAAAAACCTGGTAGCCATGCAGGGCAGTGATGGGCATCCTAACTTTAGGGCTTGTGAAAGACGTGTGGCTCTGCCAGTAGCTGGGACAGTGGTTCCCAAAGTGTGGTTCAGGGACCATTTCAGTACTATTTCTGTAATAATAAGAAGATATTTTTTGTCCTTTTCATTGTTAATTCTCCCATGGACTCATTGGAGTTTTTTTAGAGGTTATATTGTGATGACATCATGGCTCTGCTGGCTAATGGAATGTGTATGTGTGTGTTTTAATAACAGCTTTTTTGGGGGTATAATTCACATTTGCCCATACAATTTGCCCATTTAAAGTGCATAATCCAATGACTATTAGTATATCCACAGAGTTGCACAACTATCACCACAATCAGTTTTTGAAAACTTTCATCACTCCAACAAGAAATGCCGCACCCATTAGCATTTCAACAGATATTCCCCAACCCTTTGCTCCTGGAAGCAACTACATTCTTCTCTATTTTCTGGACATCTCATATAATACGGAATTATTCAATATGTGGTCTCTTGCGTCTGATTCATTTCACTTAGCATAAGGTTTTCAAAGTTCATCCATGTCAATACTTTGGTCCTTTTCACTGCCAACTAATATCCCATTGTATGGACATACCACTTGTATTTATCCATCCATCAGAATAAGGACATTTGGGTTGTTTCCACTTCTTGGCTATTACAAATAATGCTGCTTATGAACATTCGTGCACAGGTGTTTATGTGGATGTATGTTTTCTTTCTTTTTTTTTTTACAATTTATTTTATTTTAGTATCATTAACCTACAATTACATGAGCAATATTGTGATGATTAAACTACCCCCTTCACAGGTCCCCCCC
>JAQQAC010019400.1:9878095-9958847 GCA_029783875.1 Phataginus tricuspis
TGCATGCAGCCGCCCCTGAAATCACTTAGGACACTTGCTTTAGGGGAAGTCCACCCTGTTAAGACTATCATGCTGGAAAAGTTATCATATGCAGATTGTTTGGTCAACAGCCCAGCAGACATGTTAGTGATCCCGCCTGGATTCCCAGTTCAGGTGAGTCTTCGGATGACTTCAGCCCCAGCTGGCATCTGACTGCAACCTCATGAGAGACCCCAAGAGGGAACGGCCAGCCTTAGCCCTCCCAAAATTCCAGCCAAAATCAAAATGGGGTTGAGCTGTTAAGTCTGGCGAGAAATTTTGTTCTAGGGCAATAGGAACCAGAGCACTTTTACCTGCCATATTATTAAGTATTTACTAAAGACAAAGGAAATGTGTGTCTTCAAAAGAATTTGTTGCATGCATGTTCATAGCACCTATATCCGTAATTGCCCAAAACTGTGATACCACCTAAAAAAAAAAAAAAAATCTACAGCATTCTTCAACGAACTAGAGCAAACAGTTCTTAAATTCATATGGAACCACAAAAGACCCCGAATAGCCAAAACAATCCTTAGAAGGAAGAATAAAGCAGGGGGGATTACGCCCACCAACTCCAAGTTCTACTATAAAGCCACAATAATCAAGACAATTTGGTACTGGAACCAGAGCAGACCCATAGATAATGGAATATAATAGAGTTTCCAGATATAAACCCAAGCATATATGGCCAATTAACATATGATAAACAAGCCATGGATATACAATGGAGAAATGACATCCTCTTCAACAACCGGTGTTGGCAAAACTGGACAGCTACATGTAAGAGAATGAAACTGGGTTACTGTCTAACTCCATACACAAAAGTAAACTCAAAATGGATCAAAGATCTGAATGTAAGTCATGAAACCATAAAACTCTTAGAAGAAAACAGAGGCAAATTCTCTTGAATAAACATGAGCAACTTTTTCCTGAATGCATCTCCTCGGGCAAGGGAAACAACCAAAAATGAACAAATGGGACTACATCAAACTAAAAAGCTTCTGTACAACAAAGGACACCATCATAGAATAAAAAGGCATCATTGAGTATGGGAAAATATATTTGTAAATGACATATCTGACAAGGGGTTAACATCTGTGGGGAGCAGGATATACAACAGCCATAGTAACTCTATCTTATGTTCCCGGACTCCATCTTGGAGACTACGTTTCGAAAGTGCACAAATGGTTTCACATTCCTAGAAGCGTGTTTAGGTTTCAGTTTCAATTACTTTCATGCCAGCTTCCCGTCGAGTGTTCTCACTTAGGTCCGCTGCTTACGTCAGAGACAACTGCGCATGCACACAACTCGGTGCGTGATTGGAATTTGTAGATCGCTTCATTAACATAAGGGGCAACCAATCAGAAGAGACCTCACCCCATGAATGTTATATATACCCTGCTGTTTCTGCAAATAAACGAGACTTGATCAGGAATCTGTCTTGTCTCCATTCTTCATGTCTCTTGTCTCCTTCCAAATTCCCACTCCCCCTCTCCAGGTCCTCCTTGGTGTCCTGTGGGCCGGGACAAACATCCAGAACCTATAAAGAGCTCAGATGTCTCAACACCCAAAAGCAAATAACCCGATTAAAAAATGGGCAGATGATATGAACAGACAATTCTCCAAAGAAGCAATTCAGATGGCCAACAGGTACATGAAAAAATGCTACACATCGCTAATTATCAGGGAAATGCAAATTAAAACCTCAATGAGATATCACCTCACACCAGTTAGGATGGCCAATGTTGAAAAGACAAAGAACAACAAATGCTGGTGAGGATGTGGAGAAAGGGGAACTGTCCTACACTCTTGGTGGGAATGTAAATTAGTTCAACCATTGTGGGAAGCAATATGGAGGTTTCTCAAAAAACTAAAAATAGAAATACCATTTGACCCAGGAATTCCACTTCTAGGAATTTACCTGAAGAAAACAGGATCACAGATTCAAAAAGATATAAGCACTCCTATGTTTAATGCAGCAATATTTACCATAACCAATACATGGAAGTAACATATGTATCCATCAGTAGATGAATAGATAAAGAAGAGATGGTACCTATACACAATGGAATATTATTCAGCCATAAGAAGAAAACAAATACTACCATTTGCAACAACATGGATGGAGCTAGAGGGTGTTATGCTCAGTGAAATAAGTCAGTCAGAGAAAGACAAGTACCAAATGATTTCCCTCATTTGTGGAGTATAACAACAAAGGAAAACTGAGGGAACAAAACAGCAGCAGACTCACAGACTCCAAGAAGGGACTAGCGGTTACATAAAGGAAGGGGTTGGGGAGGGTGTGTGGGCATTAGTATTAGCACACATAATGTAGGGAGGTCTCGGGGAAGGCAGTATAGCACAGAGAAGACTGGTAGTGACTCTATAGCATCTTACCACGTTGATGAACAGTGACTGCAATGAGGTGTGTGTGTGGGGACTTTATAATATGGGTGAATGTAATAACCACAATGTTGCTCATGTGAAACCTTCATAAGATTGTATATCAATGATACCTTAATAAAAGAATATATTAGTGAATGAGAAGATAATCCAAATGTATCACTACATATTCAGTAATTTCTTTATATGTAAATGGGTGAAACTTTCCACCCAAAAAACATAGATTGACAACGTTGATAAAATAAAACAATCCAATTTTATACTGTCTGAAAGAGATTCACTTTGGAGCTAAGGACACACAGGCTCAAAGTGAAAAGATGGACAATGATATTGCAAGTAACCAACAGAGAGGGGGAGTGGCTATTCTAATACACAAACTAGACTGTAAGTCAAAAACTATTACAAGAGACAAGGACATTATATAGTGATAAAAGGGTCAATATACAAAGATTTTCAATTACAGATGCGATGGACATCAGAGCTCTGAAATATATGAAGCAAATATTGGCAGAAATGAAGAAATACACACTTCAATGATATTTGAATACCCTACTTTTTATAGAACAACCAGACAACATCAGTAGGCCAATTGGACCTTATAAACATATACAGAACCCTCCACTCAACAGAATGTATATATTTTTTGAGTGCACAATGAATATTCTCCAGGATAGGCCATATGTTATGGTACAGGACAGCTCTTAATAAATTTTAAAAGACTGAAGCTAGAGATTGGATTAAAGATGGTGGCGTGAGAGGTGAGACAGAGGCTTCCTCCTAAAACTGCATATAATATGAAAATATAACTAATACAAATACTTTTGAGCAACAGGAAAGAGGACTGCAACAAACTGAATACACCTGGAGACAAGAGCAGACCTCACAGAAAAGGATAATGTACTGAAGCTGTGGTCTTGTGGGATCCAAGCACTTCCCTCACCCCAGCTCACCAGCAGGAGGAACAGGAATGGAGCAGGGAGGGAGTGGAGATCTGGGACTTCTGAATACCTAACTCTGGAGATCTGCTCTGGGAGCACAAAGCTACATTTCATGGTGCTTGCATGATACTCTCATAATTAGGGGGTTGGAAAGCTAAGACAGGCAGAATTCCTGGAGAGACTAAGATTCCAGCTGCTTATGGAAAGCAGGGATCCATATACAGCTGCTCTGGGACAAAAGAAAGGCGGGCAGTCTGAGAGACTTCCTAACAAAGAAGCCCTTAGCAAGAGGGCTGCTAAAGGGGCAAGGATTGTACAGAGCTTACAGCTCAGGAGAAACGGCAGATAGACAAAATTGTCCGGATGCACTTCGCCCAGCAGATTGGGAGCTTTCATGATCTTAAGGCGCTCAAGATCCCTGGCTGCCTACACAGCTCCAAGAACCCCTTCTGTGACAGGTAGACTACCACACCTTTCTCCTGATCAGCCCACCAGCCTTGCAAACTGGGAAACTCTACCCTGGCATTAGGCAAGCCAGAGGGAAGATCTGTCTACAGCAACTAAAAACACAAAGCACAGAGGCTTATACCTGTGTGCTCGGCCCACTGGTTCAGGCAGTGGAGACAAGCATAGCAGCCTGGAAGCAGGAAACAGCTCTTTCCTCCCTCGAGGAACCAATACAACTCCCCTGCAATCCCTGACATTGCTTCAGGGGGCGAGCAGCTCCAGAGAGTAGAGCTTCTGGGCACAGGGTGCCATACACAAATATGAAACGCCAAAGGAACCTGGTCCAGTGTAAAATTACGAATACAACTCCTGAAAAAGATTTAAATGATATGGACCTCATGACTCTCCCTGAAAGGGAGTTCAAAATAAAAATCGTTAACTTGCTCATGGAAGTTTGGAAATATATTCAAGAACTCACGAATGAATTACGGTCGGAAATCCAATCATTGAAGAGCACAATGGATGGTATTAAAAGCAGATTGGATACGGTTGAGGAGATGATAAATGAAATAGAAACTAGAGAAGAGAATATAAAGAAGCTGAGGAACAGAGAGAAAAAAGGATCTCTAAGAATGAAAGAATATTGAGAGAACTGTGTGACCAATCCAAACGGAACAATATTCACCTTATAGGGGTACCAGAAGAAGAAGAGAGAGAAAAAGGGATAGAAAGCATCTTTGAGGAGGTGATTGCTGAAAAATTCTCCAATCTGGGGAAGGAGATAGTCTCTCAGGCCATGGAAGTACACAGATCTCCCAACACAAGGGACCCAAGGAAGACAACATCAAGACATATAGTAATAAAAATGGCAAAGATCAAGGATAAAGACAGACTTTTAAAACGCAGCTAGAGAGAGAAAAAAGATCACATACAAAGGAAAACCCATCAGGCTCTCATCAGACTTCTCAGCAGAAACCTTACAGGCCAGAAGGGAGTGGCATGATGTATTTAATGCAATGAAGCAGAAGGGCCTTGAACCAAGATTACTTTATCCAGCAAGATTATCATTTAAATTTGAAGGAGGGATTAAACAATTCCCAGATAAGCAAAAGCTGAGAGAATTTCCTCCCACAAACCATCTCTACAGTGTATTTTGGAGGGACTGCTATAGATGGAAGTTTTCCTACAGTTTAATAGCTATCACCAGAGGTAATAAAACCACAGTAAAGAAAGTAGAACATCTAAGAAAATGCAAAATTAATTTAACTATCCCCAAAGTCATTAAGGGATAGACAAACAGTACAGAATATGATACCTAATATATAAAGAATGGAGGAGGAATAAAAAGGACGAGAAAAAAAAACCTTTTGATTGTGTTTGTAATAGCATATTAAGTGAGTTAAGTTAGACTCTTAGATAGTAAGGAAGTTAACCTTGAACCTTTGGTAACCACGAATTTGAAGGCTGCAATGTCAATAAGTACATACCTATCCATAATCACCTTAAATGTAAATGGACGGAATGCACCAATCAAAAGACATAGAGTCACTGAATGGATAAAAAAACAAGACCCATCTATATGCTGCCTTCAAGAGACTCACTTTAAACCAAAGACATACACAGGCTAAAAGTGAAGGAATGGAGAAAGACATTTCATGCAATTAATAGGGAGAAAAAAGCAGGAGTTGTAGTACTTATATCAGACAAATAGATTTCAAAACAAAGAAAGTCACAAGAGACAAAGAAGGACATTAAATAATGATAAAAGGGTCAATCCAACAAGGAGATATAACCATTATAAATATCTATGCACCCAACACAGGAGCACCTACATATGTGAAACAAATACTAACAGAATTAAAAGGGGAAATAGAATGCAATACATTCATTCTAGGAGACTTCAACACCCCACTCACTCTGAAGGCAGATCAACCAGACAGAAAATAAGTAAGGAGACAGAGGCACTGAACAACACATTAGAACAGATGGACCTACCAGACATCTACAGAACTCTATACCCCAAAGCAGCATAATACACATTCTTCTGAAGTGCACATGGAACATTTTCAAGAATAGATCATATACTAGGCCACAAAAACAGCCTCGGTAAAATAAAAAAGATAGAAATTGTGCCAACCAGTTTCTCAGACCACAAAGGAATGAAACTAGAAATGAATTATGCAAAGAAAATGAAAAATCCCACAAACACATGGAGGCTTAATTACATGCTCCTAAATAATCAATGGATCAATGACCAAATAAAAACAGGGATCAAGCAATATATGGAGACAAATGAAAACAATAATTCAACACCACAAAATCTGTGGGACACAGTGAAGGCCATGCTAAGAGGAAAGTATATTGCAATACAGGCCTACTTCAGGAAAGATGAACATTTCCATATAAGCAGTATAAACTCACAATGAAACTAGAAATAAAAGAAGAAATGGGACCCAAAGTCAGTAGAAGGAGGGACATAATAAAATTAGACCATAAATAAATAAAATTGAGAAGAATAAAACAATACAAAGGATCAACAAAAGCAAGAGCTGGTTCTTCAAGAAAATAAACATAATAGGTAAACCCCTAGCCAGACTTATCAGGAAAAAAAGAGAGTCTACTCACATAAACAGAATCAGAAATAAGAAAGGAAAAATCACTACGGACAGCACAGAAATACAAAGAACTATTAGAGAATACTATGAAAAATTATATGCTAACAAACTGGATAACCTAGAAGAAATGGACAACTTTCTAGAAAAATACAACCTTCCAAGGCTGACCCAGAAAGAAGCAGAAAATCTTAACAGACCAATTACCAGCAATGAAATTGAACTGGTAATCAAAAACCTACCTAAGAACAAAACACATGGAGCAGATGGCTTCACCACTGAATTTTATCAAACATCCAGTGAAGACCTAACCCATCCTCCTTAAAGTTTTCCAAGGAGTAGAAGAAGAGGGAATATTTCCAAACTCATTCTATGAGGCCAGCATCACTCTAATACCAAAACCAGGCAAAGACAGCACACACACACAAAAAAAACCAGACCAATATTCCTGATGAAGATAGACGCAAAAATACTCAACAAAATATTAGCAAACTGAATTCAAAAATACATCAGATGAAGTGGGTAGTTTAATAACCATAGTATTGCACATGTAATTGTAGATTAATGATACCAAAATAAACTTAAAAAAATACATCAAAAGGATCATCCATTATGATCAAGTAGGATTTATTCCAGGGATGCAAGGATGGTTCAACATTTGAACATCTGTCAACATCATCCACCACATCAACAAAAAGAAGAACAAAAACCACATGATCATCTCCATAGATGTAAAAGCATTTGACAAAATTCAACATCCATTCATGATTAAAACTCCCAACAAAATGGGCATAGAGGGCAAGTACCTCAACATAATAAAGGCTATATATGAAAAACCCACAGCCAACATTATACTTAACAGCGAGAAGCTGAATCCTTTAAGATCGGGAACAAGACAAGGATGCCCACTCTCCCAGTCATATTCAACATAGTACTGGAGGTCCTAGCCACAGCAATCAGACAACACAAAGAAATAAAGTGCATCCAGATTAGCAGGGAATAAGTTAAACTGTCCTTGTTTGCAGATGACATGATATTGTACATAAAAAACCCTATAGAATCCACTCCAAAACTACTAGATCTAATAACTGAATTCATCAAACTTGCAGGATACAAAATTAATATGCAGAAATCTGTGGCATTCCTATACACTAACAATGACCTATCAGGGAATAAATCAGGAAAACAGTTCCATTCAAAGTTGCATCAAAAATAATAAAATACCTAGGAATAAACCTAACCAAGAAAGTGAAAGACCTATACTCTGAGAACTACAAGACACGCTTGAGAGAAATTAAAGATACCAATAAATGGAAACACATCCCGTGCTCATGGATAGGAAGAATTAATATTGTCAAAATGGCCATCCTGCCTAAAGCAATCTACACATTCAATGCAATTCCTATCAAAATACCAACAGTATTTTTCAACGAACTAGAGAAAATCATTCTAAAATTCATATGGAACCAAAAAAGACCCCGAATAGCCAAAGCAATCCTGAGAAGGAAGAATAAAGCTGGGGGGATTATGCTCCCCAACTTCAAGCTTTACTACAAAGCCACAGTACTCAAGACATTTGGTACTGGCACAAGAAGAGACCCATAGACCAATGGAACAGACTAGAGAGCCCTGATATTAACCCAACCATACACAGTCAATTAATATATGATAAAGGAGCCATGGACATACAATAGGGAAATGACAGCCTCTTCAACAGCTGGTGTTGGCAAAACTGGACAGTTACATGCAAGAGAATGAAACTGGATTATTGTTTAACCCCATCCACACACAAAAGTAAACTCGAAATGGATCAAGGACCTGAATGTAAGTCATGAAACTATAAAACTCTTAGAAGACAACATTGGCAAAAATCTCCTGAATATAAGCATGAGTGACTTCTTCCTGAATGCATCTCCTTGAGCAAGGGAAACAAAAGCAAAAATGAACTCATGGGACTACATCAAACTAAAAAGCTTCTGTACAGCAAAGGACACCATCAACAGAACAAAAAGGCATCCTACAGTATGGGAGAATATATTTGTAAATAACATGTTCAACAAGGGTTTAACATCCAAAATATATAAAGAACTTCCATGACTCTACACCCAAAAAGCAAATAACCCAATTAAACAATGGGCAGAGGATATGAAGAGACAGTTCTCCAAAGAAGAAATTCAGATAGCCAACAGACACATGAGAAGCTGCTCCATATCACTAATCATCAGGGTAATGCAAATTAAAACCACAATGAGATATCACCTCACACCAGTGAGGATGGCCAACATCCAAAAGACTAAGAACAACAAATGCTGGCGAGGATGCAGAGAAAGGGGAACCCTCCTACAGTGCTGGTGGGAATGTAAGCTAGTTCAACCATTGTGGAAAGCAATATGGAGGTTCCTCAAAAAACTAAAAATACAAATATCATTTGACCCAGGAATCCAACTCTTTGGAATTTACCCAAAGAATACAACTTCTCAGATTCAAAAAGACATATGCACCTTTATGTTTATTACAGCACTTTTTACAATAGCCAGGATATGGAAGCAGCCTAAGTGTCCATAAGTAGATGAATGGATAAAGAAGAAGTGGTACATATACAAAATGGAATACTATTCAGCCATAAGAAGGAAACAAATCCTGCTATTGCAACAACATGAATGGAGCTGGAGGATATTATGCTCAGTGAAGTAAGCCAGGTGGAGAAAGACAAGTGCCAAATGATTTCCCTCATTTGTGGAGTATAGCAACGAAGCAAAACTGAAGGAAGAAAATAGTAGCAGACTCAGAGACTCCAAGAAGGAACTAGTTGTTACCAAAGGGGATGGGTGTGGGAGGGTGGGTGAGGAGGGTGTGAGAAGGGAATTGTGGGGCATTATGTTTAGTACATAAGGTGTGGGGAATCACGGGGAAAACAGTGTAGCACAGAGAAGGCAAACAGTGAATCTGTGTCATCTTACTACACTGATGGACAGTGATTGAATTGGGGTATGAGTGGGGATTTGATAATATGGGTAAATGTAGTAACCACATTGTTTTTTCATGTGAAACCTTCATAAGAGTGTATATCAATAATACCTTAATAAAAAAAAAAGATTGAAGCTAGAATTCAGTTACACAAGATAAACTGGAAAATCCAAAAACATGGAAATTAACGTATGCTAAACCAGTGAGTCAAAGAAGAAATCACAAGAAGAATTAGAAAATAACTTGAAACAAATGAAAACAAAAACGCAACATATGAAAACTTGTGGGATGTTGCAAAGTGGTATTTACTAAAGTGGAAGTTTATAACAGTAAATGCCTCTATTAGAAAAGATTTTAAGTCAGCAACTGAACGTTACACCTTAAGGACCTAGAAAAGAACATGCTAAACATTTCTACTAGAAGGAAAGATAAAGATCAGAGGAGAGATAAATTTGAAAACAGTAGTGAAAATTAACAAAACCAAGAGTTGTTTCTACAAAAAGGTAAACAAAATTGACAAGTCATTAGCTAGATTGACTAAGAAGAAAGGAAAGAAGACTCAACTAAATTGGAAATGAAAGGGGTGACATTACTCCTAATTTTATAGAAATGAGGATTTTAAGAGAGTACCATGAACAATTTTATACCAACAAACTGGAGAATCTAGGTGAAAATGGGCAAATTCCTAGAAACACATAACCTACTGAATCATGAAATAGAACATATGAATATATATTTGACCTTTGAACTACATGGGTCCAATTACACATTGTTTTCAATAAATATACTGTAATTTTTTTTTGAGATTTGTGACAATTAAAAAAACCATATTCCTTGCTTTCTTGTAAGAATACTATATAATTCATATATGAAATATGTGTTAATTGACTGTTTACTTGGTAAGGCTTTGGTCAACTGTAGGTTATTACTAAAGTTTTGTGGAGTCAAAAGTTGTATATGGATCTTTAACTGCATGGGGAGTCTGTGCCCCTAACCCCCACATCATTCAAGGGTCTGCTGTGCCTATAGCTAGTAAGAAGATTGAACCAGTAATTCAATACTTTCCAGCAAAGAGAATCTGAGAACCAATGGCTTTGCTGGTGAATTATACCAGGTAATTTTATTTAATTTTATTTTTTTGTTTATTTATTTTTGTTTGTTTACTTAAATTTATTTTGGTATCATTAATCTACAATTATGTGTGCAATATTATGGTTATTAAACTACCCCCTTCATCAGGTTCCCCCTACCAACCCCATTACAGTCACTGTCCACCAGCGTAGTGAGATGCTATAGAATCACTACTTGTCTTCTCTGAGTTGTACAGCCTGCCCCATGCCCCCCAACATTACATCTGCTAATCGTAATGCCCCCTTTTTCCCCCTTGTCCCTCCCTTCCCACCCATCTTCCCCAGTCCCTTTCCCGTTGGTAACTATTAGTCCATTTTTGGGTTCTGTGAGTCTGCTGCTGTTTTGTTCCTTCAGTTTTTTTCTTTGTTCTTATACTCCACATATGAGTGAAATCATTTCATACTTGTCTTTTTCGGCTTGACTTATTTCACTGAGCATAATACCCTCTAACTCCATCCATGTTGTTGCAAATGGTAGGATTTGTTTTCTTCTTATGGCTGAATAATATTCCATTGTGTGTATGTACCACATCTTCTTTATCCATTCATCTACTGATGGACACTTAGGTTGCTTCCATTTCTTGGCTATTGTAAATAGTGCTGCGATAAACATAGGGGTGCACATGTCTTTTTCAAACTGGGCTGATACAGTCTTAGGGTAAATTTCTAGGAGTGGGATTCCTGGTTCAAACGGTATTTCTATTTTGAGGTTTTGAGGAACCTCCATACTGCTTCCCACAATGGTTGAACTAATTTGCATTCCCACCAGCAGTGTACGAGGGTTCCCTTTTCTCCACCTCCTCGCCAGCATTTGTTGTTGTTTGTGTTTTGGATGTTGGCCATCCTCACTGGTGTGAGGTGTATCTCATTGTGATTTTAATCTGCATTTCTCTGATGATTAGCGATGTGGAGCATCTTTTCATGTGCCTGTTGGCCATCTGAATTTCTTCTTTAGAGAAGTGTCTATTCATGTCATCTGCCCATTTCTTAATTGGATTATTTGCTTTTTCTTGGTTAAGGTGCGTGATTTTTTTTTATATATTTTGGATGTCAACCCTTTATCAGATACGTCATTTATGAATATATTCTCCCATACTGTAGGATGTCTTTTTGTTCTACTGATGGTGTCCTTTGCTGTACAGAAGCTTTTCAGCTTGATATAGTCCCACTTGTTCATTTTTGCTTTTGTTTCCCTTGCCCGGGGGGATATGTTCATAAAGAAGTCGCTCATGTTTATGTCCAAGAGATTTTTGTCTATGTTTTTTTCTAAGAGTTTTATGGTTTCATGCTTTACATTCAGGTCTTTGATCCACCTTGAGTTTACCTTTGTGTATGGGGCTAGACAGTAGTCCAGTTTCATTCTCTTACATAAAGCTGTCTAGTTTTACCAACACCAGCTGCTGAAGAGGCTGTCATCTCCCCATTGTATATCCAAGGCTCCTTTATCAAATATTAATCCACTGTAGGTGTTTGGGTTAATGTTTGGATTTTCTATTCTGTTCCACTGGTCTGTGGGTCTGTTTCTGTGCCAGTACCAAATTGTCTTGATTACTGTGGCTTTGTAGTAGAGCTTGAAGTCAGGGAGTGTAATTCCCCCTGTTTTATTCCTCCTTCACAGGGCTGTTCGGGGTCTTTTCTGGTTCCATATGAATTTTATACTTATTTGTTCCAGTTCATTGAAGAAAGCTGTTGGTAGTTTGATGGGGATTGCATTGAATCTGTAAATTGCTTTAGGCAGTATAGCCATTGTGACAATATTTATTCTTCCTAGCCAAGAGCATGGGATGCATTTCCATTTGTTAGTGTCTTCCTTAATTTCTCCTAGGAGTGTCTTGTAGTTTTCAGAGTACAGGTCTTTCACTTCCTTCGTTAGGTTTATTCCTAGGTATTTTATTCTTTTAGGTGCAATTGTGAATGGAATTGTTTTTCTGATTTCTCTTTCTGTTAGCTCATCATTAGTGTATAGGAAAGCAACAGATTTCTGTGTGTTAATTTTATATCCTGCAACTTTGCTGAATTCAGATATTAGTTCGAGTAGTTTTGGAGTGGAGTCTTTAGGGTTTTTTATGTACAGTATCATGTCATCTGCAAATAGTGACAACTTGACTTCTTCTTTACCAATTCGGATGCCTTGTATGTATTTGCTTTGTCTGAGTGCTGTGGCTAGGACCTCCAGTTCTATGTTGAATAACAGTCTAGAGAGTGGGCACCCCTGTCTTGTTCCTGATCTTAGATGAAAAGCTTTTAGCCTCTCGCTATTAAGTATAATGTTAGCTGTGGGTTTGTCATATATGGCCTTTATGATGTTGAGGTACTTGCCGTCTATACCCATTCTGTTGAGAGTTTTAATCATTAATGGATGCTGAATTTTGTCAAATGCCTTTTCAGCATCTATGGAGATGATCACGTGGTTTTTGTTCTTCTTTTTATTGATGTGGTGGATGATGTTGATGGATTTTCGAATGTTGTACCATCCTTGCATCCCTGGGATGAATCCCACTTGATCATGGTGTATGATCCTCTTGATGTATTTTTGAATTTGGTTTGCTAATATTTTGTTGAGTATTTTTGCATCTATGTTCACCAGGGATATTGGTCTGTAATTTTCTTTTTTAGTGAGGTCTTTGCCCGGTTTTGGTATTAGAGTGATGCTGGCTTCATAGAAAGAGTTTGGAAGTATTCCCTCCTCTTCTATTTTTTGGAAAACTTTAAGGAGAATGGGTGTTATTTCTTCTCTATATGTCTGGTAGAATTCAGAGGTGAATCCATCAGGTCCAGGGCTTTTGTTCTTGGTAGTGTTTTGATTACCGATTCAATTTCGTTGCTAGTGATTGGTCTGTTTAGTTTTTCTGTTTCTTGCTTGGTGAGTCTTGGAAGGCTGTATTTTTCTAAGAAGTTGTCCAGTTCTTCTAGGTTTTGCAGCTTGTTGGCATATAGATGCTCGTGGTATTCTCTTATAATTCTTTGTATTTCTGTGGGGTCCGTCGTTATTTTTCCTTTCTCATTTCTGATTCTGTTTATGTGTGTGGATTCTCTTTTCCTCTTAATGAGTCTGGATAGGGGTTTATCTATTTTGTTTATTTTTTCAAAGAACCAGCTTTTGGTTTCATTGATTTTTTTCTATTGTTTTATTCTTCTCAATTTTATTTATTTCTTCTCTGATCTTATTATGTCTCTCCTCCTGTTGACTTTGGGCCTCATTTGTTCTTCTTTTTCCAATTTCAATAATTGTGTCTTTAGACTGTTCATTTGGGAATGTTCTTCCTTCTTTAAATAGGCCTGGATTGCAATATACTTTCCTCTTAGAACTGCTTTCGAGCGTCCCACAGAAGTTGTGGCTTTGTGTTGTTGTTGTCATTAGTTTCCATATATTCTTTGATTTCTGTTTTGATTTGGTCGTTAACCCATTGATTCATTAGGAGAATGTTGTTAAGTCTCCATGTATTTGTGAGCCTTTTTGATTTCTTTCTGAAATTTATTTCTAGTTTTATACCTTCGTGATCTGAGACGTTGGTTGGTAGGATTTCAATATTTTTGAATTTACTGAGGTTCTTTTTGTGGCCTAGTATGTGGTCTATTCTGAAAAATGTTCCATGTGCAGTTGAGAAGAATGTGTATCCTGTTGCTTTTGGGTGTAGGGTTCTGTAGATGTCTGTTAGGTCCATCTGTTCTATTGTGTTGTTCAATACCTCTGTGTCTTTGCTTATTTTCTGTTTAGTTGATCTGTCGTTTGGAGTGAGTGGTGTGTTGAAATCTCTAAAATGAATGCATTGCTTTCTATTTCGTCCTTTAATTCTGTTAGTATTTGTTTCACATATGCTGGTGCTCCTGTGTTGGGTGCATATATATTTATAATGGTTATATGTTGTTGGTGGACTGACCCCTTTATCATTATGTAATATCCTTCTTTATCTCTTGCTACTTTCTTCGTTTCGAAGTGTATTTTGTCTGATACAAGTACTGCAACACCTGCTTTTTTCTCCTTGTTGTTTGCATGAAATATCTTTTTCCATCCCTTCACTTTTAGTCTGTGTATGTCTTTGGGTTTAAAGTGGGTCTCTTGAAAGCAGTATATAGATGGGTCTTGTTTTTTTATCCGTTCAGTGACTCTATGTCTTTTGACTGGTGCATTCTGTCCATTTACATTTTAGGTGATTATGGATAGGCATGTACTTATTGACATTGCAGCCTTCAGATTCGTGGTTACCAAAGGTTTAAGGTTAACTTCCCTACTATCTAAAAGTCTAACAACTCACTTAATATGCTATTACAAACACAATCTAAAGGTTCTTTTTTCTTTGTTTGTTTGTTTCCTTCCTCCATTCTTTATATATTAGGTATCATTCTGTACTGTTTGTCTATCCCTTGATTGACTTTGGGGATAGTTAATTTAATTTTGCATTTTCTTAGTAATTAGCTGTTCTATTTTCTTTACTGTGGTTTTATGACCTCTGGTGATAGCTATTAAACCGTAGGAAAACTTCCATCTATAGCAGTCCCTCCAAAGTATACTGTAGCGATGGTTTGTGGGAGGAAATTCTCTCAGCTTTTGCTTATCTGGGAATTGTTTAATCCCTCCTTCAAATTTAAATGATAATCTTGCTGGATAAAGTAATCTTGGTTCAAGGCCCTTCTGCTTCATTGCATTAAATACATCATGCCACCTCCCTTCTGGCCTGTAAGGTTTCTGCTGAGAAGTCTGATGAGGGCCTGATGGGTTTTCCTTTGTATGTGATCTTTTTTCTCTCTCTAGCTGCTTTTAAAAGTCTGTCTTTATCCTTGATCTTTGCCATTTTTATTACTATATGTCTTGATGTTGTCTTCCTTGGGTCCCTTGTGTTGGGAGATCTGTGTACTTCCATAGCCTGAGAGACTATCTCCTTCCCCAGATTGGAGAATTTTTCAGCAATCACCTCCTCAAAGATGCTTTCTATCCCTTTTTCTCTCTCTTCTTCTTCTGGTACCCCTATAATGTGAATATTGTGCCGTTTGGATTGGTCACACAGTTCTCTCAATATTCTTTCATTCTTAGAGATCCTCTTTTCTCTCTGTTCCTCAGCTTCTTTATATTCTCTTCTCTAGTTTCTATTTCATTTATCGTCTCCTCAACCATATCCAATCTGCTTTTAATACCATCCATTGTGCTCTTCAATGATTTGATTTCCGACCGTAATTCATTCGTGAGTTCTTGAATATATTTCCAAACTTCCATGAGCAAGTTAACGATTTTTATTTTGAACTCCCTTTCAGGGAGAGTCATGAGGTCAATATCATTTAAATCTTTCTCAGGAGTTGTATTCATAATTTTACTCTGGACCAGGTTCCTTTGGCATTTCATATTTGTGTATGGCACCCTCTAGTGCCCTGAAGCTCTACCCTCTGGAGCTGCTCGCCCCCTGAAGCAATGTCAGGGATTGCAGGGGAGTTGTATTTGTACCTCGAGGGAGGAATGAGCTGTTTCCTGCTTCCAGGCTGCTATGCCTGTCTCCACTGCCTGAACCAGTGAGCTGAGCACACAGGTATAAGCCTCTGTGCTTTGCGTTTTTAGTTGCTGTAGACAGATCTTCCCTCTGGCTGGCCTAAAAGCAGGGAAGGGTTTCCCGGTTTGCAAGGCTGGTGAGGCTGGCCAGGAGAAAGGTGCACTAGTCTGCATGTCCCAGAAGCGGTTCTTGGGGCTGTGTAGACAGCCAGGGAGCTGGCACACCTGAAGATCGTGAAAACTCCCAATCTTCTGGGCAGAGTGCAACCGGAGAAGTTTGTCTACCTGTCCTTTCTCCTGAGCAGTAAGCTCTGTGCAACCCTTGCCCCTTTAGCAGCCCTCTTGCTAAGGACTTCTTTGTTAGGAAGTCTCTCAGACTGCCCACCTTTCTTTTGTCCCAGAGCAGCTGGGTATGGATCCCTGCTTTCACAAGCAGCTGGAATATTAGTCTCTCCAGGAATTCTGCCTATCTTAGCTTTCCAACCTCCTAATTACAAGAGTATCATGCAAGCACCATGAAATGTAGGTTTGTGCTCCCAGAGCAGATATTCCAGAGTTAGGTATTCAGCAGTCCCAGATCTCCACTCCCTCTCTGCTCTGTTCCTGTTCCTCCTGCCAGTGAGGTGGGCTGGGGGAAGGGCTTGGATCCTGCAGGACCACAGCTTTAGTAAGTTACCCTTTTCCGTGAGGGCTGCTCTTGTCTCCAGGTGTATGTAGTTTGTCGCCACTCTCTTTCCTGTTGCTCTTTCAAGAGTAGTTGTAGTAGCTTTATTTTCTTATTATATGTGGTTTTAGGAGGAATCCTCTGTCGCACCTCTCATGCCACCATCTTTAATCCAATCTCTCTACCAGGTAATTTTAGATCTTGGTTCTTTTCTAGCACTATTGTCACTTAAAGATGTACATTTCTCAAAGCTGCATCCTACATAGTTTTATAGGATTTTGTTTTCATTTAGTTCATAATACTTTCTAATTTCTCATATTTTTTTCCATTGGTTCTTTTTTCTTTGACCCATAATTAACATATTTAGAAATACGTTGCCTAATTTCAAATATTTTTGAATCTCAAATTTCCTTCATTGATTTCTTATGTAATTACATTGTGGTCATAGAATATACTTCATGATTTCTTTTTTTTTTAATTATTAAGGCATTTTATGGTCCAGAATATTATTTAACCTAGAGGAAATGTGATATGATTCAATGTATGTCTGCCATTTTACTGATTGTTTTCTATATACCTCTTGTCTTTTTTATTCCCCTGTGCCTTCCTCCTTTATTGTCTTCTTTTGTTTGGGTATTTCATAGTGTACCATTTTAATTCTTTTTTCTTAACTTTAAAAAAAAGTTATTTTCAGTGTTCTAGAAATTAAAATACATATTTTAGGTTGAAAATCTAATTGAGATTATTATAATTTAACATAAATTTTATATAATTCCTTTCCTCCTTTGTGCTATCATTTTAATACAAATGTGACACAAATTAAATTTTTTTATACATTATGAACTCAACAATACAACTTTGTAATTATTTTTTATGAAGATGACTTTTATATCAGTTAAAAGAATAAAAATTTATACTGTATTTTTATTTACCTATGTAGGGTCCTATATCAGTGTTCATTATTTCTTTGTATGGAATTACATTACCATGTGGTGTCACCTCCTTTCTGCCTGAAGAACTTTCTTTAATATTTCTTGTTAGGCAAGTCTGGTAGCAATGAATTTTTCAGACCTTTTCTAGGATTGTCTTCATTTCACCTATATGTTGAAAGTCTGCTCGATATGGAATTCTTGATTGACAGATTTGTTAATTTTTTTCTTTACCTTGAATTTAATGCCACTGACTTCTGGTCTGTATTGTTTATGATGAGAAGTAAGCTAGTATCCTTTATTTGAGCGTCATTTTTCTCTTGCTCTTTCAAGATTTTCTCTTTGTTTTTGGCTTCCAATATATATATAGCTTGATTATGATTCTCTCTTGGAGACAGTCTGACTAGTTATTGATATTTGACTTTATCCTTCTTGGAGTTTGTTGAGGTTCTTGGATATGTAAATGTGTGTGTATGTGTGTGTCTTAGATTTTAGGAAGGGTTTGACTATTATTTCTTCAAACATTTTCCTGTCCCTTTCTTCCTCCCTCTGATCCTCCAATTATGTGCATGTTGGTGTGCTTGAGAGTGTCTCACAAGTCTGAGGTTCTGTTAATTTTTCTTCCTTCTTTTTCTTTGTTTTCCAGTTTGTACCTTCTCTATTGACCTGTATTCAAGTTCACTAATTTATTCTTTTTCCAGCTCAAAACTGCTGTTGAGTTCCTCTAGTGAAATTTTCATTCAGTTATTGTACTTTTCAACTGTTTGATTCTTTTAAAAAATAATTTCTACCTCTCTACTAATCTTTTGTATTTGGAGAGATAGTGTTGTCATACTTTGCTTGAATGCTTTACACATGGCTTGTTTACCTTTTTAAAAAATATTTGTAATAGCTGTCTTGAGATCTTTGTCTGCTATATTCAATATCTGTATTCCTCAGACCATTTTCTACTGACTGCTTCCCTCACACCATCCGCTGTGAATGGCTTTACTTTCCTATTTCCTTATATGTCTCTTTGTTGTTATCAAAACTAGACATTTAAGGTAATATATTGTAGCAACTCTGGAATCTGATCACATGCTTCCCCTACCATAAACATTCAGGGAGTATTATCATTGCTGTATGTTTGTACTTGTTTGTTTAGTGACTTTACTGGAGTAATTCTATAAAGGCTGTATTTCCTGCAGTGTATGACTACAGATGTTTGTGCTATTATATGTTGTTGCTGATTATTTTTTAAATCCTGGCTTCCTAGAAGTCACCCCCGTATCAGCAGAGGTAAGTGGTCACCCAATGATGAGTCAGATTTCCTTAAGTGCTTTGAGCCATAAGTCTTCCACCCATTGCTGAGGGGTATCTGTGTGTGTTGGGATATGCTTTCAAAGTTCATGCAGTTTTCAAGTATGCTTTAGACTTCCTTTCCTGTTTGTGCAGGGCTTCATAGTCAACTAGCAGCAAGTAAGTGGGTGGATTCCAGTTTTTTTTCTCAACCTTTGCCGAGTCTTGTGCCTGAGCACAGCTTTTCATGTCACCAGGAATATGTCAGAGCTTTTCAAAGTCCCCTATGGCTATCCCATTAGCTCTCAACATGCATCACAGCCTAACCAGATGTGATGCTGACCGTCAAAGATTGCCACTTCTATTATTTTAACCAAAAATGCCCTGAGGGTAGACTTTTCCACAGACTTTTAAATCAGGTGAGTCCCCTCTTTGCAGCAAAGCTTTCAGGTTTCACAATTTTCTCAGTTTTTGGTGTTGGGGTAAATGAATGTAACCCTAAGTTAAAATGTCACAATCCCACTGTTCTTACTTAGGTTCAGTATTTTTTTCTTCAGTAAATGCCTTTTAGTTTGTTGCATGACTTCAGTTAATTTACAGTATTCTAAAATGGTAATTTCTGGCGATTTTGCTATTTTTGATGGGGGTTGAAGATTTACTGAGGTCCTCATTTCATCATTCTGAAAGTCCCTTTTTGGCAATTTCTTATAAAGTTAAACCTACACTATATAACTCAAGTAACACTTCTAGGTATTTACCTTAGAGAAATGAAAACTTGTGTTCACACCAAAACATGTACAGTATTGTTCACAGTAGCTCTACTCATAATCACCAAAACTTGGAAGTAAGTGAAGAACAACTCAGAAAATGGTAGAAAATATTTGCAAATCATATTTTTGATCATTTGTATCTGGAAAATAGAAAGAACTTATAACTCTAATAAAAATAAAAATAACCCAATTTAAAAATTGGCAAAGGTTTCTGGATGAATATTCCTCCAAAGAAGATATATAGTCAACAAGCACATGAAAAGATATTTGACATCATAGCCAGCAAGGAAATGCAAATCAAAGCCACTTTGAGTTATCATTTCAAACCCATTAGGGTGGCTAGAATAAAAAAGATAACTAAATGTCATTATATAGAGAAATTGGAATCCTTGTATACTGCTGCTGGGCATGTAAAATGGTGCAGTTACTTAATATAACAGTCTCAACAGTTTCTCAAATGATTAAACAGAATGTTCCCATTATCACCCAGCAATTCCACTTCTGGGTATATACTCAAGAGGAATGAAAACATGCCTACACAAAAGCTTATAGATGGAGGTGCATCCTTGATGGGCAGAGAGAGCCAGGCTGTGCAACCCTCCCCTCATACTGCAGTAAGATGGCTCAGCAACTTCTCCTGAGAAGGTTCTTGGCCTCTGTCATTTCTGGGAAGCTCCCTCATGGTCATGGGCACCCTTCAGCTCCACGGCCCTTCAGACCCCAAAGTGCAGTCCCAGTGGCCTGTCAGTAATACTCAGTACGGCCTAGTTAATGTACACCACCAGAGACTCTACAGTGGCCTTTAACATCTAGGGTGTACCTGACTTTCAAGACAGACACCAACAGTGGGACACCAGTGGTTATGGGTTTACCTGCGTGAAAGTATGAAGTTTGCAGGATCTTGGGGTCAGGGTTAGAGAAGGGGGTGGCCAAGCTGCATGCAAAGGTGGTGATAATCAAGGTGAATATTGGTGACCACATGGATCTTGCTATGGAGTATTAGGTGTGGAGTCTTCTCACCGTGCTGGCAATCAAGAATGGGGACATGATGCACAAGTTTGTGGGCAAGCTAGAGGCCTTCCTGAAGAAGCTGACTGACTGACAAGCAAGGAAGAATCCTGATTTTCCTTGCCTACCTGGGCCCCTTGGTCAGAGAGAAATACTCATAGAATTCACAGCTCTTCTGTGCCAACCATTCCCAACTTCTTCCCTTTGTCTGGCCCCTGTGGGTCCATGCTTTGGAAACCAGACCTCCAAATATGGGATCCTCAAGTGTTTTCAACCCAGCTGACTGCCCATGGTGGCCACTAGAAGCATAGTGCTGCTGCCGATCTGGGTTCAGCTGTCTTCTCACTTTTGTCTGCACCTTTTAGGGCTTGTGGGACTTCTTCCAAAATGCTTGGGGACAATTCTGGGGCCAGACTGCAGTGCTATTGCTCCAGGAATGATAGCTTGGTCCTCATCTTCCTGGTCCTTCTGATCTGAATCCCAGTGCCTGAATCATCTGCTTCCTGAATTTTTCTTTCCTGCTGCTGTTTTTATTCTTAAAAAAAATTTTTAAATTAAGTTATCATTGATATAAAACCCTATGAAGGTTCCACATGAGCAACATTGTGGTTACTACATTCACCCATATTATCAAGTCCCCTCCATACCCCACTGAAGTCACTGTCAATCAGTGTAGTAAGATGCCGCAGACTCACTACTTTTCTTCTCTGTGCTACACTGTCTTCCCCATAATGGCCCCCCCCACCATGTGTATTAATCTTAAAATCCCTCAGTACCTTTCTCCCTCCCTCCCCATCTGCCCTTCCCCACTCCTCCCCTTTGGTAACCTCTAGTCCCTTCTTGGAGTCTGAGTCTGCTGCTGTTTAATTCCTTCAGTTTTGCTTTGTTGTTATACTCCACAAATGAGGGAAATCATCTGGTACTTGTTTTTCTCTGCCTGACTTATTCCACTGAGCATAATACCCTCTAGCTCATCCATGTTGTTGCAAATGGTAGGATTTGTTTCTTTCTTATGACTGTATAATATTCCATTGTTTATATGTACCACATCTCCTTTATCCATTCACCTACTGATGGACACTTAGGTTGCTTCCATATCTTGGCTATAGCAAATAGTGCTGTAATAAACATTGGGGAGCATATGTCTTTTGAGTCTGAGAACTTGTTTTCTTTGGGCAAATTCCTAAGAGTGGAACTCCCAGGTCAAATGGTATTTCTATTTTGAGTATTTTGAGGAACCTCCATACTGCTTTCCACAATGGTTGAACTAATTTACATTCCTATAGGAGGGTTCCCCTTTCTCCTCATCCTTGCCAGCATTTGTTCCTAGTCTTTTCAATGTTGACCATCCTAACTGGTGTGAGGTAATATCTCATTGTGGTTTTAATTTGCATTTCCCTAATAATTAGCGATGTGGAGCAATTTTTTATGTGCCTGTTGGCCATCTGAATTTCTTCTTTGGAGAATTGTCTCTTCATATCCTCCGTCCATTCTTTAATCATGTTATTTGCTTTTTGGGTGTTGAAGCATGTGAGTTCTTTATATATTTTGGATGTTAACCCCTTGTCAGATTTGTCGTTTACAAATATATTCTCCCATACTATAGGATGCCTTTTTGTTCTACTGATGGTGTTCTTTGCTGTGCAGAAGCTTTTTAGTTTGATGTAGTCCCATCTGTTCATTTTTGCTTTTGTTTCCCTTGCCTGAGAAGATGCGTTCAGCAAAAAGTTGCTCATGTTTATATTCAAGAGATTTTTGCCTATGTTTTCTTCTAAAACTTTTATGGTTTCATGACTTCTATTCAGGTCTTTGATCCATTTTGAGTTTACTTTTGTGTATGGGGTTAGACAATAATCCAGTTTCATTCTCTTACATGTCGGTGTCCAGTTTTGCCAACACCAGTTGTTGAAGAGGCTGTCATTTACCCATTGTATATCCATGGCTCCTTTATTGTATATTAATTGAGCATATATGCTTGGGTTTATATCTGGGCTCTCTATTGTTCCATTGATCTATGGGTCTGTTCTTGTGCCAGTACCAAATTGTCTTGATTTCTGTGGCTTTGTAATAGAGCTTGAAGTTGGGAAGCATAATCACCCCAACTTTATTAATCCTTCTCAGGATTGCTTTGGCTATTCAGGGTCTTTTTTTGTTCCATATGAATTTTAGAACTATTTGCTCTAGTTCGTTGAAGAATGCTGTTGGTTAGTGTAGCACAGAGAAGGCAAACATTGAATCTGTGGCATCTTACTACACTGAAGGACAGTGACTGCCTTGGGGTATGGGTGGGGACTTGATAATATGGGTAAATGTAGTAACCACATTGTTTTTGTATTTTTTTACATTTGCCTTTTTTTAAAATAATAAATTTTGGTATCATTAATCTACAATTAACATGTGCAATATATTTTTTTAAATTTTGTGATAATCTTTTATCAAAAGGCATTATTTTTTAGTTTTATATATTTGCCTGCTTTCTTCATTTTTTTTTATTTACAATTTATTTTGGTATCATTAACGTACAATTACATGTGCAATATTATGGTGATTAAACTATCCCTTCATCAGGACCCTCCCCACTAACCCCATTACAGTCACTGTCCATCACTGTAGCGAGATGCCACAGAGTCATTACTTGCCTTCTCTGAGTTGTACAGCCCTCCCCGTGCCCCCCTACCTTACGTCTGCTAATCGTAATACCCCTTTTACCCTCTTATCCCTCCCTTCCCACCCATCTTCCCCAGTCCCTTTCCCTTTGGTAACTATCAGTCCGTTCTTGGGTTCTGTGAGTCGGCTGCTGTTTTGTTCCTTCAGTTTTTTTCTTTGTTCATATACTCCACATATGAGTGAAATCATTTGATAGTTGTCTTTTTCGGCTTGGCTTATTTCACTGAGCATAATACCCTCTAGCTCCATCCATGTTGTTGCAAATGGTAGGATTTGTTTTCTTCTTATGGCTGAATAATATTCCATTGTGTATATGTACCACATCTTCTTAATCCATTCATCTACTGATGGACACTTAGGTTGCTTCCATTTCTTGGCTATTGTAAATAGTGCTGCAATAAACATAGGGGTGCATCTGTCTTTTTGAAACTGGGCTGCTGCATTCTTAGGGTAAATTCCTAGGAGTGGGATTCCTGGGTCAAATGGTATTTCTATTTTGAGTTTTTTGAGGAACCTCCATACTACTTTCCACAATGGTTGAATAAATTTGCATTCCCACCAGCAGTGTAGGAGGGTTCCCTTTTCTCCCCATCCTCGCCAACATTTGTTGTTGTTTGTGTTTTGGATGTTGGCCATCCTCACTGGTATGAGGTGATATCTCATTGTGGTTTTAATCTGCATTTCTCTGATGACCAGCGATGTGGAGCATCTTTTCATGTGCCTGTTGGCCATCTGAATTTCTTCTTTAGAGAAGTGTCTATTCATGTCCTCTGCCCATTTCTTAATTGGATTATTTGCTTTTTGTTTGTTAAGGTGCGTGAGTTCTTTATATATTTTGGATGTCAACCCCTTATCAGATGCATCATTTATGAATATATTCTCCCATACTGTAGGATGTCTTTTTGTTCTACTTATGGTGTCCTTTGCTGTACAGAAGCTTTTCAGCTTGATATAGTCCCACTTGTTCATTTTTGCTTTTGTTTCCCTTGCCCGGGGGGATATGTTAATGAAGAAGTCGCTCATGTTTATGTCCAAGAGATTTTTGCCTATGTTTTTTTCTAAGAGTTTTATGGTTTCATGACTTACATTTAGGTCTTTGATCCACCTTGAGTTTACCTTTGTGTATGGGGCTAGACAGTAGTCCAGTTTCATTCTCTTACATGTAGCTGTCCAGTTTTTCCAACACCAGCTGCTGTAGAGGCTGTCATCTCCCCACTGTATATCCAAGGCTCCTTTATCAAATATTAATTGACTGTAAATGTTTGGGTTAATGTTTGGATTTTCTATTCTGTTCCACTGGTCTGTGGGTCTGTTTTTGTGCCAGTACCAAATTGTCTTGATTACTGTGGCTTTGTAGTAGAGTTTGAAGTCAGGGAGCATAATTCCCCTGTTTGATTCCTCCTTCTCAGAATTGCTTTGGCTATTCGGGTTCCATATGAATTTTAGAGTTATTTATTCCAGTTCATTGAAGAAAGCTGTTGGTAGTTTGATAGGGATTGCATTGAATCTGTAGATTGCTTTTGGTAGTATAGCCATTTTGACAATATTTATTCTTCCTAGCCAAGAGCATGGGATGCATTTCCATTTGTTAGTGTCCTCTTTAATTTCTCCTAGGAGTGTCTTGTAGTTTTCAGAGTACAGGTCTTTCACTTCCTTGGTTAGGTTTATTCCTAGGTATTTTATTCTTTTTGATGCAGTTGTGAATGGAATTGTTTTTCTGATTTCTCTTTCTGTTAGTTTGTTATTAGTGTATAGGAAAGCATCCGATTTCTGTGTGTTAATTTTGTATCCTGCAACTTTGCTGAATTCAGATTTTAGTTCTAGTAGTTTTGGAGTGGAGTCTTTAGGGTTTTTTATGTACAGTATCATGTCATCTGCAAATAGTGACAATTTGACTTCTTCTTTCCCAATCTGGATGCCTTGTACATCTTTGTTTTGTCTGATTGCCGTGGCTAGGACCTCCAGTACTATGTTGAATAACAGTGGAGAGAGTGGGCATCCCTGTCTTATTCCCGATCTTAGATGAAAAGCTTTCAGCTTCTCGCTATTAAGTATGATGTTAGCTGTGGGTTTGTCATATATAGCCTTTATGATGTTGAGGTACTTGCCCTCTATACCCATTTTGTTGAGAGTTTTAATCATGAATGGATGCTGAATTTTGTCAAATGCCTTTTCAGCATCTATGGAGATGATCATGTGGTTTTTGTTCTTCTTTTTGTTGATGTGGTGGATGATGTTGATGGATTTTTGAATGTTGTACCATCCTTGCATCCCTGGGATGAATTCCACTTGAACATGGTGTATGACCCTCTTGATGTATTTTTGAATTCGGTTTGCTAATATTTTGTTGAGTATTTCTGCATCTACATTCATCAGGGATATAGGTCTGTAATTTTCTTTTTTGGTGAGGTCTTTGCCTGGTTTTGGTATTAGAGTGATGCTGGCTTCATAAAAAGAATTTGGAAGTATTCCCTCCTCTTCTATTTTTTGGAAAACTTTAAGGAGAATGGGGGTTATTTCTTCTCTATATGTCTGGTAGAATTCAGAGGTGAATCCATCAGGTCTGGGGGTTTTGTTCTTGGGTAGTTTTTTGATTACCGATTCAATTTCGTTGCCGGTGATTGGTCTGTTTAGTTTTTCTGTTTCTTGCTTGGTCAGGCTTGAAAGGTTGTATTTTTCTAAGAAGTTGTCCATTTTTCTAGGTTTTGCAGCTTGTTAGCATACAGATGCTCATAATATTCTCTTATAATTCTTTGTATTTCTGTGGGGTCCGTCGTGATTTTTCCTTTCTCATTTCTGATTCTGTTTATCTGTGTAGATTCTCTTTTTCTCTTAATGAGTCTGCCTAGGGGTTTATCTATTTTGTTTATTTTTTCAAAGAACCATTGTTTTTTTTCTATTGTTATATTCTTCTCAGTTTTATTTATTTCTTCTCTGATTTTTATTATGTCCCTCCTTTTGGTGACTTTGGGCCTCCTTTGTTCTTCTTTTTCCAATTTCAGTTATTGTGTCTTTAGACTGTTCGTTTGGGAATGTTCTTCCTTCTTTAAATAGGCCTGGATTGCAGTATACTTTCCTCTTAGAACTGCCTTTGCTGCATCTCACAGAAGTTGTGGCTTTGTGTTGTTGTTGTCATTAGTCTCCATATATTCTTTGATTTCTGTTTTGATTTGGTCGTTAACCCATTGATTCATTAGGAGAATGTTGTTAAGTCTTCATGTATTTGTGAGCCTTTTTGATTTCTTTCTAAAATTTATTTCTAGTTTTATACCTTTGTGATCTGAGAAGTTGGTTGGTAGGATTTCAATATTTTTGAAATTACTGAGGTTCTTTTTGTGGCCTAGTATGTGGTCTATTCTGGAAAATGTTCCATGTGCACTTGAGAAGAATGTGTATCCTGTTGCTTTTGGGTGCAGAGTTCTGTAGATATCTGTTAGGTCCATCTGTTCTAGTGTGTTGTTCAGTGCCTCTGTGTCTTTACTTATTCTCTGTCTCGTTGATCTATCCTTTGGAGTGAGTGGTGTGTTGAAGTCTCCTAAAATGAATGCATTGCTGTCTATTTCCTCCTTCAGTTCTGTTAGTATTTGTTTCACATATGTTGGCGCTCCTGTGTTGGGTGCATATATGTTTATAATGGTTATATCTTCTTGTTGGACTGACCTCTTTATCATTATGTAATGTCCTTATTTATCTCTCGCTTTCTTTGTTTTGAAGTCTATTTTGTCTGACACAAGTACTGCAACCCCTGCTTTTTTCTCTTTCTTGTTTGCATGAAATATCTTTTTCCATCCCTTCACTTTTAGTCTGTGTATATCTTTTTGTTTGAGGTGAGTCTCTTGTAAGCAGCATATAGATGGTTCTTTCTTTTTTATCCATTCTGTTACTCTGTGTCTTTTGATTGGTACATTCAGTCTATGCACATTTGGGTGATTATCGATAGATATGTACTTATTGCCATTGCTGGCTTTAGATTCGTGGTTACCAAAGGTTCAAGGTTTGCTTCTTTACTATCTAACAATCTAGCTGAACTTTCTTGTTAAGTTATTGTAAACACAGTCTGATGTTTCTTTATTTCTCTCCTTTCTTATTCTTCCTCCTCCATTCTTTATATATTAGGTGTTTTATTCTTTGCCTTTAGTTAGTATTTGGATAGTCTGCTTTCTTTGCTATGATTTTATTTTCTCTGGTGACATCTTTTTAGCCTTAGGGGTGTTTCCCTCTAGAGCAGTCCGTTTAAGATATCCTGTAGTGGTGGTTTATGAGAGGCAAACTCTTTCAACTTTCCTTTGTCTGGAAATTGTTTAATCCCTCCGTCATATTTAAATGATAATCGTGCTGGATACAATATTCTTGGTTCGAGGTCCTTCTGTTTCATTACATTAAATATATCATGCCATTCTCTTCTGGCCTTTAAGGTTTCTCTTGAGAAGTGTGATGATAGTCTGATGGGTTTTCCTTTGTAGGTGATCTTTTTTCTCTCTCTAGCTGCCTTTAATACTCTGTCTTTATCTTTGACCTTTGCCATCTTAATTATTATGTGTCTTGGTGTTGTCTTCCTTGGGTCCCTTGTGTTGGGAGATCTGTGGGCTTCCGTGGACTGTGAGACTATTTCCTTCCCTAGCATGGGAAAGTTTTCAGCAATTATTTCTTCAAAGACACTTAAAAAATATGGAACCCTTCATGAATTTGCATGTCATCCTTGCGCAGCGGCCATGCTATTCTTCTCTGTATTGTTCCAATTTTAGTATATGTGCTGCCGAAGTGAGCAGCATAATGTAGTTTTTATAAATGTTCCAGATTTTAGGTCCTGGCTAGAGGCTGGTCAGTTCCCCTTCTTGACCAGCTGGTTAAGTCCACACCCTAAATACCTTCGTTATTGGGCTAACATTCCAGGCCACTATACACTGGTCCCTGTTGCCCAAGAACCAGATATCAGACAGCCAGGGATAGCCCCTATTCTCCAGAACCTGCTGAAAAAGCAACCCTAAACCTACCTACCTTGCATCATCCATTCCTACCCACAGAAACCACAACAAAGGTGTTTGCCAGTTTTCCTCTCTCCCTCTGTCCTGTATATGATACCGACACTTTGTTGAATGCTGCTGCTTAGAGTTCTGTGTTTTCCCCAGGGAATTATGAGTATAATAAACTGTAAAAATCTTCAAAGTTTCTCTCTCTTGATCTGCACCACCATACCTCACTCAACATATGTTTGAAATACTCATGCTGTGGATTTTTTTTAGGGGGGGTGCTTATTGGCCATTTGTACATCTTCATTTTTGAAGTGTCTGTTCACATCTTTTGCCCTTTAAAAAAAATTGCATCCTATTAAAAAGTTTTATGAGTTCTTTAGATAATGTAGATACAAATCCTTTTTTTTTGCATATATGTATTGTGAATATTTTATTCCTGTCTGTGACTTAATTTTCCTTATCTTGTTATCTTTTGATGAGAAGTTTTTAGTTTCATTGAAGTTCAATTTATTTTTTTTAAGGTTAGAGCTTTTTGCTTACTCCAAGGTCATGAAGATATTCTAGTATATTCTGGAAGCTTTACAGTTGTTTATATATCTATGATGCACCTCAACTTAAGTTTTGTGTATGGTGTGAGGTATAAGTTGAAGTAAACCCCACCCTCCCACCACCAAGTCTGTATCCAGTTGCTCCAGCACCATTTGTTGAAAAAATTGTCTTTTTCCCCATTGAACTGCCTCAGAATTTTTTAGGAAAATCAAATGACTGTGTAAGTGCAGGCCTATTTATTATTTCTTTATTGTGTTCCACTTTATATATCATTATAGAAATACTACATTGTATAGATTATTCTAGCTTCATGGTAAATCTTGAGTTCAGGTAGTATAAACCCCCCAGCTTTGTTCTCCTTTTTATTTATTTATTTTTTTTGTAGAAAGTCTTTATTTTTCTGTTACAGTTAACTTGTTTTATGATTTTATAGTTAAAAAAATTTTTATGTGCCTGACTGGAGTCCATGAAATAACAAAAGTACAATTCCCCACCCAAATAACAAAAGCATCAGACACACTGAAGGCTCTGATTGTTTCATATTTTCAGAAATAAAGTGACTATATACTTTCATTGGTTAGATAGTAGTTTGGTAAAGTTTTTATAGAATTGTTAATGATTCATGGTTTCCCATGTCTTAGGCAACATTCCACCAAATTAGAGCTTTCCAAAATTGTAGTACCACGTATAATGCTTTATTATGACAGAATTTTCATTTTAAAACCAGAATTGGGCTGAATGTTGAATGTTACTTTTTTTTAAAGCTAAAATTTGTTTTATGTATAGTTGTAAAACAATGATATCTTCGTGTCCCATTACCTTTAATCAAGAGTGATTACCCTCTTGTTGAAAGTAAATTTATCAAATGAAATTTAAAGTTGTACTAACAGTGGGGGGGGAAGGAAAGGAAAAAAACTTCCTTTTTTGATTAAGCCTTTATAGAACAGAATTTCTATTTAATCAGAACTATCTAGGACCCTTTTCTGATGAAAACATTGTATCTTAACCATAAGTAGAATTGTTTGATTTTTTTCCTCACCTAATTATATTGAAACCTCAACTAGGCATAGTACATTAATATGAAATTCTTTTGAAACATGATTTTTAAAAAAGGAACCTATACAAAAAGATTATATAATGCTAGATAGGATGTTGAAATGAGTGGTGTATAGTATTTTTTAACACTTTCATTTTTGCTCAGAATAAATTGCCTTTAATATTTTCCATTTTCAGTGGGATTTCATTTATAGGTTTAACATATCAAGCCAACATAATGTTTTAGAATTTAGTAATTCTGGATTCCAGATCATTTAAGCTGAAAATGGAAATGTGAAGTTTACTTAAGAAAATTTTCTTCTGTAACATCTAAGTCTTCATCCTCTCCATCATCTTCTGCTTGTCGATCCTTTCTTAGTCGACAGGTGGATACCTGTCCTATTCCAGACACACACCTGGCTGGAAGTGATCTCCGAAGAGGTGATTTTGTATTTGCTCTTACGATATCTAAACGAGATGAATAATCTGGTGGATACAGAGAATTTCAGAACACCTCTAAATCTTCTTCTTCATCAATCTTTTGTATATTTTGATAGGCAGCAGTGTAGACCTCTAAAGCTTTGCCATGAAATAACATTTCAATAGTGATACATTCGGAAAATATAGTCTTTATATCCTTTGTTTTCTGCTTTTCAAAATTGTCAGTAGTTTCCTCTAGATGACGAGTTGTTCGGGTAGCATCCATCGTAGCTCTCCGTAGTTCGGTTTCTGCCTGTGAAATAACGTACCGATCAGATGGGTTTCGCTGATGTGTTCTTCCTGAGTTAATTGTTTAGCTTCTCGATTCCTTGCTGTTAAAGCTGCTTTGAGGTCATCACGTTTCATTTTTACAATGGCTCCATAAGCTTTCAAAGGTTCAGGTACTTTGGCTTCAAGTCTTTCAACCTCTGCTTGTTGATAATCCTGAAGTTTGACAAACTCCTCAGCAAAGTTTTTCAGGCCTGCTTTAAATTTGAGGTCTCTGTAGAAGCATACACGTTGATTTCATTTACCAGGAGGTCTGCTTGTCTCGCAGTCTGGCAGTTTTCCGCATGTAAGCAGCAACTCCAAAGTGCTTCTCCACATTTGTGACGGCGTCTTGCAGTTGTCTGGTTTGGGCATCCAGGTTTTCCAAGGCGCGCCTCAGCATCTTGCCTCGCGCACCGCTGGGGACCCCAGGCTGGGGCCCAAGGACTGGGGCTCCGCACCGCCCGAGCGAGCGTTAGGGCACTAGCCACCGCCGCCCGGAGCCCGAACGCCCACCCCGCGCGCCCCCGCGTTCTCCTTTTTTTTTTTTAATTTTAATAGGATTATTCCTTTTTAAAAATTGTCTGGGCATTCTAATTCCTTTGCATTTCCATATTTTGCAATCAACTTAGCAGTTTCTACAAAAAAAAAAAAAAGGACCTGTTGGGATTTTGATTAGATTCCATTGAATATATAGATCAATTTGAGGAGAACTGACTTTCAGATATTTTTGGGTCTTCTCATCCATGATTATGGCATATCTTCCCATTTATTTAGGTATTCTGTAGCTCATTTAAGCAAAATTGTGTAATTTTCAGGTAATAGTCCTGCATGTGTTTTGTTAAACTTATTCCTAAGTATTTTATGTTCTTTAAAAATGGAACTTTTCGCTTTTAAATTTAATTTTCATTTGTTGCTGTGATATAAAATTCAATTTGGGGGCATATGTTGTCCTTGAAACTATAAATCCTTCCCACAAAGAAAACTCCAGGCTCAGATGGTTTCAATGGCAATTTGACTCAAGATTTAATAAAGAAATAATATGGATCTTACAATATCTCTTTCAGAAAATATAAAGGAACACTTCCCATCTCATTTTATGACAATACTGACACTAAAACCTGAGAAAGATAAGGGAAAAAAAATACAGACCAATATCAACAATAAACATATACACAAAAACCTCAAAAATTAGCAAATGGAATTCAGCAACATATATAAAAGATAATATATCTTGATGAGTTGGGGGCATAACCCAGTAGTACAAGGCTAGTATGACATTGTAAAATTAATCAAAGTAATCCACCGCATTAAAGGAGAGAAACCAAAAGATCATGTCAATAGTTGATTTTTATGTACTTGACAAAAGTGAACACTATTCATGATTAAACTCTCATTAAGTTTGAATTAAAACGAAATGTTCACAATCTGGTAAAGTATATTTATGGAAATGAATGGCTAACGTAACACTTTATGATAAAATATTTAATGCATTTTCCCTAAGGCCAGAAACAAGGGCTGGTCTGAGTGCTATTCAGCACTGTCCTGGCTTGTGCAACAAGGCAAGTGAAGGAAATAAAAATGAAAAAGGAGCTGTCTTCACGATGTCTTGATTGTACTTATAGAAAACTCTAAGTAATCTACAAAAAGTAAACCTTTCTGTAACTAACTGAATTTAGCAAGGTCATAAAATAGAAGGCCAATATATAAAAATGCATTATATTTTAAAGACAATTTATTTCTAGTTTTTAAATACTTCATTGCCATTCCAAAATGTTATCAGTAAAAGAAAACGGAAATCATAATAGTGCCTCACATATGCCATAGATGGAAAAACTGTAAATAAGATATTACCAATGGACAAGGCATCCAGATTGGTAAAGAAGAAGTCAAATTGTCACTATTTGCAGATGACATGATATTGTACATAAAAAACCCTAAAGACTCCACTCCAAAACTACTAGAACTAATATCTGAATTCAGCAAAGTTGCAGGATACAAAATTAACACACAGAAATCAGTTGTTTTCCTATACACTAACGATGAACTAGTAGAAAGAGAAACCAGGAAAACAATTCCATTCACAACTGCATCAAAAAGAATAAAATATCTAGGAATAAATCTAACGAAGGAGTGAAAGACCTATACCCTGAAAACTACAAGACACTCCTAAGAGAAATTAAAGAGGACACTAACAAATGGAAATTCATCCCATGCTCTTGGCTAGGAAGAATAAATATTATCAAAATGGCTATACTACCTAAAGCAATCTACAGATTCAACACAATCCCTATAAAAATACCCACAGCTTTCTTCAATGATCTGGAACAAATAATTCTAAAATTCATACGGAACCACAAAAGACCCCAAATAGCCAAAGAAATCCTGAGAAGGAGGAATAAAACGGGAAATTATGCTCCCTGACTTCGAGCTCTACTACAAAGCCACAGTAATGAAGACAATTTGGTACTGGCACAAAAACAGGCCCACAGACCGGTGGAACAGAATAGAAAATCCAAACATTAACCCAAACATATACGGTCAATTAATATATGATAAAGGAGCCTTGGATATACAATGGGGAGATGACAGCCTCTTCAGCAGCTGGTGTTGGAAAAACTGGACAGCTACATGTAAGAGAATTAAACTGGACTACTGTCTAACCCCTTACACAAAAGTAAACTCAAGGTGGATCAAAGATGTGAATGTAAGTCATGAAACCATAAAACTCTTAGAAAAAAACATAGGCAAAAATCTCTTGGACATAAACATGAGCGACTTCTTCATGAACATATCCCCCCGGGCAAGGGAAACAAAAGCATAAATGAGCATGTGGGACTATAACAAGCTGAAAAGCTGTACAGCAAAGGACACCATCAGTAGAACAAAAACACATCCTACAGTAAGGGAGAATATATTCATAAATGATGTATCTGATAAGGGGTTGACATCCAAAATATATAAAGAACTCATGCACCTCAACAAACAAAAAGCAAATAATCCAATTAAGAAGTGGGCAGAGGACATGAATAGACACTTCTCCAAAGAAGAAATTCAGATGGCCAACAGGCACATGAAAAGATGCTCCACATCGCTAATCATCAGAGAAATGCAAATTAAAACCACAAGGAGATATCACCTCACACCAGTGAGGATGGCCAACATCCAAAACACAAACAACAACAAATGTTGGCGAGGATGTGGAGAAAAGGGCACCCTCCTACATTGCTGGTGGGAATGCAAATTAGTTCAACATTGTGGAAATCAGTATGGAGGTTCCTCAAGAAATACCATTTGATCCAGGAATCCCACTCCTAGGAATTTACCCTAAGACTGCAGCAGCCCAGTTTGAAAGAGACATATGCACCCCTTTGTTTATCGCAGCACTATTTACAATAGCCAAGAAATGGAAGCAACCTAAGTGCCCATCAGTAGATGAATGGATTAAGAAGATGTGGTACATATACACAATGGAATATTATTCAGCCATAAGAAGAAAACAAATCCTACCATTTGCAACAACATGGATGGAGTTAGAGGGTATTATGCTCAGTGAAATAAGACAAGCCGAAAAAGACAAGTATCAAATGATCTCACTCATATGTGGAGTATAAGAACAAAGGAAAAAACTGAAGGAAGAAAACAGCAGCAGACTCACAGAACCCAAGAATGGACTAATAGTTACCAAAGGGAAAGGAACTGAGGAGGAAGGGAGGGACAAGGGGGAAAAGGGGGCATTACAATTAGCAGATGTAATGTTGGGGGGCACCATGAGCGTTGTACAAGTCAGAGAAGATAAGTAGTGATTCTATAGCATCTCACTACGCTGATGGACAGTGACTGTAATGGGGTAAGTGGGGGGGACCTGATGAAGTGGGTAGTTTAATAACCATAATATTGCACATGTAACTGTAGATTAATGATACCAAAATAAAGTATAAAAAATAAAAAATAAAAATAAAAATAGTGAATGCACTAAATGTTAAAAAAAAAAGATATTACCAAATGGACTCCAGCAATATGACAAAAATCACAGTATATTACAAGAAATGTTTAACAATCAAGAAATTAGTAAGTACAAATCAATATATCAATAAACTTAAGGTGAAGAACATGAGATTATACCAACAGATAACAAAATGGCCTTGGACAAATTTTAGCAGTCACTACCAAACATTGTAGGCATCCCCTACATATATTGAAGGAAATTATTCAGAGGCAACCAAGAGTATTCATCTCCAAATAGAGAACATCATAGTAAAAGATGAAATGTTAGAAAAAAATTCCATTTAATTTAGAGAAAGTGATGTCTGCTATCACCATAATATTCAGCCTTCTGAAGAGTCAAGCTATTACAATAAGGAAAGTAAAAGTAATAAATGTAAGTATTGGAAAATAAATTTTATTTCCAGGTTACATAATTTCTAACCCAGACATCTGTCGCTTAAAAAGAGAATGAGTGTACAGTCTGTAACTAATGCTATATTTAACGTAGTAGAAAATAATTGCATCAATATAGCAAATGAAGTATCCAGAATTACATTCAAGCAAATTAGAAAACAAAATAGAAAACAAAACAAAAACAACGAAAAAAGCCAAGAATAAGAAGGTCAAATTAGAATGATGATTGGCCTAGAAGCACACTTGAAAAAATGCTCAACTGAAACTGGAATTTATAAAAATATATGTATGTTAAAACATCTATCTAAAGTGAGGCTATAGGAATACTGAATTTGATGAGTATTCCTGCCAAATTGAGTATTGTCAGGAATCTAAAAAAAAAAGCTTGGCAATATCTAACATAACTGAAAGAATATATAATGTATGAGCAATCATACTTCCATATGGATACAATTAAAGAAATTCTAGGTCACAGAAACCAATGATCACAGACTAGGACTGTTACTGACATATATCTGAAATAGTGAAAACTGACGAAACCTAAACACTAAGCAGTAAGGTTTAAATACATTATGGTATGTTCATATAAAAACTGGGCCAAATGGGTTTTTAATATTGTAGAAAGTATCAGTCCTATATTCAGAGAGCAAGCAATTGATTGCAGAGGAAAGTGTGAGCAGCAAAGAAGCACACCATCCATTTCCTTTTTCAATATAGCTAACCATCTGCCATTATATTTGAATAGTCTGTCCTGAGGGTTATTCTTTTTTGGTTATGACAGCACTTTAGGTGTGGGTTCACATACCAAAGATATTAGCTATTGTGAATGGGACTTCCTTAGTAAAGTTTAAGATACACTGTGATAAAGTTAAGCAAATGCTTTATTGTAGGACACTTAAGTCTTTTGATAGCCTGGTAACAAGCATTTTTTCTTTAGAAGGAATTTAATATTCAAAACTTCGTAAGCTTCTGTGACCACAAAACGTGTTTCAAGCACAGATGATCCCCAACTTACAATGTTTCGACTTCACGATGGTCGCACATTTAATAGAACTTGTACTTCAAGTTTTGAATTTGGATCCTTCCCCAGGCTAGTGATATGTGGTAAGATTCTCTCCTGTGATGCTGGGCAGGGCAGTGAGCTGCAGGTCCGAGTCAGCCACACAGTCATGAGGGTAACAACCATACGCATACCACCATTCTGTCTCCATACAACCATTCTGGTTTTCATTTTCTGTACAGTATTCAATAAATTACATGAGATATTCCACACTTTTATACGATAGGCTTTGTGTTAGATGAATTTGCCCAACTGTAGGCTAATTTAAGTCTTCTGAGCACGTTTAAAGTAGGCTAGGCTAAGCTGTGATGTTTGGTAGGTATGGTGTATTAAATGCATTTCACAAGGCGTTTATTGGGAAGCAATGCATTCTAAGTTAAGGAAGATTTGTAACATTAAACACTACTGTTCCCAGAGACATTCTTTCAGGTAGGTATCTATCTGTAGTGTTACAGATATGGAATTATTAATCTCTTTAGATGTAAAGTTACTGTGATTAAGTAGGAGGCAACCTTTATTCTTAGGAGTTGCACGATTATACAGAAAGGTGAAATGTCATGACATCTATAATTTATATTCAAACACTACAGCAAAAATATGTAAAAAATTATACAGAAGAAAACCAAATGTGACAATATATTAACAATTGCTGAATCTAGAAAGGCTATACCAGTGTTCATTGTACCATTCTTTTATTTTCCCAAAAGGATAGTGGTCTTCTGGCTGTTAGTTTCTAGTTTATCATGTTTTGGGCAGAAAAAAACACACTGCAACTCGCTTGCTTTTTGAATTATGAAAAGAAAAAACATAACAACTCTCCCTGAGTCTTCAAAAGCCTTACTCTTGTAATCTTTACATTCATAAACTCTAGAGGAGTCTTTGTCACAATAGTTTTCAGAGATTAGTTTTGATTTTAGAAATGGAGATTTACATAATTTTACTGGATTTTATTCACAACTAATTACCTCAACCTAAGTAAGCAGTGAAAGGTAACAGGTTTTTACACATTCCTTACACTCATAGGGTCTTCTCACATGAATTTACTAATTTTACTAATGATTATAGTAACTTTTATCAAGCACATACTCTTCTAAAGAAAAGTCTTGTTTTTATTAACGTCATTCTCACAAAACTACTACTGGTAGGTACTATTATCACCATTTTAAAACTGAGGCACAGAAGGGAGAAGTGTTTTGCCAAATACCACATAGGCAGAGATGGAATTATGAGAATTATAGTAAAGATGTGCTGTGGCATAAGTCTTTTCCCGCATTCATTACTTTTAACAAATATCGTGTTACAGTGTTATGTAAAGTGTGGTCCATGTACTGATGTTGCACAGATTGCTTTCGGTTTGCAATGAGTTAAGGTACATAGACACTGAGAGCGTTTAGTAACCTTTAGAGCAATTTGACAGAGCTAACTGATGTCCATTAAATTCAATAATAAAAAAAATAGGGGCTTTCATTTTGTATGTCTTTCTTTCCATTGCATTTTTCCGATAATCCAATTCGATTGCATTTTCTAAAAGTAATGGCCAGCTAGTTTTGGAAAGGTCCTTCACCTTGGTTTGAGATGCACTGCACCAGTGTTAGTCTGCTCAAGTTTAAACAAGACTGAGTAGACATTATAATTTTTCAACTCTAAATCAGTATGTATAAAACTATTTGAGTATGGAATAAAAGGGATTCTCATATTTTCCCTAACAAGTAAAACATTTTAAAAATTAAGTATGAGTTCTCTGCTGTTATGAAAGGCATTTTCTAAAGGCCATTGTGCCCTCTTTACATTATGCATAGGGTTTCCTCACTAATATGATTTCTCTGATGTAAAGCAAGCTGATCACTACGAATAAAGGCTTTCCCACATTCTTTACATTTATACGGTTTCTCACCAGTATGAATTCTGTGATGTCTAGTAAGTTCTGAATTAACACTAAAGGCCTTCCCACATTCTTTACATTTATAAGGTTTCTCACCAGTATGAATTGTGTGGTGTCGAGTAAGTTCTGCCTGAAGACGAAAGGCATTCCCACATTCTTTACATCCATAGGGTTTTTCACCAGTATGAAGTCTAAAATGTTGAGTAAGATGATACCTACGGCTAAAGGTTTTTCCACATTCCTTACATTCATATGGAATCTCACCAGTGTGAATTCTTTGATGTAAGGTAAGCTGATAACTACAAATAAAAGCATTCCCACATTCATTACATATGTAGGGTTTCTCACCAGTATGGATTCTGTGATGTTGAGTAAGATGATAGTGACGACTAAAGGCCTTCCCACATTCCTTACATTCATAGGGTTTCTCACCAGTATGAATTCTGTGATGTTGAGTAAGATGATTGCTACGAATAAAGGCTTTCCCACATTCCTGACATTTATAGGGTTTCTCACCAGTATGAATTCTGTGATGCTGAGTAAGTTCTGTTTGAAAACGAAAGGCCTTCCCACATTCTTTACATTTATAGGGTTTCTCACCAGTATGGATTTTATAATGTTGGGTAAGATTGTAGCGACGACTAAAAATCTTCCCACATTCCTTGCATTCATAAGTGTTCTCATTGGTGTGAATTCGCTGGTGTGAAATAAGTTGATTGCTACGAATAAAGGCCTTCCCACATTCCTTACATTCATAGGGTTTCTCACAAGTATGAATTTTGTGATGTCGGGTAAGTTCTGCTTGAAGACGAAAGGCTTTCCCACATTCTTTACATTCGTAGGGTTTCTCACCAGTGTGAAGTCTATAATGTTGAGTAAGATGATAGCGACCTCTGAAGGTTTTCCCACATTCCTTACATTCATAGGGAATCTCACCAGTATGAGCTCTCAGATGTAAAGTAAGTTGATAGCCACAAATAAAGGCCTTCCCACATTCCTTACATTCATAGGGTTTTTCACCAGTATGGATTCTATGATGCCGAGTAAGTTCTGTTTGAAGACGAAAAGCTTTCCCACATTCTTTACATTCATAGGGTTTCTCACCAGTATGAATTCTCTGATGCCGAGTACGTTCTGCATGAAAACTAAAGGACTTACCACATTCTTTACATTCATAAGGTTTCTTACCAGTATGAATCTTCTGATGTTGAACAAGGTACGAGACATGACTAAAGGCCTTTCCACATTCATTACATTTATAGGGTTTTACACCAGTATGAATTTTCTGATGTTGACTAATATGTCGTTGCACTCTAAAGGTCTTTCCACAAATCTTACATTCATAAGGCCTCTCACCAGTATGAATTCTTTGATGTTCAGTAAGTTGATAATGAAGTCTAAAGGCCTTCCCACATTCTTTACATGCATAGGGTCTCTCCCCAGCATGAACTGTCTGATGTACTCTAAGGTCTCTAATACGACCAAAGGCCTTCCCACACTCCTTGCATTCATAGGGTTTCACACCAGAATGTATTCTCTGATGTTCAGTAAGGTGATAATGAAGTCTAAAGGTCTTCCCACAATCGTTACACTCAAAGGGTCTCTCCCCAGCATGAATTGTCTGATGTACTCTAAGGTCTCCCACACGACAAAAGGCCTTCCCACACTCCTTACATTTATAGGGTCTCTCACCAGTGTGAATTCTCAGATGCTGAATAAGGTATGACTGTTGTCGGAAAGCTTTCCTACATTCCTTACATTCATATGATTTCTCTCTAGAACGAATTTTCTGGTGTAGAGGAAGAGATATATGTTTTTGGATTATCATTTGACTAAGGCATCCCATCTGATGTCCTTCTTGTCTTTCAAATTCATGTTTACACTGCAAATCATTTCTGAAAATGGTATCCTCATGGAGGTAGGCTTTACTTTTTTCCACTGTCTGCAATTGAGATAAATATATTTCACAAATATCCTTTTCTGGAAATAACTTCTTGGTGACATACTTAGACTCCAAATCTGAAAAAAGCAAAAAGGAAACAAATTCCCTAATGTGGTTTTTCTGTGTTTGGGAGTAGGATGAGAGGTTGCATCTCAGAGTAGAAATAAAAGATAAACTAAAAGTAACGCATTGGTAGTAAAGGTTTAGGGCAGAGGTCAGCAAACTTTTCCTGGAGAGGGCCACATAATATAAATTTTAGGCATTTTAGGGCATATGGTCTTAGTCACAATTTACACCACAAAGGCAACCATAGACAATATGTAATTGAATGAGTGCAGCTATGTTGTAATAACACTTTCTTTATGGGCATTGACATGGAATTTCATAACATTTTTATGTATTACAAAATGTTCTTCTTTTGATTTGTTCTCAACCACTTAAAAATGTAAAAACCAGTTTTAGCCTATGAGCCATACAGGAGCAGATGATGAGTTATCTGTAGTTCGTCAGATTTGAGAACTCTAAATTACTGTAATGCAATTTGAAAGAAGGCAAAAAGACCTCAGAAAATGATGTGACTTAAAAAAAAGATAAACTGGTGGTGAGAGGAACAAGTCAAGTCAGTGGTCTTCCTCCTTAGGGTGGCTGTTTACATACACTTATCCTTACATCTACTGCTCTTTGGGCACCAACCTGGACAAACTGAATCTAAGTCTGTAGAAACAGTCCTGGATATTTTGAATCATTTTCATGAGATGATACTGATGCAGATCATTTTAAGACTCTGTACTCAATCTTTTTCCCAAAGGTTTCTCTTTGCCCTTAGAATAAAATCCAAGCATATTACCACAGATAAATATATCACCACCATATTACCCAGCTGATCTGTAAGACCTGTGGAAGCCACTTCAACTTTGTTCTCAATCTATTATTGCAATGCAACCTTTCAGATCCTGTAATATGCCACAACTTTTCCTATATCCTAGAGATTTTTACAGGCTACTTCCTCTCCCAGGAATCCTCTGACTTTGGTTTTTGCCTGGCTGGCTCCTGCTTACCCTCATGTCTCAGGTTAAATGTCACTTCCTTAGAAAGGCTATCCGTACTAAGCACATCTAAGTCAGTGCATGTTCTTGATTCCATATTCCAGCCCTAGTTCTGTGACTTTTCTCACTTATGTATCATTAATTTTCTCCTTAATATGTTGTTTTGTGCACTTTTTATACCTACAATTCCCTATGTACAGACACAATCTCAGTTTCAGTTCCTGCCACTGAATAACAACCTCTAACACACAGTAAGTGTTAAATAATTGTAGAAAAAATAAACCACTGGATTAAAAAGTACTTAGGATGAGAATAAAAGTAAATACTACAAGTCACTGAAGAAGGCAGCTGAGTATAATTTCCCCAAATCACATCACAATTATATCTTCCTGATTACAATCTCTTTCACCCTACCACAGTGATTAAATATATTCTCCTACATCACTTACCTTACAAAGGAGAGCAAATGTACATCCAAGATTGCTCAGTCAAAAGCATAAATGGAAAAATGTCAATTTTATACCTCCACATTCTCCAATTACCTACTGTTCCCTCAAACACAAGATATCTCTACCACTGTTTACAATTTCCCTGTGCATAGCCAGTGTTGCTTTTCTTTGTCCCCAAATGAAGTACTGAGATGGTTTATTTAGTAAGTGTTAACTGAGTTTTATTATTCGCTGTGGGGAAGTTGGGGTTCCTATGGCCAGGATCCTCACTGAACTTAAACCACCTGATGATGTAACTGGCCTGTTGCTAGGCTTCTGCTTCCACACCCATAGGCAATAAGCTATTATTGTGCTATATAGAGAGCTCGGCCCAGTGCCTGGGCGGAGGCAGAGACGCTAGTGCTCGAACTACTGCCGGAAGAACAATCCGGGCAATAAACCCTTTCACCCCAAAGACGTTCTACTATCATTTCTTTGGTCACACTGAATCCATAGCAAACTTGCCCGGGGCTGAAACCCATTGGCAAGACATTCACTCATCCTACAGATGCTCAAACTCATTTCTGTTCCATAATTATACTGTAGGTCCTAGCTAGTAGAATAAGGCAAGGAAGATGATATAAAGATTAGAAAGGAAGAAAATAAAAGTCATTATTCCCAGACACAGTGGATTGAATGGGGGCCTCCAAAAAGACATGGCCAAGTCTTTACTCCCAGTACCTGTGAATATGACGTAATTTGGAAAAAGAGTCTTTACGGATTGATTAAGGATTAGGTTCAGAATCTTGAGATAATATCATTTTAGATTTAGTGTAAGCCTTAAATACAATGACAGGTACACTTATAAGAATGAGGCAGAGGGAGATTAGACCCCAGACAGAAGAAAAGGTGAACTTATCAAATTGTATACTTTAAATATGTGCAGTTTATTGTAAGCCAATTATACTTCAACTATTTTAAATAGTTATAGAACTTGACACTTTAAATGCGTGCATTTTATATTATGTAAATTATACCACAATACATGTGGTTAAGAAAACATACCTGTCCTATGACTCAGGAATTCCACTTCTATATATTCCCAAGGGAAATGAAAACATAGGAACACACATATAGTTGTATAAGCATGTTCAGATCAGCTGGTATAATCTGGTTTGGGAAGGAACACAGGTGACATCTGATCTCACAACCTTTGTGTTTGTTGTTTACTGTGCTCAGAATGCTCTTCTTCAACATTCCCATGGCCTGAGACCTTACTTCATTAGCTCTGTTCAAAAGTTACTGCCTCATAATGGCCTTTGTTGATATTACCTAAATTGGCCTTGCCAACCCTCTAACATTTTGTCTCCTTTCCTGCTTAACTTTCTTCATAATACATATCAAACCCTGATATTATCTTATCTGTTTACTTGTTTACTACATGTCTCCCTTACTATAACAGAACACCTTCATTATGGCAGGAACCTCTGTCAACAGTACCTAGACTCCAGCACAGTGCCTGGTTTCAAGTAAATGGGAAATACGAATTGAATAAAATAATTTTGGGCAATGAAGAAATGAATATAAGTGTAACTATAAAAGAAGACTTGGAAACATAGATAAAATGGTTGCCAGTGGGGAAGAAAGAAAGCAGTCTCTTCTTTGAAATGGGAGGGAAATAGGAGAAGAGAAACAAGGAGCATGGCAAATGGGGGCAAAGACAGAGTTCCTTTAATATCTCATGTTGAGAGGATCTTGATGTTTCCCAATTCCAGGCCCTTCCTTTACAGGCCTTGGGTCTTTGAAGGGAGCTTTTCAAACACAATGTCAGGTGTTTGCCTGTCCCTGACCCAGGGGCTATAACTTGTGATGATGTCCCCCTGACTTGCTGTCACTCACCTGTGTACCAACTTCTTGTCCCTTCTCTCATTACCATCCAGGGCTCTTTTTCTTGCTCCAATAAAGTAATGACCTCTGGTTTAGCAATGGAACATCCTGCTGACAAGAAAGAAATGCAACATGATTTGGAACAAACAAACAAAATCCCATAAGCTCAAAATGACTTACTTCAGAACTAGCTAATTTATATTCAACTGTAGGTCAAAATGGTATTTCATAAAATGAAAAAGGCTGTTAAAGAATATTGACACTTAGATGGATTCATGATCATAGAACTAAAGAGGCCAGACAGGGGAAGGAAAAGGTCTGCTCTGCTTTTAAAGTCGGCATAGAAACGTGTTGAGAACATAGACTTTGGAGCCCTGGGTTCAAATCCTCTACAACCCACTAGCTGTATGACCTTGAAGAGTTACTTACCCTCCATGTGTTGTATTTTCATCAAATGCAAATGGGTCTAAAAGTACCTACTTCATAGGGCTATTGTGGTTATTAAACAAATTGATATATATAAAGGCCTTAAAGCAATCTACAGATTCAATGCAATCCCTATCAAAATACCAACAGCATTTTTCAACAAACTAGAGAAAATAGTTCTAAAATTCATATGGAACCACAAAAGACCATGAATAGCCAAAGCAATCCTCAGAAGGAAGAATAAAGTGGGGGGAATTACCCTCCCTGACTTCAAGCCCTACTACAAAGCCACAGTAATCAAGACAATTTGGTACTGGCACAAGAACAGACCCACAGATCAGTGGAAAAGAATAGAGAGTCCAGATATTAACCCAAGCATATATGGTCAATTAATATATGATAAAGGAGCCATGGACATAGAATGGGGACATGACAGCCTCTTCAACAACTGGTGTTGGCAAAACTGGACAGCTACATGCAAGAGAATGAAACTGGATTATTGTCTAACCCCATACACAAAAGTAAACTTGAAATGGATCAAAGTCCCAAATGTAAGTCATGAAACCATAAAACTCTTAGAAGAAAACATACGCAAAAATCTCTTGAATATAAACATGAGCAATTTTTTCCTGAACACATCTCCTCAGGCAAGGGAAACAAAAGCAAAAATGAACAAATGGGACTACATCAAGCAAAAAAGCTTCTTCTGTACAGCAAAGGACATCATCATCAGAACAAAAAGGCATCCTACATTGCTAATTATCAGGGAAATGCAAGTTAAAACCACAATGAGATATCACCTCACACCAGTTAGGATGGCCAACATCAAAAAAACTAGGAACAACAAATGCTGGCTAGGATGTGGAGAAAGGGGAACTGTCCTACACTGCTGGTGGGAATGTAAACTAGTTCAACCATTGTGGAAAGCAATATGGAGGCTCGTAAAAAAACTAAAAGTAGAAATACCATTTGACCTGGGAATTCCACTTCTAGGGGAATTTACCCAAAGAAAACAAGTTCTCGGATTCAAAAAGACATATGCACCTCTATGTTTATTGCAGCACTATTTACAGTAGCCAAGAAATGGAAGCAACCTAAGTGTCCATCAGTAGATGAATGGATAAAGAAGAGGTGATACATATACATAATGGAATACTATTCAGCCATAAGAAGGAAACAAATCCTACCATTTGCAACAACATGGATGAAGCTAGAGGGTGTTATGCTCAGTGAAATAAACCAAGCAGAGAAAGACAAATACCAAATTATTTCCCTCATTTGTAGAGTATAACGACGAAGCAAAACTGAAGGAACAAAACAGAAGCAGACTCACAAACTCCAAGAAGGGAATAGAGGTTACCAAAGGGGAGGGGTAGAGGAGGGTGGGTGGGGAGGGAGGGAGAAGGGGATTGAGGGGTATTATGATTAGTACACATGGTGTTGGGGGGATCATGGGGAAGACAGTGTAGCACAGAGAAGACAAGTAATGACTCTGTGGCATCTTACTACACTGATGGACGGTGACTTCAATGGAGTATGGGGGGGACTTGATAATATGGGTGAATATAGTAACCACATTGTTTTTCATGTGAAAACTTCATAAGAGTGTATATCAATGATACCTTAATAAAAAAAATATATAAAGGCTTAAAAGTATGTCTGATATACAGCCTTATATTTGTTGTTCTTGTTAAAAGAAAGACTATGTTTTCTAAAATTCCAGGTTCTTCCTCAAATATTCTTTCAAAGGAAAATAAAAAATTCACAGACTGTAACTTCAACCACAAAGTAATTTAAAGAGAGTATGTCTCTTCTAGGATAGGATATGTTTGCTTGAATTTTAAATGGATATTGTTAATCCAATCCACCACTATATAACCGTAGACGCTTTTTTAATGATCAAAGAAAACCAGAACCCTGAGACTCACTGATTTCTCTGCAGGTGGGCCAGACACTAACATAGGAATTCTGAGCATACATGATGAAATCTGGCTTCCCTGAAAATGTTGTAGAACTCAAATCTGGGAATCAATTAGAAAAACAAGCAATTGCAGGAAGGGCCAGAGAGAGGAGTAAAGGTCAGTAAAAGATGGAGAAGATAAAGGCACTTAACCCAAGTGCCCATTTCCAGCTCAACGTTTCTTTTGATATAGGGAGTGGGGCAGAAATTAATATGGTTTCTTAAAACAGCTCTGAAATTCAACAATGGAGAAAACAGATATTCCAGAAAACAGATTGTAAATTGTTTGTGCAGACATCCTTACCCAGTGAGACCAGGTTGCTGTAGTTCTCCAGCATCACATCCCTGTACAAGGCTTTCTGGGCAGGGTCCAGGCACTCCCACTCCTCCTGGGAGAGGTCTATGGCCACATCTCTGAATGCTAAGGACATCTGAAATGACAGACCCATGCCTCATAAACATTGTTTTAAACAGTGTTTTCAAGATGGAAAACTGCTTTGCAGGAAAGAGGCAACATAGCAAGCCAGTAAACTGGGGTTCAAGCCTGTGACATGTAGAGAAGAGTAAGGAAATTAGTATTTCTACACTGGAGTGCCTATATGCTTTCAAAATATACTGTGTACAAACGAAATGCCCTATGTACCATGGGATAACATAATTATCCAAGGGTCTGGAAATGAATAAAATAATCAAAGTTTCCAGTGAAATGAAATCATATAAATAAGCCACTGCCTATCATGGGACTGCATGTTGGTTCCAAATAAATGTGAGCTCCAGTTTCTTTTCCCTTCAAGGAATTAAAAAAAAAAAAAGCAATGAATTCTTTTTCCCCAAAAGTATTTTAAAATCTCTATTGTAGAAAATAGGACTTGACTGACATTTAATTTCACCAAAACTCAGCTTCATCATTATGCAAGATAATGTCACATGAATTATCTTTTTCATTTTTCCTTGTAACAAATGACCAAGTCTTTAGTTAATTTATTGGCTGGCCAATCATCCATTCTGTGGCTATTTCAGACTAATCCTTTCATATTTAGGCAGTTAGGTTGGACAAAATGTCTATGGTCTTCCCAGTCCTGTGAGCCCATTTTCCATCCCCCATTAGAGATCTGGAGAATCCTCCTACCCACTGCCGCCATTCCTCAGGAATGCTCACCTTGACCCTGAGCTAGAGGATGCCAATGCAGGCTGATCCACAATGACACTGACGCCACTGGAGGCCAGCACAACCTCTGCAACCTCAAAATTGACCTTTGTCCTGCTGTCTGTCCCCCCAGGGACCTCCTGGCTAGATCCCTGGAATCCCCACATGCAGGCCTAATCACACTCCAATCCAGTCCTACAGGCCTCTCCAGGTAGAAGCTCTTGCTCACACTGAACATCCAGTGCTAAATGCTATCTCATTAACCGGCAGAACTCAGGTCTGGGGAATCTAATGGGACCATCATCTCTGTGTCATGGGATCATGACTCTAATGAAGGAAGTTCCAATATTCCCCTCAAGGGAAATATCGGAAGGGGACCTTTCACTGCTCCACCAACGCTTCTGAGAGAGATTGGGAGCACAGGATGGTAAACAGGTAAGAGACAAGACAGGCAGTTGAGGAGGACACTATGTTGGTGGCGCCGTCCTTCACTGTGATCTAGTAACTGAGGAGTGGGTTCAACAGGACGGTTGTCTTAGGAAGGAACTCTCAGGATAATAAAGATGATCACATGAATTTAAACCATGATATTTCAAGGAGGAGAAATGAGAACTTACATGGGCCACGGTCTTAGAACTGCAAGAACTTGTCAGTCCTCTTTGGGTTTCCTCCACTGGAGAAGCACAGAATCCGGAGAAGCCAAGACTGGAGAAGGAACAAGAGGCTTTGAGACCAGGCGTGTCTCAGAAATCCAAAAATGACTTAAATTAATACGATCCTGTTTTGGCTTCTTTCTACTTCCATCCCTGCAATGCCCCACATACAAGAGAGACAAGGGGGAGTTTGGATAAAGCCTCCCCACCCCGCTATATCATGGGGAACCAGCTGTGCAAGTGTAGACACAGGGCAGAGGACTCCTGCCTGAAGCCAGACCAGGGACCCCAGCAGAAGGGTCTCTGGCCCACCCCAATTTTGGATGATGCTCAAGACCAAATTGTCAAGTCCTACCCTGAGCAGATCCTCTACTGTTCATATCCACCTTCTTGAGCTGAGAAGGGGGCAGTTCCATCTAAACCCAAATATCTTTCATGGCTCAGGTATGTATCTGGACTCTGCAGCCACACAGGCAGAAAACAGCAGACAGCCTTTCCCACTGCAAAATACATCCACCAACACGGAGTCCTTCCCCAGCTAGAATGACAGCTCCCAGAATCTTCTGGGCTGTTTCCAACCAACCTCTATTTCCTAGTCAGAATCATCTATGCTGCTTTCCTGCAGGAAGTCACTGACTAGCCCAATCTTTCAATATCAAGGTTGTAGACGTGTGAATTCATGCCCAGGGTTGCAAGGTGACAACAACAAAAACAGATATTTTTAGTATCTTCTACATGATGGGTCCTTTATTAATCATTTAACTACTAAACACTGAATCATCCGATATAGTTATCTCCATTCAACAGATAATGGCGGCTCAAAATAAAGTTCCTTGCTCAAATTCAGTTAGAGGCAGAGTGTTTTGAATCCACATTCAGTTAGAGGCAGAGTGTTTTGAATCCACATTTCTCTAAATATAAAGCCAATTCTCTAAACTCTGTGTCCCAGAATCTCTCCCTTTGACTGAAACCTGAGCATAGGTAATTCACTAAAAAATAACATATCATCCATCCAAGTTACTAAATTTCAATACAATTAACAAGATCTTTGTTAAAGAAATAAGGAAGTAGCAGTTTACAATGATTAGATTAGCAGGTTTAAAAGACTGATGATATGCCATATGAGTGAGGTCAGGGGGAAAGAGATATTTTGGTAGATGCTATTGACTTGTGCAACCTTTAAATAGAACATATGAAAGTACGTAAAAGAATTTAACCATACAAGTTCTGAGACTTTGTCCAGTGGAAATTATTGTAAATGTGTATTAAGATGCACGCAGAGATGGCAGTGTTCAGTACTCTGAGGTCAGCAATAGTTGACTGGTTAAGTAAATTACAGATTGTCTATGTAATGGAATATTAAGTTCTGTACTAAAATGGAGAAAATATTTAAAGGATATGGAAATTATTCGGGATATATTATAAATAGAAAAATCAGCTTTAAAACTGGAATGTACAATATGATTATATTTGTAATGAAATACACACCTGTGCACGTGCACACACACACACACACACACACACACACATATGAGAAAGAATGAATGAGAAGCAGACAGGCAGAAGTCAAAATAGAGAAAAAAAGTTCAGAAAGTTATATATCTGTATGTTAAAACTGCTGACCTGCATTACATATTTTTGATATTGATTTTGTTTAAGTATAATCCATAATATTTAAAAACAATTTTAAATATGCACATAGGCATATATGTATTTATTTCATTTTTATAAGACAGAGCTCTTTCTTTTTAAAACAATTCTCTTCGTATAAAAAGCTGAAAGTAATCTAAAAACAGCTGTTACATAATTTTTTGAATGTCTACTTCCTTTAGCTGCTCATACCTGATTTTTTTACACATGCCCATGTTCTGAATGTACCGCAGTGTCTTCTACGTATCCAGGCTGGTCTCAATAGGTTTCCTTTCCCGTTCTCCTGACAGATGTATTCCTGATAGTTTATTTTGCTCTGAAACTGTCCTTTCAGTTTCAATATCCTCCAAACTGCTTCTGAATAATAATCTTGTCCCATTAGTCTTACTTGGAATCTAACACCGTTAGAATGAAACCTGTAAGACAGTGCTATCCAATTTGATAACCAACAGCCACATGTGGCTATTTAAATCAAATTTTAAATTAAGCAAAATTAAATAAGATTAAAAGTTCGGTTCCTCAGTTGCACTGGCCACATTTCAGGTGCTCAGCAACCACATGTGACTAGTAGCCACCATACTGGAAAATGTAGATACAGAACATATCCATCATCACAGAAAGTTCTAGTGGAAAATGCTCGTATGAAGCATACAGCATAAAATCCATTTATCACCATAGAGCGCCCCTGAATTCAGAATAATTTAGTTAAAACCTGACAGAGGTGGCTAGAGAAATAATATCTCCTTCCTATGAACCACCAAGGCATGTGACCTGAATTTCTCTAGTGACTTTTATTACCTTCTATCGCATACTCAGTCTATTCTCATTTTATAGTATTTGCTGTATTATAAGAAACAAGAGTAGCAGCTATGTTTCCAGCGCTGTATTCCTCTAATTACTGTTATAAGATACAGTATACTATGAGCCCTTGTCTGATATTTTACTAAAACTCCATTTTTAGGCAGTCCTTCTTAAGAAATGTCTACAAAAGCACATTCAGGTATATTCATAAGATGTATATCGTATACCAACTCTAGAATAATCAAATTTTATAGATATAAATAGCTATAGGAGGCAACAGGTTAAATAAATTATGGTCAGTTATGATGGCACACTACGGCCTTATTAATACTGATTATATTAATCCACACTTATTGTGGGAGAAAGACATTCATGTTGAATTACTGATTGATACAGGCAAATTAAGAAAGTATGTAAAATTATGGGAGGGCTTATAATGTCATTAATCATAGACTGATTTTAGACCTTCAGAATGTGACTCAGTCTGACAGCTCTAACTTTTCAGTTAGTTTTTTGATAAGCTAGGGATAAGAAAAATCTCATAAAGTTGTCATAAAAATTAATACATATATGACATTTAATGATACATAACTACTTAATAAAAATAAATATTCTATTCTAATTGTATTCTCTTGTTATTAAGTAAAATTATTTTCTGCTCTTTCCTTTTTTATAGTAAAATTTGAGTGTAATGCCCAACTTTTTTAAAACAACATTTAAAATATTTTAGAGCCAAGCCTTGAAAATGAAATTAGTTTTAACTAACAACATAAGCAAAATAGATTCTCTGAAAGCTAACCAAGAAATCTGCCTTTGTCTACCAAAGAGGAGACACCATTCTTCAGCATAATGCAAACAAAAAGAATCTAAGAAGGCTTTACAGAGCTTTAATAAGAGATTCGGTCTTATTCCCCTGTCCTAAATAAAGATTTATATGAATATTTATATAGCTATTACCATCTTACTCTGTTTTCTATTATTACAAATTTGTCCTGCAAAAATGTTATTTGCATAATGGAGCCTTAAAAGATACTTGGACAGGAGAGGGTATCCCTATGTCCTGTGAAAGCAGCCTTCTTAAAAAAACAAAAAAAAAAGTGCAATCCTGAATCCTGTAATCCTATCTTGTTTGATATATTGTGCCATAATAATTACTCTTAAGTGTTTCTATAATCCTAAAAGGTTAATGTATCAAACTAGAGGAGATCATTGACACTTTGCTCTTGTCCCTATATTCATGGAGATGTAAGAAACCTATGGTTAGGTAGAATTACTTTTTCTAAATAAGAGCTGGAGAGTCTCTGTGTCCTTTGAATGTTCAATTAGTATAATTTCTATTCTGCAGAAACCAACACACACACACACACACACACACACACACACACACACACACAAAGTACACAGAAAAATTCTGCTATAATATACCTCCCAAAAATATTAATAGTGATTCAGGGGCTATTTTAATTTTCTTCTTTGTAAGTCCCTCATGTAACATAACTGAATAACTCAATGTTTTGCAAAAAGTGAGCATTGGTTTCATAACCTTAGGTATTTAATAAATCTATATCCAATTTTAAAATATTCTAAAATATTGGAAGTAAGCAGGTTTGACATGTGTGGGAACAGTAAGGAAATCAGTATGGCCATTATAAATAAAGCCTATCAGTTCTTGAACATTCTTCTTCAGTACACTGTGACCTTTTTACTGCCAAGATTCTTCTCTGAATGAACATAAGTTGGGTGAGGGGCATCTGCAGACTGAATAAGAAAATTTGAGTGAAGTAGACAGAACAATGTTGGGCTCTACCTCTATTTCTCCACTGCATAATCAATTGAAATATCACTTTGGATATAATTTTTGTAAAGTGTCTTTGAATCCCAATATTAGTAAATGAAATTCACATAAAATTTAAAATAGGAGTAGTATTGTTCATCAATATGAATATTACTCATATGTACTTTTTTTCCTTATGACAAACTTGTTATAAACATAAATCTCAACCCATTGATTCCCTGGAAAAATTCCTGCCAGAGATGACAGATTTCTGTGTTCAGACTTCCAATTACATTCCAGCTCCTAAAAGCTTTAAAAAGCAGATGACTGTGTCATTTGTTGCTTACTGACACTAGTCAAATCACCTCTGATACTGCCTTACTTTTAAACTGAGGTTCTGTGAATAAACAAACCAACCAGAAATAGACTCATAAACACATAGAACAAACTATTGGTTGCCATAGGTGAGGGGCAGGGGAAGGTGGGCAATGAAGGTGAAGGGGATAGAGAGATACAAACTTCCAATTATAAAATAAATTCGTTCTGGGATGAAAAGTACACCATAGGGAATATAGTCAATAATATTGTGATATCTTTTTTTATGATGACAGATGGTAATTACACTTACGGTGAACATCTAGTAAAGTATATAACTGTTGAATTGCTATGTTGTACAACTGAAACCAATATAATATTTTATCTTAAGTATACTTCAATTAAAAAAGAAAAATAAATAAATTGAGGTTTTCGAGAAGATCAATGATGTGATTGCACCTAACATTAATCACAATAAAACAAAGCTCTAACTTTAGACTGCAAGATATGCATTTCTTACTATTGTAAAAAAGTGAGTGCGGAGGAATGATTTGACAAACGAGGAGAAGGGCATTTGGGGGCCAGTGAGGAGAGGGATCCTCCTGCACCCCCCATCATTCGCTGGGAAGGAAAACCTAGGATAAGCTAGACTTCTTCTGGAAGAGAAAAGCAAATGGTTCCATGTACCAACACCAAAAGTGCATTTACCAACAAGGAGGAAATACGAACTCACCTGATCTGGGCTTTAAGATGTGCAAAAAATTTTTTCCTCCTCAAGATCCTTTGTTTGGAGAACGGCAGGACTGGGAAAGAAGGAACTCATCACAGACAGACCGAGACAACCCCTTCAGGACCACATCTGCCCACGTGAGAGGGAGACGGGACCGATTCCTAGGTCAGTGGGACGGGAATGCTGCGGTTCTGAAGACAGTCTCCCACGAGTCTGTCCCAGGGACATTTCTAGCTCTAAAAGTCCCGTCCCAAGCCCAGTCTGTGCATTCGTGCTGGAAACCGTCATCCTATAGCTAAAAATGTGACTCATCGTCTTGGGGATATCGCCTTTTGCTGACACTTGGGGCTGTGAGGGCAGGGCGGGGGGCAGCAGCAGCAACGTGGGTCCGTGACACACACCACAGAGCCAAGCACCAGTCAGCCTCACAACCGCACCCACCGTCAGCAGGCCTGACCGGAAAGTGACAAGCGCGCGCACACACACACACACACACACCTCGCCTGTCACACTCAGTCACACAACCCCCCTCCTCTGCTCCTCACGCACGCACAGGCCTGAGGCTCCGGGCATGTTGCGCCCTGGAATCCTCACTTTGGAGAGCAGCTCCATCCCCACAGCTACCCCCACATCGGGCTCCACCTCACCCAGAGTCAGGTTCTTCCCCGGCCGCGATTAACTCACCAGCGGGACTGAACCACTCAAAGCCCAGGCCAAGGGCCCTCCGGGTGGACTAACACCGCCCCGGGGGATTCTGGGAAATGTAGTCTATAGCCGGAAGCCGGTAGGCTTGAGCTCTGAACGCGCAGGCGCAGGCGCGCGCGGGACAGGCGGCTCCAGCCCGGGTTCCGGGGAGCTGCGCCGTAAGCCGACTGGAGCTCACGGTCCATGCCGGCTGGGTTACGCCAGGCTCACCAGACCGCCAGAGCTGGGCCGCCGAGCGAAGCCGTAAGTGCGACCCGGAGGCCGAGCGCAAGCGGGGCTGGACGCGAGCTCCACAAGGCGGAAATTTGTTTCTTCCCCTCAGGGAGGCCCGGCGAGACTTTGTAAGTGTATTTTAAAGAATGGGAGTGTGGTCCTTGCTGGCCTTATGAGCGTGTGTCGCTGTGAGGGTTGCGGGACACCCACCGCGCCTCTCTGGCCGTGGGCCAGCTGTTTCCGCATGTGTGGTTCTTTGGGTGTGAGACGGTGTGCGACTGAGGCAGCACCTGACTGCAGGGAGGCCACAGAAAGTAGCCAGGGGGTGTGATTTGTGACTGTGAGCTGCGAGGTGACAGGCTCTGTGGGGGGCTGTGGCCGTGCTGGTGTGTGAGGGTGCGGGTGTGCGGGCCGCTTTGTGACTGGGGTTGAGCGGCCGGGCGGAGCCCAGGCGTCGTGAGGATGAAGATGGGTCTGTGTGATGCTGAATTGTCGAATGGAACGTCATGAGTGCAGTGGAAGCGTGACTGGGTGTGTGAGATCGTGTGCAACCGCAGGCCTATTCTCCTGTGGAATAAAGAGAATGTGCGGCATCCTGCAGCATCCGCTTTATTTAAAGATTTGGACCAAAGATTTGCAGTTTATCTGACCAATATTTTTGTCTTTTTACATAGAAGCAAATGAATTTTTTTCATGGAGAACAATCCAAATCATAGTAGCTATTTTTTTTAACATATGAAAGAATTCTTTCCACTCTTCTGTACTGTTAGGTGTCTTTGGCAGATAAATTGGAGAATCTTGGGCTGAGGAAACGGCTTTGTGGTTGGAAAGGCAGTGTGCGGTAGAATAGGGATCCCGCAAATTAGATTCAGATGTCCAGAATTCTAGGTCAGCCCTCATTAATCCTACTTTCTGAAGGGAACAACCTGGGCTCACCAAGGCCAGGAACACGTTTCATACCATGCCCAGTTAGTCCATCAGAGTGTAGAGAGAGGCTTGCTTTATTTCAAATTATAACACATTTTGCCCTTCCTTTTCCCTTTGCTCTCTGAACAGTTCAGTCCAGAAGCCATAATAAGATGGGCTCACAGCAGGGCGTTAGAGCCTGAGCTGGGTGAGGAAGTTGTTCGTGCAGGGGTGGCTTGATGCGGGGTGACAGAGCATACTAGAGGACGTTCCAAGTGTTGGAATGGACCAACATGGGGGTGTCAATCTGGGCAGGGTAAGGAGGGTATCCACACAAGAAGAATGCCCAGTCTGGGATTTCAGAGCCCAAGCAGGCTGAAGAAAGTGTGTGGGTATATGAGTACTGCCTAGCATCGGATGTTAGAGCCCAACTAGCGGTTTTGAGGACATCTATGTGGGTCAGGTAGGAGGTGGTGTGTGTCAGAACCCAGGAAGGGTGATGAAGCATCTGCACCAGGGAGGGGACCGCAGTGGTGAAGGGAGTTTTTTACACACGGAGACTGGTAGGAGCCAGGCTTCTCCAAGTAAGAGCAAGGAAATACGGCTACCAAAAAGGAGAAAACTAGGATGAACCTTGTGATGTTAAGTGTCATGGTACGTTACTAGATGTAATGGAATGAATTCTCAATAATCTATAGGGATAGATATAAAAATAAATATAAACTGGTGCTGGGCCACTCAGGTCCCAGCCAGCTCACCTCTGAGAGTTGTGTCACCCTGCTGTTCCTTGCAGGGCTCTGGGTTCCAGGTTCTGCCTGGCCTGATGTGTCCCTGCTTCAGCAGGAGTCCCTGTGCTGAATGTCTCCACATCCATCCTGTCACATAAGGTAGTATCTGCACCTTATGATCCCGAAGAAAAGGCGGAACATCCAAGTAATGTTTAAGGGAAATTCGTGAGGGCAAGTCAAAGGAATGATGCGGTCATTAGGACGTTGTGCACCATTGTCTTCTGGCTGAAAGTTACCATGCTTCTTCATCCTCCTCCTTCCTTGGAGGGTGACATGCAAGACAGTGTTTGAGTCATCTGGTGAACAGCCTGGGACAGGCTGTGGTGTGATCCATGCCCTCAGGACGTCTGGCCTTTGCAGAGTGTGGTGACATTTGACACTTGTCACATTGCTGCATTGATGCTCTGTGTTCAACAGAGCAGTATGCACTGTCATCTCATCTGAGATAATGCGTACAGACTGAGTAGTACTCAAAGGAAATGTTAACTAAATGTGCAAAATCTGTAGAAATGATCAGTGATTGACATGTGTCTAGAGTGTTGCTCTCTCAAGCCAGGGTGCACTCCTGGTGGCAGCAGTCTCAAAAGGTATATCCAGAAGACGGATCATCACTGCCTAAGGGCAAACAATTGTGTAGGGATTTCTTTTTCAGCCAAAACTTACTCCCTGGTCCTTGGATGATGTTTATACAAGTGTTGTATGTGTAAGCTGTTACATTATACATTTATATTTTGGGTACCTTTATGTGTATTACGTTTTATTTACAATTAAAAACAAATAAAAAGGTTTATGTGTACTTAAATTTTTTTCTTCCCCATGTCTTTGCAAAGTGGAACAGAGAAAAGACACATGTTTCCCTTGGCAGGAAAACACTTGCTTTAAGGACTCCACTTCTAAGATGTAAGAGTTCCCAGGCTGTTTAGCAACTGTTCAGTCTTACTTTTTCCTCTTAACAGAGTAGATGTAATTGAGAACAGGAAAAAGCAGTCCCTGATGTTCGGGAACTGGTCTGACACTTAGTAGGCCTCTGGTATTGAAAGCTTGTCTGGTGCTCACAGCTAGGCCATGCTGTTCTCCTTGGACATAATCTCATAGAACACCATAATCAAGGTCACTCTGAGACTGTGATGATGGGAGATGAAACAAGGCCACTTGATAATTTTGTCTAAGCACAGACAATTCAAGATCACTGGGGAACCCACAAAATATACCAAATATCCCCACTTCCAGCTAATGTGAGTGGCTGCTACTTCTTACTGATTATGGTTCTAGCCTCATGCTGTCTGCCTTCATTATAGGTAATATTTATTACAGTGTCCAATCATAATAAAATTCTTTTTGCTTCCTGACAGCATCCAATCCAGAGCAAAGTCCTGCTTCCTGAAACCCTCACCCAAATCACCTACCACAAGCTCAAATCCTTTAATAAGCCTTTTCTAATACCCTCTTCCTGAGATGCTGCACACTTCCTCATGGTGTGTGTTCTCCTTCATAATGAGAACTAAGCCCAACTGATCGACTACAGGTGTGTTCCTGGGTTCCTGGCTGAAGGGCATTGACATAATAAATGTCTAGTTAATTATAGCATTATTATTGTGGCAGCTTTGCTCTCAGTGGTCTTGACCCGTGCTTACTCTCAAAATGCAGAAAGTAATTTTGAAATACAGAGGACCGCTCTGGAGGCCTTGGACCCCTACAGGAATTATATTAACCAAGGTCACTCTTGATTAGTAGTTTGGGGTCACTCCACCTAAATGAAATGGATAAAGGCCCTGTAAAGCATCATGTGGATGAATAAAGAGAAAGCATGGCCACCTCCTCTGGGATTTCCATGTCTTCTCAAAGATTCTTCAAGAGCTTTAAGTTGGGTAAGTGGTCGGGGCAAATGTAAAGATGTCTTGAGAACACTAGAGAACGTTCTATGCTAATCATCTGTCAGATTCCTTCTTATTTTTCAGAGACCAAAATTCAACGCTGAGTCTCTCGAGCAGAAAAAGTAGACCTTGTTAAAATACAACATTGGGATTTACTTAATGACAACAGGGACCAACTCTGATTCATTTCCCAAACAGCAGTCACTCCCTCCAGAGTGCCAGAGAAAATGGGGTGGTGCGCTAACAATTCTCAGCAGCAGAATAAGCCAAAGCACCAGATTACAATCCTGCTGAGGGAACAGCCTGTCACACAGACTCAAGGAGAGAGTATCTTGCAAAAGGAGAGCCCACAGTTGTTGGGGAGGACTTGGGTTTTCTCTCTCACTTAACTAGTTTTATGCGGCTCATCTTGTGTACATTATTTCACATACACCCTCTTCTCACTCTCCCTGGGACTTATGAGAGGACTTGAGCGACAGAGTTTAAGGCAGATGCTTCAAGTTCTCTGCCATAAGATGGGATGGAAACAACTGCAAATCCTCACTCCACAAGGGATGCTCCATTCGGGTTGTGGCAATATCCTCTCCTGTTTTCTTTGCTGTCAGTCCTGGGACACATGGCCTTGTTCTCTGTTTCTAATCTCTACCTTTATCACTGAAGTTTAGGGTGTCTTTTGTCACTTCAGCAGTTTTCCTCCTTTATCCCCCTACTTGAAAATATCTACCAGCCTGTAAGGTCCTTTTTCTTTTCCCTGTGGTTTTGTTACTGTCATTTTTGAAGTACCTAGTTTTAGGGTCAAGTATTATATGAAGTGTATAAAACAAAAAGCATTCCCATAGTCCCCTGCCTTGTATTTCCCTACTCCCAAGAGGCTCTACTTCCCATCTTTTCTTTTGAAATTTACTTCCATGTTTCTAAATTATATAAACTCATCAGTTTTTAGTTATTATAACTGCTCATTGAATGTTAAAGAGTAGGGCTTTAGGTATCTTAACAATCTATTTTCCTCTCACCTCTTATGCTGCCAGTTTCTTCAGAAGGAATCCTTCAGTTGCCTGCAAGCTCACTTGATCCCCATCTTCAGCATGGCACCCCTCTCGTCCATGCTCCAGGCCTGCCAGCCCAGACAGCTGGCCCAATTTTCAAAAGTAAACCTGTGGTCTGTGCCAGGCAGGAGAAGGGGCAGGGGCCTGGAGTTGCAACAGCTTGTTTACTGCTCGCCAGGTTCTAGTCACACTCGATGTATGAATTCTAATTTTTATATGGCCTTTCCGGTAGTTTCCCGGTTTCTAGTCCTCACCTTCAGAAAGTGACCTCTGATTTCTGAAATGCCAATGTTTCTGGGCCCCGTTCAGTTCAAGTTCATGCTTCCTCAGGCGTGCTGCATCAGTGAATAGGTATCTTTCCAAAACTGTGTTGCTGCCATCTCCTGTCTTCTCCTATGTCCTTATGAATTTACATTTTACTCTCATTTTGAGGTACCTGGAGGGAAGAAAAAGTGAACTTCTCTGTTCAACCTGCCTTGCTTATCTATGGAGGAATCACCCATCCCTTCAAAATGTGATTCCCAACTATTTTTCCTTATACCTCCTTCCCATCCCACTCCCAAATGTACAGTGACATTCATATATTTGTTCTAGAAGCACTGAGTATGTACTATGTGTAGGCACTGGGATTTGAACTGTGGTCAAGCTACAATCCCTGACTGTACGGAGGTTCTGGTCTGGAGGAGGAAACGGACAAGCACATGAGAAAGTCTAAGGGGCTGTAAGAAATACCAAGCAAAGCATGTGCATGTGCCAGGGGAGTGCAGGGGAAGGGTTCCTTCCCAACTTGGGGCATAAGGAAAGGCTGCCCAGCAGAGACAAGGGAACAAAGACCTCAAAAGAGGGTGGGAATTGGTCCAGCCAAATGTGTCTGTGCCCCAACAAGACTGGAAAAGAGCCAGAGACATTCCCAACCTACTTATCCCTGCTCTGGAGGGCTCTGCAGGGCATCTATCCTTGATCCTCTGAGTGTGAGAAACACAGGAATCACCAGACTCAATTGGCCTTCTACCGGTAGGAAATGGGGGTAGAGCGATTAACAGGGGCTTTAGTTTGCTCTAAAGGGCTGCAGACTGAGGCTAATTTTCCATCCATTTTCCCAAATTTCTGAAGACATTTGGTACAGATTCTTTGCTTCTCTCTCAAGCTGTAACCTGGGCCATATACCTTACCCAATCATCTGTCAGGAGAGCAGGAGGGACACAGGGGATCCTATTTAAGGCCCAGATACTCCAAAGGAGTTGAACTTCTAAGAATAAATCAAGCAGATTCAATCTTGTATATTTATTGAATACACCAATCCTGGGTAAAGGGAAGAGAACTAGGTTTTGGGACAGAGGTCAGGGAAGTGAGAGAAGTCCCTGGCCCCTGTGGTGTGGGAAGAGAGGTCACTTGTAAAATTCATGCTCCTGCTCATCCTTCTTGATGACTGTCTTGTATGCTTTCTCGAAATCCTTGGCCAGAACAATGTAGCGGTTCTCGCGGACAGCCAGCATTCCACTCTGTTGAAGGAAGGATAAGAGTTAAAATCTATTCCCTGTGCTCCCCACTGATGGTGAAGGAACAGAGAGCTGGGCCCACACCCCATGGAGGCAAAGAAGGATTGCAGCTGTGGTCTCAGAGAGGAAGAGTCTTTATACACCCCATGCCCAGATGCAGAGAGAGACCGGCACTTACCTCCTGACAGATGGAATTGATATCAGCTCCTGAAATCTTGTCTGGTCTGGCGACATCTGCAGTGGATGAGTTAAGGAAACCACTGCCTGCATGATGGGGTGAGTGCCTGGAGCTGAAGTCAGCCTGGGGCTGTCTTTTTCACCACCCTCCTCCCTGGGCCTTGGTCTCCTACCTGCATAGTGGAGGTTGTGGTCACAGTAGAGGTGGAGATGAAGATCCAATCCTCATTCCCAACCAAGAACCTTCCCTTATTTCTAAAGCAGGATACAATCTTCCAAGTCAACCTCCTCAGAGAGATTCATCTTGCTGGTGATAGTGGAGAAAATCAATCTCTTCTGGCGGCGGTCAGGGAGTGGAAATTCAATTTTACGGTCAAGGCGTCCTGGCCGCAGCAGGGCAGGATCCAGGGTGTCTGCTCGGTTCGTGGCCATGATCACCTGGCATTGGGGAGGCTGGCTCAGACTCCTTTCCCCACTACACCCTCCTTCCCATCATGATACCTGCCTCCCCTCACATGCCAGCCTCCTTTCCCTGATTCCCACAGTACACCTCCCCTTGCCCATCACAAACCCCAAACCTTGACATTGACATTCTGGTCGAATCCATCCATTTGATTCAGCAGCTCTAGCAGGATTCTTTGAACTTCTCTGTCAGCTGGCATGTATACAACATGGTCAGTCCAAAACATCCAGTATGGCAAGCCTGCCCAAGACCCCAGGCCCTGTTTGGGCATCACTCACCCCCTGTCTGGGCATCAAATCTCTTGGTGGCAATGGCATCGATCTCATCTATGAAGATGATAGCGGGTGCGTTTTCCTTGGCCAGGCGGAACACATCGCGGACCATTCGAGGGCCCTCACCCAGATACTTCTGTACAAACTCTGATCCCACGACCCGGATAAATGCAGCTGATGGCAGGACGATAAGGGTTAGATTAAGGATGGGCCTCCCACAGGGTTACGGGTCAGTCTGCTTCAACTGAAAGTGAATTCCCTGAGGACATGCCTTTCTTAGACGCCCACTCCAAGTAGCCAGGTCATTCTTCCCTCATGCCCAGGCTGGGTCCGATCCAGCTGGGACAATCAGCCATCTGCTTGCACCCCACAGCTACCTGGCATCCCAAATCATGAATCCTGCCCGCACACTATGTTGTTTTTTTGGTCCAACATTTAAAAATTAGGATGTGAAAAAAACAAAAGGTGTCTGTGCTCCAACATGCCTGTTTGCAAAGCTAGAGATGGTCATGGAATTCAAGATCTAAAAAAAAAAAATCTGGATTTCTTGAGTGCTGGAAAAAATCAGTAACAGGTCAGGCATTAAGGCACCATATTGCTTCACTGAGAGCTCCAAGTTCCATTTGCTGTTAAGGACCCACTTTTGAATATCATGGAAGAGTCAGGGACCATGGGCACAAATTCTGACATAATCGACAAGTGGTAATGGTATTGAAGACAGTTTGTTCTGGGCCTCTCCTTTTAAACTTGTTTTATAATTTAACTTGATTATTGATGGCTGGATGTGGCTTTGTGTTACACAGCGACCTCCAGGGCCCTCCTTCCAGTCACCTCCGAGAGGGGAGACTCAGTTCACCATGTAGACCCTGTGGTTTATCAGAAGCTAGCAGCTGTGCAAGGTGCATTCCTGCCCTAACACCATATGACAGGGACTTCACACCCATCTCAAGGTGTTCCTCCTCCCCAGTACCGGCATCACCTGGGGCTCGCTCAACATCCACACCTCAGGGTTTCTGACTTGCCCTGCTCTAACCACATCCTGACCATCTTGCTCTGGCCACACCTTTCCTTGTCTGCTCTGCATGTGCCCCAACTGTTCCATGTGAAACCCCAATCTCTGAAAGTCCCTTATCTGACCCTGGCCTCTCTGCCTCTCTCACTCAGTCACTGCAGTCCCCTGTCCCACCTCGCCTTCCCTGTCCTCCCAATCTCTCATATGTTTCAGTGAATGTTCCCTGCTTACTGAGACACAGCACGTCCCACACGGAATCCACCTTCCCCCTACACCAATCCATTGTTCCCCAATCCTATGAAGGTCCAATAACCTGGTTGCCCAAATCAGAAACTGGGAGTTGCTCCTGACTCTCCCCTCTTGTCAACCACATGTAGTCAGCAAGTAACTCCTGTCACTTCTACCCCTTAATTCTACCTTCTCTCTCCGATCCATTCCCAAGGCCTCCACCCAAGGCTACCATTATCTGTCTCTGTAGGATCACTACGAAGATCTCTAACTGGCTTTCAGGTTTGTCCTCCCCGCAATTCACCTCCAGCTGCAAGAAGAATCTTTCAAAAAGCCAGTCTGCTCAGAACACTTCTCTGATACATTCATTGGCCACTGGCTTTGATTTGGAGCAACTGAAATGTGCTGTGCTGTCAGTGTGAAATACACACCAGCTACCAAAGGACTGAGTTCAAGAGAGTATAAAATATCTCAGTCAAGTGTTCATCAGCAAATAAACAGGTAAATAAAATGTAGTATTTACATACAATGCAATAGTATTCAACCATAGAAAGGAACTAAATTCTGACACCTGCTACAACAGGGATGTGCCCTGAAGATTTACACTCAGTGAAATAAGCCAGACACAAAAAGACAAACATTGTATGACTCATCTGCTTGTATGACGTGCTGAGAATAGGTAAATTCATCGAAACTAAAAGTAGAACAGAGGTTACCAGGACTGGCGGAGGGTCGGGGAACAGGGCACAGAGATTCAGTTCAGGATAATGAACAAGTGCTGTAGGTGGACAGTGGTGGTGGCTGCACAACATTGTGAATGTACTTAGTGCCACTGATTGGTGTGGGTAAACCTGTAATATTTCCAGAATATCTCGGCTGGCTTTAGTACACCTGCATATCAATAGGCGTTCAGAAGTGAAAACAAGTATGGCTTTAGTGCATTTGCATCATTCCTCAGGGGTGGAGAGAAGGTCATCTCCATATCAGTGGATAAATTACCTGGGCAACAGAGGAGGGCTTATCTGTACCTGAGAGGTGAGGTGAGGGGAGGGCCGGTTTTGCTTCTGCTGGAGCAAGGAAGAGAGACTGCAGTTTGTGAGCAACAAACGGATTTTAAACTTTATTTCCCCCTTTGACTGATTTTGGTTTTTAGAGGTATTTTGCCCCAGGATTTCCTTTCCCCGGACTTACAATTGGTTAGTAATGGCAAATTTTATGTTATACATATTTTACTAAAACAAAAAATAATAGGAAAAAAATCTCCAATTTTGTATCTGCTACATGATAAAAACATAGTGTTTCTAGTATACTGGTTAAATAAAATGTATTAAGTTCACTATTTGTTTTAACTTATTTTTTAAAATATGGGTACTTAAAAATGTTTAATTATATATGTGGCTTGCATTATATCTCTGTTGAACCCTGTCTAAAATTACCCTGTTTTTAGACAACATGCAAAATCTCTGAGATTAGCACCAAAACGATTTATATTTGTGCCCTTTCTGATCTCTCCAGCTTCACAACCTGGACCGGCCCAAGCACAGCCTCTCCTTCAGCCAGCCATTCAACAAACATTTTCTGGGCACCTACCACAGTCCTGTTACTGGGCAGGAGTTGGAAACAAAAAAATACATGCAAGAGGCCCCTGCCTTCCTGGAGTTGAATCATAGACTACCCATAACTCACTAAAAGAGGGCCTTCCCACCCCATGCCTTTGCACATGCTCTCTGTCTTGGATGCCCTATCCCAACTGTGTGCTTGACAAACTCCTCATATCTCACTTCCTCTGGGAACTGGACTGATACGCCCTCCCTTTAGAGCAATCCCACTACTCTCCCTGCTTCCCTGGAGTATCTGCTACTCTGCAGAGTGTCCCCACCTTCACTCCAACCATGAGCCCCCTCGCCACTTGGCTCCAGCTGCAGGGGTCTCCTCCTGGTTCCTGGAGCACTAAGTACACCCCTGCGTCAAGGCCTCTGCACAAAATAATCCCTCAGCTGATAAATTCCCTACCCTAGACATTCATGTGACTTACTTCCTCAAGTCTTCTAGGTCTTTATGTAAATATCACTTCAGAAAAATCTTCCCTGACCATCCCCCAGTCCTGGCATGTAAGCTGCAGCTTTTACTATTCTTTATCCCTTTGCCCTGCTTAGTTCTCTGTCATGCATTTAGCACCACGTGACACATAATCTATTCACTCGTGTTCGAGTGCTCCTCCAACTGACATCACCTCCATGAGGATGGAGATGTTGTTTTTTTCACTACCCTATCTCCTGCACCTAGAACACAGCTTGGCACATATTACGTGCTCAATAAATATTAACTGATTGAGTTCTAAGTGTTTATTTTTCTTTTTCCCCAGGCACACTGGGAGATTCTCCAATGCAGGGGACATATCTGATTCATCACCGTATCCCAGCACAGGGCCTCGGAGAAAAGTCCAATGAACTGTTAAACAAATGAATGATCATGACAATGACTAACATTTATTGTCTACTTATTACATGCCAGGTATGGTTCTAGAAGCTTTTATCGATTTAATCCTCTGAATAACCCAGAAAAATAGGAAACAGACTCACAGAAAGGATAACTTGCTGAGTAGTTACATAAACTAACTTACACATGTAATACTAACTTATGTAAGTACAGTTGACTCTTGAATAATGCAGGGGCTGGGGACACCAACCCCCACGAGCAGTCAAAAATCCACATAAAACTTTTGATTTCCCCAAAACTACTAATAGCCTACTGACTTTATGGTAGTGAATGATAAACTAGTATCTATTATATGCATTTATGACATATCTTTTTCCCCCCAATATTTCTAGGTTGAGTTTTCTCAAATTGCTGCAAACCTCCAATATATATATTGAAAAAAAAATTTCCAATATATTTATTGGAAAAAATCTGCACATTAGGGGACCCACACAGTTAAAGCTCATGTTGCTCAAGGGTCAGCTGTAGTTGTAGGGGAGCCAGACTGCAAACCCAGGCAGTCTAGCCCAGAAAACACACCACTAAACCAGTAGCTTCTACTGTTCCCTGGCCCACATGTATTAAGATTTTAAGATGTGCCGAGCCCTGTCCTTGGGCTTTACAAACAGTAATACAGTGACTTTCAGACATTTTTGTGTGAAACCTACAATAAGAAATACATTTATAAACAACCACAAGCATACATGTGTATGTAGCCAGTTTCACAAAACTATATGAGCTCTTACTAAGTGGGACTCCGACATTTTCTGTTCTGTTTCATTGTTTGAAATGCTGGTTGCAACTCATGAATTTGAATTCACAACTACTAATGGGTCATAACCCACCATAGGAAAAATGCTACATTATTTCATTCATCTCTTACAATCACACTGTGAAGTGAGCCTTCCATGAGATCAGGAAATTGAGGCAGGAGGAGGTAAAGTTGCCTCCCCAGGACTGTATAGCCAGTAAGAGGCACACAGGGGCCCTGGAGTCAGAGCCCATGTTCTCAACCACTGAGCCATGTCACTTCCTGGGGAGGATAAGGGAGCAGGGAGCAAGGTTAGAAGAGCCCAGAGGGGCAGAGCTGGAGGGAAGGGCCAAGTGGCTTACCTGTCGTGTGATGAGCCACAGCTTTTGCCAACATGGTCTTCCCACAGCCAGGTGGGCCATACATGAGGACGCCTCGGGGAGGGTCGATGCCGATCTGAAACAAAGGGGTGGATAAAAAAGAATAAGGCAGAGGTGCCCGTCACCAACTCGAGACCCAGTGGGGCTTCTCCCTTCCCTGTTGCCTCCAGCTTCTCACCTGCTTGTAGAGCTCAAAGTGTGTAAGTGGGAGCTCCACAGCCTCCCGTACCTCCTGCTTCTGGATGTCCATGCCCCCAATGTCTGCATACATCACGTCTGGCTTCTGGTCTGGTGGGAGAGCAGAGCTGGGGCTCCCAGCCTGGCCCGCAGGGTCCACTCAGGTTTCCCCAGCTCTGGGCACCACCCCCTCACCTGAGGTGAGCATCATGATGCTGCTGTCTGCCTCAGGAGGCAGCACATCCACCAGGGCATTGCTGTGCTTGTGCAGGGCCACTGAGGCGTTGGGCTTGAGCAGCTCCCGATCAATGGTGCTCAGGATGCGCACGTAGTAGTTGGAGCCTTTGGGAAGGGGATGAAAGAGAGGCAGAGAAAATGAAAAGTGACAGAACTTCCAAACTGTCCCCCTTCCCTCTGACCTCACAGCTGCACCCTCCAGGCCACCAGTATCCCTCACTCACACCTTGATTTGCTCTCTCAGCCTCTAGTCTTGCCTCCTCCAGTCCACGCCCCCGATTTACACAAAATAACAACTTGTTTACCTATGGCTCTGACTCTCCTGAGCTCCAGGCCTAGGTGACCAGCAGCCTCCTAGAATGCCTTCCTCTGGGTGTTCCCAGGGCATCTCTCACTCACTGTGACCCAAAGTGTTCTCATATCTTCCCCCAAATTGTGCTGACACTCCTGGATCTCTGTCTCAGGGAGGTCCATGGTCCCTAGTCACCAGCCAGAGCCCCCAGCCTCATCCTGGACATTTTTCCCCTTCTCTCCACAGCCCTTCTGTCACTGTGACCTTCCATCCAGCCTCCTGAATGTCTCTCCAGCCAATCTCTCATCTTCTCCCCATGGACCCTGCTCAGATTCAGCCCAGTCCTCTCCCAGCTAGGTCTCCACACCAGACTCTTTCCTGCTTATCTAGCCTTCAGTCTCACCTCTCCGATCCACCTCCATTTCTAGTGGTGATGCACACCTCTTTCCAGTCTCAGCCTTTCTTCTGACCTTCAGACCTGGCAGTCCAGCAGCCTCCTAAACCCCTCCCTGTGATGTCCTCAGACCACCCTCACTGTTCCACTCTAAACCTACTCTTCTGTCCATTCTGCCATCTCAGGGATAGCCTCACTGTCCCACAAAGTTCTACAGGTAAAAGATACAGGCTTCATTCTGGCTATCTCCCTCCCTTCTCTACTTCACTACCCATCAGTCCAATTCCAGGCCCAGTTACACATTTTCTCCACCTTTATAAGAACATAGCTTGGTCTAAAGGAGTAGAGACCAGAAGAAGGAAAAGACAGATAAATGCAGAGACAATGACCATCATGAGGGCAGGGCCTGGGCCCATGTTAATAACAGGAGCTACCATAACTAAGTGCTGCTGGAGCCCCATCTCTTAACACTTCACTGATGGTTTCAAATTGCAGGTCCCCACTCAGGAGTAGTCATGAAATTAATTTAGAGGCTCAGAGCCTAAACATTGTTCAAAACAAAATAGACTATAACAGAATGGAAAACATCAGAGTATGTCACACACAGTAAGGCTAAATATCATTTATGAGACTTTTACTATGTATTTACTGTGTGTGTCTACACGTATATATACATATATATATATACATAAACATATACACAGAGGAAAAATACACGTGTCTGTATAGAGAAAATGTAAAATATATGTCTACTTTTGCATCAGAGTTAAACTACTTTGAAAAACACATATTGTCTTGTCTTGTTTGCAGTTATAAGACCCTAGCACAATTCCTAGCACATGGCAGGAAACAGTTAACAGCTGCTGAATGAACGGATGAATGAGGTGCCCGCTACCCACCCACCACACACCTGTGGTAGAGCCCACGATGGCTGTATTCTGATCCACCGCCTCCAGAAACTGCCCAATGACTAGTGGGATGCTTTGGATTCGCTTCACCTCCTCCTGGGCGTGGAGGAATTCCTTCTTCAGGTTCTTTTGCTCATCCTTGATGTACTCCTCCTGCACCTCCAGGAACTCCAGCTCTTGCTGCAACTTCTGTGAGCAGAAAGATGACAGGTAGGGGATGGCTCCAGGCCTTGCTGAGCCAGGGAGTGGTGGAAGGCAGGGGGGAGTATGGTGTGCTAGGCCAGGGCAGGGTCCGAACTGGGGTTGAATGTACCTTGTAGCGGCTGTACAGGTCTTCCAGGTCCTCAGGTTCAGGTCCCAGGAAGGAGAGGCCAGTCTGGGGCCGTGACACAGACAATGCTGGGATCTCATCCTACACCAAGGGAAGAAACTCAGGTTAGAAGAAAAGGGTCCCTTCATGAAAGATCTAGAGCCCCTTCTCCACTTCACCATGAATCACTCAGCCAAGAGATTTCTGACATCATTCAGTCCGTCTAAACAGACCCCAGAAACCACTCAGCCCTCGTAATAGGCTCATTATGTCACCCAGCTCCTAACACACCCCTTATACCAACTAGCCCCCTAAAAGATCTTTTGCTATCATATGCCACTTGTAACATGTTCCAAATGTCGCCCAACTCCCAACTAAGGCCTAAAGGTCACATCATCTTACCAGACCCCAACGCCTTCAGCCACCTTCAACAGGTTCCTGATGTCACAGGGCTCTCTCATACCGGCTGTTAAGGTCACCATGCCTTCAAACAGTCCTAACATTACCCAACTTTCCCCCAAAATATCCCTCATGTCACAGAACCCCAACTGACATTAGGCCCTAATATTATCCAGCTACCCAGCAGGCCCCAAACATAACTTGGCCAGAGCATATATACCACTTGGCCCCCCAACACCAACCAAGCCCCGAACATCAGTCAGCTCCCCAGCCCTGCCTCAGACATTAGGCCCCACAGCAGAGTCCCATACATCGCTCACAACCCGACTCATTCCCAGCCCCTCCAGGTCGCCAGTGTCATCGAGCACTTCCAGCGAGACCTCGAAATCATTCAGTGCCAAAGAACCTCTAACGTCACCCATTCCCGCAGTCCCGCTTTCCAGGGCTTATTGCGTCTTAACATCACAGCCACACAGCCAGGCCTCGGGACGGCACAAAGCTCCACACCGAGGCCTCTCAAATCACCCAGACCCAGGCAGGGACCCCCCGCTGTCACTAAGTTCCCCACTCAGGTCGCCGCTCACCCCCAACCCTCCCCGCGAGCCCGGCCCCACCAGACCTGAGCTTTCTCCACCAGAATGCCTATCTCCTCCATAGTGACCAAGACGGCCTGTGTGTGGCTCAGCCAAATCCTGTCACCGCTTCCGCTGACGCTGCCGGAAGGCCAGGGTCTGAGTGGTTTCTGGGAAACGTAGTTGAAGACATTGTCGAGAGCGGGCTGGATGGGCCACGCAAGACTGAGGGGAAGGAGGCCCACGTCCTGGGCTGCGCCCCATGATTTGCGCATGCGCTCTCGGTAACTCGCGGGAGCGCGGGCGGGCCAGGGAAGGAGCGCGTGCGCAGTAGCGCGGAGTGGCAAGATTTCGTGCAGCATCTTAAAGCGCGGAGTTTCTCGTCTGTAGGCGTCGCTGCCCTCTTCGCTTTCATCTGAGCAACGTGTCGCAAATCTGTCAGGGAGAGTAGTGGCCAAGTGCTCTTCCCTCTCGTTAGGGGCTGGACTGGAGATGCCTTGGGCTGGGTTCCGCAGGAGGCGTTTTTTAGGAGGTCTCCACGTGGGCCGCGTCCGAGGATTGTCACCGCACGGAAGCAGGAAGGCCCGGGCTGCCCCTAAGAGTGACACGCGTACCGGGCTGCACCCTGGGGTGAGGAGTACCAAGCCCGCATTATGGTTAACAGCTAATCGAGTAGAACTCAACCATCAGGGCTGGAGAAAACGAGGCAGCGATGCCAGGAGTTGGGTCATGCAGGGCCCCTGCAGACCTATGCCAGGCCCTGTGCTTAAGTCGTACGTGCATTGACTCATTGAATCAACAGATATTATGTTCTCCCTTTTAACAGAGAAAGAAACAGGCTAAGCCATGAAACCACTTGCCAGTCAGAGGGGCCAGGGCATGGGGCCTCAGATCTGTCTGTCGCCAAAGCCTGTACTTCTGGTCGCAGGGAAACACTGCTAGTTCTTGAAACTTTTTAATGAAGTATAAATACAGAGAAGTGTACGGATCATTACCATACAGTTAAATGAATTTGCACAAAGGGAACACGTCCATTTAACCAGTACTTAGATGAAGAAACTAAACATTAGTAGCCACCACAAGCCCTGAACATGCTGTCTGCCACCCCCATCCCCTCTGAAAGTTGTCAACTACCTGATTTCTAACAGCTTGGATTATTTTTGTCCGTTTTGAACTCTATGGACTCATAGTGTGTGCTGTATATTTGGCTTGTTTTACTTAACATTTATGTTTGTTAGATGCATATTGCACGTAGGAATAGTTCTTTATCATTTCTGTATGGCTTCCATTGTGTGACTATGCCTAGAACTGGATATTTTCCAATTTGGGACTAGACTGGTGCTATAAATATTCTGATATATTTCTTTTATAAACACAGGAATAAATATCCTCAAGAATGGAATTGCTGATCAAAGGCAGGTAGGTGTTTAGCTTTAATAGACACTGTCACTACCTTACAGACTGTGCTGACAGTCCCCCAAGTTGTACACTTGACATTATCTGTCTGAAAATTTTTTTTCTGTTTTAGTGGGTGTGTTGTGGGTTGTCACACCAGACACCATTTGTGCATTTACTTTTAACCAGGCCATTTCCAAACTATGATCTCTGAATCCTTACAACACCATCAGAGATAGATTTACTTTTCCTCATTTTACAGATGAGGAAATTGAGGCTCAGACAGGGGAAAGTCGCTTCTACTAAGTCACAAAGAGAATTAGTGGCTTCTGCTCAGTGCCAGCCCTATGCTAGGGGAACCCAGAGATTAATCTGATCTGGTTAACCTGCCTTCCTCGTTGAAGGTCTCAGTTTTATTCCCACACAGAAAAAAGGAAAACAATAACAAATCCTTCCTTTTTTCTCTGCATTGACAACTCTTGGTTCTGTCTTCCAAATCTTGCCCTAACACCCAAAAGGTATCCCATATTTCTACTTGGGTCTTAGAATCTCTCACTTAAAATGCAATCCATCTTCTATTTCCTTGCCTCTTGTCCTTATCCTCCAGTTTCCAGACGCCAGACTCAAGCCTATGTGAGAGCTTTGTCTTTGTTCCTCCAAGTCCAGTCAAATCACCACCTTTTGACAATGATAAATCAATGTATCCCTTTGGAATTCTTATGGATAATAATCATGAACCATTTCAAAAACACTGACGATGCACCTGGTTATTTGCTAAGAACTTTACCTTATTATCTCATTTAATCCTCACAATCACCTTAGGAAGTAGGTGGTAAAAGCAACCGACATTTATACAGAGTTCTTACCTAGTGCCAAGGAATCTTAAATGCTTTATACATATCATCTAATTTAATCTCATATTAAAGTGGGATTTGAAGTGGAAAATGGCTTACTTCCTACTTTCTCAGGTCTTACATGAGAAACCAGGCTCGAGGTGAAGTCACTTGCCCAAAATCACACAGCAAATAAATGGTAGAGCTAGCATTAAAATCCACTACCTGAGCTCTTAACATCCTGTGACAGTTATAATTTGGATTTGCAGATTTGTGGAACCAGGTAAGCCAGTCATTTTCAAGGAGGACATTGAATCACTTAGGGTATTTTTTGCAAGCCAGATTCACCTTTATTTGCACCCCATCATTATGATCTTCCCACCCATCTCCCCGTTAAGAACCACCCATCTATGTCATTTAACAGATGGGCAAACTAGGGCCCAGTCCAGTCCAGTTGACTAAAATTCATCTGTCCTGATTCAAGCCCAGGGTTTTCTCTCTCCCACTGCCTTTACTATGCTGCCTTCTAACAGAACTCCTGAGCAGCTCTTGTTTTGAGTAAGGATGTTCCCAGATCTAGGAAAAAGTCTTTAGAGACCTGGGTTAGACTGAGTGCATACATGAGCCAGCAGACTAGTAAGTAAACACAACTGGATTGGCAGAGAACCTATTCCTCATCTACGGAGTGACTGATACTTACTTAACTCCAGCCCTGATAGCCATGCCAGAATGTGGGCCCATTGTTGCCAGATTTGGTGTTTCAAGAGAAGTCAAGAATCCAGACTTTCAAGTGAAATCTTGTAATTTTTAAATTTTTATTTTGCTATTATTAATATACAGTTACATGAGCAACATTATCATTACTAGACTCCCCCTATTATCAAGTCCCCACCACATACCCCCATTGCAGTCACTGTCCATCAGCATAGAAGGATGTTATAGAATCATTACTTATCTTCTCTGTGTTATACTGCCTTCCCCGTATCCCCCTACCTCACCCCCACCCCCGCTACATTATGTGTGCTAATTGTTATAGCCCCTTTTCCCCCTTATCCCTCCCTTCCCACCCATCTTCCCCAGTCCCTTTCCCTTTGGTAACTGTTAGTCCATTCTTGAGTTCTGTGAGTCTGCTGCTGTTTTGTTCCTTCATTTTTTTCTTTGTTCTTATACTCCACATATGAGTGAAATCATTTGATAGTTGTCTTTCTCCACCTGGCTTATTTCACTGAGCATAATACCCTCTAGCTCCATCCATGTTGTTGCAAATGGTAGGATTTGTTTTCTTCTTATGGCTGAATAATATTCCATTGTGTATATATACCACTTCTTCTTTATCCATTCATCTACTGATGGACACTTAGGTTGCTTCCATTTCTTGGCTATTGTACATAGTGCTGCGATAAACATAGGATGCATATATCTTTTTCAAACTGGGCTGCTGCATTCTTAGGGTAAATTCCTAGGAGTGGAATTCCTGGGTCAAATGGTATTTTTATTTTTAGTTTTTTGAGGAACCTCCATACTGCTTTCCACAATGGTTGTACTAATTTACATTCCCACCAGCAGTGTAGGAGGGTTCCCCTTTCTCCACATCCTCACCAACATTTGTTGTTTGTCTTTTGGATGGCAGCCATCCTAACTGGTGTGAGGTGATATCTCATTGTGGTTATAATTTACATTTCTCTTTTTGAATGTACTGAGGTTTTTTTGTGGCTTAATATATGATCTATTCTTGAAAATGTTCCATGTGCACTTGAGAAGAATGTGTATCCAGTTGCTTTTGGATGGAGTGTTCCGTAGATGTCTGTTAGGTCCATCTGTTCTAATATGTTGTTCAGTGCCTCTGTCTCTTTACTTATTTTCTGTCTGGTTGATCTGTCCTTTGGAGTGAGTGGTGTGTTGAAATCTCCTAAAATGAATGCATTGCATTCTATTTCCCCCTTTAATTCTGTTAGTATTTGTTTCACATATGTAGGTGATCCTGTGTTGGGTGCATAGATATTTATAATAGTTATATCCTCTTTTTGGATGGACCCTTTTATCATTATGTAATGTCCTTGTTTGTCTCTTGTTACTTTCTTTGTTTTGAAGTCTATTTTGTCTGATACAAGTACTGCAACTCCTGCTTTTTTCTCCCTATTAGTTGCATGAAATATCTTTTTTCATCCCTTTACTTTCAGTCTGTGTATGTCTTTGGGTTTGAAGTGAGTCTCTTGTAGGCAGCATATAGATGAGTCTTGTTTTTTATCCATTTAGTAACTCTATATCTTTTGATTGGTGCATTCAGACCATTTACATTTAGGGTGATTATCGATAGGTATGTACTTATTGCCATTGCAGGCTTTAGGTTTTTGGTTACCAAAGGTTCATGAGCAATTCCCTTACTATCTAACAGTCTAATTTAACTTACTTCATATACTATTACAAACACAACCTAAAGGTTCTTTTTTTCCCTCCTTTTTCTTCTTCCTACATTCATTGTATGTTATGAATCATATTATGTACTCTTTGTCTTCCCTTGGATGACATCTGTATAACCTTAGGAATATTTTCATCTATAGGAGTCCCTCCAAAATGCACTGTAGAGGTGGTTTGTGGGAGGCAAATTCTCCCAGCTTTTGCTTATCTGAAAATTGTTTAATCCCTCCTTCAAATTTAAGTGATAACCTTGCTGGGTAGAGTATTCTTGGTTCAAGGCCCTTCTGCTTCATTGCATTAAATATATCATGCCGCTTTCTTCTGGCTGAAAGGTTTCTGTTGAGAAATCTGATGATAGCCTGATGGGTTTTCCTTTGTATGTGATCTTTTTTCTCTCTCTAGCTGCTTTTAAAAGTCTGTCTTTATCGTTGATCTTTGCCATTTTAATTATTATATGTCTTGATGTTGTCTTCCTTGGGACCCTTGTGTTGGGAGATCTGTGCACCTCCATGGCTTGAGAGACTATCTCCTTCCCCAGATTGGGGAAGTTTTCAGCAATTACCTCCTCAATGACACTTTGTATCCCTTTTTCTCTCTCTTCTTCTGGTACCCCTTTTATGTGAATATTGTTACGTTTGGATTGGTCACACAGTTCTCTCAATATTCTTTCATTCTTAGAGATCCTTCTTTCTTTCTGTGCCTCAGCTTCTTTGTATTCCTCTTCTCTAATTTCTATTCCATTTACCATCTCTTCTATTACATCTAATCTGCTTTTAAATCCCTCCATTGTATGTTTCATTTCAGATATGGTATTTCTTAAAGATTGAATCTGCATCTTAAATTCGTCCCTGAGGTCTTGAATATTTATCTGTACCTCCATAAGCATGTTTATAATTTTTATTTTGAATTCTCTTTCAGGAAGATTGGTGAGTTCTGTTTCATTTGGCCCTCTTTCTGGGGTTTGTGAGATTTTTGTCCAAACAATGTTCTTTTGACGTTTCATATTTCTGTGTGGTGCCCACTAGTGTGCAGAAACTCCAGTCTCTGGAGCTACTTAGCTGCTAGAGTGAGGTTGGGGGTTGTAGGGGAGCAGAGCTGGTGCCTGGGGGGAGGAAAGATCTGTTTCCTGCTTCTCATCTGTGGTGCCTGTCTCCAGTGTCAGAGGCAGTGGGCCAAGCACACATGGGTAAACTTCTGTGCTTTGCGTCTCTAGTTGTTGTAGGTGGGGCCTCCCTCTGGCTGGCCTGATGCCTGCGCAGTGACTGTGGGTTTGCGAGCAGGTGCCTGCAGGCCAGTAGGAAGGGTCGCAGGCTGTGTGTCACAGTGGGGGGCCTCAGAGCTGAGTAGGCAGTCAGGGGGATGGAGTACCTGAAGCTCCTCAAAGTTCCCAACCAGCTGGGCAGAGCGCGCCCAGACAACCTTGTCCAGCTCTCCCTTCTCCCGCACATCAAGCTCTATGTAAACCCCACCCTTCAGCAGCCCTCTGGCTGCTAGGAAGCCTCTTAGACTACCTGCCTTTCCTCTGACACAGAGCATCCAGGTGTGGATCCCCTCCTCCACAGATGGCCGGAATGTCAATTTCTCAAGCACTCTGCCTGTCCGAGCTCCCCAACACCCAGAGCACCACACGCTATAGGATTCTGCTCACAAAGCAGATGTCTAGGGCTAGGTGTCCAGCAGTCCCAGGCTTTCACCCCCTCCCGCACTCCATTTTTCTTCCTCCTGCCAGTGAGCTGGGGTAGGGAAAGGCTTGGGTCCCACCAGATTAAGGCTTTTCCTACGTTACCCTGTTGCTTGAGGTCTGCTCCGTTTGTGAGGTCTGTATGCAGTCTGGTTCTGCCTTCTTTCTTGTTGCTCTCTGAAGGTTAGTTGTATTTATTAACTATATTTTTGTACTATTTGTGATTTTGGGAAGAGCTCTCCATCTCACCTCTCACACTGCCATCTTGAATTTCTCCAAAATCTTGTAATTTTTAAATGTTGACAATAAATCCAAATACTTAAAAACACCATGGAGGCCAAACTAAACCAATCTGTGGGCTTCATATATAGGATAAATAACCCCTGGTCTAAACTCACTCTGTCCCAAGTATTGCTATCAAAGGTCCAGAAATTAATAGCTTTACTCAGTGCCAGTATGGAAAAGGAGGGAGGGGTCTGAACCTTTCAGAAGGCAGCAAGAATATTCAGTAAAGGAAGAGTAAGGATTAAACTCAGGGAAAAGCAAATTAAATTTCTAACAATAGATGATTGGTTAAATAAACTATGAATTGTCCATCTATTATGGACTATGATACAGTCTTTCAAAGTGGTGTATGATATTAAATGATATGCCTTGTGTTCACAAAATATGTAATACATGAAAACTAGATGACAAAGCAACAAAGTTTAAACCCTTTAAAAATTTTTTTTATTTTGAAATTTCACTTACAGGAAGCTTCTAGGATGGTACATCCTCTGCCCAGATTCCTCAAATGTTAACATTTTAACACATTTGCTTTATCATTTAAAAAATATATATGCATTCTTATATATGTGTGTTTGTATACATATACATATTGTACATATATCTAGTACCCTCTCTCATACATACATATATACATATTTCAGGAAGAACTGCCATCTTACAATATTGAGTCTTCCCATCCATGAATGTGATGTCTCTACATTTATTTAGTTCTGTGTTTTCCTTTCTTGAGTGTTTTGTACCTTTCAGGATGCAGGTTCTGCACATATATTGATATATTTATACCTAATTTAATTTTTCAACATATTTAAAATGGTACCTTTATTTAAAAAGATGTAAGTCATGTGTAATAAACTGCACATATTTAATGTATACAATTTGATAAGATTTGGCACATGGAACCATCACCAGAATCAAAATAATGAACATATCAATTACCTTATATTTAGGTTTCTTCATGTACCTAGTACTTTTTCTCTCCAGATACTCCTTGACTCCATTCCAGAAAACTCTCATTTGCATTTTTAAGAACTTCATACAAATGGAGTAATACAGTATGTACTTTTTCACTCAGCATAATTATACTCAGACTTAGCCATGGTATCATGTGTATGAATAGTTCATTTCTTTTTATTACTATTACATGTATTGTTTGACAGTTTGGCTATTACAAGTGTGAAAATCTGTAACTGGAAACTTCACTTGACATTGCATCATGAGGCCTGCAGGTCGACCTCCTACACCCACTACTCCTCCTCAGTTGAAGATCTCACCAGAAGGAAGAGACAGACTGACAGCTTGCAAGTCATAGTGTTTTAGCTACCTTACCATGCAGGAGGAAGAAGAAAGGTCTCTGTCTCCTCCAGCAACAGCCCAGCCAATGAGAGACTGTCACAGCTCAGCCAATGAGAAACCACAATACATGGGATTCCCAGTTTTCTCAAGTAGACCTTTTCTTAGAACAACCCTCCCAGCTCAACCTTTTCCTCTGTAGAAAAGTGTTCCTCCCCTTCGTTCTCCAGACATACCTGTGGCTTTGCCATAGATTGCTTGTCCCAAGTTGTCTCTGCTATTCCTGAATAAACCCATTTTTACTGGTAAAATGACTGACAGTTTTATTTATTTTTTGAGAAATACATATATATATATTTCACAAGCCACATTTTTAAATTTTGATATCATTAATATAATATCACATGGGCAACATTGTGGTTACTAGATTTCCCCCATTATCAAGTCCCCACCACATACCCCATTACAGTCACTGTCCATCAGCATAGTAAGATGCTGTAGAGTCACTACTTGTCTTCTCTGTGCTATACTGCCTTCCCCGCGGCCTCCACCCACATTATGTATGTTAATCATAATTCCCCTTATTCCCCTTATCCCTCCATTCCCCCGCACCCTCCCCAGTCCCTTTCCCTTTGGTAACTGTTAGTCCATTCTTGGGTTCTGTGAGTCTGCTGCTGTTTGGCTCCTTCAGTTTTTGCTTTGTTCTTATGCTCCACAGATGAGTGAAATAATTTGATACTTGTCTTTCTCCACCTGGCTTATTTCACTGAGCATAATACCCTCTAGCTCCATCCATGTTGTTGCAAATGGTAGGATTTGTTTTCTTCTTATGGCTGAATAATATTCCATTGTGTATATGTACCACATCTTTATCCATTCATCTACTGAGGGACACTTAGGTTGCTTCCATATCTTGGCTATTGTAAATAGTGCTGTGATAAACATAGGCGTACATATGTCTTTCTGAAACTGGGTTGCTGCATTCTTAGGGTAAATTCCTAGGAGTGGAATTCCTGGGTCAGATGGTATTTCTATTTTTAGTTTTTTGAGGAACCTCCATACTACTTTCCACAATGGTTGAACTAGTTTATATTCCCACCAGCAGTGTAGGAGGGTTCCCCTTTCTCTGCATCCTCACCAGCATTTGTTGTTCTTAGTCTTTTCTATGTTGGCCATTCTAACTGGTGTGAGGTGATATCTCATTGTGGTTTTAGTTTGCATTTCCTTGATAATTAGCAATGTGGAGTATCTTTTCATGTGCCTGTTGGCCATCTGAATTTCTTTGGAGAAGTGTTTGTTCATATTCTCTGCCTGTTTTTTGACAGTTTCATTTTGAAGTTAACATTACCTGGTGCTCAGCAGTGGGATTCAGAGAAGACCCCTAACAGCTCTGAGTATGGTGAGCAAACAGGTGCCAGTACCAAGAGGGTCCATGGAGCTCACGGCTTTCTTGCTGACCCTGGAATTTGAAGGTAAGTTGTCTCCTGGATTTCGAGTTCTACTATCTTTGTGACTCTGAGCTCTTCAGGCTTTATCCAGGATTTGCTTTAAGGCCTTGTCCTTGGTGAGAGTACTGCTTTCACCTTTGCTCAGACACCTGTTTGGAATTGGACTGTTCCCACTGGAAGTGTGCTGGCCTTTGTTCCATATCCTTTTGGGGATCGGACTGCTCTTGATGGAGCCATGCTAGCCTTCAGTACGATTCCTTTTTGAAACCAGACTTCCTACTGGAACTGCCGGCCTTCAGTTCCACTCCTGTTACATCTGACTGCTTCTATTGGAACTGTGCTAGCCTTTGGGTCCACTCCCATTTGGAACCAGAATGTTCTTACAGGACTGTGCTGGACTTTGGTTCAATTCCTTTTGGAACCAGACTGTTCCTGCTGGAACTCTGCCATTCAGGAATTCTTCTTTTTGCTCTAGAGGAGAACCTCCAAGAAATGAGATCTCTGTCATCCAAATGGTTTGAGGATGCCCCTCCCGCTTCTGGGACCCTGGCTGGTTTTATGTCTACAAGCTGTGTTCCCTCCTCATGTGCATTTCTAACTAAATGGACCAATTTAGCCAAAGTAATTCAGAACACCAATGGTCGTTATGGCGAGCTTGCCATCTCTCCAAAAGTGTTTTTCTCAAAATTAAATTAGAAAGCTGAAGCTCGAATAGAAAGAAAAAAAAACTGAATGGGATGGTTATTTTAATTGATACCTTAAGGCTTCAAACATTTTTAGGATTCTAAGTTTGCCCTTTTGCAAAATATTTTTTCAAATTAACTGAGGCAAACAAACAATTATGAGGTCTCTTTTCCGCCGCCCCATCTTCTTTGTCTCCAGACAGGTGGCAGCCACTTCTGCTCAGGCCGTGCCTGGAGCACCATTTTCCTCTATCCCCTCTGCACTGTTCCCACTTCCTCTACACCCTCCATCCCCTCATTCTAATCCTCTTGCCAAACTTCCCTTTTCCTCCAAACCTCTCCTGAATGTGTGAAAACCTGTCCTTTTAAAGTTAAGGCTTCTGGATATCTAAATAAACCCCAATGTCTTATATTCCCTGAACTAAGGCCAAATTGCAAGCCACAGCTAAAGAGTTTCCTAAAGTGACTGAGGATGCCCTGAGGAATTCAACATAGTTATTCAAACTTACCAACCTGGTTTCTCTGATTTACATCAGTTACTCCACATGCTTGTTGATGAGAGCCAGGCCAAGCATTGGATGAAACTGGTTCAGTGGGTGAAGGCAATTCTGGCGCGCTAAGGCACCCGCCATCTTGGATCAGGCACCGCCATCTTGTTTCCCGCAGCCTCCAATCACCAACGTCCAGATGATCACACCACCGCCTTAAGACCCAATCACCAACGTCACCGTAGCAGGACACAACCAACCCCAACTCCTCAAAAACGTGCTTCCTCACCCACAAGCTGCTGCTCTCTACTCAGAGGCAGCCATTTTCATTTTCTCTTTCAGCCATTAAAATCTCTTGTGTGGGTTCCTGCATCCCTGAGTTATTTCAGGGAAGGGAGGGTTGCAATGAGATACCCTTTCAGTGGGAACATCATGAAAGGGATTTAGATCAACAGATCCCTTACTTTTGGCAAAATGCTAGAACGCTCACTGAAAATCTCCACTGAGAAAATACAGTAGCTTTTCCTGAGTCTAATGATTGGAATAATAATTAGACTCATATACAAAGCCTGACAAACCTGTTTATAATTCTTACAGTTGACTTCAGATTGTTTTCAAAGACAATTGTAGTATTCTTTTAGATGTTGAATCCACCCAGTAGCATTTAGCTCTGAACAGGCTACACTGGGATCTTGTTAGTTAGAAGGATGAGGATGCAACAAGAAACTGATGTCCACTTCAGATTTAATTAATTTGGCAAACCAGCTTGCTCACACTCTAGATGAGTCGCCAAAAAGAAAGACCGCTAAAATGATCGACTTACAACACTGGCAAATCAATGGCCCTAAATGGAACCAAAACTTCCTAGCTTTGCTATTCTTGCAAAGAGCCCGGACATTGGTTTAAAAAAAAAGAAAGAAGGAAGGAAAGAAAAAAGACAAAGAAAACAGAAAAGAGTGGTACAAGTTTAAGCGCTTCAGATGCCTTCAACCCTCTAGCCACCCATTCCAAAGTCCTAGTTCCCAATGATTGGCTCCAAGGAACTTCAGGGGCTCTTCCCAGTTCCCCTTCTTAACCTGGCTTGAGGAACCACTCCAGATTGGGAGCACAATTTTCTGTGCTCAGCCCCACTGCTACAAAGCAGACCCTGCCTGGGAGCACTAAGATGGTTCAAATAGTGGGGTTTCTAATAAACCTCCATAGGTTCCTGTCTCTGAACCTATTCCCTTTTGCTTAGATATACACATCTTTTTCTCCATAGTTCCTCTGCCGATTTATATTTATTGGGTTGAGATTTCTTAAAAATGTATGTATCACGTCTGAATTTATTTCTTTTTTTTTTTACAATTTATTTTATTTTAGTATCATTAACCTACAATTACATGAGCAATATTGTGATGATTAAACTACCCCCTTCATCAGGTCCCCCCC